>JAOWCC010000577.1:25653491-26251495 GCA_030867875.1 Actinernus sp. WN-2022
GGGTCAGCATTTCATCTGCTTCTCTCGTTAAAACTTTTATGATCCCCCCTATGAATAAATTCAAACTTAGATGACCCCCCTATAAAATTTCTCAAAACTTTATTGCCCTCCCCCCCCAAAAAAAAACAAAAAAGATGGATGTGCAAGAAAGAATGCAAATTGCATATACATGTAATCTATTAAATTTACTATTAATGTTTCTAGATTTATGGTATTTTCCATGATACATTACCTTTGTTTAGTAGAAAACACATATATACACTGTATTCTTCTGAAAATCTCTACCTCACCGTCCTTCCCGGATGGGTACTTGAAATTGCACCATTAATTTGTGCATTATATTGCATTCTAGTGCATCATATTGCATTGTTCCGTAGTCTCAAATAAATAAATAAATAAATGAATGAATGAATGAATGAATGAATGAATGAATGAATGAATGAATGAATGAATGAATGAATGAATGAATGAATGAATGAATGAATGAATGATTAGATTCATGTTCCCTTTTGTAACAGTGCATGTCCCCTTTTGTAACCTGTGTTCCCCTTTGTAACCTGGTCAAGTTACAAAAGGGACCAACTGTTCCCTAATGTAACTTGACTAAGTTACAAAAGGGAACACATGTTCCCTTTCGTAACCTGGTGTTCCCTTTTGTAACTTGGTGTTCCCTTTTGTAACCTAGCCAGGTTACAAAAGGGAACATTATGTTCCCTTCTGTAACTTAGCATGTTCCCTAATGTAACTCCATGATTCATGATTTTTTAATATTGTGCTGCGTGTGTTAGTTGAAATTGACAAAAAGATGGTGGGTGTTAGTTTGAAAGTCTAATGATTGCAAATAATCATTAATCATAAGGTAAGTATTTTCGGTATATCCCAACACCATGCGGATGATATGCTCTAGATATTTGTATGGGAAGCCCCCATAGTTCCCTAGAATGTCTAGTAACACATGTGAGGGATACATGTTGCTGCTCTGACAAAGAGCTAATGCTCGGAACGTCAGCTTCTACCTGTCCGTTGGTGCAGACCCTACACTGTCAACTACCGGTAGTTTTAATCCGTTACAATTGTAATCGTCAATGTGACCCTGACAGTTATAGAGATCTTGAATGGACTGATGATGAGACCTACGCCGCGAGCGGCGAGGACCGACATGGACGTTGCTAGCAACGCAAGTGATGTGAGTGATGAGAAAGATGCATACAGCAGATGCGAGCGACGAGGAAGACGCAGGCGATACAAGCTTCGGGGAAATCGCAGGCGATGCAAGTGCCAAGGGCAACATGGGCGAAGAAGAAGACGATGATAGAGGCGCGTGAAGTGAGTTAGAAGAGGATTGCAGCAAGAGGAAGGCGCAAACAGCAATGCGACAACAGAGAAGATACTTGAAGAATTGAAGACCTGGTTACAAGGTATTGATGGTGGCTGTAGAGAGCCCAAGACAGCCAGGCAGTATGTCTCACAAATCCTAGCCATAATAAACGCTGTTGATCCAAAGCATACTAGTGTTTCTTCAGTGCTTAATGTCAAAGGTCTCCGCGATAAATGGCTATCGCCGCTAGAGAAGAATAGAAAACCAGGGACCTGTAAGTCATATCTTGGTTCTCTGTCAAAGTTTCTCCGTTTTTTAATCGTTCACAACCCGAATGACATCGTAACATGTCAAGATGACGCTCGGAAAGTCAAGGAGCAGGTTATGGAGTGGATGAGTTCCTATAATGGACCTATTGCAGAACGAAGATGGGAGAAGCAGTTGGAGGATCTTGAAAAACTGATTACGCCAAAGGATATTCAAGCCTTCGACAAATCGGATCAATCCCGGAGTGCAGTTACAACACTTGTCCAATGTGTTGATCGTGCAAAGGCCAAATTGCCGCCAACACTGACAGAGTACTGTCAAGTTCGAGGCTTGTTACAAGCATTTGTATCAACAATGCTTGTCGCGCTGGTCCATTATCAAGTATGACACTCGGCGAACTGAAGAAAGTAAGAATGGAGGACAATCCAATTGTCGTCACCGTGCTTAAACAAAAGACCCAGAAAGCCCACGGTCCAGCACCTTTGGTTTTTAGCAAACCTCTCTATAACTGGGTGTGCAACCGCATTTAGGAAGGCCGCCGTCTCTGAGGTCCACGATAAGCACGGCCACCTTAAGAATTGATGAGCCACAATCCTAAAACAGCAGAAAAGTTCTACCTGATCAGGCAGAAGCAGAAAAACGCCGCTAAGACCTCAGAATCCTTGCAGAAGATATTCCACGGAGAAACAAAGCAAGGCCTCGAGGAGACTAATGAAATGCCACCAGATGTGGAGCTTGAAACAGTACAAACAGTGAAGGCAAGACGCCTTGTTTGGAAGGAAGAGGAAGAAGACGCAGTTCGCGAGCTTTTTAGAAAGAATATAGAGGACAACAGCATCTCCATAGAGGAAACAAGGTTAAAGATAAAAGAGCATTCTCTTCTGAAGCACATCAAAGCCGAAAAAGTGCGCGACAAAGTACGATCCTTCTTTGTTGGAGGTGCAGAAGAAATTATTCAGCTCCCGAACGAGAAAGAAACTATAAGTCAAAGAGTAGATCGTCTGGACCAAGATGACGAATTAGCATCTTCAATTTCCCTCTTTTACAAGGAGTTCCCGCAAAGGTAGTACCTTTTCAGATGTCCAAACAGAGACACTGGTGACCCTCTTCGAAGACCTTGTTAAGTCAACAGCAATGATCGTAAATACATCTGTAATGAAAACGCATTGGTGAAGATCCTGATGCGAAGGCTAAACTTGGAGAGTTCAAACCTCTACAAATTTGTGACAAGATTCGAACGGAGCGTCGAAGGTACAGGAAGTTATCCTAAAGTACTACACAGCCAGAACATTCTGTTTAATGATTATCAGACCCTCAGGAGAACTATTCATAAAGTTAACGATGCATGAATAGAGTCAAAGGGTTTTTATTTAAGGAAATCGTTGTTGTATGCCGTTCATGGATTCTAAGTCGCATAACAATTCTGCGTGCATGTTGTTAAAATACCTGCAGTTTGCTTTTTCAATGAACATTTAGCGAATTACTTAACTAATGTAAGAACAGTGAAAAAGCTATACCAACCGTTGGAGAAGAACTTTGTTGAAATTATGTTTGTTTATTAACTCACGTTTACGTTCAGTTTTGTTGCCAATTATTCTTGCTGTAATATTGCAATGAAATAAAAAAAAACTGAACCTTATATTATTATGTTCTTATATGAAATATTATCAATAATTAGGCCAATGCCATTTTTGCGAATCGCTTTAAAGTCCAACCGTGTAAATTTACAATTAAGTTGCTTTACACATCTCATAATATAAAAAGAAAATCAGTATGTGTCAATATTCAGTTTCATATATTGTGCAAAAATGTCGCATAGAGAAAAAAAAACATACCGGACTATTCTTCTTCTTTAACATTATTTGGAAAATGGTTTGCCTGTTAATATAACGAGAAATCATTCAAAATAAAGGTTTTTACCTTGGTTGCTTATTAATTTGCTTAATTTCCTGTAAAGAACGGTGGAAAATAATAATTATAATAATAAAGATTTTCGGTCGTTTTCACGCCTCGTTCCCTTTTGTAACCCGACAAAATATACCGCCGAAGGCACAATATCGAAAAGTATGAAACAAACCTATTATTACCAGCACTGCCTTATGGCGTACTTTCCAAAACTGAAGTCCGAAATTCAAGCAAAAAAAGTGAGGATGAGACCCCTGATTTTTTCCTCTCGGATGCGGTAAGTGTTCCCTTTTGTAACATTTAAGCAATTTCACACCATTCAGGGAAAAAATCACAGCACCTACAAAAGCAAACATTTCTGTCTGATTTGAAGGGGTTCTACACATAATGAATTGCTTATGCATACAGCAAAATTTGGTGGTTAACCGTGGTTTTATGGAAACGTTAGAGTGAATTGCAGCAAACCCGATAGAAATCGTAAAAATGCACTTTTTGTGTTGCACGCAAGTTTCTGTTTCCCTTTACTAAAAACCGCATAACTCAGCTAAACGTCAACTAATTACTTTAAAACTTGGACTGTACTTGTCTCAACTCATATGCTATAACGTCCGAAAAAATCACAAAGATACAATTAAGCAAACTGTTGTAATGACATGTTTTCTTCGATAACCTAATGTTTTGCACTTTTTATGTTTTTTCGTAACCGTACTCGACCATGCAGAGCATGCGAGTAACCTCAAAAAAATCGTCTGTTTTTAAAACCGAAATCAAAACCTGTGTGGAAGTTTGAGGGCAAGAGAACACTTGTAGGCGACGTTCTATCCCGCGGATATCACATATTTAGGATTTCCAAGGCTAAAAGCTGGCCAAAACCACGACCATGTTCCCTATTGTAACATTTCGAGCTTATTTTGCGTCCTAGTCAGTCACACGAAAAGTATTTTTCTTCATATTAGTTAGGATAATAGTTGCCCACAAATGCCTTGCAAACACTGTGTTTTGGTTAGCTCTAGTTATTGTATATGGCGTAAGGCTAACTTTGAAAAAATGTTACAATAGGGACTAAAGATGAATCTAAGAATGAATGAATGAATGAATGAATGAATGAATGAATGAATGAATGAATGAATGAATGAATGAGCTCAGCATTTGGCATTAAACTAATCTCCTGGACACCGATGCATTATCTGGGGATGTGCCTTTGATCATGAACTTAGAGAATACCATCCTGCGTATAAAGTAAACAAAGCAGAATACATTTTTTATATGTTGCGAGGGCCGCAGACCCTAGCCTAAATATTTGATATTTTACTGCTCTCTAAAACACTGGTTTCCTGTGTTCTGGAGACTAAATATTCGGCTTAGCATTACAAAAGCAACTTCATTTTACATGACATGTATGTCAAAAACTTTGATGATGATGACCCCCCGAAGGAGTAGGTAAAATCTTTGATGACCCCCCTAAAAAAGCACTTAAAACTTTTGTTGCCCTCCCCCCATGGCTTAACCGACCGCCCCCCCCCCCCCCCCCCCCCCTGGTTTGCCTCATTCTCTTATAATGGTAGTAACCTCTGGAACACCATTTCTGATCTTGTTAAGGTATCATCCACTGTCAGAGCCTTTAAATCTGTTATAACTAAACTTGATTTCACTACTGACTGCTGCTCGTTTTGTAAATAATTCAAGATTATTCTAAATAATTGTACATATAGTAGATTACATTTTATTACGCAATATACTTTTATTTATCTATCATATAATGTAATTATTTATTCATTTATTTTTCTCTCGAAGACATTAGCATGTATTTGCTACTTTTCAATTCGAGTTTAAATAAAGGTTATTGTATATTGTATTGTCACAGCTCGGCCTACCCTGGGTGGGTGGATATGATAGGCGAGAAGTCTAGACGAACATTTGTAACGATAGCGAGAAACATAAATCAAACACTTAGTTTAGAAGCTGCAACCATAACACTCTTCATGTACAATCGGCTAATCTATCCCCTTGAATACACACACAGCCCCCCTCGAAAACACATGCACCCCCCCCCCCCCTCCTCGAATACACGACACATACCGCACACACTTACACTATGTACACACACTACACTGATACGGGTACTTACTCTACACTCTTCGATTCGAGGTTTAACCACGCGCTAAACTTATCGTTCCTTGCCAGCAGAGTGTCCAATCCCTTCACATCCGTACACTCATTGGCCTTGAAGTCAGTAGACGAAGAACGTCCCGCTGCGGACAGTACCGTCCCTGAGGGCCTGGAACTCAGGCAGTACACTGGCTGTCGCACTCCTCTCACGGCGTGCTGTCTTGTTCTCCTGCGGTGATACCCTACTCTCCGGTGTGCGCTGTTCTGAGTTGGAATCCTTTCGATTTTTAACGGAATTTCTAACAGACTTTTCAGTTTGGGGATGCTTTATTCTTTTTAGTGGCCTTTTCCTTAGACTTCTTCTGTGTATTTTCGTTTGCTGCAGTCGAGTTGCTGGTGCTATTGTTTTCTGGTATATTCTGCTCAGCCTTCAAACCCCTTGTTTTACCTTCACTCACTTCAGAGATTGCTTTCTTTGTCTGGTCACTATGTGGTGCGTTAGGCCGTAAATCCTTGGATTCCAGAGTTTGCTTGACGCCCTTGCCAAAGTGAAGTGTTTTCACAACATTCACAGCACTATCAGCTTCCCCATTTTTATCAATTAACGATTTCTCCATCGTATTAAATTCACCTTTAACGAAGCAATCTCTATACGAGTCATCACCCTTGCGCCTTTTCTTTCTTTTCTTTCCCGAGGGATCCTCGCAGGCCAATCTTTTGCTACCAGCCATTTTAGCTCCCTTAGCGACTACTGGCTGGGCGTGCTTTGGACCAACGTTCTTCATTTGCATGTGATTGGTTTCAGTTTTAAAAAGGCCATCAGCGTTTCGTAAGGAACGACTATTAAATTGAGTAGGTACTTGGTCCACGTTATGTCTTTGTCTTACAAAACGCCCGGACTCTCCCTTTCTCCCCCCTCCAGCCGAATTACCAACCACTCGTTTTGATTTCCTTTGCCACTTCTTCTACAACCTTCTTTGTTGTTGTCAAACCATCCTTACCCCCCTCTCCCTTGGGTCTTTTTCTCGCCAAACCTCTGCTCGGAGTTCCTGCAGGATCGTTCGATTCTCCAAGCAAGTTCCTTTTACCCTGCACAACTTTTTTGACACGTGCTAAAGTAGCACGAGCATGCTGTAGCTGAACCCTTGTCCTTTCCTCAGGCGACAGTTCAGCATTTAGTTTCTTATCATCATTCAATCCCCTATCACTACTCGCTCTTGTGTCAGACCTTACAGAATGTACTTTCTTTTCTTTCCAATCTCTGTTTTCAGGGTTGCTGGGCACGACATCTGATGAAGTTAAACGAACAGTATTATCAGAATTGTGTTTTGCATTTTTTCTGGACGTGTCTCCAACTCGACGCACTTTCGTATCACTGCTTTGCTTTTTGACTGCTGTTTTTCCTTTTGAAAGTTTTACTTTAGCTTCGATTTTTGTTTTCTTAGACGATGGAGTATTCTTTGTTGCAGTTTTCCCGGTTTTCTTTTCTTGCCCTCCTCCATTTGCTTGCGAAGAAGATGTGCTTGTCTTACTTGTTAGCTTTTTCTTAGTTTTCCTAGATTTTGTCTTCTTTTTCCCCTTCTTGTTATCGTCTTTCCTTGCCTTGCGCTTGTCCGTACTCTTGTCGTTGTTGTGTTCTACCTTCGTCTTTTGACAAACGAAGTTTTTGTGTTTTCCTGGCGCAGAATTATCTAACTTGATATTAAACAGTAAACCTAGGGTTGTTGACAGGTTTGTTGTCCATAGCTTTAACGAGCTCGCGCTGAAGGCTCTTCATGTCATTATCACTGAACTGCACCACGGGAAGCTGCTCCTAAGGAAAAAAGAAACGGTTTATAAGTGTGAAAAATGCGCACTATCTAACATTTACAACTGGCTTCAATTCTCTCTCTCTCTCTCTCTTCACTCCTGGGTGAAACCCCCAGGACCCAGTTGATCGAAGCAAGGGTAACTTTATTCCTAAAATTGGCACTGGATCTAGTTTGACGTCATCAACAGAACATGCTCGATGCGCCATTGCATGAAAGGCCTTGCCGAATTAAGCTCTCCGAAACGTTTAGCGCGATATTATCATCTTTCTCGGTTACTGATCTATTCAATTATTTTGCAAATAAGCCAACGTTTTAAACCCGCGAAGAGACGAGTTCTGTTGATGACGTCACGTTTTATTGTCGTCCTAGTCCCCGAAGGTGCACAGAAATTATTCTACATTTTGAAGTTTAGTCGCTAAAAAATATTGAAAACATTTTTATTTAAAAAATTCGGAATTTTCTCTACTTTTAAGGTCTAAGCTTTAAAAAAAGCATAATTGGCCAGGGCTTATGTGCACTTTAAAGTGCCACTGACTACGACGAAATTCGATCATGTTCTTTTCTACTTTTTTGTCTCCAAAACGACACAGTGTCGAAAATATCCAAATTAGTGAAAAATATTACCAAAGGACCAAATTAACCTACGAATTTTGCAGAGTTTACCGCCAAAATCACGTCCGCCATTACTGAAGTGTGTTCCAAGATTTTCGAGCAGCGGTTTACTGTCGTGACGTTATCTTCACAATGCGTCGCTCTTGTAAATGTATACTTCTTTCTTTCTTTTCCTTTTTGGAAAAAAATAGTATAAACATGTATTTTACTTATAAGTTCGTAGAAAGGTTTGTGTGAAACGCGCCCCGCATGTTGTTGTGTTGAGAAGATGACGTCACGTCCGCTGGAAATTAGCTCTGTTATTCATTCGTGATTCCACGAGTTAAATTACTATTGTGTATGGAATAAACGACCTATTCATAGCTTGATTACGTATAGAACCTTCGCTTAATAATGGCTAATTGTGTTGACGCATGCAGTCTAAGTAGTTCTGGAACCTTCCAATCTGAACAAGGATTGTGTGACAAAGTTATTATTAGTAAACAGTGCATGACCCGGAGGTCAACTGGCTAGAAGATCAAAGAAAACACATGTTTTTAGGATGGAACCTATATGTGAATATATTACGTTATTTCAGTTCAGTTCGATAAAGTGAAAATATTAATGTCAAAATTACGGTAAATACTAAGTCACATTTGGATATATTAAACTCCATTCTGTCTTGTTCTTAAAAAAAAAAAAGGAAAACTTATTTAAAATGACTGGTAAAACCATTCATGCCAGAGGTGTCGCTGTTCTTTGAGCAGAATAGAAATATCTTGAACAGATGAAGAAATATTCTTCCCTTCAACTATATTTGACGATGAAATTCGCAGCCTTGAGGAAGATCATGCTCCTCAAAGCGATGAAGAGTTTTTAAATGATATAAAAGAGATTGAAGCTGAGGAGGATGAACATCGTGCTGTAGACAATGCGCCCATTCATATTCATGAAAAGTCTTGGCGTTGGCTTCCACACGAGTGGCTTATGAAGACAACTCTCTTTGCAAATCAAAAAGCAAATTATTTTGTTATACTAAAAATCACGTGACCGATGACGTCATCGTTACATCATCACCACTAAGTGAATCGTGGGTAAGCAATACCTTTAAACAGGGAGATATGGGCATGTAGTTAACATCACGTAACTGATGACGTCATCGTTACGTCATCGACACTAGGTGCTTGATAGGGACCCACTACCATATCTGCCCAGGTTTGAGCCGGCTGGCATTAGATATGAGCGAGATATGGGCATGTACTTAAAATCACGTGAGCGATGACATCATCATTACGTCATCACCACTAATTGATTTGTGGGGACCCAATACCATGCCTGTCCAAGGTTGAACTGTCTGGCATTAGAAATGAGGGTGATATGGGCATGTACTTAAAATCACGCGACCGATGACGTCATCGTTACGTCATCACCACTAAGTGATTGATAGGGATCCACTACCATGTCTGTCCAGGTTTGGAGTGTCTGGCATTAGGAGGGCACCGTCAATACATCTTCTCCTGCATGACCAAATCTTTAAATTCTTGGACGCGTACCATAAACATCCGTAAATATATCTTCGGAATATCGGACAGTATCACGATTCACTGGTCATTTTGTTTACTTTTGAGACGCCAATATAACATGGTATAGGCGTCTCAGAATACCAGCCTCTGATTGGCTCTTGCGCGAGCCCTTGCAGTTACATGGGTTCCCGGTCAAGTTCAAAAGTCGTTTTTTCAACAGCATGTATTAGCGCGTCGTGGCAAGATTTCTACAATTTCACCTTCAAATCGTTGTAAATTACAATATAAGAATTCTTCAATCCTAAAGTAAGGTTGGCATTGTAGTTTTCGTCAGAAATCTAACACTCGTATCTGCTAAAAGTACAAATTTCACCGTCTCAAAGCAGTAAAATTGCAAAAGTCGTTCAAATCAAGCCTAAAAGTCAAAGCAAAAAGCCTTTCTTTCAAAGAAAAAAACACTTCTTTTAAAATTAGATAACCCTTAAATTCGAAATCACTTATCATTTTTGAAACCGATGTTTACTTGACAATAATTGATGTAGAACTAGAAGCGTTGAAGAGATTTCAAAACACGTCGCGAAAGTTTTCTCCACTCACGTCTCAAGCCGTGAAACCGTTGCCATGGATATACTAAGGCGCCTTTAGAGAATTGAAATTACGATCAGCATGAGTTTGGTGCTTCATTCTCTTCTTTCTTTTAACAATTCCCGACTTAATTGTTGAATCGCGATAACAAAACTAATTGCGATTTTGAGACGCGGTACCGAATAATATTGCCGGCGTTGGAAGTTGGTTTAGATCCTATCTCACTGAACGCAAGCAGAAAACCTTAGTTGATGGAGTGTTATCAGATTATTGTACCTTGAGCTATGGAATCCCACAGAGATCAATATTAGGTCCTATATTATTTATCCTATATATTAATGATCTCCCGTCTTGTAATTTGTTCTCTAAAACAAGAATGTACGCTGATGATACACCTTAACCACCACAGCTGAGGATCCTAATCTCCTCCAACTTCAAATGAATCATGATATGAACATTATTCAATCATGGTTACAAGCAAATAAATTAACACTAAATATTAAGAAAACTAAATACATGCTAATAGGGAGTCATTCTAAACTTTCTCAAGTACAAAATAACTTTAAAGTTGAGATAAACAATATTCCGCTAAAAAGGGACTCCTTATAGATGAAAACCTAATCTGGGACTCGCATATTGATGCAGTTTCAAAGAAAATATCTGCGGGTCTTGCAGTTTTAAAGCGTATAGGTCCTACTATACCTTTTGAAACTCGATTAAGCATGTACAAGGCATTGATTTTACCATACTTTGATCATTGTAGCTCTGTTTGGGGAAATATTGGCAAAGGACTATCTAATAGACTCCAACAACTACATAACAGAGCAGCAAGGATTATTACGCTCTCAAATTACGAAACACGATCTAGTGACTTATTGGAAGAGCTAGGCTGGGAAAAACTGGAACATAGGAGAACTAGACAACTTGCTATATTAATGTATAAAATCCATAACAATCTTTCTCCATTATATCTGAGAAAGATTTTTAATAATACTTCTAATGTCCACTCCTACAATCTGAGAAATTCTGAAATTAACTTGCATATTCCAAGACCTAAGTCAGAAGCAGCAAAATGTGTCCTTCACTACAGGGGGTCTGTCCTCTGGAATAAAATCCCTGTGGAAGCAAGAGATCAAACTAGTCTAAATGGTTTTAAATCACGCCTATTAAATAAGACAATATTTGATAAATTACTGTAAATTCTCCGGAAATTTATTGTAGGAAATTTATTGTAGGACTAATAGTAGTAGGTTTTGAATGTATACATAGTAATAATTATAATGATTCTTATGTAAATTTTACTTTTTATGTCATTTAGTATTGTAATTAAGCTTAACTCACTGCTCTCTGGAAGACCATATTTGTGAAGTGACTCCGTGTTAAAATAAAGATTATGATGATGATGATGATGAAAATATATTCTTCGTATTGATACGAAATATATTTTCTCCCAACTGGCCGGCAATATAATTCGGTATCGGCGTCTCAAAATCGCAATTAGTTTATACTATTCGGACAGCCAACGGAGAGTCCCCGATGTACACAGAAAAACCGATGTACACACCATAAAAACGATGAACAAATTAGCTTGGACCAATAACTCGTATTCTGCACTTGTGCGCATCCACGAGTTATAGGAAAACATATAGCAACTTTACTTTAAAATTTGATCGTAGTGGCACTTTAAATTTCAACAATAAACTGAAAGCGGGTGCACTTTAGTTTGGATTATCTGAGAAGCAGAAAATAGAGCCTAAAAAAGCTCCAAACACGACACAGAGTGAATAATAGTTTCTTCGTGTAAATCACGCCGTCATTCAATGGGCAAACTCTTCATCCATAACGCACGTCAAAACATATGAAAGCTGCCACGCTTGATACATGGCCAGGTTTGCTGATCGCGTATGTGCTGCGACAAAACATCGCATGCGCTTTTGATGAGCTCATCGCGCGCGCGTCCGCCCCAGTTTCCCGCCGAAACTAAAAGAAAACAGAGACAATCACCCCTGTTTCTATTTTTAAGTACGTACGCGTATATACGTGAAATGTTTTGCGAAAAACAAGAAAACTACTTAAAAGCTAAGCCCAAGGGTCTAACAGTTGAAGTATTCTTAATTAGTAATTCACTGTGAGTTTACTAAGTTATAAAATTATTTACTAAAAACGTTTAAGACCTCGGAAACTTTTATTTGAACTCCAGAGCAGTCGTTCTTTCGCCCAGCGGAGTACAACGTTATGTCCTCCTAGATCCTGTTCACCCGTTACATTTCTCGTTTAGTAAGGCCACGAGACAATTATTACGATTACGATTAAGATATAGAGAGGTTTTCGATTGAGTGTTGAAAGTAATACATACAAGTGATTTCTTTGGTTTTTTGTTTGCTTAGCTTTTCCATTGGTTGTTCGTCATGTTTTGTAATTGTTAGCCAATCAAGTTCTAAACTAAAACCAAACATTGTTTTGGTCCGTCATGCAATCAATTTTCATTTTAGCGAGAGTTATCCACGATTGCGTTTTCAGTTCGTAATGAGCTCATGGCGTTTTCACTTGCTCCCGTGATTGGCTCTGTAATAACTGTGGCTTGGGTCTTATGACACTCAATTGAAACCATTCTAAATACACGGTAACACCATGGCAATCTCGTACCCAGACCCCATTTGGTTTCTTACTGCGCATGCTCGACGAAATAATAGGGCTCTGGAAGAATCCGATTCCGGAAGTCCGCGAATCACGGACTTCCGTTGAATCTGCGCATGCTTATCATTACGTCACCCTCGATTCTCTCTCAGCGCCATCAGGCCTCGGTTTTGCTTTGGAGTTGGACGTTCACCCGGTATCTTGATAGTGATATTTTTGCTTGCTAGTGTCAGGGCAAGCCTTGGGGAGTCTCTTTCATCTTCTGCCGTTTGTAGTTTGGATTTTAAGGCTTTATTTTCATGCATCAGGATCGTGTTTCTTTATCGTGTGATGGACATCACAGATTCCTGAGTAAACAAGAGGATTCATGGGGATCGAAAACTCGCTGAAATCGCCTTACCTGAGCCAGATGACCACACAAACAGCAACTGAATACACCGTAGAATCAAGTCAAGGCATTTTTACTTACGATTCTCTCGTATTTTTATAGCTCCTTGAAAGCTGGAGTTCGTTACATTCCCATACAAACGCTTATATTTAAGCGATCAGCGCCTGTTCACAACTTTACGAAATCGGAAAACGCCACTTCTGTCTATAGAGCACTTACGCCGGAACATTGTTGTTAATATGGGAATGTAGAGTATTACCTATCTGTTACGGTAAATCCCGCGGCTATATCCAGTTGAGTTCGATTTTCGAATTCTGAGAATATTCATGTACTGTGTGCGATGTATGTTGACGATGAAGTGATATGATACAAGCAAATATCTAAGAATCCCTGAAGAATTTTAGCAGCATCCATTTAGGTAAAATCCAACGGTTTTTAGCGTTTAGATAACCCCGGCCCCCATATTTCCGATGCCTTTGTCCAAATAAATCAACCCTCCAGAAGACTTCCGGTGAAATTGCATTGTTCAGAACAGCCAATCAGAATACACAAAAATCGGATTCTTCCAGACCCCTATTATTTCGTCGAGCATGCGCAGTAAGAAACCAAATGGGGTCTGGGTACGAGATTGCACCAATGGCTACCATGCCAACCCACCTGGCTCATGTGGACACCGGTTCTGTCCCGTGCCTCTGACAGGCTTTATCTGGTCCAGTTGGCTCTTGAACTGCTCAAAAGGGAACTGCTGTTTATACAAGATGTCTTGCTTCTCCCGGTACATCTTGTCCTTCTCGTCGTGAAAAATTATCTTCCTTCTTAAGCGTTTTTAAATGAGATCTACAATACAAAATACATAATACACTAAATCACCAAGGCCTCAATCAGCTTTCTGACACACATATTTATTTTGAAAAAATCCTTATTCGTGCAGTGGATAATTCTTAACTTTTATAATTATTATTCCTTAATTCTTTTGGTCTTTTAAGATTGATAATCATTGATAATAGTCACCCTTGATGATGGACCAACATGTTGCCCTCGTTTGGACGGGCCTTATAAGTTGTAAAGATATGTCTCTGTCACTTACATGTATTGACAATCAGTTATTTATTCATAATTTTGGCAATAGTAATTGTTACCTAACTCGATTGGCTCTGCTACTTTTAGGTAACGTGTACATGGTCTGATTATTTAATTTAAATCATTGTAACAAATTTTCTTGTCGTTTGTACATAAACATATGTTGCTGTTGTTGTTATTTACCTTCGCTGCTCGTCAACTGCCTCGTGGTACCTTCTCTCGCACCTCACAGCCTTCAGTAGCTCCACTGACAGTGAAAAGCTGGGGTCAGCGGCAGTCACATACTTAAAGCATACTTCAGTCATGTGATAGACGTGCAGGGTCTGTTGAGTACAACAACATTCACAGTCAGATATGAATAACTTGGCGCATGCGCAACCTGATGCATACATCGGCGGACATTTTGCCGTCAAACACTACTTGTGCCGGTCAACGTCTCGTGTTTGTAGGCAATTTATGCCAGTGTTCAAAACTTAAACTATACTGTTGAAATCGTATGGTATTTCTTAGTTTTCTGAAGGAAATTGTGTGAGTATTTGAAACTTAAGTATGCGACAAAACTCTTACTCTTCGCAGAAAACATGAAGGTACTAGCAACAATTCCGCCATTTCTATTTATATACGCTGTTGTCGTAATTAGTCCCCGCGCAAACTCCGGCCGGACCAACACTCAGCCCTTTGTGAAATAATCTCGTTTTCGAACTGCAAATGGTAAGACCTTTATGTCTTCTCGGATAAGGACAAAACATTGTAAGTCCCACGTCGGCCTCACGTTTATCAGTCTCACCAGACTATAACGAGTTACCGACGTTATATAAAGTTGCTTTATTTTACTGAACTTTACTTATGAGCCAATTACGAGCTGAAGTAAGTCATGATTGGTTTTATTTGAAACCAAGGAAAATTTAAACGCAATCGTGGATAACTTCTTAGTTTAGAACTTGATTGGCTGATAATTACAAAACATTTTTCACAGCCAACAGACAAGCTATTAAAGCAAACGCAAAACCAATCACTTATTACTTTAGAGGCACTTCGAAACCCGCTCTATTCTGATTCACGTTGCCCGACTCTCAAAACAGCGATATAAATGCTTCATGTGGCAGCTAACTTACCGTATACATGACACCAAGTACAAAGTGGTGCATGACCAGGTCCTTAGTGATCTCTAGTGACGTGTGCAGCAGAACAATAGCATCCAGCGTGTGATTGGCACGATGCAGTAGGACTGCAAGACTCATTAATGCTACGTCTCTGTGCTCTCTGATGGGAAGAATCAACAGTTGTTGTATGTCACATTGTAAAAAAAATGGTTAAAATAGAATACATGTACGTTTGGCAAGAATATGTAAGGAGTTATTGGCCTGGGGCACGCCCTCGGGCAATACATCCCATACCCACGAGCGGAAGGCCGTGGACGTTATATAGTGTGGGGCATTAAGACAAAAACAATTCTGGGAACGAAATTGGAGCAAAAAACATGAGCCAACATACCCTGCGAGCAGAGCCTTCTTCAACTCCACGAAAAGCGAGAAGAAAAGAAGACTCTACAGCATTCGCATTGTTTTCGCCCAAGATTCTGGGCTTGTCAAGCCTGTTAAAACCGGTTTATCAGCGCACGGCAAAATTTTGGTTTAAACTGATGATCAAATCTGAGCCCACTGCAACAATGGCACTCAAAGATGACACGGCTGAGTGACCGAGTAGGTCTGGTACGAGACAAACCTGTGGACGCATGCTCGATACGAAAACAACACGAATACTGTAGAACCTTCTTTTCTTCTTGCCTGTTCTAGGCTCTCTCGCCTCACTTTTTCTTTCGCCCCCTTCACTACTACAAGCTACTTTTCTTCTCGCTGGGTAGAGCCAACATGGCGGCCATGGCTTCCGTGAAGTTGAAGCAAACTTTTTTGACTTTTGACGAAATTACAGAACCAACCAAACATGCAGATGTTCCACAGACCACATAACGAGAAACCAATCAATCGATATATGTCCTAAAGCTTCTTATCGACTAAACTGAGTGTGATTTTCTATTGAGCTCTCGCTACTTTTTATAGTATCATAACTTACGTTGATAGAATGGTGGCTTAGTTATGCTAAAACAATTACTGAATTAAATTTCTCGCTCTTGGTTTCTATCGACTTTGAAAGTTGACTCGAGTCTGCGTCCCTCGCCAACTATCTGCCGTTATAGTTCACCACAAACGTTTGGCGCGCGCTCATTGGCCAAAAGCGTTATTGTTCATCACAAAATTGTCTTCCGCTCTTAGCGGGCACTATTATACAAATAGACTGTGTCCGTCGAGGAACTATCGGCTTATAGTTGCCCGCGGAAATTTGATGTTCTTAAAACAAATATAATATATGCTAGTTTTAAGAACATCAAATTTCCAAGGGAAACTATCGGCCGATAGGTCGGAGACAGACCACGTCTATTTGCGTTATTGTTCAACACAAAATTGTCTTTCGTGCTCAGCGGGCACTATCGCCAGACAGTTTGCTTCCGCGGATGACAACTGTCACGTGATCGCTTTTAGCCAATGAGCGCGCGCCAAAAATTTTGTGGTGAACTATACCGCCTGATAGTTTGCCTCCGCGGACGACAACTATCATGTCACGCGATCGCTTTTAGCCAATGAGCGCGCGCCAAAATTTTGTGGTGAATTATAACGCCTGATAGTTTGCATCCGCGGACGACAACTATCACGTCACGTGATCGCTTTCGACCAATGAGCGCGCGCCAACATTTTGTGGTGAACTATAACGCCTGATAGTTTGCATGTCCTAAAACAGAACAGACTGACATTCTTTCAAATTTATTATGCACGTACATGTGTCAAGGGTAACCCGATCCCAAACTCTGTTAGTCTCACCTTGGAGAATAGTATAGTGCTCGTCTAAGACACTCCACAGCTTGAAGACTGTTACCTTTTATACGCCAGTACAATGCAGCCATGTTAAGCACAATCCAAGAACTAGAATTCTGTAATATAATTATAGTTTTAACACAATAGATTAAATATAGTTCAAAAACTCATGAATAATTAATGAGCATTTTGTCCAATCAGATGAAGCAAATCAGTCACGTGCATGCTCCTTTATACCTGATAAAATCTCATCATTCTAAAAGGCCCGCGGAGGGATTTGAATTCTGTCCCAGAGGGAAACGGGGTTAATGATTGAGACAATGGAATTTCTATTGATGTTTCAGCTTTCTCATTGAATTGCTAATTAGGATGAACGTTTTATTTAAAGAATACTAATGAACATGAAATTTTATTTAAAGTTTCATCCTAATTAAGAATTCACTGATAAAGACCCAAAGATAGCAAAAAGTACACGGAACATAAGGTACCTAGAACACAATGCCATTCTAAAGTGGAAAATGCCATGTTAAACTGGAAAATTAGAGTTGTTTACCTATCTGGTGAACTGCTCTCATGTTAAGCCAATCAGAGAGCTCACACAATTTCCCCCATTTTTGTGCCAGAAGCAGATTCTGATGTTGACCAATCATACCTCCCGTTTTGAAGAACATGTGGTTAGTGTTTATTTTATCCCGTTTCAGTTCTCTGCCTTAGCCAATGAAATAAAACCATCTGTTATGTGTATGTCAGTTAGGGCCAATTTTGATAACCTTACCTGTCATACTATTTATTTGATGAATAACACTCAGTCTCAGGTTAGTCAGGTATTACCTGAGCTAATTTTAGAAGTGTATATACCTTTCTTTGTGTAGAATTACATTTTTGTCTTCATTTTTGGGGTTTGTATGATCAGTAAAAAGCAATAGAATGCATATAAATTCTTATGCTGAATTCGTATAGTTTCTTCTAGTTTGTAAAATACGATACTACTACTAAAATGAACAGTATGGTTGGTGACAGTAAAGTTTGCCATTTTGGCGGGAATTATTTAGTAAGCCAAAGGATACATCTACATCTATGAGATCTCTTGTCTTACGGTTGTACGTGACTGTACTGGGGAAAATGCCATAGCCGTCTAAATTAATGCTTTTATTTGACCTTGAGAAAATGTAAGCATAAATATCACATGCCGCTTGCAAATTAACATCACTGCAAATATCAACAAAAGTACTCAGTACTCACAAGTTGCAGCAAACACCAATGTTGTTGCTGTATATAAGAGAACAATACTTGCACAGTATCCACCTGGTATCCACACAATTGCTTATCTAGTCCGTAGTCTAGCCCCCACCGCAGGCAAGTAAACTGGAAAATTTCGGAACGAGCCGGGAAATTCGATTCACGCAAGACGATTTAGTAACTTATTACATGCCGACCGAGAACTGCTCTGGTGTCTGACCAATGGCATCCACCTTTCTTTTCCTTTCGTATTGTTCACGCAGTCGATAAAGGACATATATATAGGCTGTCACATTTCCGGTTGTAGGTCACGCGGCGAACGACTCAAATTTATCCAACTTACCGCGTAATATTCCTTCTACTTTCAGTTCACATAAAACATAACAACATGTTGTAAAATTTAGATCTTTAAGACTAATATAAAGGTCAT
This sequence comes from Actinernus sp. WN-2022, assembly GCA_030867875.1. Lineage (NCBI taxonomy): Eukaryota > Metazoa > Cnidaria > Anthozoa > Actiniaria > Actinernidae > Actinernus > Actinernus sp. WN-2022. The sequence goes on from JAOWCC010000577.1 coordinate 25,672,245, forward strand.
ATAGGTCCAAATATTTCTATTCGAAGTAAACTGAAGGCGCTGCGTGCAGTTAAGTTCTTGCGATTAAATCAAAGCCGTATCAAAATCAGACTCACAAATCACTTACTACTGAAACAGATTCAATTTCTTTAATACCGTGCATTTCTCTGCTACACGAACAAACATTTATGCTTTACTATTTTGAGCGAAATCGAGCAGTTTTAATTGAAAAACATCCCCAAAATGTTTCTCTCAAGAGCTTCGCGCGATTTTTACATATTTGGTTGCAAATCCACTTCACACAAAGACTTTGATGAAAACCATATGTGCCACAATCTTAGATATTTACTTAGATATTTACTTACAATCAGTATATTGCTATGGTCATGGACTCCATGAAGTGACATTGCAACCAACTTTTATACCTGTTTAGGTATTCTCATTTTTGGAACATTTCAGAAATGTCCGATAAAGGCGCAAAATTGTATGTGGGTAATATTTACTACTTGTGGTAATTATTACTGCTACCGAGTGGCAGTTTGGCGCCGCACCGCGTAGACGGTAGTGAGCGGACGACCTCCTACCGTCTGATAATCAGGCTACACCGCATATGGCAGTATTATTTTTTTGCAGTCAAAAAATCTAAGCAGTCAGATCAAATCATAGAGCTTGCTTGTGACTACTTAGTGCGAAACGGCATTATGTTATTCCCGCAGCCGCGGCTATTTATTTATAAACCGTCAAAGCTTGTAACAGCGGCTACTAAAATACTAAAATTGCGGTAAGTCAATTTTTGGTACCACTAGACTTTGATGAAAACCATATGTACACAACGTATCATAGAGCTACGAAATCGATTCCCAAGCGCCAAAATTTATATTGCTCATGGACTCCACATGAAGTTGCATTACAAACAAATTTATACTTACACTTTATACGTACAATAAAGGCGCAAAATTGTAAATGGTAATGTTTACTACTTGGCTTGTGGTAATTATTACTGCTACAAGTCGCAGTTTGGCGCTGCACCGCATATCTTGCTGTCAAAACATCAGAGCAGTAAGATCAAATCATAGAGCTTTGAATTGATAAAAACAATTGCAAAGTCTCAGGTCTGCATCCGTCCTCGTTTTGAGCGTGACTTGTAACTACCGAGTCCCGCGGCCGCGGCACGGCTAGTTATTTATACACCGTCAAAGCTTGTAACAGCGGCTACTAAAATTGCGGTACATATTGAGTTTGTTTTGAACATAGTATTTTCAGTCAATTTTTGGTACCACTTTTAATTCAGGACCAGACTAATAAAAGAATAAAAGAAATTCAAAAGAAAAGCGAATTTCAAACTAAAACGTGTACTTGTCAGTCCGCTTGTCACGTCAACACGGTCCATTGCACACAGGAGTTTTCTATTTCGAAAGCATATTTTCTCCCTCTAGAAAATATATCGTCAGATGTCAATTTTTGGTTCCACTTTTAATTCAGGACGAGACTAATAAAAGAATAAAAGAAATTCAAAAGAAAAGCGAATTTCAAACTAAAACGTGTACTTGTCAGTCCGCTTGTCACGTCAACACGGTCCATTGCACACAGGAGTTTTCTATTTCGAAAGCATATTTTCTCCCTCTAGAAAATATATCGTCAGATGTTTTCACTCGAAAAATTAATATCAACTATTTTCCGCGCTGCCGACTTATAAAGTCACGCTTCTATGGGAATTTTATTTGGCCGATCTTTCACTGCAGTGTAGGCATGTGTTCGCTCGTTGCAGGAGTCCATTAATATAATAGGCTCCTGCTCGTTGTCATTAGACAATACTTTTTCGTTTATATGCGATGTTATACATGTAATTGTTTAATTCTGCCAAGAACTTTGTAGCCACTGTGTTGTAGTACAATTTACGGCAATATAAAAGGCGGAAAATTGCATAACTTAATTATTAAAATAGGTATTAAATGTGTAATTATTACTTGTACAAGTCGCTGTTTGGCGAGAAAACTAGACAGTTTTTCGATGCACGCGGGATGATTTAGTAACTTATTACATGCCGACCGAGAACTGCTCTGGTGTCTGACCAATGGCATCCACCTTTCTTTTCCTTTCGTATTGTTCACGCAGTCGATAAAGGACATATAGGCTGTCACATTTCCGGTTGTAGGTTACGCTGCGAGTGGCTCGATCAAATTTATCCAACATACCGCGTATCCTTCTATACTTACTTTCTCCACATAAAAGAGAACACTTCTTTGATGAATAACACTCTGGTATAACCCTAGCTATTTTTTAGAAAAATAAACTTTACCTTAAACTGGAAAATTAGAGTTGTTTAGACTGAAAGTAAGCAAAACAACCGGGCGCTGGGGAACAGCTCTCATCTTAAGCCAATCAGAGAGCTCAAACAATTTCCCCCATTTTTGTGCCGCTTGCAAATTAAACATCACTGCAAATATCAACAAAAGTACTCAGTGTAACTAAAACATACAAGTTGCAGCAAACACCAATGTTATTCCTGTATATAAGAGAATAATACTTGCACAGTATCCACCTGGTATTGACAGCGTGACTTGTAACTACCGAGTCCCGCGGCCGCGGCACGGCTATTTATTTATACACCGTCAAAGCTTGTAACAGCGGCTACTAAAATTGCGGTACATATTGAGTTTGTTTTGAACATAGTATTTTAAGTCAATTTTTGGTACCACTTTTAATTGAGGACAAGACTAATAAAAGAAGTTCAAAAGAAAAGCGAATTTCAAACTAAAACGCGTACTTGTCAGTCCGCTTGTCACGTCAACACGGTCCATTTCACACAGGGGTTTTCTACACTTTTCGACATTAAAATCTCAAGAAAATTGATTTACCCAAAAAATACTGACCTATTTTCTCCCTCTAGAAAATATATCGACAGATGTTTTCACTCTAACATATAAACGATTTTCACGCTGCCAAGTTAACTTACACTTCTCGGGGAATTTTATTGTATTTTGGATTTCAGAGCAGTGCACATGCCACATACGTAATTGGTATCCGACCAAATTTTTCTAGCCACTGTTGTGTTAAGATTTACGGCAAAATAAAAGACGTGAAATTGCAATGTTTACTGCTTGTGGTAATTATTACTGCTACAAGTCGCTGTTTGGCGCTATCGCATATATTTCTGACAAAAATTAGAACAGCCAGATCAAACGTAACGATAGGGCTCTGGATTATTTATAGTAAAAACAAACCCCACGTTCGATATAGATGCAACTGGCATTTATCACGAACGCTGGATTTGATCCATGACTGCTTGTGGTATTACTAGAATTTACATTTTAATGTGTAACAACATAAATAGTGCCAGAGGAAATGTCAGCGCACTGTGCTCCGACTTTTTATTTGGTACCGTGAAAAACTGGCATTCACATTGGTGGTCGTGCCCAAGCACCGTGCCAGGGCACTAAGTTTTTCATGAACGCTACAACCGCCATCCAAACCAGAGTTCACGACATGCTCGAGGGTCCAGCGGTGCTTGTGGCCCTTGGGCACGAGTAGTAGAACTTTATTTAAGTGTCGAGGTATTTAGCTAGTTACAGCTACTAATGTGAATGTACGTTTTTCACGGTACCCAACAAAAAATCGGAGTACAGTACACGGACATTTCCTCTGGTACCATTCCTGGGCTCGAACAAGATTTCATCAGTCTCTATGCGACTTGAAGAGGGTCTGAATGGGGGGGGGGGGGGGGGTCTACATGTCAGTTGTCAGTTAAAATTTTGGCCATTTGTCAGTTAGCTCTAGTTAATCATTACTAAAGAAAATTTACAAAGTTTGACCCACAAAAACCTAATTTGTCAGTTGTCAGTTATTTGTCGGTTGTCAGTTGTCAGTAAAAATGTCGTCATTTGTCAGTTGTCAGTTATTTTTAAGGCCGTTTGTCAGTAGTCAGTTAACCCCATTCAGACCCTCCTTGAAACCCACGGCAAAAAAAATGAAATCTGCGGGTGCAAAATGGATTACAGATGAAACAATTGAGCACTTGGGCACCATTGTGTCCAAGGGGCCGACCATTTAACTCTTGAGGGGGGGGGGGGGGGGGGGGTGTCTTTGAAAACAAAATTCCTGCAAGCGCGTTTTGGAAGGAAAAAATGCATACAACAGAGAAAAAAAATCCTGCACCATTCTTCAGGCGGAAGAAGGAAGGAAGTGTGGTCGAAAAAAAATCCTGCATAGCAATGAGACGCGAAAAAAATTTATGGGACATCAGGTCTCCTAAAAAAATATTTCATGCTGACCGGAAAACACCACCCCCCCCCCCTCCCCCCCTCAAGAGTTAAATGGTCGGCCCCTAAATAACATTCCTTTTAGTGCTCGAGCACAGTAACCCTGCACGGGAAATAAGACGGCGTCCTGTCATATTTGTGACGTGAATGGTGAATGATTATCTCATTTTATCCTTACCAAGGAATTCAGACATCAGTAACATATTTCCTGCAATTCCGGCATTTGTAATTCAGAAGCCTTCAATTTAGCCACGCAGGGTATCACTGTACCAACATGAAATACAAATCGAGCTAAACGATCTGTTGATCTGAGCTCGATTTTTTGGCGGTAAACCGGCAATCACTGCACTAAAAATAGAATGCGATATGTTTTTCGATCGATCGCTGAAAGCCGTGTTCTCTGACCAACTGAGTAAAACACAGTTTTATAGCCTCCCGCAGTTGTTTTAGGGACGTCACGCGTTCTAAGTATAGTCTGTATTAAACGAAATCAGATGACTACGGTGGCCTATAAGGGCCATGTATTCACGACTTCAATCTTAATTTATGGTACGACTTTGTGGGGGGAACGACTTCAACTTTTTATTTGGCATTACCTTTTTATTTTTTTGGCACGCCCTTTTGTTTTTGGCACGACCTTTTGTTTTTGGCACGACCTTTTGTTTTTGGTACGACCTTTTTTTCTTGGCACGGCTTTTTTTCTTGGCACGATTTTTTTTTTGGGGGGGGGGGGGGGGGCACGACCTCGAATATTTTCCGCCTTTTTTGTACCGCTCTGATTATGTTCGTGGGCTTAAGGTCTACGCTTTCGATTTTCAACCAAAATAGAGTTTTAAAAAGCTCCCAATCAAGAGAAATTTAGTCGATTTGTTTGAAATTTTCACAAAATGTCAATTGATATCTCCGCTGCAAAAGAGTGTCGGGGAATTGGAAAATTCTAAAAATAGAGCTCTTGACGGCGTTTTCCGCAAATCTACTCTGATTATTTTTCGCCTTTTCACGGAGAGCATGATAACTTTTGAACTAAATCGAATTTTGAAATTCCCCGACACCCTTTTGTAATACGATTCCTCTGAAATGCGACAAAGCAAACAGATTTTAAAACTTTAAAATATTTTCGGAGTCGGAGCTTCTGAAAATACAGTGATTTGTTAAAGAAAATTATGTATTCAGCTGCTCATATCTCAGCCGCATTTTAACCAATTTGCCTCGTTTTTGGTGTGCAACATTCTTTTGAGTTGGTCTTTCAATATCGATGGACCAAAAGTTAAAATTCAGAAATTTACAAATTCGTGACGTCACACTTTACCACTCTATAGCGAGCTAAGATCGTGGTGTTTAATAGTTTCAAGTGATTCAGAGTCACCGTCAGGGCTTTACGTTTTCATCTAAGCTTTCTTGCCGGGAAACAAATATTTTCTCGGCTGGCTCCTATCAATTCTTCATGTTCAGATGTGGGCCACTCGGTACTCTGTCTGAAAGTGAAAATACGAACCCTTGTCGGGTTTTTAAACGAGGACTCCTATTTGGCTTTGTAGTCGTATGCATTGTTTGGCCTTGTTTTGCTTTTCTTTTTTCTTTGTTTTCCAAGCTAAGGGCATCCTGCTTGCTCTTTTGAAATCATGTGTGGAAATACGTTTCTCAATAAACGTAAACATTGGTATATGAAATAAATTTAATATTATATCTTCACACCGTCGTTACGGGCGAGTGAGCACTTGTCATGTGTTTATATTAATCTGCTGTCAATCAAACGGAACCTTTTACTTCCGGTCAAAAACTTCCTTTTGGTATTTCTCCGTCAACATTAATTTTTATTCAACGGAGTTTTTGGTATATAAGACACTACTACTAAAACTACATTTCTGTGCGAAAAAAAAATCCATCTTTTTCGCTTTGAAGGTATCCGGTAACCTTAATCATTCGCCCAACATGGCGGTGAGTAACGTGCTCAATCCCTATAGAATCAAAGGGCATGGCGGCTATGACGTCACGTGAAAACCCTCTATAACTTATGAAACTAGTAAGGCAGCAAAGGTGTAATCAGCCACATTTCACGGCAACACTTCTGTATTTAATTCCGACTACAACATTTAATTCTGGTGTCTTGATTTACTGCCCTAACGTTAAGGGTCAATCGGTGAAATACCCTTATCATTAGGAATTATACTCCAAACGACCTAATGATTAGGTGGTTGCAAACCACATGTGGTTAGGAACCCTAACGATCAGGAGAGAGCCGGGATAAACCCTTTGCATTAGGGATTTATTGCAAATGCCTTAATGGTAAGGTCCTGATAACATCTCTGCGCTGAAAGCCCTAATCATAATTGCAATTCCAAACATGCAAGCTTATAAAATGAACACGCTATCATGCATCAGAAAAAAAGAAAGAAATACTGCCACCCCGGGGGGGGGGGGGGGGGGGGGGGGGGACTCCCCATAAAAATAGACGGGGGTGCTCGACGTGAGAAATGAAATTCACCCCTAAAACATAGCAATATGGCGGTTTGAACGCGAAAAGCCCTAATCGTAAGGACTCCGTTTTAGGGCTGCCGAGACAATCTCATCTCGTGAAAAGGCGTGAAAAAGCACTGCCGAATATCGCGGAAAGGCCCTAATCGCAAGGGCTCCGTTTTAGCACTGCCGAATAACTTAGATTTGACAAGGTCGTCTCGGGTATATCACAAAAAGCCCCAATCGTAAGGGCTCGTTTAACTTAAATTTGACAAGCTCATCTCGGGTTATATTGTGAAATGCCGCAATTGTAAGGGCTCCGTTTTAGTCAGGTATATATCGAAAAGGCTCATTTTACCACTGACGAATAACTTAGATTTGACAAACTCATCTCAGGTATATCGTGAAAAGCCGGCTAATCGTAAGGGCTCCGTTTTAGCGCTGCCGAATATCGTGAATAGCCCTAAACGTAAGGGCTCCGTTTTAGCATTGCCGAATATCGTGAACAGCCCTAAACGAAAGGGCTCCATTTTAGCACTGCCGAATAACTTAGATTTGACAACTGAGCTCATCTCGGGTTATATCGTGGCTCCGTTTTAAGCACTCCCGAATAACTTAGATTTGACTAGCTCTTCTCGGGTAGAATGTGAAAATGCCTAATCGTAAGGGCTCGGTTTTAGCAATGCCGAATATCGTGAAAAGCCCTCATTACTCGTAAGGGAGTTTAAGGGCTCGTTTTAGCACTGCCGAATAACTTAGATTTCGGGTCATATCGTGAAATGGCTCCGTTTTACCACTGCCAAATGACTTAGATTTGACAAGCTCATGCATCTAGGGTATCTCGTGAAAAGTCGGCTAATGTAAGGGCTCCGTATTAGCACTGCCGAATAGCGTGAAAAACCCTAATTGTAAGGGCTTCGTTTTAGCACTGCCGCATAGCTTAGATTTGACAAGAATCATCTCGGGTATATCGTGAAAAGCCCTAATCGCAAGGGCTCCGTTTTACCACTGCCGAATAACTTGGATTTGACAACTGAGCTCATCTCGGGTTATATCGTGGCTCCGTTTTAGCACTGCCGAATAACTTAGATTTGACTAGCTATTCTCGGGGGAAATGCCTAATCGTAAGGGCTCGGTTTTATCAATGCCGAATATCGTGAAAAGCCATACTCGTAAGGGAGTTTAAGGGCTCGAATTAGCACGTGAAAAGCCGGTTTATCGGCGTCATAGTGCTGTGTTTTAACACTCCCGAGAAACTTCGATTTCACAACTAGATTTGACAAGCTCGACAAGTGATAGAACGTAAAATGCCGGTACATGTCTATGGTGTTAGGGCTCTGTTTTAACACTGCCGAGTAACTTAGATATGACTAACAAGCTCTGTTGTCTCGGTTTGAACGCGAAAAGCCCTAATCGTAAGGACTCCGTTTTAGGGCTGCCGAGACAATCTCATCTCGTGAAAAGGCGTGAAAAAGCACTGCCGAATATCGCGGAAAGCCCTAATCGCAAGGACTCCGTTTTAGCACTGCCGCATAGCTTAGATTTGACAAGAATCATCTCGGGTATATTGTGAAAAGCCCTAATCGCAAGGGCTCCGTTTTACCACTGCCAAATAACTTAGATTTGACAAGCCCATCTCGAGTATATATCGTTTAAAGCAGGCTAATCATAAGGGCTCCGTTTTAGCACTGCCGAATATCGCGAAAAGCCCTAATCGCAAGGGCTACGTATACTGATTAGTTTTTGAAATCTACGTTAATTGGCGGAATATACCACGTAAAGCCCTAATCGCTAGGGCTCACTGTTGACAATGCCGAATACACTGTTAACTCAGATTTTACAATTAATGGCGGTGGAGTAGAGGATAAAAAGCCCTGCTAGCTAATCGTTAGGGCTCTGTACATTCCTGTACTCTACTAGCCAAATGAACCGCCATGAGAGACGGCTGTTTTCTCAGGCAATTACTCTGCTAAGTTAAACATTGACTAGATCATCTCACATGGGATCTTATGGGGAACTGTTTTGGACAAGTTGTCCGGATATGCTAATAGAAATGCCTAGGTCATAACATCATTCAGTAAACATATCAACACTCTAAAGCATATCAGTGTCGTATTTCTCTTGATAATGTAGCTGGTGTATCAATTCAAGAAAAGTACATGGGGAAATGGTGACTAAAATGCCACCGTGTTTGTTTGTACTCTGAAGATCGCAAATTCATATATTTTATGTAAAACTGGCAAATATTTGAAAGTAAAGAAATGCAAAAACGGAAATCTCGTTTAGAAGGATTGCTGTAGTATCGAGTCTCATATTCAGTGAATGGCATTTAGGCGTGAGGGAATTTGATCCCAACGTACGTGTATGTCGTAGGTCCAATATTTCCGATCAGGTCATCTGCTTTGAGTTAAATCTCATGTTACATCGCGGTCCACGTCTTTCAAAACATCGCATAGTGACATATCAGCTTCTCGTTCGGTTGTCTCGCTGTTCTTTCTGTCCTAACAAGGGCGAGATGTGAGTGGAGAACGGTAACCTACATGAATCCAAAGGCAATCGTCCTCGGTAGCTGAGAGCTTAACGGCCCAATAAAGGAAGATGAAACTTCCCGCCAATAATTTATTGTGATCTCGCTTGGAACGTCCACGAAATGCCTGATAGACTTCGCAAAGTACATGCAAGGTAAGTGACCACCACTGACAACGTGTGGATGCTTTTTTGTGCGTTTTATTAATACGATTTTGTTCCATGCACAAGTGATATTTCTTTTTTATGGTGTCACTGTGAGTGATGGAATAGCTATTTCCTTGTCATATATTTTAGGCTAAAAGCTCTCATGTTTAGAAATCTGTCAACGCTTTCAGTTCAGGTATGTGTTAAAAGGACCTTACCATTAGGGTTTTTGCATTAAAACTCCTGATGCTAAGGGCTTCTACAGCCTATCCCCTAATCATTAGGGCTGGTGACCACATGTGGCTTGTCAAACACCTAGTAATCATTAGGGCATTTCGAATATAATCCCTAATGATAAGGGGTTTTCAGAGGTCAGCTCTTATCAGAAGGGCCGTGAAACGACATGCCGGAATTAAATGTTGTGCTCGGAATTAAATACAGAAGCGTTTTATAGGATCACTGTAGATCTGTTATATCAAAGGTACTGAGTATGTAAAGGCATGAAAGAGAAAGATATAACATACTATGTGAAAATGTGGTTCGCCGGCGAGGACTCGAATGAACTAACACACCCCCTATCTCTTATTACACAACTCGAATTTGCATAAGGAGTATAGGGTTACACCAACGCATAATAAACCCTAAACCCTAAACCCTAACCCTAGCAGCCTCTCGTACATTCCTCCCCACCATGGCGATCTTGAAAGGCTGAACTGCCACCTTATTCCCTGTTTGGCGAGGTGGTCTTGTAGAGCTTCACTCTTACGTATCTTCTTGATCCAAGTGGCTGTAGACTTGAATACTGACGCGTTGTCTGATATCGCGTTCTGGCCTCGTGCGTCGTGTCATAAATGCGTTTAGCTTTCTCTGGAACTCTTCGGCCGTTTGCGATTTCGTGACTTCGAGATGAACGGCTCTGGAAGTTGCGCACGTCAATATGATTATGTAGCACTTGCCTCGTTCTTTCTTGGAATTTTTTTAACTTAATGGTCCCGCAAAGTCGACTCCTGTTGTCTCGAATGGTCTCCCGCCTTCAGTGCGAAACCTCGGCAAATCCGCCGTCACCGTTGGACCATACGGTTTGGCGCTGAATACTTTGCATAGATTGCAACTGTTAATCGCCTTCTTCACTTTCGACCTTAGCCTCGCCACCCACCATTTCTCTCTTATCGCGGACATCGTGTTTGCGATGCCAAGGTGCTTGATCTCCTGATGGGTGTGGCGGATTAACTTCTCGGCAAATACTCCGCCTTCAATGAAGACCGGCTCATAGCCGGGAATCCTTCCCTTGCATTTGAAAATGCCTGTTTTCTCATCTTTTACTATTTTCCACCCTGGAGTCTCAAAGTCTGCCTGTACGTCTGCTTGTGCTCTCCTTACCCACTGGGTTTCCGCGCTTGTGATCTCAGTTGTGAGCAGTCCTCCTTTCGTTTCTTGGCTAGGGCGTTAGCCTTGAACCTCAAAGCCCACGCGGTTATTCTAAGGGTCTTCCAGTAGGTGCTCCTCTCTAGTAGCTCATCCCATTCATCTGGCTCACGCTTCACTGCAAACAATGCTTCCTCCGCTACAGGCTTGTGTTCCTCGCTGACACTCTTGGTTTTCTCGAGCTCTGGTTGTGTCGGCCACTCCTCCTCATCGAGCAACCAGTCAGGTCCTGTGAACCAACCTCCTCTCTCCATCTTGGCTAGTGTCACTCCCCGGCTTCCGAGATCTGCCAGGTTCTTATCTGTCGGACAGTGCTTCCAGGTGATGCCCGTCTCACTTATTATCTCAGCTATCTTTCTCACTCTATTCGATACGAACGTCTTCCACGGTCTCCCCGGGTTGCAGATCCAGTACAGTGCCACCATACTGTCCATCCACACTGTTGCTGAAGCAATCGGCCATCTCTTGAGTGCGCTGCACACGTTTTTGACCATATTCGCTGCCATGTGTCCACTTACTAGCTCTAGCCTGGGAATCGTCGTGTTTTGCTTGGAAATTCGGGATTTGGACGTCAGCAGTCCCCTTCACTACTCCGGATGGGTGCTCTACTACTGCAATAGTTACCGCCGAGCACGCGATGTTGCTGGCGTCTGCAAACACATGTAAATGAACGGCCTTAACTTTCCTCAGATCTCTCGTTAGGCTTCTCGGTACTTTGACGTTCCTTAGTTGGTTTGTCCACTTCCGCCAATTCTTGGATACTTCGCTCGACAGCTCCGTGTTCCACCCGGCCTTCTCATCACATGCCCTCTCTGTAGATGTGCTTCCCCTCTACGACTGTTGGGGACACAATTCCGAGCGGATCGTAAACGCTTGCAAGCTTGCTAAGGATACTCTTCTTTGTCACTGGCTCTTCAGTCCCTGACGGTTGTGGCACTGCAATTTCCAGTGTATCTTCAGCCTTGTTCCATACATGGCCCAGTATCTTGGTTGGGTTAGACATATCCTCACTTTCCAGGGCCTGGTTGTTGGACTCCCATTTGTGCACCGGGAACTTCGCACTCTCAAACACCCCTTGGTCGCTTCTCGCTTAAAGGTCTCAAGCTCTTCTATGGTGCTCGCAGTCTTCATCAGAATGTCGACGTAAGTATCCCCTCTCAGAGATGTCGCGGTTGTCTCAAGCTCTGGCGGTTGATGGTCGTAGTGATAGCGCAGTGTTGCGCCCAACATAAAAGGACTCGCTTTGGCGCCAAAGAGTACTCTCGCAAATCGCAAGTGTTCCTCTCGGTCATTGATATTAAACAGGAACCGAAAGGCATCTCGGTCTTGCTCCTTGATCGCTATCTGTAAGAACGCCTTCTTTGAGGTTTGCTAACAGCAAATTGCGGTTGGCTGTTCGGGGGCTTTTTTTTCGACAAGTACTCGAGTGATCTTGGCTCTCTCGTCCAACAGTGGCGCATAGCTTGCCTTCAGCTCCTTCTTCCACTGTCGGATTGCGCGTTGGGTTGTTTTGCCAAGGTCTATTTTCAACTCTTGCAATGTTGACACTAGCTCATTGAGGCGGCGTTGGATTTCACTTGTGCGCGTAGCCGTGATTTCCATCTCGGTAAAATCAATGTTTTCTAAAATACTATCGGTCTCTTCTAAGTAAAATTTAAGTTTGTCGATTTCCTTTTGAATTTTCTTTTCGATTTCTCGCTCCTGATCGGTAGCGGTGGACGCGTTTGACTGTTCTGTTGTCGGTTTTGGTTTGTATTTACACAAAGTCACAACATAAGACTCGTGTAGTTCAAAGTTATTTGGAATTTCTCGCTCAAAGCCTGGTCACGGGCAACACTAATGTGCGGAACCCTCGTCAGCACACTAACTCTCAGTTTGATTTTGATTATTTATTTTCACTCGTGTTCACCTGTTTTAACCATCTTTTTCAATCGTGTTCACTTTGATTGGCCGCGCCAGTCACTTGTTTCAGGAGCCTATGCATGCTTGCTTTTGATATCACCTTTTGAACCTTTTTTCATTCCCAGCTGGAAGGAGAATATGGGGAATTCCTCAAAAGCCACGTAACAGGAGTTCTCTCATGGCCACAATCGGGCTTGGTGCATCTTGGATCTACTTAGATGGCCATCCGATGCAAATCCAACAATTAATGCAATGTTAGTTGTTCTTAATAGCATCTATTGATATAGGCCCTTTCAACAGGATTACGTTTTCATTTCAAAAGCTACATGAGACAACGCACTGTCCACATGATTGTGAAGCGATATAATTTTTTTAACGATACTGTCGTTTTCTCCGGTGTATTGGTGAGGTCATAATTACTTAAATTGGCAAACTTTTGGAAACGATTGGTCATATGGTCCCAGTCCACGTACAAACGAAAGTTTCGAAAGGATTTACTTTACTGTTGCTTCACTTTAATGGTTTTGCAGCAACTGATTTCAGTGATAAATAGGTAAATATGTTTGAAGAGTGAAAATTTCCAATACATAAAGTGGAATTATCCCAGACTGTGAAATTAATATAATATCTAATTAATCTACTTTAGTGTCTTCTTTGAATAGGTATATAGACCTAACTGGTTCTGGTTGAATCTAGCAAGATATTTTTTTAAGAAATGAAAACGGAGCATTTTGGAAAACATATCCTTAATTGTGGGACTGGCCTGTACAAACAATCATATTTATATTTATACATATACGGGAATAGTGAAAGTGTTTCGTGAGGCAACAACTATTTGTTCCTGTATTAAAACATCCACATTTCAGGTCAACCGAACGACCCTGATTTCTCAAAAAGCACCCCCCCCCCCAAAAAAAAAAAACAGGAAAAAGAAAAGGAAGCATTCTTCTCAAAATATCACATCATGAAGCCAAGTAAGCCAAGTGTCGTCATTTCATATAAATCGACGAAGGTTTGGCTTGGAGGCAGAAGTCAACAGTGAAATTAAGGAATGAAAAATCAATGCTAAAGTCAAAACTGACTGAGAAGTTGTCACTACAGACTTAATTAGGGACCAGTTCCCCCCCCCCCCCCCCCCCCTTTTATGTATTTATTTATTTCCCGACCGGCCGACCAACCTGTTTGAGAGCCTGGGCGATGGGAAACGAAACATTTTATGGGCATGGCCTCATAGTCATTTCTAGTGCTTTCCGGTTTACGGCCCGAAGATCGTACCCAGATAAAATCGTGAGCCCACAGGTATCCCAAGTTTACTATTATAGTAAACATATGGGAGTTTTGGTACTGAGTTATTCGGTGAAGAAATAAAAATATATCGATCCTCAAATTTCAGTTACTTGTTTATTGTGTAGTCCTTTATGTCTGTACGGAATTTGAAACCATTATGTCTAAAATTGAAAGAGTTATAGTGATCTCGACCATGGTGGGGACTCAACAAATTTAAATTCAAATTGGTCTGGGAGAATCTTAAAGATCTAAATTTTACATCGACTCGATTGACGTTTTGTTCTGTTGTAAATTTAGATCTTATGACAACCAGAAATGTGACAGCCAATATGTCCTTTATCTTATCAACTGCGTGGAACAATACTAATTACGTATTAAAAACAAAAAAGGGAAGGAAAAGGTCGATGTGATTGGTCAGAAACCAGAGCAGTTCTCAGTCTGCCGCATCAGCTGCATGTAATTACTAGTTATCATATCTCTCGTGAACAGGACTTTATGGTATCGAAGTATTGTAGGGCTGGATTTGTAGTCCTGTGATCAGTCCGCCTTTATTATTCACCAAAGGTTCAACCAATCGAATTAAAAATCGACCTAAACATCAGCCCAACATGTTTTTAAAATTGTGTTAGTAAATAAGAGTAAATTAACCTGCAGTGAAAAGATCAGCGCCGAAATACTTTGGAAACGAGGGAAACAGTTACAAAATGGAGGTCTCGAACAACTGCAGTGGGAAAACGGGAGAATTACAGATATTATTCTTAAAGTTTCTAAATTTTTACAACGACGTTTTGTTCTGTTTTATGTGGAGAAAAGTTACGTAGAAGGATACGCGGTAAGTTGGATAAATTTGCTCGAGCCGTTCGCAGCCTGACCTACTTGTACAACCGGAAATGTTACAGCCAATGTACTCAATCAACTCGATGTCATTGGTCAGAAACCAAAGCAGTTCTTAGTTGGCCGCTACGCGATCGTGCAATTTTAATCACTCGTATGATTTCAGACCAAATATCGAAGAACAGTGTAGTTTCCTGACGCGGCCGGTCGAGTTCGTTCCGAAATTTTCCAGTTTACTTGCCTGCGGTGAGGGCTAGATCAAACGACTACGGACTAGAAAGAATGTGTGAATACTAGGTGGATACTGTGCAAGTATTATTCTATTATATACAGGAAAGAACATTGGTGTTTGCTGCAACTTGTATGTTTTAGTTATACTGAGTACTTTTGTTGATATTTGCAGTGATGTTTAATTTGCAAGCGGCACAAAAATGGGGGAAATTGTTTGAGCTCTCTGATTGGCTTAAGACGAGAGCTGTTCACCAGCGCCCGGTTGTTTTGCTTACTTTATCTAAACAACTCTAATTTTCCAGTTTAAGGTAAAGTTTATTTTTCTAAAAAATAGCTAGGGTTATACCAGAGTGTTATTCATCAAAGAAGTGTTCTCTTTTATGTGGAGAAAGTAAGTATAGAAGGATACGCGGTACTTGATCGAGCCACTCGCAGCGTGACCTACAACCGGAAATGTGACAGCCTATATGTCCTTTATCGACTGCGTGAACAATACGAAAGGAAAAGAAAGGTGGATGCCATTGGTCAGAAACCAGAGCAGTTCTCGGTCGGCATGTAATAAGTTACTAAATCATCCCGCGTGCATCGAAAAACTGTCTAGTTTTCTCGCCAAACAGCGACTTGTACAAGTAATAATTACACATTACCTATTTTAATAATTAAGTTATGCAATTTTCCGCCTTTTATATTGCCGTAAATTGTACTACAACACAGTGGCTACAAAGTTCTTGGCAGAATTAAACAATTACATGTATAACATCGCATATAAACGAAAAAGTATTGTCTAATGACAACGAGCAGGAGCCTATTATATTAATGGACTCCTGCAACGAGCGAACACGTGCCTACACTGCAGTGAAAGATCGGCCAAATAAAATTCCCATAGAAGCGTGACTTTATAAGTCGGCAGCACGGAAAATAGTTGATATTAATTTTTCGAGTGAAAACATCTGACAATATATTTTCTAGAGGGAGAAAATATGCTTTCGAAATAGAAAACTCCTGTGTGCAATGGACCGTGTTGGCGTGACAAGCGGACTGACAAGTACACGTTTTAGTTTGAAATTCGCTTTTCTTTTGAATTTCTTTTATTCTTTTATTAGTTTCGTCCTGAATTAAAAGTGGAACCAAAAATTGACATCTGACGATATATTTTCTAGAGGGAGAAAATATGCTTTCGAAATAGAAAACTCCTGTGTGCAATGGACCGTGTTGACGTGACAAGCGGACTGACAAGTACACGTTTTAGTTTGAAATTCGCTTTTCTTTGAATTTCATTTATTCTTTTATTAATCTGGTCCTGAATTAAAAGTGGTACCAAAAATTGACTTTAAAATACTATGTTCAAAACAAACTCAATATATACCGCAATTTTAGTAGCCGCTGTTACAAGCTTTGACGGTGTATAAATAAATAGCCGGGCCGTGCCGCGGCCGCGGGAATAAGATAACACACTCGGTAGTTACAAGTCACGCTCAAAATGAGGACGGATGCAGACCTGAGACTTTGCAATTGTTTTTATCAATTCAAAGCTCTATGATTTGATCTTACTGCTCTGATGTTTTGACAGCAAGATATGCGGTGCAGCGCCAAACTACGACTTGTAGCAGTAATAATTACCACAAGCCAAGTAGTAAACATTTGCGCCTTTATCGTACTTTTCTGAAATAAAATGTTCCAAAAGAGAATACCTTCACAAGTATAAATTTGTTTGAAATGTAACTTCATGGAGCCCATGAGCAATATAAATTGTGGCGCTTGGGAATCGAATTCGTAGCTCTATGATACGTTGTGTACATATGGTTTTCATCAAAGTCTGGGGTGTAAAGTGCATTCCGGACAACCGCGCCAAGCTCTTGGAAGAAAGAAACGTTTTGAGGATATTTTTCACAAAATAGTAAAGCCTATTGAAACGGCAACAATGTTTTGTTCATGTAGCAGAGAAATACGCGCTATTCAAGATGGAAAATCGTTGATATTAATTTTTCGAGTGAAAACATCTGACGATATTTTTTCTAGAGGGAGAAAAATTAATATGCTTTCGAAATAGAAAACTCCTGTGTGCAATGGACCGTGTTGACGTGACAAGCGGACTGACAAGTACACGTTTTAGTTTGAAATTCGCTTTTCTTTTGAATTTCTTTTATTCTTTTATTAGTCCTCGTCCTGAATTAAAAGTGGTACCAAAAATTGACTTACCGCAATTTTAGTATTTTAGTAGCCGCTGTTACAAGCTTTGACGGTTTATAAATAAATAGCCGCGGCTGCGGGAATAACATAATGCCGTTTCGCACTAAGTACAGTCACAAGCAAGCTCTATGATTTGATCTGACTGCTCAGATATACTGCCACGAGGTCATCCGCTCACTACCGTCTACGCGGTGCGGCGCCAAACTGCCACTCGGTAGCAGTAATAATTACCACAAGTAGTAAATATTACCCACATACAATTTTGCGCCTTTATCGTATCCAAAAATGAGAATACCTAGTATTAAAACAGGTATAACAGTTGGTTGCAATGTCACTTCATTATTGGAGTCCATGAGCATAGCAATATACTGATTGTAAGTAAATATCTAAGTAAATATCTTAGATTGTGGCTTGGGAATCGTAGCTCTATGATAATGTACATATGGTTTTCATCAAAGTCTGTGTGTGAAGTGGATTTGCAACCAACTATAATCATTGTAGCGTAAAAAGCGCTCCAAGCTCTTTGGAAGAAAGAAACATTTTGGGGATTTTTTCAATTAAAACTGCTCGATTTCGCTCAAAATAGTAAAGCCTAAATGTTCGTTCTTGTAACAGAGAAATGCACGGTTTAAAGAAATTGAATTTTGAGTAGTAAGTGATTTGTGAGTCTGATTTTAAAACGGCTTTGATTTAATCGCAAGAACTGCACGCAACGAATATAAAAAACTTCAGTGGAATCGAGAAAACAGTTACAAAAATGGAGGTCCAAAGCCTCGAACAACTGCAGTAGGAAAAAGGGAAAATTACCTAGACGTGTTGTTCTATTTTATGCGGTAAGTTGGATAAATTTGAGCCGTTCGCCGCGTGACCTACAACCGGAAATGTGACAGCCTATATATATGTCCTTTATCGACTGCGTGAACAATACGAAAGGAAAAGAAAGGTGGATGCCATTGGTCAGACACCAGAGCAGTTCTCGGTCGGCATGTAATAAGTTACTAAATCGTCTCGCGTGATGCAGCACTTGATGTTAATTTGCAAGCGGCATGTGATATTTATGCTTACATTTTCTCAAGGGTAACATTAAGGCCAAAAAAAAAGCATTAATTCAGACGGCTATGGCATTTTCCCCAGTACAGTCACGTACAACCATAAGACAAGATATCTCATAGATTGTAGATGTATCCTTTGGCTTACTAAATAATTCCCGCCAAAATGGCAAAACTTTACTGTCACCATACTGTTCATTTTAGTAGTAGTATCGTATTTTACAAACTAGAAGAAACTATACGAATTCAGCATAAGAATTTATATGCATTCTATTGCTTTTTACTGATCATACAAACCCCAAAAATGAAGACAAAAATGTAATTCTACACAAAGAAAGGTATATACACTTCTAAAATTAGCTCAGGTAATACCTGACTAACCTGAGACTGAGTGTTATTCATCAAATAAATAGTATGACAGGTAAGGTTATCAAAATTGGCCCTAACTGACATACACATAACAGATGGTTTTATTTCATTGGCTAAGGCAGAGAACTGAAACGGGATAAAATAAACACTAACCACATGTTCTTCAAAACGGGAGGTATGATTGGTCAACATCAGAATCTGCTTCTGGCACAAAAATGGGGGAAATTGTGTGAGCTCTCTGATTGGCTTAACATGAGAGCAGTTCACCAGATAGGTAAACAACTCTAATTTTCCAGTTTAACATGGCATTTTCCACTTTAGAATGGCATTGTGTTCTAGATAATAAATTTTGCACTAAATTTACTAATATCAGCAGACTACCGAGATACACAAATAATATTTTTAAAATGAAGTTATCCAACTACCATTACTTGTTTACCGAGCCACTGTTTAGTTCCAGTTATTAAACCAAATTCAATGCCGTAAAATAATAAAAACGTGTATTAAACTTACATATTTTGTGCCGGAGTCAAAAATTTAGAGTCTGCCATCATGTCAGTCACATCGCTTTCCAAGTCTTGAACTTTATCAAGGTAAACCACGACACCAAATCCTTCAAGTGCAGGTTCTTCTTGCATTGCGAAACGCCGCTTCAAACAACATAGTATGGTAATTTCTTTATGTCATTCCCTTGAGATGTTCTTAATTGCAGGCGGTGATTACTCGAATATTTTTTTAAATATTCAGATGTTACATGGGAAACATAAATCTGCAAGTTTTTATTGTCGTTTTCATTGCCCAAATACCATTTTCTTTTTCAACGGTTTCTTGAAAACTACTTAATAAATATAAACTGGACTCAAACCGTACAACGTAGACCTCTTGAATTATGTCACATCCCTTATATCATAGTTTTGGTACTAAACACGATGGAAAAACTAACAACCAAAATCATTGTATTAACAATGGGCATTTCAAACAGCTACAGGTATTATTTGGCTCAATCCCCGGTTTCTGGGAAACTACCCACCCACCCCTCCCTTGGATATGCATCGTTCTATTAATGATTAACCATTAAAGGTGAAGTGTGGGGGGAGGGGTGTGGGGGGGGGGGGGGGGGGGGGGGGGTTTCCCAGAAACCGGGATGGATCCTATTATTTTGTATTTTACCAGGGGAATCACGATCAACTTATAATTGATGCTTTGGTTAACAATGGTCGTGATTGAGCTCATTATACAGTTTGTTTACTGAGATACGATAGGCAACTAGTTCCTGTAAAAACTAGTGTTGGTCTGCGTCGGCGGGGAAGATAAACACTGGTATGTAATCAACTAAAGTCGATTGAGGTATGCTAACCGCCGTGGAAAACGAGTAGCAGCTGACGTTTCGAGCGCTAGGCCCTTCGTCAGAGCTAGCGAAGGGCTAGCGCTCGAAACGTCAGCTGCTACTCGTTTTCCACGGCGGTTAGCATACCTCAATCGACTTTAGTTGATTACATACCAGTGTTTACTGAGATAATTAACCTTCTTAAGAACCGATGAACTAAGCTGGTTAGTTCCTCGTTCCTCGGTGACTAAGTGATTTTGATGCCCTCTGCAGGATGTTTCGTTACCAAGGAACGAGTAATGAACTGGAAATCTTAAATTTTGCTTATGTTATTTATTACCAAAACTGCATTTTCCTTTTTAAGTTTCATGCTAATAGGCTCCCATCTGCTTTTAACAATTTCTTTCAAGCCATATCTTCGAAACATCACTACAATACTCGGCTAGCAGCCAAATCGTCTTACTTCATACCTTCTGCTCGCACCAATTATGGTAAATTCAACATTCGTTTTACAGGCGCAGTGATTTGGAATGATATAAATGAAAATACCAAACAGCTTAATTTTAATGCATTTAAAAGAGAGATCAAAAGTAAAGCTATCACAGCTTACATTGTATTAAGAACCATATTTAAACCGTTCTAGTCTTCTCACATTCCGCTTAAGAACTTCATAATTCGGCTCTGTTCTTGTTGTTTTCTTGTTAGTGTTAGTTACTTCCACTAACAACTGTAGTTATATTTTTCTCTCATAGCTTTTTTGCTTACACTATTTTTTTGTCTTGTCTTAATAATATGTGTTTCCGTCTGTTGTGACCCTATTATCCATTCACTAATCAAATCTTTGTACACAAATGTAGCTACCAGCTTATACCCAACTCTTGTTTTAATTAAGTTCATTTATCATTAAACTCCTGTAATTTGTGTGGTATTAAATAAAATGGTTGTTGTTGTTGTTGGCACTGTCAAGCAAAATGCGCCTTCAATTTCCTTTTTTAACAGAACTACAAAAATCACATCTAGAAATAAAAGAGAAACGCCCTGTGAACGTCCTGACATGCTTTTCACAGGTTTCCGATAGAGGATGGCAAAGATCAAAGTGGATTACAAAAGCTTATTCTGGAGACTTGACTTCGGTTACAGTGACCCAGTTTCAAGTTAACTTTAAACTTCACTTAATAGCAGTATTTTTCACCCACTCGAATCTTTGCCATCCTTCATTAAAATTGTTTCAAATTTTCTCCAGTATACCTGGAAGCTATCTCAGCTAATGTGGGTGGTTATTGTTGTCTTTCGTCACACGTCACAGTTGATCATTTTGGGGTTGACAGTGCCCCTTTAACTTGCGCTATACTGATTGGTTCCCCTGTTCATTTAAATTGACTTGCATGTGCAGTCAGAATCGTCTTAATTAAAGGTGAAAAAATGACATGTTATGCATAATTCATTACATTTTGAGCAAGATTCCTAAAATTTGAAATTATGATTCAACATATATTGGCCACTTTAAAAATAGAACATTCCAAATGCACAGACAAGAGGTTTTAATTTATATTACTGACCGGCAGTATAACATTCGTTCATTCATTCATTCCCTTATTCAATTTTAATCTGGCTTATTTTCATTACTGTCTATCAGTGCTAAATTTCCGGCCAATTTCATAATCTACATTGTATCATATGATTGTATAGATCATATCTTGGTGATAAATTAAGGTTATATACTTGAAAAATTAACTTCTCCCTAGTTAAGAGAGCCTTTGAGATGACGGAGGATTTTATGACAGCTCAAAACAAGCAAGTAAAAATCGAGCCATTTCAAAAGAAAACTTGTTTGTTATTTTGAGGGGAGATGGGAGATAGGGGGGGGGGGGGGGGAGGGGTAAGAAGGCTATTTTGAAGAGTGCGCGCGCGCTGTTACGTTTTATGTTTCGGAGGGATAATAAAAACTAAGGCCCGAAGAAGGATTATTTCTCTTTCACCTCGGAAACCAAACAGGGGAGACGACACTGAACCGCTGCGATTCTTGTCGGAACAACAGACTAAAATTTGGAAAGAGTGACTTTGTGTAAAGTGCCGTTATAAGGACATCATTAACTCGCCGGCTTAACCATGGCTTAACTCATGGTTGAACGAAGAACTGCTGTTTCACTAAAAGGCGGTTCGTTATCGCTGGAGATTTACACAGAGTCGCGTCTTCAGGCGAAGCAAACTGTTAATATTCTGGAGCTAAGAGGGCCATTTCGGTAACTTTTATGGTCTGAGCTTTCCAAAGATAGTAGTGTCGGGTCCGCGGGTATCGGGTCGGGTGTCGGGTCTTGTTAAGGAGAAACCCTATGGCGTTCCCCTGTCGAAAATGTTGCTGTGTACCCACAATTATTTTCTGACCGTGTCGAGTCTGAAGGTAATCCGAAGAGAAAAACGCAAAGCGCCTGAAATTCGGTCCTCTGTGTAATCACTCCATTTTGCGATCAAGCTAATAAGTGAAGGTGTGAGAACGTTCCTTTGTGAGATGCACTAGTTAGCGTGAAGCGAATTTTTGCTTAGAAAGGGCTAATGCTTTCAAATTTGAAAAAATACGGCAATAAAAGAGTTGAGCCGGAATGAGCACATCAGGCAACAATAAACGAAAATTTCACCAACGGACCTTAATGGAAGGCTTGAAAACCCAAAAGAATCCAAAACAGAATGACCACTAACATTGTTAACTCATGTTTGACTCGGCTCTCTGGTAAACAAGCTCATAGTTCTAATTAAAACAGAGCGGGGGAGGCGTTTCACGCAACAGGTAACTGGGTAACGCGTAGATACTTTGCTATTAAGCCGTTATTTATGATTATTTTTCTTGTTGTTTTCAAATAATATTGGCGTGAAATAGACAAACTGAATGATATTAAGGATATTTCGAGCGGGGAAACAAAATATTTTTTTGTGATGCAACAGCTGCGAATTGAACCCTGAGTCAACGGCATGGGCACCATGATAAGCCCTGAGAGAATTTTTTTTTCTGCAAACCTTGAGTTTTTTCTATTATCGGCATTAATTCACATACAAGAATCATCACGATCTATGTAAAATTTAACTTCATAAAACGAAAAGCGAAGTCAACGTAAGTAAGAGCAAAGAGTGTCACTCAGTCCAATCGACACTAACACTAACGTAATTTGCGAGCAGAGCGAGCGAAGAGAAAATATGGCAGCCGTTCGAGCGGAGCGAGAGGAAGTCCTGCCATATTTTCTCTTCGCTCGCTCTGCTCGCAAATTACTATCAATGGAGGGAAAAGGAGGGGCTGTTCGCAGTCTATTTTAGCACACGACCCTTCAAATGTACATGCAAATTTTCATCAACATTTTTAAAGTTCTGATATCCAAATTTCTACACTAGTTTAAAAAATAATAATACTGAAATGTGGTAAAAAAGGTTCAAACTGGGCCAATGATTCTAAAAATAAAACAAGGAAAAATACAACCACTGACAACATATCCAGCTGAACGGGCGCGCAAAGCGCGAATGGACAAAATGATATTTATTGTTTTCAAGCCCTGCCTGGATACTCTTGATAATTCTTATCGATTTTACCAAATAAATACCTCTTATTAACCGAGTATGACGTTCATACATTGTACCGTAAGTTATGGACAGAGAGCCATAAAGAAATGAGGATCAATAACGGACCGAGCAAACAAGGTTAAGAAGATGTTTATTATATGCCTTTGGCTTCTTCATTTACTTTGAGACCAGAAGTACCTTATCAAGAGAACTCTTTACTCGGCTGCCCCAGTCATCAACATCACTTATATACGGCATGGCAGACAGCAGACCAGGCTCACTGGTACCCCTCAGACCACCACGCCCACCCACACCATCAAGGTGATCATATGTCAACAGTGTAACTGACAGGTGCCCATCACATATGGGTCTCTTGTGTGATTGGGTAGGTACACTGACAAGATCTAAATGATTGGCAATACTGAAACATTAAAAACAAATATTGCAAATGAATAAATGAAAAGTATTTTTTACAACGGGTATATTAATGTCTTCTTGACATGCTTATGATGACTCATCAGACTGTTGAGCTCTGCTCTGCATCTACACAATGTTATAAGTAAATGCATTTTAACATGCTACCTGCGGGCCAGTCTATCATGTATATACTTTTGGAATGAACAAATAAAAATTTTGAAATGTTGTTGTTGACAGTTAGAGTGGTTTTCAATCGAGTGTTTAAAATAAATTCTAAAGGTGATTGCCCATATTACATTTACTTTTCCTCACAATTGGTTTAAGTAAAACCAATCCCGAATTACTTCAGTTTTGATTGGCTTGTTGCGTTTTTACTTGCTCCCACTCAATTGAAAACTGCTCTGACATAAAATCATCAATGTCTGCCTTCATGCTCCTCATTCAGGCGTCCCACGCATTTGCAGGAAAAACATTCCTGACATTTCACTGACTTTTCACTGACCAAGAAGCATTTGTCACTGACCTCCAGCGTATGCAAATTCGAGATTTCCAAGACCAAATCCTAAATTCCCTGACTTTGAAAAAAGGTTTTTCCCTGACCCTGTCATTGTTTATGTACAAGGCTCATTTCCTTAGACATTTTGGGTTGTTCAAAAAGTTAAAATCATGATATAAAAATAAATAAAAATAACACTGTAGCTAGAGTTGTGCTTCTAAGTTCT
The DNA here is from genome assembly GCA_030867875.1 of Actinernus sp. WN-2022. Classification (NCBI taxonomy): domain Eukaryota; kingdom Metazoa; phylum Cnidaria; class Anthozoa; order Actiniaria; family Actinernidae; genus Actinernus; species Actinernus sp. WN-2022. The sequence continues at coordinate 25,696,912 of JAOWCC010000577.1, forward strand.
ATCTTAGTTAGTTTATTTCCCATGCATAATGCCATGAGGTGTATATTTTCTTATTTTGACTAGAGAAAAAGACTGAGGTTATTGTGTAATATAGCTGAGTATTTTTATGAGTCAGTTATATTATTTCAACTTATCCTGAAAGGCAATTATTGTTGAGCAAAAATTCACAGTTGTAATACGCAACTTTCTATATGCGCAACTTTCTATATATAATAAATTGTTTTAAAAACCAGTTAAAACTGGTTTGTAACTCATGTAATTTTGAAACACCAAGTTGCATAATAATTATTCTTACATAAATATTGTAAGACTACATGTTAATAAACACAAAAAAATTGTACATGGTATGACATACAACATACGCATGCATTACGTAAAGAAATACTAACAGGTGTACAGGAAGTGTTTAATGTTGTCATTTAAACCCAATAATGTAAATGTACATTGTACATCACATCCATGACTCTGAAAATATTAAGAAAAAAGTTTTTATTAAATAAATTAAATCAAAGATATTGTATTTGCACTTGAAAACACCAAGTCGTATAATAATACAGTGTACATTGTAAGTATTCTTACATATTTATTATAATACATGTTAATAAACACAAAAAAATATGTACATGGCATGACATACAACATACGCATGCATTACATAAAGAAATACTAACAGGTGTACAGGAAGTGTTTAATGTTGTCATTTAAACCAATAATGTAAATGTACATTGTACATCCATGACTCTGAAAGTATTAAGAAAAAAGTTATTATTAAAGAAATTAAATCAAAGATATTGTATTTGCACTCGAAAACACCAAGTCCTATAATAATACAGTGTACATTGTAAGTATTCTTACATACAGTACTGGTATCTGTACATAGAAACAGCATCCCCTCTTGATGGAAGACCAGCAATTTCAATTTGGTAGTGATATCACAGATATGGTTTTTGGGTCTGGCGAGTCACAGATCCTTCTTGGGGGTGAAATGGACCAATGAAATATTACCAGCCTCCCATCAATCTTAGAAGGCAGATGCTGTTTGCAGGCTAAGAAGGTACATGAAACACAAGCACATGCATTAATATGTAAAAAAATACTAACAGCTGTAAAGAAAGTGTTTAATATACATTGTGTGTCAGTTAAACCCAATAATGTTCCAATATGTCATTGATCATGTGATTGGCATCTCAAGTATCGAAAACTTGAGATGTGATAGTTCATTGTGTGTGTGTAGGTGGATAGAATGTTTGGCTTGGAATAAAGGACTCGAGACTGAATCCTCTTGTCTTATATTGGCACGAATAAACACTATAATTGAAACATGGTGGCAGCAGTGGGATAATATGCAGTGTGGTAGACACTGAAGAAGAGGCAACCGCTAACCACAACAGGAATCTTGTCAGACTACTTCAACGGTGCCTTGACAGAGGTATAGCTTTAAACAAAGATATTTAGTGAAACTCAATATGATGGAAGTCCCATTCATGGGTCATTTGTTCTCTAGCGAAGGGCTCAAGATCGACCCTGAGCTCTGAGCACACACACAGGAGGACAAGACTCTACAAATGCAGAAAGAAGTCATCATGCAGGGTTGGCCATTGACAACCCAAAAGACCTCCCAAAAGACCTCCAAAAAGACCTATGCCCATACTTTGTTAATGAGTCACCTGATACCCTCCAGGCCTTGGGAGACTGTGGGTGTAGACATTTTCACATTATTTTGATGGCAAAGACCACCTGATTACAGTTGACTATCTGAGAAATTTCTGGGAGATAGACAGACTACAATCATGATACCAAGAGCACCTGACGAGCAGCCCTGCCAACAGCAAGGCCAATGGCAAAGTTGAGTCGGCCGTGAAAATGGCGAAAACCTGTTGCGCAATGCCCTCAACTCTGGATCATATCTTGCAATTCTTGATCATAGAAACACATCCTCTTAAGGGATAGACTCCAGCCCAGGTGCACAGTGGCTCATAGATTGACAGACAAGAACCTTGCTTGGACAGCCAAGTCTCTACTGCAGCCTAGGATTATCTATCCTGAAAGGGAGGAAAAGAAGCTCAAGCAAAGCCACCAAAGATAGGCTGAGTACTACAACAGATCAGCCCGAAGCCTACCAATCCTTGTCGTGAGGATGAAACCATTTCGGCCTGGTCAGAGAAGCTGGCACAAGGCAATTAACCATAACAAGCAGGGCAGATGAGTGCTCCTACATCGGCAAAGCTGAAGATGCAGAGGCATTTACCGGCGAAACTGGTTCCACTTGAGGAAATCCCATGAGAAGTTGCACCTGCAAACGTTATGGGTAACACATGTGATGCACAGGAGGCCCAGATACAGGCTAAAATGACACCACCTACATGTATCTCTCAAGCCATGATGAGAGTCCCTGTCAATGTTACCCTGGCAACAACACCCGACCTCAGGACAGCACCCCCACATCTTCTACCCAATACAATCATGTTTGTGAAATACAAGTGACAAGAGGCTGTACACAACCTGTACCTGTACTTGGGATGTATGGCACATATTTTGGATGAGCTGAAAATGGTATCACAATTAACCTTATAAATTGCCGACTGAAAAGAATCCTCCCCCTAAAAATAGTGTACATATAGTCATTGTTGCCATGGAAATATCAACTGACCTATAATACTGAGGGCTCATAGTTTTATCTGCTATTTTGCTTGTGTCCAATGGCCCACACAGCAAGTTTATTGTCAGAGGAAACACTCAGACGGAATTTAAGGCATTTTGAAGCATTTTCCTCATTTACATGTACATACAATGTAGAGGGCTGGAGGACATCTTTAAGTCTGATGAAAGATTAAATCAGCATTTAAAAAATTCTCAAAGAACTGAGTCCATACAAGGTATTTTCCTGGAAAATAAGCTTCCTTTCTCGCTTGTAGCACAGGGCAGAGTTATTTCTGTGATTTTTACTGTGGGCTCTATAAATGGTGATCTGAGCCACCTACCACGTAAATGTGATGCTATTACTAAGGTTGAAATGGCCTTACACTCATATATCTTGAAGAATGAAGATGAGGGGAGGGCCATGCCAGTGATTCAGTTGGGTTTCCCAGCGTGCTTTGCAGGCATAGTGGTCAATTTTAGCTTGCAGTGAAGTGATTATAATATTATGACATGAATAGTTTGGTGCTGGGCAAGTTTAGGTGTTCAGGGACAGAAAGTGAGGTTAGTGCAATTAACTTGAAACTCTAAATTTGATGTGAAACACAATGCTATTGAAATACAGTATAATGCCAATTTGAATATCATTTTCACTTCTGTCATTATCCTCGGTTTATCTTTGTGTGTACTTTGAGTTCCCAAAGTTCTTAAACCCAGTTCAACTTGCTGAAGAAAGTCATTTTTTGCTAATTAATGCACACTTATGATACAAATGTATGATAAGGGTGTAACCAGTCACATACATGTACTGTACCACACATATAAATTAACATACATAAAATAATGTACTCTTACTTTATTCCTTTGCTTGAAAAAGAAACAATATTATGGAGCTCCAACTGAAACTCTGACAAGCGCTTTTTTGCTTCACGACAAACTGGATCTGTCTTGAAGAATGTTTGGGACAAATTAATCCTCTCCTTGCGTACAACAATCTTCATGGTTTTGTTTTCTTTCTTCTTTTCTAACTGTTGTGTGGTGACTTTTCTTAGTACTTGCTCCTGTCGCATAAATGCAACCAAGTCAAATGGCTTCTTGAGATTGAACATAGAATTAACCTGGAAATTGATTTAAAAAGGTCATTAATAGTTTGAAGCCGGCTAACTGCCAGAACTCCAGCAGTCACTTGACCTGTCGTACTACTGGCTACATGTACTTCTTCTGAGAGTTACATATTATTTTTATTTCTCTATGCTTTAAAAGTATATACAAATGATATATACTGTACATCTAGACACAGCGATTCCTCTAGACTGACATATGCTTTTTTTTTTACCAATAGGAATTAAAACTGTACCAGAAAAAACTGGGGCTTCTGTTTTTTTCCCCACAATTTATGAGGCCTTTTTAGGGGGTTATGCATGTCCCTTTGTCTGAGTTTCAAAACTTAAGTTGTGTTGCAGTTTCAGAAGGTGGGCATGTCACTGTCAGAATTCATCGGAATTTCCTCAGAGGCCATCTGTCAATGTTGCAACTTGTAGTTTGTTGTTATTTCACTTCCTTCATGTTGCTGTTTCAATGCCGTGTTTCTTGTTGGAATTTACCCTAAAAGGGCCTCTTCTGTACTGAGAAAACATTTTGTACCAGTACAGATCCTGGCTGATAGAAGAGGCTAGCAGAATTTCTGATACAGCAGCATTTTAATGCCTTTGATGCCTTAACATACACTGTATACATTCAAAATTACATGTAATTCAATTCCTGATACTGGCACCCTCGGAAAGGTGTGTGTTTTGCAGGGCTTGAATTTAAAGGAGCTCATTCAACCAAGATGCATTGCGAGTCACTTATTGTTTTCATATGGGAAACGTACTACTTGAAATCAGACAGCTGCCAATCAGAAATTGTGATATCGGGCTGTTTATAAATAGAGTTTATGGGTTGAACTGAATGGCTGAGATCGGCAGGGAGATCGGTTGCCTTTATACTTGAAGAAATACAATAGAATGAGCAGAATTACTACGGTTCTCCGATCAAAATTCCTCGACGTGATCGATGCTAGCAATCGATCTCATGCTCAATCTAGCAAACCAACTTGTCCAACTTCTGGACCAAGTTCCAGCGATGCAGATCGTGTGGCAAGGAAATTAATCAATTCTACATTTAGCGTTATACATTTAGAGTTCTTTCCTTTCTAGGCTTGTCCATGCAAGAACACATGTAGTCGAAAGAAAGGAGCCAGGTTGTCCCTGCCAACATGAAGTACTGTTTGCCACATTCTATTTGTGTTCAAGGTCCATGCATTCTTCACACCACATTTTGACTCGCCAATGCAATATGCAAATTTGAAATCATATTTGAAGAATCAAATCCGTATATTATGTTATTGTTTGTTAGCCTGAATTTCAGCCGGTTTGTTTCATTTTAAAAGCCCCTTGACTTCCGTTAGTCGTACACTGGATATGCTGGGTAAAAAATATTGATCAACCAGTTTTCTGAGCTCCCAGCGGCACTTGAATAGTTCGATCGTTCATCAGCAAAGAAACATTTATGAAATAGGTTTCCACTTTACAGCCGCTCATGCAGATATCAACACAACATTTCACTTTTACTTACTTTAATATTATTGACTCAGCATTGTCCATGTACATTGAGCAAAAACAAAGACTATAAGGCTAAGAGAGAAACTGTGAGATCAAAACATTTGCAATCCTGCATGTGCCGCGCGTGTACCACGTACTCGATTCTTCAGTTAAAGCAATTTGCTGTAAATGTTGTACGTGTCCGATGATGATTATAGCAAAAGGCTCAGCTCTTCTGACCTTTAAATTTCATGCCATTTAGGTCGAGCGGTCTGATCAAGCCAATGTAGAAAGGCCCTGGTTTGGATAAATAGGAATTACGATGAAACAGTCGGCTAACTCCAGTACAGGCTCAAGTAATAATTTCACTGACCAAAGGCGACTCCAGAGTACGTTAATACTTCCCCTGACAGGTGAAAATTCGGAAATATATGACTGAACACAAAATCTAATAAATAAGGAACATTTTCCCCTACAAATAATCAACTGGTATGCCCCTGTGAGATCGATGGAATAGGATTTGTTTCAAGAAGCTCTTCAGAGCCATTATCGGGGCCCCGAAAAAGGCGGATCGAGAAATTTGAGCTCACAATGCATCTTGGTTGAATGGGCTCCTTTAAAGGCATATTGTTAACCAACAGGATTAATTAGAAAATGAGAGAATTCGTAAATGTACCTTATAATGAAGAACTGAACCCAGCTAGTGCTACTGACATTTCTTGGACAGTCAAATCTCAAATCTGCTACCCAAATAGTCAATTTTCCTCAAATTTAATTCAAGCCCTGTTTTGTAACCCAGCTAGGACCCAGCTGTTCAGTGTGAGGGTAAGTGCTACCTTGGGGTTAAATCACTAACCTGAGAGTAAATTGTACAATAAGTATTACAGATTTAGTGTTATATCCTAGGGATAAAGTTACAATTGTACCCTCTCTTAATTCAAACCAAATCCAGAAGTGAAGCATTCTGTATAACAGATGTCTCTTATGGCCACACAACACACTTTTTTCTTGCAGGCCAGTGCCAGCAATGAGTGATTCATGCTACACAACTCGCATGACCCACAATATTTTTGCTTACATTATAATCAACTTTGTATGTTTTTGTTACAGGTCAGGAAGTGATGTTCATTAAACACAAGATTATTCCAACCCTTGCTAACAAATACAAGTTCAATCTCCACTAAAAACCCAGCCAAGAACTGGCACATTAATACCTGTACAGTACATGATATTAAACATTGTCATGTTTTATACTCATGAATGCACGTGTATAGATCAAGGCCTTCTTTACAAAAAGAGAACTTGGTTGAAATCGACTGCTATAGTGTATATGGTTGTTGATCACTCGCATACTTATTGCTCATTTGTTTACTGCGACAATGAAATCGAAGACGGAAGAGTCCATACTCATACTGTATTTATAAGTTTGTAAACATCACTGAATATTATCGTGTACTTATTTAGGCATATTTATTTTTTAATATGCAACAAAACGTGCATGCATGCAGTATTTACTTCTAAAAACTGAGTTACATCGATACAATGTGCAGGGACGTGAAAAGGCGATTAAAAAATATGCATCAATATTTCTGCATGAATTGGCAAGGACACGTCCACCTTGTTATTCAATCTCATCGTCTAAACAACTAATCAAAATTTGATGAACCACTGCTACTAGAATTTTATTTAGGTAGAGAAACAGTGCGTAGATCTTATAGATCTTATCTTATAAAGCAATTAAAGACGAGAAAAGTAATGAGTTAGAAACTTTTGACTGTGAAGTAAATAAGCTTATAGTCAAAAGCATAAGAACACAGAGGTCATTCATGTTTCAAAAGAGATCAGAACTCAACTGAAACTTATTGAATTATTCAAGGTATTTACAAAACTACTCGACAAACCTGTTGTTCAATCCTTCCATCTTCAGTAACGATCCAATGAGTGCTTGCATGACATTGTTGAGTTGTCCATAACACCACCATTGAAACCAAAATGACTAGGCAAGAGCGCCATCCGTCCCGCTCTACCGCCATCTTGATTCGAATGTTTGACTGGTTAATTCAGTTCATGCATGAAAACGAGGCCATTACAGAAACCCGTACGTTCGACAAATCGCCTAAATATCTAACCAGAAATTCCCCCAAAATTTTCTAAATATCTCGCAAAATGTTCTAAATATATCGAACAAATTTTTTTGTCTTGTTATATTTCTTATAAATATCACAAAAGTTTCAAAGCTAACGATTATTGATTTGAAGCATCAGTGCAGCCTCCACAAAGTCCTCTAGTACATCGTTTCGAGTAAATGGAAAACTCTTTCGGCTGCTGCATGCAGATGATGGCTGTACGAGTAGTCAAGTAACTGAAGACCGAGAAAATATGCATAAAACTTACAAGAAAATTCTAAATATCTCCCCGGCAAAATATCATTTTATTCTAAATATCTAGAACTTTTCTAAATATCCTAGAACTTTCTAAATATCTCAAAAAGATATCTGGATATTTGTGTCTAGGCCTACGTTCGACAAACGAACGGCTGTCATGTATAATATTCAGTAACAAATTACCGGGCTTTTACGCATAAATTAAAGGAGGTTGTTATGAGTTTGGCACTAAAAGGCACGAATAAATTTAATTAAAATTCTAATTCTGAACTCCTAAAAGGTACGACTCGGGTTGTGAAAACTAAGTCGTGCGAACAGTACCGTAAAATGGACGGTTACGAGAATTTTTACCCCTAAAAGCGTGAGCGCCGAGCACCCCTGTCAGTTCCAGACAGGAAGTTACCCTTCAGTTTATTTCTTCAACCATAAAACGAGTACAACATTTGGTATACACTGAAAACATTTGCTCACTCGGTCTGCTTAACCAGATTTAGTTTTGGTAAAAAAAGATGGGTAATATCGAATTGGATTTTAACAATCAAATCCTAATTTAAACTAGGGACTTGTTCACTAAATGTCAGGCAAAAGTCACTTGACTGCACTTGACTTTCAGTATCGAATCTACAGAGAGACTCGTGTTCTGGTTGTGACGTCACAAGCCACCACAAGCACAGTTAACTGAGAGGAAAAGTCACCGGGCTTCCTGTGGTGAGAAAAACCTTCGAAATACATCCTAAAAAATTTTTTTTTTTTTGGACAAAACAATCATTGAAATCAGTTTAAGGGCCATGTCCCCCTGATGTTGTAACATTTTGAGGAAAAAGTCAAAAGTCGTGTCACTAGCACTTTACAGTAAACTACAGTACGATTTATTTGACTGACGAGCAATGTCGAAAAAATACAACAGCGGAGTATAGAGCACAGCAGGTATCTGATACCCAGCAGAGAACAAGACAAACACACCGCACCCTCCGTGACACTCCTGTTGCTAGTGACATCGTCGTCACCCCCCTATACCTCTGAATGGTGATAAATAATAGCGTCAGAGGGGACACCAGTATGGGCATGCTTCCAATAAAGCAAAACATTTGGCAATGTTACTCGACCTGCAAGACCTTTTATTTTCCAGTCAGGCCATGATCCGGTCACTAATCGCACGACCAAAAAGACATTTCCTAGTATGACTATTAAGATATCGCTGACAGCCATGTTGACGATGAAGCAGTTCAGGTTCTTCTGCATGCTCGTGTAGCTGTACACGGGGTAGATAACCAGCGAGTTCGGTACAAGCGTCGGTAGTACTATGATAACGCTGGCTGATAGCTTTGCCATCCTCGAGGCCTCGCTGTCGGCACAGTACTCCAGACTCTCTACAGATGTTGAGTTGTTGACAAAAGTAAAGTTAGTCATATTCCAAATGTTTATGTACTTCCACCTTCTTTCGAGGAAAGAACCCCGGAGGAAAGAAATGAAAATAGTTGGTGGCAAGAGTCTAACGGTAATCACTGTTAGGGGTGAGTTTGTGATTCCAGAAGACACCAAGCTTTACATTCTGGTTAGCTACTATAAACTGTTTGCAAATAGGATGCCTCGATGTTTTATCCTTTCGTAAAAGAGGAGTGGCATATCATCTGGTCTGGTGGGTGGTATTGGTTCGACTCTAATGACTATAAAGTTGACTGTAGAATATAATGTGCTTTATAAACATTGACGATCATGCATGATGGCGCCAGTACGCCAATTAAAATCATGCAACCCATTTCAGTTTCTAATAGATTAGTGCAGACTTTAAAAGAGTTTATGTTTTTTAACCCACTGGTAAGATTTGTTATTTATATTTTCTGATTTCAATTGCATGATTTTATAACCAATGAAGGCAAAGTGCTTAAAATAAACACTAAATATGTATATGTGTACATGACACTTTTCAACATCATGAAAACGAGACATGAATTAAAACATTGTGAAAGCTGTGTTTCCTGGAGTGGGGAAAGTACTTAGACTGATTCTAACATTTTGACACCTTTTCAAAAGTTGTACCGCTGGCAAGTTGCATCTGCAGGCTCGACTTAGACAGTATGGTACGGTATGGCGTATAAATGACATGTATCTAAAATGACAAATATACGGACATCTACAAAGTCAATAGGTTATGAACCAAGCCCTGTTACGATTTAAAAATTTTAAACCACAGTGTGTTTAGTTTAGATTGAGAGTTAATACTTTTGACTTACGCCTAAGCTAGACAATGGCTTTTTGCAAAATTCCTAACATGCCGTGAAACATGAAACAGCGTGTAACAAACACGAATATAGGCCGCTTAGAATTTATCACAATAACCATGAATGAAACACAGGGCGATTATGTTAATAATAATAATACAATTTCTATAGCGCTTATATATTGTTCTGAGCGCTTTACAATCTAAACAATCAGATCGAATGCTTAACCTATACATTGCAATAGAATAATATAGCTCAGTTATAATACTAATAACAAAAATAACTGAATCATAGCTAAAATTGATATAACGAGTTAAAAAAACACTAATTACAAATCATAAGCAATCTTAAAAAGGTATGTTTTAAGCCTGGATTTGAAAGTATTAACATTCTCAGAAGATCTGATGTTTTAGTGGAAGATCGTTCCATAATTTGGGAGCATGCACAGAAAAAGCTCGGTGTCCATAGTTCTATAATTTATAAGATATGCAATTTAGGCGCAAATCAGACTTAGATGAACGCAGTAGTCTTCTTGGTTTGTGCAATTCCAACAACTCTTGTAGGTAGAACGGAGCTAGATTATGTAGGGTCTTTAAAGTAAGTAAATTCACCTTAAAAGTATCCTATATTGAATTGGCAACCAATGGAGCTTTCCGAGTAAAGGACTAATATGGTTATCTTTGCCTAAACTTACAATAACCCGTGCAGCAGCGTTTTGTACGTATTGAGGCTTCGAAATCATATGCTGCGGAAGCCCATATAAGAGCGAATTACAATGATCAAGTTTTGAGCTAACAAAAGCACGAATAAGGACCTTACTAGTATTGTATGATAAAAATCTCCTGATTTTTGCGATGTTTTTCAAGTGGTAAAATACTGATTTTACTATAGCATGTACTTGTTTAGAGATAATCATAGTACTGTCAAATATAACTCCGATGTTCCTGACATGGTCTGACGGATATACAGTGTCATCTCCCAAGGTAAGAGAACGTAGTGGAGTGTATGAGCGGGCCAGTTAGAATAAAGCAAAAGAAGCTGTTTTCTCTTTATTCAACATAAGTTTATTAATAGTCATTCACTTATCGATATCGGCAATGGTCACTTCGTGATCATTATTGGAGGTGAAGGTGGTATACACCTGTATATCATCTGCATACAAATGAAATGATAAGCCATGCTTGCGTATGATATTTCCAAGCGGAGCAGTATACATCAGGTAAGAAGCGCGGGCCCCAAAACAGAACTGTAGGACTCCACAACTTAGGGCACGCGAGCTAGGAAGAAGTAGAGCCATCAATCATAACAGAGTCCTATTTGCCAGTAAGATCGAAACCAGGCAAGCGCTTTATTTTAGACTCCATAAAAGCATAATGGTGTAGTATGATTATAAAGTGCGTAATCAAATGAGCTCATTTGGAATTGTAATAACGATTGGAGAACACGTAATGTAAAACTGGCTGTTTAACTCTTCTCATCAGAAGTCAAAAGTTAAACATGGTTGTTTAGTGGCCGAAAGATGAAAAATTGACAATGTTAAAATGAAATGAAGGCCGAAATTAAGCAGAAGTTGAATTTAGGTACTGAACAACCATACGTTTCAAACTCAAAGGCGCCATGAGTTGATCCTACATACCCGGTCTATGTTGTGTATCCATTCGTTATTGAGTTGGCACAGATATGATAAGTTAAAAGGTTATGGCGTGCGAATTAATTATCTTACCTGATTACTGTGTGGAAAGGGTGGGGGGGGGGGGGGGGGGGGGGGGCAAAATGCGAGACACGAACAGAAGACCAAGGCTGAAGTATAAAGGACCACTTGCGGGCGCTGCACGAACGTATTGCGATGAGGTTTCCCAAAAATGATGCGGCTGAACATGAAATAGCCAGTGAGTTGAGATAGTGGCTGCCAATCGATCGATCGTAACACGATACGAGTGCGGATGTGGGGACAGGCGACGATAGATACTAGAAAGGTATGAAAATCGTGGCTGAGAGGCTCGATTAATAAGCGTTTAGAGCAGTATTCAGTTAAAAAAACAAATAAAGAATCAAAGTCATGATTAATAATATTAACGACTAAACCGTATCAAGAGAAGGTGATAGGCATGGTATGTAATTTACGTCAAATCACGTTTAATAAAATATGGTAGATAACATATCTTACCAGTGGGTTTATACGCGGGTCGCACTTTGTCCTGCACTACCATCCCCTCCCCTTTTATTGTCTACACTAGCCTCGTTTTCATGTCAATCCAACACTGGACATCAAATAAAGTCGATTTTGAGGATGTTTCCCTAAATAGATTCGTGTAGACTTTTAGTATGTTGTTCTAGACGGTATTCCAGATTATATTATGCAGAAAAACCTTCTGTTGCAATTAGTGGTCTTTCAGTAAAATGACTGGACTACTTCGCTATAACGTGTTTGGACGCTTGGAAAACCTCATTCCAATCACATATTTGCAAAAATAAGAAAGTGCATATGTTATGACACCACTAAGATTTTAATTCACTCATTTTTCACTTCCAAACTTGATTTCTGTAATTCACTATCGTATATGGTCTACCAAAATATCAGATAGCCAAACTTCAAAACGTACAAAATGCAGCTGCTCCGATAATAGCTTAATTGTCTCCGATAATAGCTTGTCTCCGATAATAACCGATACTCTGAGGGAACTGCACTGGCTGCCTATAGAGCATATAATTGTTTTTAAAATTAATTTAATCACTTTTAAGGCTTTAACAAATATATCACCTAAGTATATACAGGATATTTTAAAATTGTATCGTCCTTGCCGACAATTATTGTCATCGTCTGACAAGTGGCGTCTTATTGCACGAGCATTTTCAGTAGCTGCTCCCAGGTTATGGAACGAATTATATTAAACAGCTAGTGAAAATGCAGACAATTACTAGAAAAGTAACGGCAGGATTGAACTCTGTCTCCTGTGTGACAGAAGGTATATTTTGAGGCGAACATTTGCATAATCGCGGCGTTGGAAATAGCTGATTTGCAAGCGTTGGAAGTACAACAAGTCAACATGTGTCCGAGAAAACAAAAGCTTCTATAACGCTCTAGTAGGCTTACTACAAAAAAAACATGGACTCGGGTCAGGAAACGTGGACTCGGGTCAGGAAACATGGACTCGGGTCAGAAAAAGGACTCGGGTCAGGAAACCGTGGACTCGGGGCAGGAAAAAAGGACTCGGGTCAGGAAACGTGGACTCGGGTCAGGAAACGTTGACTCGAGTCAGGAAACGTGGACTCGGGTTAGCAAACAATTTCCCATTCTGATGTATTAGGGGGTGGAGGTGAGTGCATATATGACAAGGGTGCATGTCCACACGTTCTAATTCTAGCTCTTTCGTTCCTCCATCTTATTATAAATTAGCGGTAGTATAAAACAAATGTTCATTGTCTCAAATTAAATATTCATAATCACTCACTGAAGTACGAAATTCACAAAACAGATACTTTTTTATGATTGGCAGGCACTGCAGTCTATACCATCTACCCTGCGGGCAGAGCCTTCTGCAACTCCACGAAAAGTTGACGGCTATACTCGAAGGGTATCTACCATCGATCAGTTAAATGTTTAACATGCCTTTTTCCAACGCTTTGTCGGTCAGGGTAGTGTACTGCCGGTAATGTGCTCTTTTCGACAGTTGTAGTTTTAACGTACCACGAATTTCACTTACTTAGAAATTGTGAAAGGTGAATTAGTCTTTCCATTTTTATTTCATTTTATTTTGCTCATATAAATGTTAACTTATATTAGATACGAGGACCAGCTCTGAATCCTCCTTGGTTCGGACGGTGAATAGTCCGGCGCTCACAGTTCCCTCCGCCATTTTGAATATTTCATGTAAAGTACTCATGAAAACGAGGCGAACGGGTTACTCGTCCGTGAATATATAACAAAATAGAATTACAATTCGCCTCGTTTCCATGCAGCTGCACACTTTACATGACAATAGCGGACGGAACTGTGTGGGATAGTATTGTCGGGGTAAGTGGAGCAGTCATGTGCCCATATATAATGCATTGCTAATTAGACTCTTCTTCTAAATTTATTTCGGCCTTTTTCTTTTCAGTTCTGTTTGAGGCGATATCATTTCACAAGTGGTAGGCAGCCGTGTAAATTTGACTCTCGTGGTCTTCGCTGTTGCCCGTGAAGCAAGCACACTCAGTAGGTAATAGAGTCCAATTCGTCAGGCGCGGATCCAGACCTGTTTAAACGGTTTACGGAAACCGGTCAAAATTTCCAATTTTGGAGTTTGAGTTGGGAAGTCGGAAACCGGTCAGATTTTTCAGATTTGTTTCTGGATCCGCGCCTGTTCGTAGTTATTGCCTGCCATCTTGTAAGGTAACCAAGCCTTTGGTGACATCGAGGCTGGAGTTGAGACTGCTTAGTCTAGTTAGCATGATAATCAAAATATATCCATATTCATAATCTCGATAGATAAAAACCAGAACAATTGCTCCAATAAAACCTTTCAAGTCAAGCGATTATGTTTTCAAACTTTATTTGGTTGTGTAGCCTGGAATAAAGTGGTTATCCAAAACTGGCAAGACAAATTCTCTAAACACACGTTAGACGTAAGCATTTATCTACTCGAAGGAGAGTATAAATTATCTAAATATTATATATAACGTGAAAATTGAGTCGTATCTTTCCAATTTTAGATCCAACGATATTCTTGACATACTTGAAATTTTAAGCCGATTTGCAAATATCGGACATCGCTTGCTACAACAAAACCGATTCGAGACCGAATATATAGCAACCTCATTCCAAGGCACTTTGTTTATTGTGTATACGTTATTGTGTATACGTTATCGTGCACTGACAAATCTCACCCCAACAACTCGTTTCTGCGCATAAGCGCATCCACGAGTTTAAAAACGGTCCACCAAAACTCTACTTTGAATCATTCTTTTGGCAATAAATCTTTATTTAGAGAGGGTGTGGTTATCTTCGAGTCCAGCGACCCTCTTATTGACGCATGCGTAATTCGCACTGTAATAAATTACATGTTACTGTAGCAGTTACAGCATTAAAGGGGCTATGTCATGGTATTGCGCATGCGTGGAGTCAATGTGCGATTGGTGGCCGAAATGCTCGATTGAAAATGATAAGCGGTTTTTGATTTTAACAATCCCACATGTACGCGAGGTTCGACACTTCAGAAGAAAATCGCTGAAAATAACTGGGTCCGCGGCCCTGATTGTGAATATAATCGCAATAAAACATCACCGTGAAATAGCCCCTTTACTCAACTATGTTCAAGTTCCTTCCGTAGAGCGAGAAATCAGAGAACAGTATCTGCTACACATTGAGCCTAGTTATAACACCCGAACGTATGTCACCTGTGCATGCTCATATGTTCAGTTAAGGCCAATTCACACGGTACAACATTGTCAATGGCAATTAGCGTAAGACAGAAACGTAAATCAACCCTACAACTTGCCTACGACTGTTGCATCAGTACAACAAGAACTTGTACCGTGTAAATCGGTTTTAAAGGGGTACTGTACTGTCAATCGAATTGAACCTTCAAGTTCCTTTAAAACATATGAATGCAATGGTATGTTTTTCAAACGTTGTTACAAAATATGTTTCTAGAAACTTGATTTTGGTTACAGTGAATCGATTCCAAGGTACTCTAAATTTCTCTAAAAACAGTATTTTTCATCCACTCGAATCTTTGACATCCTTCATCACAATTGTCTCCAATTTTCACCAGTATACCTGGAAAGCATACCCTACTAATCGGAGTAGTTATTTTTCGACATGAGCCTAGCGTCCTAATTCTTTTGATTTTTATGTCGTTAACAGATTCCTCCGTATGACACCTAGGCTATGAAAAGCGGGCCTTAGGCTCACACGACAACACTAACACGTGAATCAGTGGAAACATTTCGTTCCCGTAAAAATAATGCATCTGCTATGCAAGCAAGTTTAGAAAGACATTTTAGAACCTCAAAGTTCTGTCAATGACCATAAAACCAATGGAGGCTCCTCATATATCTTTCTTGAGACTGTAAGCTTCTAAACTGGAATTAAAAGGAAAAGTTGTTTTGCTCATCATGCCTCATAGAATGTTTAACACGTCAATAAACCTTTTGGCGAGTAACTGTTTCACGGGTTGTACGTCTTTCAGTAATGTACTGGTTAGCGCTTTTCACTCCTTCTATCACTTTTATCATCCGAACTAAATCCAGGTTAACTCCGTCTGCGTAACAGAGACCAAAAGCTTGTCCCGACCCCCTGCGTTGTTGCAGATTATTTATAATCGATTCTGATTGGCTTTTAATAATGCTCATTCTTACACGTCGTCTGGTTGGCCATTCAACTGTGTGTGATGTGTAGCGGAGCAAGAATGGTATTGTGAGCGATATTTAGACTACCATTTTTCAAGGTCAAGACCAAAACCATTATAAATCTACGTACTTCTCTCATGGCGTCAATAATTAATTGACAAGTGTCTAACTATTACAGCTTGATGCTTTTCTCATTTGTCTCTGTATCTTCTAAGCCCAATCGTGTTCGCCTTAAGTGCAATCTGTATGCTCTTTGTATCACAGAAACAGCCTTTGTGATCTGACGAATTCTTCTTGCCCGTTCAACCTGCTGTTTCCTTGCCGCTACAGCTACTGGAGATTGCATGCTGCTCGTCGTTCCACTCGTGCCTTTTGCTTCGGTCCTGCCATTTTCTACAGTGTTTGTGCGCGTGTTTATCACTTGCTCACTGTTCCCTGTATCGCAAGCTCCGCCTTTCTTAAAAGATGACGACACTTTCGTCCTGTTCTCTTTAGTAACGGAATCTTCTTGACCGACAGGTAAAGGCACACCCGCCATAACACCATCTGCCACACTTGGATCCAAAATCGTTTCAGTACGTTTGACGTTCGAATTTGATAACGGACCAGCCCGCAAAAGGGCATGTTCTTCCATCATGTCACTGATTTTCTCAGAGTCGCTATCAACAGGAAGACCATTGACCTGAACGAAACTAGAAACCCTATAGACAATGTCGTTAGTTCGCATTATAAATCCTTTACTTTGATCCAGCTCATAACCGCTGACAGCTCCACATGCCACCGAAGTGTTCTTCTTCAGAGGACGGTGATACGATGGATGACTAACAGAACAAGTAGCTGGCCTTCGTGCACGAGAGTTCTCTCTAAATTGTACCTCATCTCTCTCACACAGTGTTACTCTTGTTGGTAATCCCCTGCTTAGTCTCGTCCTAATAAGATTGCCTCCATCGGTATCTTGAACCATGGACGAGCGTGGGGTGGATCTGGTGTGTGACCTCGCTAATCCATTCTCAGTAGATAGAATTGAAGATAAACGACCTCGTCTTCCCTTTGATGATGCAAATTTGCTGGTAGAAAAAGAATGGGTGTTTTCAACACTCGGCAAACTACCCATCCAAGCACTGCTAAAACTCCGAATAGATTTAATTCGACTAGATAACCCAGGTACTATCGCACGACGCCGTCTATTGGATCGTAACACAACTTGATTGCTAGTATCCGTTGAAGGAACCCGCCTTGCATTTGGCGAGTTGACACCTGTTTCGAGCTCCGCCCTGCGGCCTTGAATTCGCTCGGTTTTTGGCCTTCCCTCATAAAAGGTAATTGTTGATTCTGACCCATTGAAGGTTCTGGCAGAAGTCGTTTCTTCAGAATAATTTGAAGTTCTCGAAGGTGAATTGTAAGTTTGTATTGCCTGGCTGTCTGAGGGTGACCTTGGGTGCGTTTTTAAACCACGTTCAAGCTGTTGACGACATGAGAGAAGTTTCTGTCTCGTGGCGCGTTCTTGGAGTTCTAGCTCACGTGATCGATGTGCTGGATCTTTCTCTCCTGGAAACTGTGTCTGAGAGAAAAGGCAATAAAACTATGATGTTAGTCAAATTAAACAACAGACAATACACCAGTTTCAGGATCTCGGGAATTCGAATTCTTAATATAGCTACATCTACTCCTGTGCTGGGGACCCAGCCCATGACATAGGAACGCTCCTGGTAATGGGCTCCTGACAGTGCACATGCGCTGGAAAGTGGCTTATGCGTACTTTCCAAAAAACCATTATGATAAAAACAGACATCTTTAGAGATTGAAACTTTAAACAAATAAATAAAAATACTAAAAAACACAATGTACTTTCATGTACTTTCTTAGAGCGCCACAGTATTTAGCATGGTATTGCTAATTTGGGACACTGTTAATCAACTCTATGTATATACTATCCATTGAGGATAGTCACTGCCAGATATTTGTTTACGTCCTGAGTGGGTGCCTACGATTTAATGTCCTGATCCGAGAAAACGCGTAGGTTTAACCGTTTGCAGACGTTAGAGCAAAAGCAGCACCTTCTCCCAGTTATAAGACCCTGAGTGTTGGTCCAGCCCGCGATCTCCCGCACAACAGACCGGCGCTAACCATTGAGCTAACCGGGAGGCGGTTGGTTGAACACTCTTCACTGTCAAAAGTAAATTCTACGGTGAAGCATGGCAATTCTTCGTCCACTTTTAGCAACTATTTTCGTTTAAGAGTAACGAAGCAAACATTTTTACATACAAATTACAAATGTCAATACAAAGTGTCGTTTTAAAACTGGCGCGGCCCAACCTCGTGACCAGGGTCTTCTCGGTCAGATCCAAGATGACGGCTACTCCGAGAGAAGACCCTTGTAAACGCTGAATCACGTGACCGAAAATCTCCAGAAATCCTGGAGATTTTAATCACGTGATGTGGGCATCCAATATGGCGGCCAAGATAAATATGGAAATGTTAACACGTGCCTACAAACCATAGGTATCCCAATCCGGAGTGAGCGAGATGCGATTAACGGTATTTCCACTCGGCGAACGACGAAGTGAAAACAGGTCTACTAAACAATTCGAAATGGAGTTTACTTGGATAAAGAAACAGTGGAAGAGTATCACAAAGCTACCAGGATGTATCTAAGCTAGAAGAGAATCCTAAAAAGCCGTTCATTTTCTGTTAGCGTTGAAGCGAAGAGATCGATAAGCACATGTTCAGATTTAACGGCTTCTCCTGGCTTTCTCACTGATAAAACTTAACAGAAAACTACCCAGTAATGCACTTCATCTATTGCTCTACCTACACAACGTGTTTTAAGGTTATAAAATCGTTTTATTGATAAAATTTGAGCAATCGAATCTATATACAAATTCATCTCTCTGGACTCAGTCCGTTTGGCCAATAAAAAGCATCGTTAGAACAATCCTTGCGTCATAATCGAAGAGCCAATCAGAATACGTGACAGTTCAGGGTTTACCAGCTAGGGTCTTCTCTCGGAGTAGCCGCCATCTTGGATCTGTCCGAGAAGACCCTGGTCACGAGGTTGGGCGCGGCCTCCACTTACCGCGCGCGCGAACGGGAGGCGACACCTCAGCTTTTGCGGGAATCAATTGTTTACAACATGAATGTTGAAAATTGTTCATATAGTGATTTTCAGGATACAAATGCAACGTCTTCTCGTTATTCATTTCTAGTTTGAAGCACAATTTCGCCAACAGCCTTTGACCAAGAACAAACACCGTGATCTGCGCTATGATTGGCTGAAATTGGGGATGATAAAAATAAAGGACCTTTATTAGTACAGCACACGTAATAGATACACTACCTGATTCTGGCCAGCTGATTTATCATAACGGCGATTAGAGTAGTTGACGGCGTTCATGTCTGCAATCTTCTTGACCAGCACAGATAATCTACGCTCTACATCGGACTAAAAGTCAAAAGGCATGGTATTACCTACACTGGCTGAAAATGATTGTAAAATCATATGAAAATGCCATAGTTCTCACACAGACACGACAGAAATAATATAACGAAACAAGCGGCGGATCGAAACAGTGCGCGACGTTGTGGTAGAACTTTTGGTGGGGCATAGAATTTTACGGCCGTAAAGTTGGGGGGTGGGGGCACGGTATTTTGAGGGAACGATATTTGCTTTATTCTCAAACGCTGGCGGGGCAAATGCCCCACATGTCCACACGGTAGCGCCACCCCTGTGACTCTTTAAGAAGAGATTCTTTTGAGTGAAAAAATGAGTATTAAAAGTCCCAGTGTCGTCAAAAGACAATTCCAGGGGCCGGTTGCTCAAATGGTGGACAACGCTATCCAACCGATAAATCCATATCCAGTGGATAAAATAGGCTAGTGACTTTGGTTAATACTTATCCACTGAGTAACGGTTTATCCAGTGGATAGCGTTAGCGTTATCCACCCTTTTAACAAATGGCCCCAGGAGGATAAAGGCTTTACAACGATTTGACTGCATATTTTTAACGAGCCCAACCTGGCAATAGATAGAAATAATTTAAACGGCAACACCTTCATTACCTTTGAAGTGCAAAAGAGTGCATTACTAGCTATTCTTCATACTTTTCCTTGTGAAATAAAGCGGATCAACGTAATGTGTGTCAAACTCGAAGGGGTATTTACCCGTTTCCTGAGCAGGTGCTGTTCTACTATTCGCTCGTTCTCCAGTTCGTCAGGCGAACCGCCATGTTTCTCCATCACAAGCACACGTGCCTGTTGATCGGCCAGCGCCAGGTTCAGCGTTTTACACTTCTGACTGTTAACAATATAAAATAGGGAGCATGTTGTTATCGCACAATTACGGCACTGCGTCTGCATATGTAGCTTGCACTTATGCTTGCGTCGCTCGAAGCAAATTGTAACATTTATTCCTATCGTTGATGTGCTGGATAATTCTCCGATATCAAGTGGTGGCCATGTTGGCTAATTAGATTTCCCACACGTAGCCTCGCACTAAGCAGTTTCAAAACGAGGTTAGGGGGTGAAAACAAAGGTTTTTATTCTCCTGGGATTATAAACAGTGTAAACTGTAATTAGCTGATATCACGTGGCCGCCATGTTGGCTAGAAACAATATATTTTCCACGTGTAGCCTCGCACTGATCAGCTTCAGAACGAGGTTAGATGGGGGAAAACAAAGGGTTTTATTCTCCTGGGATTAAACATGGCTGCCTTATGTATAAGATCTATATATGTACTCTGTTTATTACCCCATTTTAGTTCACCTGTACCGTTCCCTAACTTACATTAGATTTCTCTTCTCTATTTCCAATTCCCGTAATAATAAGTCCCTTTCAGTCATGCCTCCAGTCACTTGACACCCACTGACAATCGCCGAATTGGCCTCTACCTCAGTCTCTCGCGGAGTTCCAGGCTGCTCGCTAGCGTAACAAGCGAGAGAGGACTGGAGAGATGAGTTGGATGCATGGTGAAGTCGTCTTTGCTTTGCTGTTGTTGTCTGGGTCTCTACATTACGGGTAAAACGACTTTCTGTACAGTTGAATTGACCTCCAGTATATTGGGAAAATATCAAACTTGTATCACTAGAATGATTTAATGGCAGAGTTGGAAATAAATGTATAGAATCAACGAATACACCGCATTCATAATTGGCCCTCCTATATGTCATAATCTGGAAGACTAAATATGTAGTGGGAAACTAATTCTACATGTACCTGACATGAAAGATCACATTAAAACTAGTACGAGTGGTCATTTATAGTGCTCAAATGCAGAAAAAACATGAAAGCGAGGTAGAAAGGCTCCGTTGTTTTTCTCATACAAATCTCTTTAATTTCAAATCACTGTAACTTTACTCTTTTTAAGCTACAACACTCAAATTTCACAAGATCACTAATGTTCATGTTTTCTGTACATGTGTATAAACTATTGAAGCAGAAATACGCATATATGAATACACGGGTCTATGAAGTGCTTCAGAATGTTACTGACGTGTAGTTCTCTGTCTTGTCCACTACACTATCAGAAACGTTAAAATAACAATGACGAGCCTTGTGATCAATAATTGCATGCATCATAATATCAGGCAAGCAATACTTCCTAATGATTTATGAACACACGTTTTGTTTGAGAAGTTACATCAAAAACTCGTTGCGCGTGTTTGGCCATGGTATTAAAACACTCGAAGGCAATCAATGCGTTGAAGTTGAATGTTCAAGTCAGTTAAGCTTCAACCAAAAAGACTCCCGCGAGCGTGATTTCCCGGGGCGGCCTTCACCTCCTCGGAACCTGAAATAATACCGGCTATCCAAACAATGCCTAACCCTGAAACAATACAAACCCTAACCCTAAAACAATGGAATTCTTTGTCAGTGCAGTGCAATAAAATGCAAGGTTTTGAGAGGTGAAGGCCTCCTGAGTTTCCCGGGTCAAGTTCACGCTGGCGCAAGCATTTTTCAGACCTGTCACGTGCGGTAGGTACAATCTGTGCGCACGCGTAAAATGGTGACATACAAAACAGGCACACAAACAACTTAGTGTTCAGCTAAACATGTGAATGTATGTAGTTAAAGATTCACATTGAATCGTTATCTTGGAACACGCCCAGTAGTAGTTCCTACCTGCTTTGGTTGGTGTCTGTAGGACTACTCGGGATCTCTGCCACACTTCCATTCCTCACGGCACTAACTTTGTTACCACAGTTCAAGCCCACGCCACTGTCCCTCTCATCTGAACTTGTGGGCTCATCACGGCAACCATCACACCGTTGCACCAGAATACCCCTCAGATACACGAAACAAGCCCGAAACTTTTTAAGGTTATCGATGCCTGATGAGCACAGAAGGTGGAGTTACAGTGAGACGATGTCAACCAATCCTAGTGTTCATTCGAAAGTATGGAAATATCACGGAAATACATGGAAAACCATGGGGCAGACTTCACCGTTTGCAACCTGAAATGTTATTGGTTACCCAAACAATAGCCTACCCCTACTAAAACAATACAAACCCTAACCCTAAAACAATAGGATTCTTTATCAGTGAAGTCCAATAGGATACGACCTACACAACAGTGAAGTCTAATAGGATACGACCTACACAACAGTGAAGTCTAATAGGATACGACCTACACAACAGTGAATTCTAATAGGATACGACCTACACAACAGTGAAATATAATCGAAAACCATGGGAAATTGCTGTACAATGAAATTACCAACATTATTATATTTTCCGTAGGATGGAAATACCATGGAAAACCGAAGTTCCATGGTTTTTTCTATACTTGTTGGGTTTTCCAGTGAAAATTTCAGGGAACACTGAACTTTTTCATTTAAGGTCTCGATAAAGGTTCAAAATGGAAAAGTTTCCAAAATAGGTTTTTTCTAAATCTAAAAGCCCTAATCTAACGTGTTATTTCACTCTCGCTATCCTGTGATTTTCTGCGCTACTTTTCATTCGTAAAGTTAATGCAATGCAGTATTCAATAACACGGCAACAGATTGAAACATCCATAAGGAACATCTGAGAGCAAATTATATTTTTTCAGCCGAGGTTCTCTTTAAAATGTAACTCAGTCCTAAACAACAGTAATTAATGAAAGAATAATTATTCAGAAGCTAGGTAGCTTAAAGTGCCTATGAAGTGAAAAAATCGACCCTGTTTTCATTTTATTTTATTGAATTTTAGTCTTCCCTAAGTCATCTTGTGCAATTCAAAATAAATTTGGAGAGCGCGAACATTTTTTATTTCCTGTCGAAGCCAGGCATAATTGTCAAAATCATGCGACAATTTTTATGCCGTTGATGACATGCTAATTACATGCGTGACGTCAAGTAGTTTGCACATTTATATTCACAAAAGTAAAAATAAGGCCGACGGCAAGGCTTCTTTGAGATTAAAACGTGACAGTTGGCAAGGCTCCTCAAGTAATACATATTTAGAATAAAAATTAGACAAAAAAACGAACTGTATTTTGTTTTATTTACGAAGACAAATATTAATGTGCAAACCACCTGACGTCACGCATGTAATTAGCATGTCATTAACGGCATAAAAATTGTCGCATGATTTTGACAATTATGCCTGACTTCGACAGCTATAATAACAGTCTACCCACAAGACAGGTGGTTGCCTTATTTCAGAGTTACAATTGGAAATCATTTTGCAACTTTTCTAGTTACTTGATTTACTACAAAAAACCTTCCTTCAATACCATGTGCAACAGGATCCACTATTCTTCCCTCTAAGAACCCATCCATGATGTTGATACACTCTCCTGTTTCACTGCTATGCAACTTTTCATCGTCATCCTGCAGTTTAATAAGTTAGCGAAAGTCAACACACAAAAAACTTCCTTTTAATTCTACATTAGTTCTTAGGTCGCCTCCGTGATCATTCTATTTTTGGAATTTATATTAGGAGGGGGGTGGGGGTGGCGGTGGGGGAATTAGTATTCCGTGTATTCTATACCGGAATAGGAACAGTCAGAATAGTCTCCAAGAATGTGGCCTTGGTCAATTATTTGCATCTGCATTCAACATTAATTTCATTGCTTTTAAAATAATCGGAAGTAGTGTCCATTTATGTAAGCTTGTTTAAATATTTAATAACATTGTTGTTGTTATTGTTGTTGAAATAAAGGAGAAGGTGTATAGAGTATGTGGACTACAAGATGTGTCTCACCTGCTCTTCATGTATTTGGTCTGCCAATCTTCGCCCGAGCCTTATCACCTCTCTTTTCAGCTTACTGATTAACATGTTTTCATTTACATCTTTATTAATCCTGTTAGGTAAGAGATCTTGAGTATTACTGATAGAAGAATAAAGCTATTACAATAATGGGATGATCAACTGAAAGTCGAATAAAGTGTGCTAACCACTATGGGAAGCACATAGCAGCTGAGGTTTCGAGCGCTAGCCATTCGTATTTGGCTCTCAGATTGACGAAGGGCTAATGCTGGAAGAGTCAACTGCTACACATTTCCTATGGCAGTTAGTGCACAACACATTGAGAATGTGGTCCTGAGTTTGATTCCTGCTGCGGAACTAGCTGGTACATCTGTACTGACTCTTCTATAATAATCCAAGTTGCTTGTATAGCTTTAATTCCTTTAATCGGTTGCTCTGACATGGAAGGGGGTAAAGTCGAGTGTGCTGTCTGCCTCCAAGGGTTGCTACACTGAAGGGGTTAGGAGACTTTACTTTTAATTACTAAATGGGCGGGATGTCTGCATATTATCACAAATATTCATAACTGGCCTTATGAGTATTTTATGGCACAACATTACACAAGACCTAATACTGTGCATAAGACAGTTGTACTCACAGTGGCTTGTTAGTCACTCGAGCCAGTCTCTGGGCAAAACGGCAGGTTGAGATTGTTTCTTTCAAATTGTTGCTTTCAAGAGAAAGTGTAGCAATCATTGTAGTGTTGCAATTTCCACCTAAGAATAACAATAACATCCTTTGAATCGACGGTTCATTGTTCTGTAATACTGTATAATATATATATACATGTATATATTAAAAGGACAAGCATATTTTGCCTTCTTTTCAAAACTGATATACTAAAAGAAGTGCCTTCTGAGGAAAGGCTATGAGCAACAAAATCAACAAATGACCATTTTTTTTACTTTGATCCACAATAAATTTAGAAGTGAGAACTAAATAAGTGATGCTGTAAAACTTTATAAGATCATTACTGGGCATTATTGCATGAGGTACATGTACTTGACTGTGTGGTTGTTTAATGCATTAAAATGTATGTGAAACTTGAAAAAGTTTATTGAAAACGTTTATTAAAAAACAGGATTTTAAAAGCAAGGGCGAAATGATGCCACAAAACTTGAAAAATGTTTTTTGCGTTCGACGAAGGAGAACGCATACTAATCTGCTTGCATTGGGCTCCCTGTGCGTTTCCAGGCGAAACACATCGAGAAATCTATGATTACTCCTAGTAATAAATTATTGAGGTCGACCATGGTTGATCAACGTTATGTATGAGATGGCCTGAAGCTTAATACATTGAAACTGAAGTAAAAAAATGGTATTAACCGAGGTCGACCATGGTTGAGATGCCTACTATGTGACTTCTGACACAGACGCCAGCTAGATCAGAATTTATTACTGTTTTCATTGAAGTGTGACCCTGGAAGACCCTGGAAGTTACAAGTCTTGTCTGTAAAATTCGATTTAGCCAACCATTGATGAAATCAATTGTGACGTACCACCCAGAATTAACAGATCTACAGTCTTCAGGGAATGAGCCAGGCTGCACCATTCCCACTTTAAAAACACATTTGTCCCTCGGGTAAAATTGTCCAGCATTGTC
This sequence comes from Actinernus sp. WN-2022, assembly GCA_030867875.1. NCBI lineage: Eukaryota > Metazoa > Cnidaria > Anthozoa > Actiniaria > Actinernidae > Actinernus > Actinernus sp. WN-2022. Next base: position 25,722,897 of record JAOWCC010000577.1, read on the forward strand.
AGCTGCTTCCAAAGGAAATTAAATGCAAGATCACTCTCTAAGGGCCAAATTGTTCCTTATGACTCAATTTCTGGCACAATCTCCGAGTCAGCAACACAGTTTACATACCTAGGCTGTCCTGTAGTACCATGGTTAATACTGAGTTTCTGTATGGGATGTATGAACTACACCCATCAACTGATATGCCTTTTCTTTTTGCTTCAGCTAAATTTAAGACACTTGAATATCTTGGCAGGGCTTGGAAACCTAAAACGACGAGAGAGAACGGTTATGAAAGCTGCTATGATAAAAGAATATTGTTACTTATAATTTATGGGAGCATTCTAAGAACCTGCAATTTCATTGGCTGCTCAGCGTAGAATCATCTTTTATTTGTTAAATATTCTTTAACTCCTAAGCCATGATTAAACTCCAGTGGTTGGTTAAATAAACAGGTAGGCCTAACCACTAATATCTGATGTTCAAGAGTTTTGAGAGTTTGGCCAGACTGAATGTCTGATGTTAGCAGTTACATGTAGGCCTATAATTATAATAATAACATTTATGCAACCAGGTCCTGAATACGGTGAAATGTGTACCAGAAATTAAATATTCTGTGTCTTCCCCTTCCTGGTGATTAACCAGAATCTTGGCTATCATCTATAATTATACAAACACTGATAAATCTACACTTGCATGTATTCCATGTTGGTATCTGATCTCACAATTGCCTTAAGGAAAAGAAGACCCTTTGCCAACTTATAGTACAAGCTCTCATTTGGCAAGTTTACAAGTGTACATGTAGCTCATTAAGTCCTTTTAATTCTGCCCAACCAAATAAACTTCAATTGGTAATCAAGCATATGATAAATTTAAATTTCCATGGATTAAATAACATCAGAACATAAATTATTTTCAATTGATAATTTACAATTATTTTAATAATTTATAATAATTATACCATCTTAGTTTATAATAATAATTACCACTTTATACATAACTTTCACTCGGGCCACATGAGATTGAAGATGAAATACACTTTCATTTGAAATCCTCTTAGTATCAAGTCGTGCTTTAATTCGCCAGTGAGAACGTCAAAAAAACAGACTGGTCTATTAATCGCTTTTATGGCATGACTATGATAACGCAGGATTCGAAAAACAGAATACTGGCAATTCAAGTGTATAAATGCAATACAATGACATATTCAGACTTTGAATTTGATTGAAAATAGATCAAAAACTCAGGGAAATGTCCGGCTAAAACTGTATGAATAAATGTGAAATGAAACATAAATTTCATAGCAAGAAAAAAAATTGTAATTCCTATAAATGTGAAAGCTCTTCTATTAAGCCGCTTCTCATATACACAGACTGTTTCACAAAAAAAACATTTGCGCTTATCGACACAAGAATTCAGTTGACCTTTCAAATAATTTATTCTGAGGTACGCATACTCTAAATCACTGATGTTAAATAAAGCGATGATTAGAAGGAAAAGTACATTAACAGACAAACTGAGAGGAAATTTATTCAAATCAAAAAGAGTTTACTTACAGTACTTACGTAACTGAACTTTCGTTTTGGATCTTTTGGTAGTGTTGTTGACAGCACCCACCTTCGTGCACATATGCACTGAATCGGAATGAAAGTCGAAGCCTACCTCGAACTTAACTTTCAGCTAACCTGTTTCCTTTCATTCCACAATGAATAATAATCTCATAAAGTAAGCCTGTAGCTTTCAATAAATTTGCCAGTGTCTGAATGAAACAGCTAGATCTTTTCCAATTTCTCTCACGAGTCACGGCAGAAGACAGTCTCAAGCTACAAAACTGTAATTTTGATCCTCTTCACAGTAACGTAATTTAACGTCTCAGATATTATATATATGCCCTATTTCAGCTAGCGCTGTGCATTTAAATACTTTTTCCTCTCTCGTTGCTGGCAGTTCATGCTTCTTGTTCGTTTAGTTGCCGCATTTCAGTTGGCATACACTGAAAACATCTGCTTAACGACTAAGATTTGTAACAATCTTAGCGGATCATGTAAATATTCCGCTTGGCTCAATTGAGGGTTTCTGCCGTCAAAGTTCATTTTTTTGTTTCAGTTTTCCCCATATTAGCCGACATGTATAATGTCTCGAGCTCTCAATCCAGTAGAAAGACTCTGGTTATTCTGTCGTAAAACATGCCTTAGCTGTACAAGACCGCCCACGATGGAATAGATTTCTGACAATGACTCATTGAAAGTGATATCTCCTTGTCTCGCCTAGTCTGAGAGCTTTGAACTTTCTTATCTGAGCGCGCCTGACGAGATCTAACCTTTGATTATAATTCGATACCCGTTGATATCCAAACGTGTTTGGATATTGTATTTCGCTTACGTTTCTAAATGTACATTGGATCTGTCCAAACAGCGCTGATCGAATGTATTACGGCTCCTGGTTGTTCATGTATTTTTATGGTCAACAAGAGCGCCAGTTGAAATATCCTGAGCCTGTTGGAAGGCTTTCGCCCTCGCGGGTCGACCATTTTGATTTACTGTATTCACTTATGTAAATACATTAACCTGGCGATTGTTGCGTGACCAGCACAGTGCAATCTGATTGGTTTGAATTTGACCTTTAACGCCTGCGCAGAATCCGTCTGACATGAAATTAAAATAAACAAGAGCCCATCTGGGCTTTCACTCGGGCCACATGAGATTGAAGATGAAATTACACTTTCATTTGAAATCCTCTAGTAATAACCGAAGGGAAGAATTATTAGCTGAATTTAGCAGTCTTTAGGAGTGGCTGGTAGCGCGGTGACATTCATTCTCTGCTCCCCTAGTATATATATATATGTAATTTAATATTTTTGTTTTTCTCGTGTATGTAAATTAAAGAAGTTGACCTCTACTTTAATATTCATGTTCATGTTACGCACGCTTATAGCAGAGCGCGGTAATTACGTCACAAGTCTAGACCCCCCGCCAAGACTCAGACAAACAAACCGCTTTTCTTGTATCAACTTACAAGAATTGACTAGCACTTCAGTTCGTCCTCTGTCTATTCTACCAGAAATGACTGCTTTCCTGGACCATATTTTGAAAGGGAACCTGATGACTATACTGTCGAACAGCTTAAACTTTGTCTGAAATACAGAGGATTGAAACAAAGCGACAAACGTTGATCTTGTCAAGCGAGTTTTGCATCTTCGCTGGCCAACCAACGAGACATGCTTACTATATAGACTGTCAAGTCCTATTTAAACTGTATCCCAAACTCATCTTTTCCCATGCAATATCGTTGTAAGACTTCACCTAAACATTGAAAATTACAAAGCTAGGTCAGGTTTTCCTGTATTAAGGCAAAAACAAAAGAATGTAGCCGCATGCCGAGTGCAATCATCTTCTTCAATAAAACTCATCGGAGACCAAAGCTGTTATGGCTGGAAGAGCATATACATTAAAACTATGAACTGATAGCATCCTAAAATTCGGCAATCTTGCTTATGTTGGTGTGCTCTTTCAAACCATTATGTTATTGTTTGCATTTATCGAGTTTTCAAATTTAATACCTGCAGCTCCGAATGAAATTAACTTCATTTGTGCTCAGAAAATAAATCAAAGCATTGTAGATGTAGGCGTTGCTTCCAAAATTTATTTAGAATCCACTAATAAATTCAAGTAAACTTAATGGTTGGTTACAGTAGTTCCTTCTCATTGTTTACTGGTGGATACATAGTCATGGTTTCAGTAATTTATAGCCACTTACGTTTCATTGCCAGACCTAGTCTCGTTGTTCTGTGCTTTTAAGGTCTCTTGTACAAACATTTATCCAATGCTGACATTTCTCACTGAATTTGCTGTAAAGGTTTTGGAACAGAAAAGCTCCTCCTGTGAGTGATCAAAAAGGCTGAGAAAAGATGAGAAACCTGATCTACTAGCGGTGTACAGTCTGAACGATGCTTCATTCTCCGAGACATATCTCTTTGAGCGCCGGATTCACTCTTATATCTCCCCCAGCAACAATGCTTGGTATAGTCACCATTACTGATATGACTAGGAATCTTACTGAAGCAGCTGAAGGCATTGATTCTTTTTTTTTATCGAAAAAAATACGAATTCGGTCCTAATTTAGTCTGCTGTTCTGCAGGTTCAGAGTACTAATAGATGAGTGTCTCAAATTTATGTTTATATTTGTCCCATATTATAAGTTGTATCCTGTCCACCTATGATGGAGCTATCACTGTATTTCTCTACTGTTCTTTCTACCCTGCGGCTCTTTGATCGCGTCCATATCGGTATTTGTTGGACTAAAGATTATTAACTGAAATGCCCGTTTTGTTTATCTCTATTTAAAAGCTTTTACCCTCCTTCCCAAAACTGCAGTCTGTTCATTATATTACAGAACTATAAAGGGAACTGTTGGAAGCCTTTAATTTCTCGAACCAAAATCTCGGCCGTGAGAGGAGTCTTGTTTACCGTGATCGAGAGTTGAATAACTGCTTCGGTCATCATATTCTGTGCCGAGTGAGTGTTTATTACCTACGAAACGTACCTTCAACAAGAGCGCCAGTTGAAATATCCTGAGCCTGTTGGGAGTGTTGGAAGGCTTTCGCACGAGTGAACTTAAATAAAACATTAAACTGCTTACATTTGAGAGATGGGACTACAAAGTTGAGAGAAAATTCCTCGTGCCGTCGTCCACCATCTAAGATTTACTGTATTTAATTATGTAAACACATTAACCTGGCGATTGTTGCGTGACCAGCACAGTGCAATCTGATTGGTTTGAATTTGACCTTTAACGCATGCGCAGAAGCCGTCTGACATGAAATAAAAAAAATAACGACTTGCATTTTAAGACTCGGTGCTGCCACAGGCAGCCCGAGTAATTATTATCATCTTTCAGTCTGCTAAGCAGCCTCATTGAATGATTTATTGATGTCCTATCTTCACTAGGAAAGAACTTGGGCTCACACAAATGACTTCTTAAACTTCTGAAATCTTTGCAAAGAACTAAAGTTTGGGTTTTATCTCCTCAATCATGACAAGTTGGCAGCAGTATATTTCTGGAGGAACATTGCTGCATTATGATGGGTCTGAGACAGGTCTGGAACTATGAATTGCAAGATCATGTACACAAATCAGGGTTCATGTACCCTGGTGCAAATCCTGGACAGGATCCTATGTAGGAACATAATCCTGAATACGATCCTATGTAGGAACATAATCCTGAATAGGATCCTATGTAGGAATAGGATCCTGAATAGGATCTTATGTAGGAACAGGATCTTGAATAAATATGATCCTGAAAAGGATCCCACATAGGATCCTATACAGGATCCTGAGTAGGATCCTAGATAGCAATCTTAGGATCCTGAATAGGATCCTGAATAGGATCCTGATTAGGATCCTGATTAGGATCCTACATACATGTAGGAACAGCACCTCTAACATTAACAATCTTCTCCTGGTTGTTTTAGACTAAAGTTTGGTATTTAACTGACCTATTTGGCTGGCTTGTCCAAAAAGAAAATTCCCATTGTTTAATTAAGCAAAATATTTTCATCCAGCCCCTTAAAAGTGTGCTTTCATTGAGAAATTCGAATATAAACATGGGAAGACACATTAAAGTTCCACTTTTAAACCACAGGCAGTCCAAGCTAATGATTTTTACAAGGAATGTATGGGATTTTTTTAGAAAAAATCTGAAACTGTAGTAAAACAGGAATTAAAGTCATGACATATTACCTGTGTGTTAAGAAGTTGTTCCTGTTCGTCACTGATGTGTTTATGTTTGGTTTGAGGCAATTCTATAAACGTTTTGGCTTGGGCTGCCTGTGCTTCAACCGAGTGGCCTAGAACCAAGTCTCTACCCATATTTGGTAGCAGTTGCACATTTTAAATAGCAAGACGCCATGTTTTGGGCTTCCGTATGGGAACAAAATTTTGTCCCCGGGACTTGTCCATTTCAACAACATTTCAATGCCAATATTCATCACATGAAAGATAATAATAACAGCTCCAAGTGAGAGGCAGTTTCAGTTCTGGAAAGAGATGAATTCCTGAAGAAATCTAATGCAGTACTAGGTGAGCGGAAGTTTATGAGCAACATGAACAAATTAATGAACCAAACACACTAAAAGTTGCTATCTATAGGCTGCCTATAAATGTAGTTGGAGCCCTATTAAGTCAGTGTACGTGAATATTCCAAGCTATATTTGAAGAAACTATTTATGAAAGCTTCCAAGAGGTCAAGTGTAGTTTACGACTGCAATCGAAATTTCTTCAAGAGTTGAGATGGACTTCATTGAGATTCACTGTACTAGTAATTAAAACATTTTGCCTTTTTGGAACGACAAAACTCACATGATCATGTCCTGGGTCTTGTTAATCCCTTTTCGAATTTTATCATTCTAAAATGTTTGATGTTGGGGTGCTTCTCAATACCCTATTCAACACAATCACCCACAAAACCGAAAGTCATTTTGGTAGAAATGGAAGTGGGATGTAGAAAAATATTTGTCGCTTTCCAGTTTCCGGTTGGCAAACCGCACGGGACTTCCTTTATAAATACACCACAGTACTCATCTAAAATCGTAATTCTTATTGAGTGGTTAATTGTTTTTACAGGCTTTGGATTAAAGATGATTATGACCAATTGAAAGTTTTTAACCCTTTAATTCAGCCCCAAAAAGTGACATCCAAATTCTTTTCTCTATACATGTACAGTTGGATACATTTTGATCAACTCCAAATACTCAGGATCTGCCTGCTTCCCTTTGATCATGCACCCTTGGGGCTAAAGCGTTAATTCTTGAAATCATCACCAACAATTAATGCTAATTAGGGAAAAGTTGACTGCCATGTAGTGAGTGAAGATCAGAAACATTTGTTATTAAAACTGTATATTTTGTAAAACCTATACATGTAGCTATTTGTAATAAACTAAAAGTTAGAATGGCATGGAACATTCATTATTAACTCTGTTACTTTTTGCCTAAACCTAAGCTAAGTTTTAAAGGGGCTATGTTAAGGTGTTACACCTGTACATGTATATAGTCATTATCTTTACATACAATTTGTTTGTCATTTTTGCTTTCATTTTAACCACTCCACGTACAGCTATGCGCAAGGTTCCTCAGGTCATTTCAAAATCGCTGAAAATAACTGTGTGCATTCCAAGTACATTCAGTGGTTTTTAGATTTTCTCCAAAATCTAATATTTTAAACAGGAATAGCCCAGGATCCTACAGGAATAGCCCAGGATCCTAAAGGAAAAGCTCAGGATTCTACACAGGATCCTACAGGATTCTACACAGGATCCTGTAGGATCGATCCTGTTAGGATCATGTAGGATCCTGTAGGATCCTATTTAAGATCTTGTAAAGGATCCTGTCCAGGATTTGCACCAGGGCATACAGTTCTCAGTTTAAGTTCCAAGATACATGTAGCAGGCAAGCCATTTACATCAGAATGATTATATTTAATGCTGATAGTCAATTTCAAGATGGTGCAAACCTTGTGTATGGATTGGATTGTTGAACCTTAAAATCTCTTTTATCTAGTAGTGATTAAGTCTGTTTAATGAAAACAAGAAACTTACTGCTGCTGTTGTTTGAGCTTGACATCACTTGTTTCTCCTTTGCAGGCAGATGTGCACTTTGGCAGCGATGTGTTCTTTTGCTCCCAATGCTGTTTTCTATAGAGAGTGGAGGCTTGTTATCATCAGAATGAAGTCTCTGTAAGGCTAATATGACACCCTCCAAGTGATGCAGTGACAGGTTGATGTGTTTGGCTTCAAATAATGGCTGTCCATCTAGTCCTGTTTTAGACACACGCTCTGAACCAGCAAGGTCAACCAGATTCAGTTTGGATCTTGAGAACAGAAAAAAATTGTTAATACTTTATTTGATTCTGGTCACTTGGTAGTTATGGGATCAACACTGTGATATGTTTATTGCCATATTGCTGTTCAAATGCTGGTAAATAAAATGGGGTGAAATAATTATATTGCACAAGGACAACTCACTGCAATTGACAATAAGTTCTGTGGTTAAAGTATTGAGCGAGCCAGCAGGCCTTGAAATTTACAACAGGGAGGATTATTAGCATCACCAAAACTAATGCTTAACTGTGTAATACTTTCAGAGCCTTGAGAGCCCATGACAACATCCATTTCAGGAAAACCCAAAAACCATAGAGACTGTTATTTATAATTTGGTAGAGTTTGGTTAGGCTTTAGTTTATACACGTACAGTACATTGTATAAGCACTGCTACATGTAGTTTCTTGTGTACATGTACACTGTCCTATGAAATCATTTACTATACATGTACATTTACTTACTGGATATCTACTAATCTTGAGAAAACTTGAAACTATGTGAGTGTAGAAAGGAAAACTGAGTGGAAAAATGTTTCCTGATAGGAAATCACCTTGTTAATGAAGAGCAGTCAGGATGACACAGCCTGTGGAGGGACCCTAGTACCCACACTTCCCCTGCACCTTTAGTTTGTTTCTTGTCTATTTGTAAGTTGTTCTCTGGCCTGCTACCATTTTTGCATTATTAACCCTTTCACTCCCAGATGTGTTTGAGCTCAATTGGTGAAATCCTCCCCCCTCAGTTCAAGTTTGGCTAGCCCTGGTTTCTTACACACTGCTGACCTTTTAAGCCAAGGGCGCAATTAAGCTTTCCCCACAATGCCATTCAGGAGAATTCTATGGGGTCTTCACATGTACAGTACCGCCTGGAACTATAGGTACATTTATCGCGAGAAAATCGCGATGAGATCGCGATCAATGACCGCGGTCTGCTCGCACCTTGCTCGCGACCTGAACGCACCATGCTCGCGACCTGAACGCACCGTGCTCGCGACCTGCTCGCACCGTGCTCGCGATCTGCTCGCACCTTGCTCGCGATCTGAACGCACCTTGCTCGCGATGTGACCGCGATCAACTGTGTTCGAGATGGAAATGATTGCAGTCACGTTCATCGGACATTAGATTTTACGTATACATTTACCCGAGCCCTTGCGAAATGTTTTTTTTTTTACAATTTCTTTCCTTGACAAAAATACGCATTTAGGTAAAAACGAAAAGCTCAATATTACAATTTATATGTAGAAGTACTTGAGAGTAAACTGTTGCTGGTTAGAACGGATCATAAAAGTTGACAACCATTCCTATGTTTTCGTCGATCGAGGACACATCACATATTTGAAAACAAACATGAGCACTGAGACTTCTTTGTTTCACATCTGACATCAAACCAATCGCTGCAGACCGGTCTCACAGCAATTATAAACCGCAATGCCAATCACAAACTGACGAAGTAGAAAAGCTGAAATGGAAACTCCAGAAGATTCGGTGCGATTTCACGGCAAATTTAATAACCAATAACTAATTAAAATATCTGGGTGTTTTTATTTGACAGAATGGACTCAAACCAGTTTTCGCATTAGGTGAAAACTGTTCAGACCGTATTTATAAATAAAATACAAACTTTCAAAGCATTTGATTCGGTAGGAAGATCATTTTTTGACGGATCCTACATTAAATAAAAAGAATTCCAGAATGTTATATTTGGTAGACGTTTATCACTTGCCAGTATTAAAAGTTGAGAAACTTTCCCGCATTATTTAACTCTGCATTCTGCAATAAAATCTGCGAAGTTCGCAGCACTCTTGTTGTGTCAAAAACCAGACAATCAGTCTCCACGGCTGAAAGTTAGTAACGCAACCCCACTCAAGACCTTTCTTTTGGTGACCCTTTGATATTTATATTTCTAACGGGACCTGAAACAACCATGTATGTGGCTGATAAAATAATCTGCAGATCGAATTGGAATTTAGCGTGTTGGTTTTTGTGGGGGTAGGAAAACCAGAGGACCTCGGAACAAGGGCGAGATTACAACAAACTTAACTCACATGTGGCGCCGCGTGCGATAGAATATATTTTTGGCTAACCATTAGAGCTGAGAGTTGGTCAAGGCCATCCGTTCGAATGTTTTGATGAACCATTAGATACAAAATGTAGTCAAGACCACCAAGGAACATTCGTTGCAGATTTGAAGACTGTAGCTTCAAAAGCTTCATTTAATTGCTACATGTGCGTAATGGCGTGATCGAGACTGACCCTGCCGCTTGGCCGGAGTTTTGCCGTTCGTCGTATGATAACCTCTCTATCTCGAATTAATACTTGTTCCCCTGCATTGGGTTTAGGATCCTGGATTTACACTCTTTCACTAATAAAAAGTTCAGCCCGTGTTCAAGTGGAACGTACATGTAAATTTTATAGACCCAAAAGGTTTGTGGAAATGTTCATAAGCAGTCATTTTGTTTCCCGGCTGTAGACTGCGACTGATGATCGCGATCATCCAGTGATCGCAGTCAGATCGCGAGCAAGGTGCGAGCAGATCGCGAGCAAGGTGAGAGCAGATCGCGAGCAAGGTGCGAGCAGATCGCGAGCAAGGTGCGAGCAGATCGCGAGCAAGGTGCGAGCAGATCGCGGTCAGTACACGCAATTTGATCGCGACTCGATCGCGATCAAATGTACCTATAGTTCCAGGCGGTACTGTAGGTTTGTCTTCTCCTGTAGGATTTTGAATGAAATCTGCTTCGGTAGGGTTTCCAACGAAATGTGCTCTAATTTTGGACAAATAAGCCATTGTAAGAGAGCCAGAGGACATCATGAAGTCTGAGGATGGCTGAAAAGTACTCGGCTTGCTTTTAGTATGCTTTGTGAGGGAATTTCACTGGGTTTTTCTGTTATGTGTTTGTACTTTGAGACTCATCAAAAAGTTCTTCAATGAAAAATGCTTGAAATTCTGCAGTTGCTGATCTTTTTCCCCAGCTGCTAAACCTACATTGTACACTGGATCTTCTAATTACTCCAGATCAAAGTAATATTGTAAAGGACGTTGTAGTCGCAGATCCTTTGATATCCGATCATTTTGCTGTATCCATGCATCTTGCATTGAGTAAGCTGCAGCAGAAGAGATTAAGACCATTCGCTATCAGAACTTACGATCCATTGACTACTCTGAATTTAATGACGTCATCAGTAGCTTGTTTGTATTGGACGGTTCTTCTGATCTCGACAAGTTGGTGGAACAGTATCATGATGTGTTGATATCTACGCTCGATGTTCATGCTCCTGAGAAGTCACAAGTGGTTGTACTTCATCCAAGTGCACCTTGGTACTCTATTGACATCAACGAGCAGAAGAATACCAGACAGAAACTGGAACGGAAATGGCATTCCTCCAAAGATCCTGCAGATAGAGTATGGTATGTTTATCAGAACAGTCTTGTTAACAACATGATTGTATTGGCTATAAGACTGAATATTATTCAGCTGTCATAAGGGAAAATTCATCAGACATGAAGTTACTCTTTAAGACTGTGGAGAAACTCTTAAATGCAAAGTATGTCCAACACTATCCATCTATTCCTGCAGTACGTCTCACAGACTCATTTGCTGATTTCTTTACAAATAAAATCTTGAAGATTCGCAGTGAACTTAACAAACATTCAAGGTAATGATAGAGACTTCTACCGTACAGTTTCATTGGATATTGAAGCCGACAATATCTCCAATGGATCTACTCACCGAATTTAATGCTGTTCACGATATGTGGATGCAGGCCTTGCTCGAAGTCATGCACACTGGATCCGATTCCATCTTCTGTATTAAGCAATGTAGGCATCTACTTGTGCCAGTTATAACCTGTATCGTCAAGCTGTCTCTCCAGTCTGGCCATATACCTCAGAGATTCAAGACAACTATGCTGAATCCACTACTAAAAAAAATTGGTGCCGACTTTGAGAAATTTTCAAATTTCCATCCTGTGTCAAATCTATACCTCATCTCTAAAGTCACTGAGAACGCTGTGGCATCACAAATGATTGATCACCTAACTAATAACAAATGCAAGTTGCTCGAAGTGTTCCAGTCTGCCTATAAATGCTATCACAGCATGGAGACTGCACTTGCAAGAGTGCAGAATGATATTTTGACTGCCATCGATAATAATCGATCTGTTCTTCTAATTTTGCTTGACTTGTCAGCGGCTTTCGATACTGTGGACCATGGAATCTTGTTATCAAGGTTGGACAGTCGATTTGGAGTGAGAGGTACAGCCCTCAAATGGTTCAAGTTATATCTAGAATCACGTAAACAATATGTTGCTGTCAATGGCAGTGTGTCTTCCGTGAGAGATCTGCCATATGGCGTTCCACAGAGCTCAGTACTGGGACCCCTTATATATTCCCTCTACACAAGTCCTCTTGGCGATATAGCTAGAAACCATGGTATACCTTTTCATTTATATGCAGATGACACACAATTGTACTTGTCATTCAAAACTAGCTGCCAGGATGATCTAGGTACTGCAAGAGTGGCTACGGAGCTATGCTAAGAGACATCGGTAACTGGATGCTACGTAACAAACTAAAATTAAACCAGGATAAGTCTGAACTCGTACTTATTAGCTCAAAGAACCGTCCACGCCCCTATATTAATTTTATTCAAGTTGGCGAGGAGGAGGTTAAGCCAAGTGAAAAAGCTAGTAATTTAGGAGTTATATTTGACCAATGTTTTGATCTTAAGGAGCATGTCAAAAAGATCTGTAAATGCTCATATTTTTATGTTAGTAACTTAGCTAAGATAAGGAAATACATGACCCAGGAGACTGCTGAGATAATGGTGCATGCCTTTGTATCCTCTAGGCTAGATAATTGCAATGCTTTGCTTCATGGTCTCCCTAGTAACTATGTTGTTGATATGCTACAGCACATTCAGAATTCGGCTGCCCGCATCATTACTTCATCTAGAAAGCATGATCATATCAAACCCATATCAGTCAAGTTACATTGGCTCCCAGTACATTTTAGAATTGTTTTTAAAGTACTGTTATTGACTTATAAGGCTTTGAATGGACTCACGCCACATTACATCAGGGAATTGATTAGTTATAAGACCTCTTCACGCTGTCTAAGATCATCTTCGAAGAAATTACTCACTAGACAATGAACCCACTGCCAACCTAAAGACGTATGGAGATAGAGCGTATTCAGTCACTGGACCCAGACTTTGGAATAAGCTACCGACTAGTATCAGGGAATCGGCTTCAGTTAGTTTGTTTAAGTCTAGACTCAAAACACATCTATTTCAAGAAGCTTTTAACTTATAGTTATTCTTATTATTACTTTCTTTTTAAATTATTTTAGCGAACTGTAAATATTTATTAGTCATTTTTAGTCATATTTAGTTATTAACTTGTAATATTGTAAAGCGCCATGGACAATTAGTGGAGCTTGGCGCTATATAAATGCTCTATTATTATTATGTCTAGATTTGATGCAAAAAAAAAATTCATACAGTTACATGCTTCATATTGGCCAGTTTTGGCCGGTTTGGAGTGAAAGGGTTAAGCCCTTGCAGTGTAATACTATCTGAATGCCTCCCTTGCTTAGTTAATTCAAAACAGGAATGAGCAGCATTTCAAATTCAAATGTGAACTGTGACTAGTGGTTCCCCAAGGCACATTAGGTTGCTTGCAAATTAATACCCAGTATACAGCTGTGACCAGTGCAAAATATTAACTAAAGGTATTTTTGTCATGATCAGTTATCATGCACTTACTTGATCACAATTTCAGAGTCCTGTTTCTGCCTTGTAAGCATTATGGTGAAGATAGCATGGGATCTTGATGATCGTTCATTAATGGATGTTTGTGAGACTATCCTGCTGGTCTTTCCCTTTAGATGTAGTTTGTGTGCTTCATATTCAGATACTGCACTGTGTACAGATAATCCATGCATGCTGTATGTGGTCCCTGCACTTAATGTTACCAGCACCTGTGGTTTGAGACATGAAACTATCATTACGTGCATGTACATGAATTTGTATAAAATTACAATACAATATTTGTATTATTTAATTTAATTACTATGGATTGGAGTACTTCTTTAAAATGTCTTTAAGGTGAGAGATTTAGGGAATTCCAATTTTGATGAAATTCGTAGACTATTCTACCAATTTGATCGGTATTTTCTCCAATTCGGTTGGAATTTTCTCTAATTAGGAGATCTGAGATTAGAGTTTTCTCCGATCTGATGTCTTTGGAAATGCTTCAGAATATGTCAAAGTAAAAATGCAAATTTCGGATTAAATTGTGGATGTGCTTCTTCATTTATGGTAAGAATCGGAGATTCAACTAAACCGACAATTGCCGGTTTTTACCAATAGAAAAAAACTAACTCTACTGAAAAAAAGCAAGGCTGCCGTTTTTTCATTGATACAATTTCGATTCATGCTTGTCAACCCACTTTATCAACTTGTCTAGACCATGCAATGGCTAGACCTTTTGTCTACACTGTACATCATCTGCCTAGACCTTGTCTGCAATTACTTTAGAAATTTTTACAACATCTTCCAATGTGCCCCATGTGTTTTCAAAAAAAACAGTATTTGATAATATTTGAAAACATTATACTATACTGTAGTCAATATCGTTTTTTGTTACTAATTATGCATGGATGACGTACTGATCGTATGTGGCTCTGTATAAAAAACCTCATACTGATACATTCAGCACTGGCTATAATGGAGTTGTCTAGTGGAATTTCTGGGAATTCAAAGTACAATGTACATGTACCATCACTTAAGTCTTTATTTCCTAAGCATGTTCAGAAAATTTTTCTTCTAACCCTGGGTCACCAGGTATTTTTTGGTCACCAGGTGTCCGACAGCCCATGACTAGTGAATTTTCATGTTGGGCTAATAGCTCAGTTTGATAACTTGCTCGATGGGCAAAGAAGCAATTGAAACTAATAAAAATTAATGACCAATTTGGGCAAACTTCATCTTCTACCCCGAGTCACCAGGTATTTTTTGGTCACCAGCGAGGCTAACTAACTTACCCTAGGAAGATCTCTCTTACTATTGCTACCCAGCAAGAGAGGTCCCAACAGGTCATAAACCAACTCATTGTATATTTCCAGGAAGGAGATTTGAATGGTCACACACTCATCTGAGAACTCATCTACCAGCTTGTATACCAAGGCTAAGACATGGGGGATCAACCCATGCTTTGGTGAACTGGAAGAAGAAGAAAAATAGGAGAACCATTTACATGTATTAACATGGGAAGAAGCATCTGACAGCAGTTGGATGACAGCCAAAGTACCAACCACTTCCAAAAACTACAACTCATTGGTCAGTCCAAGCACAATTTTGGTTGTCTGGGACAACTGAACAATGAAAGGACTGGGCTAAGGGGAGAATAAAATTCAGCAATCAACATGTTTGGATACAATCACTTATGTTAAATTGCTACACTATTTGCTTGATTACATGTATTTAAGTCCTCACCCAAAAAATACAAAATTTTAAATAAGCATCCTTCCTCCCTTCCCCACCCCCCCCCCCCCCCCGCCCCCCTCCATCACCTCCTAAGAAAAGGAGATGAAGAGAAGAACAAAAAACTGATGAGTAAAGCCATGTGAAAAGTACTAATTTCCCTGTCCCATGGCCAGACCATATAATTTATGGAAGAACACTGTTGAGCAATCCAGACTGTATTAAATTTTTAAAACATTTTTATGTTACTTTACAACTTAATTACTTTGACTTACATGTACATGTAATCATTTCAAAATTAAAAATTATATACAAGTATATATATATGATTAATTAAGTCTCCCCACCCCCTGAATACAAAATTTTAAATAAGCATCCTTCCTCCTCCCTCCCCCCACCTCACCCCCTAAGAACAAACAGACGAAGACAAGAACAAACAAGCTGTTGAGTAATTAGCCAGGTGACTACTGTGTTACTACACTGTAAGTGCCCCCCTTGATTAAGATCTCTCCCTTGAACACAAAATTGAAAATGCGACTTTCTGATTCCCCACTAAAAATGATTGACAGCTGCTGTCATTCACTGGGCATGTTATTTCATTCTCGCTATCCTGAGATTTTCTGCACTACTTTTCCTTCCTAATGCAATGCCCCAAAAAGTAAACTAAAGTAGATTGTTCTTGGTGGTATTCAAAACAGAAGAAGAAAAGAGAAAAGCAGCACAATTTAGTTTGTGATAATTTAGTTTGTGATAATTTAGTTTGTGATAATTTAGTTTGTGAGTAAATTTGGCAGCGAGTGTAAAGTTCTTAGGACAAACAATGGCTGGAGGAATTTACATGTATACTCAAGTTCCAAGAAGTTAGAATCATCGAAGACTGAAAGTCCACAAAGAATCAAGCAATAAAGTTTTGTTACATGTATCTTCAATCGACCTTGTTGGAATACATTTCAGAGAATTTGATGCAGGAAGCTAAGGTTTGCCGGTTCTGCTTCAGTGCGATGAAATTAGAATGTGACAAACAGTCTACCATATGGATCGAGCAGTGCTTCAATGGTTTTCCCTGCTCTGATATTACATGTACCATAATTGTTTGCTTTATACTGTGGTGCCATTTTTCTGTACTCCTAAAAGAGTATTTCTTGTTTGAAATTAAACTGAGACCTTAATGCAGAGACCTTAATGCAGTTTTAATAACTAAGTAAACAAATAAATAAGCGATGTACTATTTAAAGGGTTAGAGATTGGCATGAGTGTTTTATTGACAAATACATGGCAAGCCATGCCCTCCAACCTCACAAACTTTGTTAAATTTTGCAAATTCAAAGTTAGTGTCCTAATGGTCCAGTTTGAAAGATATGATTCTAAAAGTTGCATTGATTACTTGCACTGTAGTAATTTTGGGTCGTTCTTCCCATTTGTGGCATCCATGTTGTGCTAGCCACTTGATGCAAAAGGCCTATAGGAGCCACACTGAGAAATGGCATTGCCTGTCTATACATGTTCCAAGGAATAATTTTGTTTAAATTGGAAAAGTTTTTTCCCTGTTTACCCATGAAAAGTTACCCTTTAGGAATGGACCATTAGAAAATTGGAGGGTGGCCAACTCCACCCCCCCCCCCCCAAAAAAAGAAGAATATTGTGCACACAGGTACTGAGGTAGTCCGAAAAAAATTCATGCAAAACCTCAGCAACATGGTTTAGTACAGTATCCAAATCAATCTGGACCTCAATGTGCATTTACATATCAATAATATTTTTGTTTCATGAACACAGGTACATGTATCTTTATCAACAGTATTGCCCGGCATAGTAAATTGAACGTTTGGCAATTGAACTCAATCCATCAGCACAATCTACATTTACCATTTGCACGTAGGAATTGGGGACAGCAGAAGTTTACCTACCATGCACTATTAGACTGGAACTCTTCAGACTCTGAAGTTATACAATCAACTACATTATCAACTTTTAAATCTTACTGGCACATAACTTAATTTCATAATAATCCTTGTCCTATTACTATTTTATTTCAACCATTTATCTTTTCTGTTTTCCATATATTAGTGAAATATATATTTTTAACACAGGACCTCCCTGAAAATCACAAATTGTGAGTGGAGCTTTCCTGTCAAAATATTATTATTATTATTTTGATTGAGTTCGGCAATTGAACCGCAACTTTTTGTGAGTTTGATTATCGAACCAATATTTATTGAACTATTGGAACTCAATCAAACTTAATCAAACTTAACCTATAGCTATGGATTAAGTTTGGGCAATATCAGTATGGATACGATTTAATTGGAATGCAATTTTCTTGAACAAGCTCATGTTTAATGTGCCCCAATTGACCCCTTCCATTATATTTTACTGCTCAGAAAGCACAGCCTTTGCTGCCTATTTTCTTGACCACGTTGAATTCTTCCCCTACATCTACATCGAATAGGCATTCCTGCATGGTAGCCTTTTACAATGCATTTGATTTTTAGTAGCACTTAATTCTGGACTGGCCTCAGCCATTATTGCAAAACAGGCAACCGGGATAGCTTACACACGTGCTGAGAGACTAAACTAGCACTAGTGCCCAAGCTCTACGAGAGTCCACTTTTCAAGGTTTCAGTTTACCAATCGATGGTTCAGTTATCGAATGTTTGAATGGGTTTCATTGAGCTTTTTTTTGTGAGTTTGATTACATTCAATTACCAAATTGGATTGAGTTTGATGTAGTTCGATTGAGTTTGATTTACGTTTGATTTACTATGGCCGGGTTTTGATTACATTGTATGCGCTGTTTCTGTTGTTTAAATGGCATGCATGCAGCCATTGCAAAGAAGTATTTAATTAAGGAAAATAATACTTGAGGAATGTGCAGTATAGGCTGCACCCCAAACTTTAAGGATTTTTTTTGTTGGATTCAAAATCATACAGGTATATTATTGCATCTCATCTTTGGCACGTATTAGGGTCATTATTGTTGCAAAATGGTAGACAATGCACTTAGCTTCAAAGAACCTAAAATTCAAAATTTCCCAGGGGACCAGGACCCGGGTCACCTGTTCAAATTTAAATACCTAGAACCCTGGGTCTGGTTTTTCGAAGCAATGGTAACTTTATCCCGAGGATAGCGCTAATTCTGTAATAATTGTAACCTGTACAGTTTAACCTCGGGTTAGTGATTTAACCCCGGGATAGTACTTACTCTTGTTTCGAACAACCAGGGCCTCTTGTGATCATAAGGAATCTCTCTCAAGTTGCAAAAAGTAGTAAAACAAATTCGTGCCGTACAGAGGAAGAAGCAGCGAAAAGTTTCGTGCACTAGAGATGTGCAAAAAAAAATTGTGGTAAAAATGTCCTCCTTCCTCCGTCACTTTTCTAATACCACACCCGTGAAAAACATGCCCTGTGAAAAAAGTTTTGTTTTCAAACCTTTCTGCCTGCCATTCCAATACTGGACTGGGACCAGTATTGGACTGGGACTGGGACTATTACTGGACTGGGACTATTACCTCTCTATTCCACAATCCTCGCCTTCCATTGTGTAAGTTTTGCCTGTTCCAGTTTGTCCATAAGAGAAAATAGTCCCGTTGTATCCCTCCACAAACTTATTAACTGTACTCCTGGTCGTTTGGTCGAATACTTGGGTCTGCGTACAGTCTTGGTTAAGAATTCCACTGAATGTGAAATAAAGATCGCGTTCGGCATCATTCCTTTGACTTTGTGAAACATGTAGGCCGCCGTTTGACTTCGAAATGAAAATTTTGTTGTCTTCAAAAGAGACCAGTTCACTCGGACTTTGGCATGGTAAAAATCTAGCGTAGACTTTAATATTAGCCATTGTCAAAAAGGTTAATAAGTTTGTTTGCTGTTCTGGAGTGCAGCAAATACACAAACTTGCTAAGGAGCTACGAAAAATCTGTCTAATTGAACTCGAAGTGAAGTTAATTCCTTTGAGTTTGACCTCGGCATGGCAGTCTTCGCCTTCGAGACCTGGATTTCATGATCTTGAAACGTAGAATCTCGTGATAACTCGGCCGTTTGCGCCTCTGGTCAGAGAGCTCAAGTGTGTTAACTCATGCCTTACGGGTAGTTAAATTTTCCGCGATTATTCGCTTTGTTTCTAAACAAAAAGAATGAGCGAAAACATTCCATAAGTATGATACCGGCGGCCGAGGATGGGAACAAATCGTGCACTCTATCCTAGCTCTCTCAAAATAAGTGGCCCGGGGAAGGCTAGACGCATGCGCAATATTTCTACTTACAAATTCAAAATGGCGGAAACGGATGTTGGTACAGTCCTTGAGAATATTATAACCTTTCTACTCTATAATATAGCCAACGGTTATTAATGCCCGGATTAATGTTGCCCAAGGAACTCTCGTCGCCATAACTGTGTTATTTTTGCGCGCTTCTTTTTACGAAATCACAATGGAGAAGGTATCAACGTATACTGGTGCCATGTTTGACAAACTGGACAAATTGAAAAGCGCTGCCATGAGCGCTACGGTCACTGCTTACTGTGCTACGAAAAGTGCAGTTGGTGCCGTCGGTGCCTTAATTGGGAATCCACTTACTAAGGACTACGATGTCGGGAAACATGTGGCAAGCTTTGGACCGAATTTGGCGTGGAAAATATTTGAAGGGAGAAAGAAAACTACGGGACAGGTACAAATGTAAGACTAAGAGGGAAGCCAAATGTACAATGTATTCCATTTTATTGAATTCCTGTAGAAAAAACTGCCGAAATTGAATTCCGTTACATTTCATTTTCACATAATACATGTATCTGGTCCCCCCTCAAACTCTCTCTCTCTCCCCCCCCCCTAGCTCCTAATCCTCGATTCTCAATACCATATATGTTGTACAGTTGAACCTTTATGTGTGACCACCTCTCGTAGGCAATTACCTCTCTTAAAGTGCCTATCACCCTTTTGCAATTTTGATAGCTTATGAACCTCCGAAAGGTTTTGAGTAACTTCTGTGAAGAAAGTTTTGGTTTAAAGTGAATACTTTATGTTCTACGCTTGTTTGAAATCGTGTAAATGTGACCTTTCCTGACCCATGACCGCGTAAGTAAAAGCCTGGGTCGAAACCTGGGTAGACGTCATCTTGACGTCATATAATTAATTCGGCTTTGCAATCATTCGAAGAAATACTTACATGTAATATGTTGACTAAAATGACGTTTTTCTTTACTAACAACTCGAAAACTGTGTATATTTTCTATGCATCGATGTTGTTGTGATAAAAAGGCACCATGGAGAATAATGCATTAATGATATGACGTCTACCCAGGTTTCGACCCAGGCTTTTACTTACGCGGTCATGGGTCAGGAAAGGTCACATTTACACGATTTCAAACAAGCATAGAACATAAAGTATTCACTTTAAACCAAAACTTTCTTCACAGAAGTACTCAATATCATATTACTAAAGTTTGGGCTTCCTGTGGTGGCTACTCTTCCTGGACCAGAGGGTGGTTGCTTACGAGAGGTTCAACTATATAACAGCATATTACAGGGAAAAAAATAAAGAAAACATTCATGGGTATTTGAATAACCATTAATGTTTTTATAGGGTAATTCCCATTTTAGGATCATTTAATTTTTTTATGTTTAATCGATGTTAATTGTCTTATTACCATTGATACAAAATCAAATTACCATTCAAGGAATTATCAGAAAGCCATTCATGGTTTTATAAATTCACATTAATGTAATTGGCTAGTTTTTTAAAAAAAAAACATTCCAGGGTTTATTTAAAAATCTGAAATCATCATGGTTTTATGAACTAATCCATTATCATCAAAATACACGGCCAAATAGAAAACCGGCCTCGTGAAAGCTCTCAAACTAGCGGGCCGATGACAAACTGAGCGGGCTGCAAACACATTTACCGCCCTGCTTCTGATTGGCTGAGAATGGATCGTCAAGTTAAAAAGAAAAATTTCAGAAAAGGTTTTGTTTTCATTGGTGGAAAGCATAAGTATTGAGGAATTTCCAAGTTTTGTTTTAAGCAGTAGCCAAAGTTCAGATCTAGGCCAAGAACAACTTGATGAAATAGAGAAAAAAAGACGAAAAGAGCGACTGAATGGGGCTTGAAAAAATTAGAGAAGTGGTGTGATAAGCGAAAAATCAAGCTGGATCTGAAAACTGTTATTCCAAGCGAACTCAGTGAGATTCTACGAAAGTTCTAAGCCGAGGTGAAAAACTGAAAAAGGCCAGCCACTGACTCCAAGTGCTTTGACAGGATTAAGAGCAGCTATACATTGTCACATAACTTCGCCTCCATTCAGCCGTAATGTCAACATTTTGCAAGATAGTGATTTCATTTCTGCAAACAAAATGTTTGAAGCGAAAGCCAAGTTATTTACGAAAGAGATGAACATTAAACCTATTGTAAGCATAAACTATCCATTGAGGCTGGGGATATAATGGAGAAATTGAATAAATACTTTGTGGAAGGTTTGAAAGACGGTGCTTGGAAAGACCCGGAGAAGCTGGTAGCATTTGTTTGGTTTTCCTTGTGCTACCATTTTGGCCGGCGTGGAAGAGAAGGTTGGCATGAGCTTACCAAACTGTCTTTTGAGATGAAATGCGATGACACAGGAGCTCATTATATAACAGAAAAACTAACAGAGCAGACCAAAAACCACCAAGGAGGTTCTAAGCAATCTGACCAGCTGTACTCGGATGTCCATATATACATGCATGTACGGAACTTCAGATGCTCTTGATCCTGTGGCTGCATTTGACTTCTACCTGAGCAAGAGTCATCCCGAATGTGAGGCACTTTTTCAGACTCCTATTAATTAATCAAGCACGTTGGTAAAACCTGAGCACCGACAACTGGTTCAGAAGTAAACCACTTGGGAAAAATACTATCTCTAAAATCATGGAAAGAATTTCAGTTAAAGCTGAGTTATCTGAGAGGTATACTAATCACTGTGTCCGCCGGCTTCAACTATCACAAGTTTGTATCAACGAGGCATTGATACCAAGCAAATATGTGCCATCACAATGCACAAAGATGAAAGAAGTCTTTCACATTATATCAACCAAACTACAAGTGTACAAAAGAGAGAATGTTCAAAGCTACTGAATGAAGCACTTCAGCCCCTCAGTCAACCAAAAGCTCCTTGAAGCTCGACACACCAAACAACTATCTCTGGCTCTGGCCTTGTTTCACAGTCATGTCGAAATGAGTTTATATATCTCCTTGGCTCAACCCAAACTGTACACAACACATACAAATAGGTACAATGAACATGTACCAGGGAGCATTTCAGCCCACAGCGACAAGAAAAAAGTGCCTCCAAAGAATTATTGAGAGTGACACTGACAGTGATTAAATGACTGGGGTACAAGTAGAATGTTTAAAAAAAAGAGTTACAGTTTGAAATAATTTTTCACCAGTTCAGAGATCTTTATGTTTTTAAGAACAATGTTAACTATAATTCAGTAAAGTATTTTATCAGTTATTTGGCCTTGTATATTGATGATAATGATAACAATATGACTTTTTTGTCGGGACATAATTTTTTGTTTATTTGTGTCCCCTGTAGTGTCATTTGCACCCTCGCTATGCTCAGGTGCAAATGACACTACGCGGGCCACAAATAAACAACATGCCCTCCAAAAGTCATGTTATTGCTATATTAATGGCATTTAACACCAAACAAACACAATGTTTTTTTGGGGAAATTACTTTCATATTAAACCTTTCCCTCCTGAACCGTTCGTAACTGCCCAATATGAAGCATGTACCTGGAGAAAATTATTGCATCAAACCTAGACATGCTGGAAATACGATGTTGTGATATTATTTCAAGGGATGAATGACTTCGAAGCCACAACTGTAACGGGGATCACTTGACTCTCCCACTTTGGAGAAAATCTCATTTGTTTTGGAGATTGTTGTTCATGAATTTCTTCGCTTTTCACGAATTTTGAGGAGCTGAAAATCGGCTCAAAAAACCCTTCCCATTCACACTTGAAATCAAAAGCAAATACAAAATCACCACTCAGTCGTTACAGTACCTTGTTTAATCTTTCCAACCAGCAGGTTTGTTTGCATAAAATGCACCAAACGACTGTGAACCATGCCGATGTTTACACTGCATTTCACTCGACCACATTTACCTGCTCCCACCTCCAACTGCATGCTGGGTAATCAACAAAAAATCACAAGGGGTCCCCCCCTCTGTGACTCCGTTAGTTGTTTTTTTATAAGTCTTTTACCCCTACAACCAAGAGCGGTGATTTGGACTCAAGTCGTTGCTTTAAAGTGACAAAAATACATCCTAATAGGTTGAGCAGGGGAAAAAGACAACCAACTGCAAAATTTCAAGGATTTCAGTGAATAATTATTTCATGTGTCTCAAAGCAGAAACACAACAGAAAAATCCTGTGAAACCCCTCACAAGGCCTACTAAAAGCAAACCAAGTACTTTTCAGCCGTCCTCAGACTTAATGATGTCCTCAAGCTCTCTTGCAGTGGCTTTTTTCTCACAAATTAGAGCACATTTCATTGGAAACCCTACCGAAGCAGCCATACCTACCACTAACGAGTGCACAGAATTCTCCCAAATGGCATTGTGGTAAAAGTTTGAGCCCTCGGCTTAAAAAGTCAGCAGTATTTAACTGCCCCGGGCTAGCCAAACTTGAACTGAGGGGGGAGGGTTGAGTTAGCACTCAGGATTTCACCAACTGAGCCAAACATGTCCAGTAGGGAAAGGGTTAAATAAAACCATTTTTGGGAACTTCCAAATACATAAAATAATGGTATTATAAAACACAACATTGTGAATTATATTTTATTAAGATTACAAATTTATTTCACAGTAAATTCATGCTTTTTATATAAGCCAAGAGTTAACTGATATCTATGCTAATGGCAGTCGTGCAGCTATATTTGCAAAGATATCGAAATGAACTGATGAAGAGTGAAATTAATAGCTGACTTTGAGCAGATTTAGCACTGTGCATTTGAAGTTATTTCAACAACAAAGCCCCCAAATTAACCTACTTTAGGAAAAAGTAAAACATTCACGCATATTGAAATGACGATAAAGGCATAATTGAAGCATTAATGTTGATATATTGAAATAACTATGGATGCATGCATGGATTATAAATCAAATTTCCATAAAGTAGATGATCAGAATTCTGTGATCCGATGTGATTCATAACCCATTTTTGGTTTTATGAATTCACATTTAATTTAATGAAAATTAATGGTCTGTGGGGAAAAAACATTCCAAGGATTATCAAAAACATTAATGGAATAATGGATATACAATGTATGTATCTGAATTCATCATGGTTTTATGAATTTACATTAATAGCAATTACACCAAATAAAACATTAATGTTTTTGTGGGGCATTTCATTGATGTTAAATAAAAACATTTTTGGGAGTTCTACACATTATTACCAGTAATGCTTAGTAATTCTTCAATTAAAAAAAAAACATTAATAAGCTTATTAAATAAGTTATATATAAAGACTGGCCAGAATTTCAGTTTAAGAAAATTTACTAATACACAAAATATAAAGATGTACATGTAAGTGATTGTAAACATAAACATCCTGATCGATCGCTAGCAAATATTAGGATATAATTAATGTTCACTACTTTTATAATTGTGTACTATTATTATGCCCTCTCAGATGTAAATTAAACAATAATCACAAACAAATTCCACAAGCTCTCTCTCTCTCACTCATTAAGGCACAAAACAAAGTTTCTCCTAATTCCTAGCTTACACTGTAGTAGCATATAGTTCTCCTAGTGAGGGCCTATGGAACCAGGGTATGTCTCAAGCGAAGGAGTAATAAATGATGGCATACAAACA
Source organism: Actinernus sp. WN-2022 (assembly GCA_030867875.1). Classification (NCBI taxonomy): domain Eukaryota; kingdom Metazoa; phylum Cnidaria; class Anthozoa; order Actiniaria; family Actinernidae; genus Actinernus; species Actinernus sp. WN-2022. Next base: position 25,748,084 of record JAOWCC010000577.1, read on the forward strand.
GCAAAATAATAATCAAAAATATTGTTGGTTCTCGATTTGCACCTTTCAAGTAATGTAACAAGTACGGTTTTCATTTATAAAACAGTTTTTTTTATGGAAATTAATTGATATAATTCCCATACAAAAAACATTACCTGAAAAGTGCAACATGTCACATTTATGGGTTTTAAGGTTAGCGGATACCTTCAAAACGAAAAAGATGGGAAAATATTTTTCTCGCACAGAAATGTAGTTTCAGTAGTAGTGTCTCATATACCAAAAACTCCGTTCAATAAAATTTAATATTAACGGAGAAATATCAAAAGGAAGTTTTTAACCGGAAGTAAAAGGTTCTTTTTGATTGGCAGCAGATCAATAAACACACGACAAGTGCTCACTCGCCCGTAACGACGGTGTGGTGAATAGCTATATGTTTACGTTTATTGAAAGTTTTTCCACACACGATTCCACAATTCCATCGGTTGGATGCCCTTAGCTTGAAAACCCGGCGTAGCCAATCGATGAAATCGATGATCGGAAATCCAATCAATAAATCAATATCAATCGATAAAATTAGTTAATTGATATCGATTGGTATCGGTCAATCGATGACCAATCGATAGTCACAGAAAAATTATCAATCGGTGAATATTGATTGGCATTTTCGATTGATATCGATTGAGCCTGACACGTTAATTTCGCGAGTTTGGGGTGTGCTTAATTTTCGCGAATCTTCTAAAAGGAAACACAATGGAATATCATGTTACTAGCGGCAAACTTCACCGGTAAACGTACATACACTGGCAAAATGGCACGAGCATCAGAAGGTAGTACAGATAAGCTTTCCATTTACTGTATAGTGAAAGGATACCATAATTGTTTATTTGATGTGGCCGTTGGAGATACGTTTACGATACGTTACTTTACCTACCTGCCTTGTTTATATTGATCCTTTCAAAAATCGATGTCAATCGATACCAATCGATGTCAATCGATTGCAATTAAGGGCAATCGATATCAATCGATAAGGTCACAAAGATTTGGTCCATCGATTGTTCATCGATTTCCAATATCAATCGATTGATTGGTATCGATTGGCATCGATTAATATCGATTTTAATCGATCATCGATTTCATCGACTGGCTACGCCGGGTTGAAAAACAAAGAAAAAAGAAAAGCAAAACGAGGCCAAACAATGCATACAACTACAATTACAAAGCCAAATACGAGTCCTCGCAAAACCCGACAAGCGTTCATATTTTCACTTTCAGACAGAGTGCCGAGTGGTCCACATCTGAACATAAAGAAGAATTGATAAGAGCCAGCCGAGAGAATATTTGTTTCCAAGAAAGCTTAGATGGAAACGTAGTCTGACGGTGACCCTGAATCGGTTGAACCACGATCTCGCCGTGGAATTTCAGACGCCTGCAAATCGCTGTCTCCTCTACTAACTATGCTGGCATCGAAGGCGTCTCTATTAGGTGTTCACCTTGGCTTCGCCCCTCAAGGTCTTTTTGTCTTTCCCATTTTTCTAGCTTGGGAAACCAGCCGACTCTTACCGCTATCATTTTTCAAGTCACACAAAAGAGAACAAACATTTTCTCGATGCGGCGTGTAGCTTTGATCGGAAATCACATTGGCGGGAAATCTTGACAGATAGTTGACCTGTGATGAGAAATGATTGGCTAAGAGCTTGCTAATTGTTGAAGAGGCGGGGCTTCAGATTCACGCACGACAGACGGGTAAATATTTTGAAGTGCTATTTTCTCGCTTTCGATTTTCAATCAAAATAGAGTTTTAAAAAAGCTCCCACTCAAGAGGAATTGATTTGATTTGTGCGAAATTTTCACAAAATGTCAATTGATATCTCCGCTGCAAAAGGGTGTCGGGGAATTGGGAAATTCTAAAAAGAGAGCTCTTGACGACGTTTCCCGCATATCTACTCGGATTATTTTTCACCTTTTAACGGGAAGCATGATAACTTTTGAACTAAATCGAATTTTGAAATTCCCCGACACAGTTTTGTAATACGATTCCTCTGAAATACGACAAAGCAAACAGATTTTTAAACTTTAAAATATTTTCGGAGTCGGAGCTTCTGAAAGCCACCTCACTAGATCGGTGAAACGGATGGCGGAAAATTCGAGATTTTCAAAGAACTCAAAACTTTTTATGTATTCTTGTAGCCAATTTTATAAGCTTTAAAATGATACATGAATGATTTATCTACGATGTTTCCTCGAGGCGCTACATAATTTTGACTGGAAACGCACCCTGAAGGTATCCGGTAACCTTAAGTGATTTCACATGTATGTTAAATGAATTCCATTCCTGGGAATTCAAATCCCATTCATGTTAAGTAGAAACCCATAAATGTTTTATATCAGATTTCCATTCCTGGGATTTTGATTCCCATTCATGTTAAATATGTTTGCTGCTCAGGCTATAATAATTATTATGGCTTTGCAGCTTGGTGTTTGTGGGAAAAATAATATCTGCCACCCAGGGTAGAACAATATTTCATTTTTTTCAAACATTGATGGGGCATTTGTCCCACTTAATCCCATGGTACAATGTAGCACAACTCGTCGGATACACTGTACATGTATCTGTACCAGAATAAAGGAATAAGTTGTCAATGAAAGCAACCGCATCTTAACTGGGGTGAGGTGCTGGGATATAGAGCTTTCAGTTTGTTTACAAAGCCATGCATGTCAAAGTGATTCATGTGTGACTGACCATCAGCCTCTTGACCATTTTGGATGATGGAATGTTTTGCAGTGTACCTGTATGTATATCTGTTGTAGGTCAATTTGACTCCTAGGTCAAATTGACCCCGAGTCAATTTAACCTAGGTCAAATTGACCTTGAGTCAATTCAACCTAGGTCAAATTGACCCTTCAGGTCAAATTGACCCCAAGTCAATTTAACCTAGGTCAAATTGACCTTGAGTCAATTCAACCTATGTCAAATTGACCTTGAATCAATTCAACCTAGGTCAAATTGATTCAACCTGGTGTTTGTGTTTAAGGTAATCACTGTTTTATTCAGGTATTTTTTTCAAGATTCTAAAAAGGGAACTTACATTCAATGTTCATTGATATTAGGGTTTTAAATGTAAGGGTTTGGGTCAGTTCACAAGGAACATTTAAGAAGTATTATATTTCTGTGTTGTTTAGTGATTTAAATAGCCCTAAAGAACCCTACAATGTACATTAGTGAGCACTTGTTGTTGACGGTTAGGGTCTTCTTAAATGTAGGGGAAGGGTTTGGATTAATTCACAGGACCACTCACTAGCAGAAGAAGGATTACAGTCTGTATTATTTAGTGATTAGCTGTAAACAGCCTAAATAATATTAGTGAGCACACGTTGTTGACGGTTAGGGTGTTTTTAAATGTAGGGTTAGGTTTTGCATTGGTTCACATGCAGGACCATTGAAGAAGCATATTTCTCTGTTTTTTAGTGATTTACCAGTAGCTCTAAACACCCAGAATTAGTGAGCAATTGGGTTTACTGAGGTTTGGATTAGTTTTCAGGTCAATTAAATCGATTTATAATAGTGTTATATAGGAATGAGTTTGCTTGGAGTGGGGTGTTATTAAACTGGCTTTAATAAATCTGCTTGTTATTACTGGCCCTGCATGTGCATGGAAACGGCAAAGTGAAATATAACTGTTGATAACGTTTTGAGTTATTTATGTGTAAGTTCTCGAACATTTATCTATTTCTGTGTCTTTTAATTCACACCTCTGTGGGCGATTCTTTGATGAGAGACCAAGACAATATAATACAGCATTTCTTTGAGTCACTTTCCAATTGTGTTTTATTCCATTTGAAAAGCTGAGTCTGACGAGTACGAGCCGGTAATACTCCAAGATCATCTGCACTCGTTACTTTACTGAGATACTGTTTAGCTCTTGAATCGTAGAAATCTTCTTCTAGATACAATGTTAGAAGTGATTCGCTTTCTTTTCCCTTTCTTCTCCCTTTACTTTATCTGTCAGTGATCTGAGTGATTACTCTGCAAAAGTCGGTTCGGTTACGTCGACACAGTTTGTTTTGAAGTACGAGTGGAGCCGTAATGAAGTACACCTGATCATCTATAAACAATGTATTTTCCTGTATTTTTCTGTATTTAGCTTTCTTACTTCCCTTGAATTGCTACAGTTTTCATGAAAGAACGAACGAACGCAGAGTCAACACAAACTTTACAGTTTGGTCCGGGTTTAATATCGTCCATGTTTTTCGAAAGACGTTTCCAAGTCCGATTTTGTTAGCAGTACGCATGCGCGCATAACGAGAGGGACTGGGTTCCACGATTACTCACATGGAGAATAAATGATGTGTTCAAATCAACAAGCGCTTTCGTGGCGCAGTGCGATAATCCATTGGATTAATATCTACCAGGCATTCCTCGTGATTCAGCCAAGTTAAGCCCGATCGGGTGAGGTAAGTAAATGGATGGGTGACTTGAATGTAAGTGGCATAACATCAGGGGGGTTAAGAAAAGGATAGAAGTAGGGGGTGGTAGTAGGAAGAGAAGGGGGGATGTAGGAAGAAGAGGGGAGGGTAGTCAAAAAAAATTGTAGGGGAGGGGTGGTTGATTTTTTTTTCTTTTTAGTACTTCCCCTAAAAAAACTAAACCCCTTTTTTTTATGAATCCCCAAAAATAATAAATCCCTTTTTAGAATCATTGATAGCCAAACCTGGGAAAATTGACCTGGGCCAATTTGACCTAGGTTAAATTGACTCTGGGTCAATTTGACCTGAAGGGTCAATTTGACCTGCAACACATCCATTCTGCAGCTTTGTGACAATATGATGCCTTATTCAGTAATAGCCATATCTTCAATCTTGCAGGAAGTTTCTCTTGTTGTATTTGAAAAGAAGCTTCTGGAATCTGTAGACAAGAGGGATAGAGACACAGTGATGGAGGTGATGAAAAAAGGTGCTGTCCAGTTGACTAGGCTGCGTCATCCTCGACTTTTAATGATACAACATCCTGTGGAGGAGTCAAGGTATAATACATTGTACTGTAAAAATGTAGTTAGCTAGAAAAAAGATCTTCAAATAAGTTTTCTTATTAACCCTTGTCCTGCTACTGAAATTTACAATGTAATATTAAACAGTAGCATACATTGTACCATAGAATAAGATGTTACATAGTAACTGTTTGGTTCAATGTTTTTCCTGCTTCAACTTTTTTCAATTTTCAAGATTCTATAAAAGGGATTTTATTTGTGGGTCGAATTGCATACCATAGTCATTTATTTAGGGTGTTTAGAGCTGGTAGTCACTAATTTAGGGTGTTTAGAGTTACATGTAGGCACTAATTTAGGGTGTTTAGAGCTTATAGTCGCTAATTTAGGGTGTTTATAGAGCTGGTCACTAATTTAGGGTTTTAGAGCTATATATTTATAGTCACTAATTTAGGGTGTTTAGAGCTAGTCAACTTTAGGGCTAATTAATTAAGTCACCAACTCAGACTATAATCCTACAATAATCACGACTTGTGAACTAATCTAAACCCTACCCTACATTTAAAAACACCCTAATCCTCCATTCAAACAAAACCCTATTTCACATTATTAGTTCTCCAAAAAATAGATATTGTTTAAAGAAATATATTATATGAACAACACAAACAAGGTGTAAAGTATTTTTACTCCAAAGTACTTCAGTAGAACTTACTATATACTTGTCTATTTTCTTACATGGAAAGCCTAATCCTAAACCTAACCCCAAACCACGATCACTCAGTACAAGTTCATACTTGTGAAAATAATTGAACCAGTTCAAGATGTTAAACCAGTTCAAATTTTTTTGAACTGGTTCAAAAATTTTGAACCAAATATCAGTTTGAACCACAACATACATGTCAGTATACATGTATGCAAGAGTTGTAAGCAAGTTGTAGGGTTGATTTTAATTACATGTTCAAAGCAATTCATGTGTGCAATAAGGGTGTAAGTAACCCCTGATCATGTTCTAAATTCTCCCTTAGAAACCAAAGAATTTGAAGGAGAATTTAGAATGTGAATCAGGAGTCACTTCAGGATTCTCCCAACACAGGCATATATAGTAGGGGGAGAAAAAAATTGAGTAGGGGTATTTATTTCAGATCCAGGCTTCCATGGTAAGTAAAAAGAGTATTGTAGAAAACTTGTCGCCGGCGTGGTCAAGTAGAGTACATGGAGAACATTTCCAATCGCTGGGGCTTTGGGAGAACTCGATCTGCACTTACACCCTTGTTGTACACAAACAGGCTAGCAGGAGAAAATGCCGTTTTGCCGTTTTAGTGAAAAAGGTTGACAAGTGGCATTTTTGCAAATACCAGCCTTACCGGTATATTTTGGCTACTTTTGAATAAAGAAATTGAAGAAAAATGCAGACTTTTTCAACAAAAACTAAAGAATTTGAGTCTTTCTTCGGGGAGCACATAAATTTATGCTTTCCTTTGCCGTCTGGGAAGCCATAAATTTATGCTTTCCTTCATCAGTGTGGGAATCCATAAATTTATGCCTTCCTCGGTAATACAGTCCCTGTCAAAAGTTTTTCAACCGTATACGGTACCGTATGTGCTTCGGTAAAACGAAGATTCGGTAACCACATGTGGTAGATTTCGTTCGGTAAACTCCATTCGTTTTAAGACCGAATTCGTTTTACCGAAAGTGGTAGAGTCACCGATTTCGTTTTACTGAAAGTGGTTCGGTCACCGATTGTGTTTTAACGAAAGTGGTTCGGTCACCGATTGTGTTTTAACGAAAGTGGTTCAGTTACCGATTTCGCTTCGCCACATTTCGCCACATTCATTTTACCGAAAGTGGTAAACACATGTGGCACATGTGGCACATGCTACCACATGTGGTTCGTACGGTGTGAAAAACTTTTGACAGGGACTGTAGGTCAATTTTAATAATCATATAATTTGTTACAATTTTCAACTTCTTACCTGAAAACATACTTTAAAAAAATATCAAACTAGTAAGAATAAAGGGAACCAACTTGAAGAATATTGTGATCTGGAAGGACTTTTTGGTAAATGGCAAAATGGCACTTTTACCTGCTAGGCTGTTACAGCTCTTCGATTGCAACTGTGTCAATCAGCCTTCCAAAATCCTTTAAATTAAAATAATGCAGCTGCACTTTCAAGGTTTTGAAAAGCTGCTAAATGCATCCATGTTTGGCTTGTGAATCCACAGATTTTCAAGATCTTGAGCAGAGATTGTTTTATATATAGAACTTGGAGATCCATCTTCTATTTGTCAAATAATGCATTCTGCTAACTGTGAGGTCTTGAAAATATATTGTTTTTAGAATGCAATCAAATTGTGCTTGTACATACGTACAATGTATGACATTTGTGTACTATTTCAGATTGCACCAATTTTTGTAAATTTTTGAAACCAATGTACAATGTATAGAGATGGGGGAAAAGTCCACTTTATGATCCAACCAACACATGTTGGTCGACTGTCGGCTGACAGTTTGTATAATTTTTGAAGTGTCAGCCTTGACACTGTTGGGGAAGTGTTGGCGACATGTTGGTAAAGTGTTGGCCAACAGTCGACCAACACCACGTGGCAGTTGGATCATAAAGAACATTTTCCCCTACAGATGGTGTATTTTATAATGTTATTGTTATTTTGTTAATTGCTACAGGGACTGCTTGGCTTTTGCCACAGAGCCTATCTTTGCTAGCTTGTCTAATGTTCTTGGAAGACATGACAACATGCCATCGCCACCTCCTTCAGAGTTTGCTGTAGGTGTTTGCAATTTCACAAGGAAAAACATTAACAGGAATCTGACATTAATGGGAAGAGTTCCAATTTCCCAGAAAAGTGGAACTCATAATTCTCATCAATGTTAGATGGATTTTGGCAAATTCCCATTAACGTTAGATGGATTTTTTCACTGTATTTGCTTAGGTGTACAATACATGTATTACTGGTTATCAGAATCTGCAATTATTGTTTTCATGTATGTCATCAAAATAACAAACTGTAGATAACAATTTATTTCTAGATTCTGATTGGCTATTAGAGCAATGCAGTTCAAGTGGAACAACCAGTGCAAAAACTGTAACACCAGTGCAAATTACACTTTTCATAAAGTATCTCATAGCCAAAGTTTTTGCCAATATTTTGGGTCGAGCCGCAGTGACTAACAACCTGCCATGTTATTGCAAATTAAATTGGCTCGCTAGTCCCAACAATACAACAATAGAACAATACAAACACAATAGCTTTCTTTATATTGCTGCCCAAAAGGGGTCCAATATAATGCAAGGTTTTTAGTAGCTCTGGTTTTACCCAATATTTCGTTGTGAACGTAAAATATAACGTACCCTAACATCAAATACCCTGTACGTGTATTTCAGATATTTGAGGAAGAAAGCCTATGAAAAATGGGCAAAACATTCTACATTTTGAAAAATGTAATTTTGTGTTTTTGGTTATAATATTTATTTAAATGTACATACATGTACATGTACCGGTATGTTGCACTATTGTTGAATATTGTCTGTCTGAAAATTGTTTAACTAAATATATATGTTACTTTGAACTGTTTTTCATTTTAACAGACATTTGAAATGTATGATGTAGAAAGAGTTTATGGGCTTTATCAGGTAGGTCTCTGAATTCTATAGTTTTCTACAACTGGAAATTATTTGACCTTTCTTTAACATCAGTGGGAAGCAAATATCAATCCACAAGCTACAGTGTATGAAAGCTGGCTATAATTATGATATCATTTAACATTAAAAGTGCCATTTTAAACATCTGATACACAATCACTACATGGGCTAAAGTTAACAATCTGCACCGTAAAAAAGTGATTGGTAAGTGGTCGGCCAACCACTTATCGGCCAACCACTTATCGACCACCTACCGACCACTTACCAACCACTTACCAACCACTTACCAACCACTTCAGGATTGCTGTAATTTGAGTTTCTTTTAAGTTTTTAATGTCCAAGGGTTCCATGTCCAAGTTCTCGGAGTTGGAGTCCTCTGAAGTTCGCCAAATAGTTTACCAATAAAGTTGATGTTTTCCTCGAAAAAACTATAAACAATTCAGCAGCCTTTGAAGTTCAGGATTGCTTTCATTTAAGTTTCTTTCAGGTTTTGGATGTTAATTACCGACCACTTACCGACCACTTACCGGCCACTTACCGACCACTTACCGACCACTTACCAACCACTTACCGACCACTTACCGACCACCTACCAACCACTTACCAACCACTTACCAACCACTTACAACTTCCATGTACCAACCACTTACCAACCAGGGTTTTCAATAGAAGCCGGCAGCCGGCGAATCTCGCCGGGTATTTTACATGAAATTGCCGCCTACTTTGATTGAAAAATTCCCCAAAAATTAGATATTTGCGCCAATGGCGCTTGATGCTCGCCGCCTACTCTTCAAGTTTTGCCACTTACTTCAAATGTTATTGAAAACCCTGACCAACCACTTTTTTATGGTGCAGATTGTTCACTTTAGCCAACTACTGTACATGTACCGGTATGCCTTAATTACTTAGAGCACAGTTTTACTATATTTATCCCAAAACACTTTTTGTCATTAATTTGTTATCCAGCTAGTAGAAGGCTTGACATTTCTGCATAACGATGCCAAGATACTGCAGGGAAGTCTGTGTTTAGAGAATATTGTTATCACCAAGGGTGGGCAGTGGAAGATTGGTGGCCTGTTCTATAGTGCCACACCCACTATCATCGATGGACAGGTAAACACAATGATCAACTTAAAGAATTGCAAACAAAAGGTGCACTTGTTACTTCATGATTATTACCAAATAATTATATTTAAAAAGTTGGTTTAGTTTGAAGAAAAACATCTATGTTTTATTGAGTGCCCCCACTCCCTCCCCACAATGAAAAAATATAGGTCCTACATGTACATGTACATTTGTACATGTAGGTTCTGTCCCTGTGCTTGTGAGCCAGGTTGTTCGAAGCTGCATGCAAGGCTAACTTTAACCCTAGGTTAGCACTAAATCTGTAATTGTAATCTGTTCAGTTTAACCTAGGGTTAGCGCTTAACCTTGCTTCGAACAACCTGGCCCAGGTCTGAAATAGCCAATCAGCTTCTGTTGCATTGCCAGTAGTTTCATTTATTGGTTTGCTTCTCTACAAATTTCAAACTGGTGGAGAAACGTACATGTACTCAGAGAATGTAATAAAAAAAGAGGGGAAATCGTTCTTTGAGTTAATGCTAAGGATCTACAATGTAGATTTATGGCCGACTAAAGTCTTCACTTACTGATTTAGCTTATACATTGTACATTTGTTGTCCCAATTTAGCAGGGCTGGAAACTGCGATGATACGGTTGCAAAATTGTGGCTGAATCACAAGTATGATTTGAAAACATATAATTGTTCTCTTGATTAAGAATGAGATTTTTGATAATAGCACTCAAAATCATACCTTACACTTCTGAATTGGGACAATAAATGTAAAGTCAAGCTAAATTGGTCTACTGGAACTGTTGACTTTGACGAATAATACTTTGCACGCTCTGGGGTGGACTCAGTTCAAAAGACACTGAAATAATCATATAAACATGACCATGTACATGTAGTTATATAATTCATAATAATAAACTAATTATTAATGTTTGCTTCAGTCAGCCTACAGTGGTTGTCAATGGGAACCTCGTCTCTATCCATATGCCCAGCCTAATCTGAACTATGCAGCACCAGAATACATTTTGTCAAGAACATGTGATGTGTCTAGTGACATGTACTCTCTGGGCATACTCATCTATGCCATTTACAACAAAGGCAGACTACCATATGAGTGTGATAACAACATGACTGCATTTAAGAGGAATGTCGAACAGGTATGCATTATTTTTGATAACAGCTCTTAAACCTGACTCTTAACCAACCATCTGTGTGTGGGTCCAGTTTTAAGTGATCAGGTTAGCGATTTAACCAGGTATAGCACTTACCCGTTAGGTGACCCTTGCTTTGAACAACTGGGCCGTGGAGATTAAGCACCTAATTATTCTGCTATGTGAAAGGTTTGAATTTCCAGAATCCAGTCACTAGCTTATTTATAAGTATATAGTGATTTGGGATTATGGTCTGCTACAAACCCCTGCAAAATATTGAAGATGTTACCAGAATGTATGAGCATAAATGTACATGTATATGTTGTAGTTCAAATATTATCTCAGTTAAAAAAAATGAATTATTTTGTTCCAATGTTTTTTGAAGGTACATGTAGTTCAAATCATTTTGAACTAGGAATTTTTTTCAAACTAAATGTAGGGACATTATTTTTGAAGGGTTCGTTTAAATGTTGGGTTAGAATTTGGATTAGTTCACAAGACCATTGGAGAAGTGTTATTTGTCTGTGTTGTTTAGTGATCTAGCCTTAAAACCCAAAATTAGTGACTAGATCTAAACACCCTAAATTAATGAGCACCCGTTGTTGATGGTTTTAAATGTAGGGTTAGGGTTTGGATTACATGTAGTTCATAGGGAGTAGCTGTGATGTGTTGTTTAGTGATCTCGCCCTAAAAAACGAAATTAGTGGTGCTAAAAACCCTATTAAAATATTTATGTACATTATTTTGTAAGCGAGTGACAACTTTTTGTTTAACTTTTCTGGTTAGGGTTTCTTGGAGGGTTAGGGTTTTGTTTGGGTTGGAATCAAACTTCTATCAGTACTTGCCAAAACTCATGTACACTGTACTTCTTTCTCTTTAATAATTTAGTTTTCAGATCTAAAGCAATATTATCAAATGAGTACAACTCTTGCTGAATTAGACTTCTGAAAACATGATATTTTTGTGACTTTGATTTTTTTGCAAAATAATGTATTTTGATTTTTAGTCAGAGTTTATTGTTTACACCTAACTACATGTACATGTAACTATAGGCTGAAGTAAACAGGTTACACCATAAAACTAATATGAGGTTGGTATTTAGTGGTCAATAAGCTGTTGGTAAAATTGTGTTGGTACATGTACTGTAAGTGGTTGGTAAGATGGTCGGTAATAGCTTCTTAAGATAGTTTCACAACATCTTTAAGTTTGGTTTTCCAACATTCTGACAACGTTAAACCCTTCATAATTTATTGATAGTTCTTTATGAGTATTCACCCAACACCATTTTGTTTTAACTGCTTGGCATCACTATTATTATGATACATTATTACTTTCATTATAAATAGCAGTTTACAGTAATTATGGATCCAAAACATTGATGGTTGGTAAGTGGATGGCCAACCACTAACTGACCACATACTGTATGTATGGTGCAACTTGTTCACTCTAGCCAAGTACATGTACCTAACTATGTAAAGGTATTTGTTCATTTCTCATTTTAGATGTCCAAGCAGAACGTAGGATTAGGATCTGTGCCGCAGGAACTGCAAAGTCATGTGAGAAGTCTACTAAGTATAACACCCTCCTTCAGACCTGATGTACACCAGATGTGTAAGGTAGGAATTTACATGGAAATGGAATTTATTGGGGAGGGAAATTAATGGGCAACACAAACTGTATAACAAAGTTACATTAGTCAGTTGAACCATATTTTGTTGTAAATTTCATGGGGTTTTTTAGCTCCACAGTTTGACAGTTAATGCTCAGAGAAGGAGAAGAAAGCTGACATTGTTTGCAATGATGTGCACTCATGTATATACCATATTTCTTTTCAGATTTCATTCTTTGAGAACGTTGCAGCTCTCACTCTTCAATACCTTGACTCGCTGATGCAAAGGGATGACATGGCCAAGGCTCAATTCTTCAAAAGTCTGTACAAAGTCATGTCCAAACTTCCCAAGGTAGTCAGAGGTCAAAGTTGTAATCCTTGGCCACGTGTATGGAGTTGGTGTATAATTATAAGTACAAGGCTCTCTATTTAGCTATTCATTCAAATGGACACTTCTCTTATACCTAATGGATCTTTTGCAGCTAGGCATTTCACCTCCAATCGATTGTCAATCTTTCTAAACAGCATTTTTAAAGATGGCTTGCCATTCAGCATCCATGGCAACACTTTTCCCATGGGATCACGAGCTCAATTCATTTGTTAACAAAGTATTATATCAGCACGTGACTGTTAACTGCAAAAGGGCCTATTCACTTAATTTAAAGGTCCATCTTAGCCTCCATTTTTAATGCCCTAGAAAAAGGCCTCCAATCCAAAATTCAGTTTTATTACTGTATAAGTTTGAGCTCCTCGACTCATGAGAATGATTTGAAGAAATATGCACAGTAATCAACAGAATTGGATTGCAGGAAAAGAAACTGATACATGTACAGTGCTTGTAAGGTATGCAAATTAAGGACAGTGGTTGAGACTGAAACCTTAAACAGTATCATTAATGTTTAAAGAAAGTATTTGAAGTTCCATTTTGAGAAAATAATTTCAGTTTATGTTATAATTTAAGAAACATTATTTTTATATAGTTAGTCTTTTCACCCAACAGCTTGGTTTAAAGGGACTGTGTGCGCTATTTTTAGCATCACACTGAAAAGCTCAAAATTATAATAATTATTCTTCATATTAAGTAAAATGAAGTTACAGAATATTATTTTTATCTGGTTACAGATGGCAAGGATGGATGGGCCAACATATTCAAGTTTAGTTTTTAACTAGTGGCTTTGATATTGCTACAATCATTATTTATGTACAATGTATAACTTTATGGTGTTGAAGGAAATTTTGTTTGTATAGCCTACCACCCGTCATTAGCAAATCAAACAAATTGTAAGTTCTGTGCCGGTGGGGGGGGGGGGGGGGGGGGGGGGGGGGGGGGCTCCCCATAAAAATAGACGGGGGTGCTCGACCTATCTTTTAGGGGTTAAAATCGTTAGCAGTGCTATCTCTTAGGGGTCTTCCAAAGGTCTGCTATCTTTTAGAGGTCTCCGAGACCCAACATTTTTGTGGCCAAGAAAAAATAGCGCTGGATCCTCGAGCATGAGACCCCACAAGTTGAATCGGTATATAGTCTCTAATAAATCCAATTAATGCCATTTTCTTGTCTTTTGGAGTGCTATCTTTTAGGGGTAAAATTTTTGTGAGCCACGCCCATATTGCTATCTTTTAGGGGTGAATTTCATTTCTCACGTCGAGCACCCCTGTCTATTTTTATGGGAGTCCCCCCCCACCCCCCCCCCCCCCCCCCGGGGTTCTGTGTCATTCCAGGAGCCAGGATATATTGGTTTTGAATGGAATAGTTTTGTAGTTTTTACTTATTCATCTAACAGTTTTCTCTTTTCTAAAGCGTGTGATCATGCAGCGGGTGCTACCACAGCTCTGCCTACAGTTCAGTAACCATCAGTTGATACCCTTTGTGTTGCCAAACGTGTTACTCATTACAGAAGACTGTACGGCAGAGGAGTTCATATCACTTGTCCTGCCTGAACTCAAACCAGTATTCAAGTACAGGAACCAGTGCAGGTAGAGCTTGTCTGTGTTGATCATGTACTGAGGGCTGTATTACATGTCAGGTCATGTTGAGTCTTTACTTTTTCTGGGGTTTACAAGTACACAAGGACAAACGTGTTTCACAATGTATTGTGAGCAGATCTCGTATGAGTGGGCTAAGAACTTTATGGCAACAACTTAAGGTCCTGTTACACGAGGCAATTTTTCTTGCAACTTGCAATGCAATGTTGACGATCGAAAATCATTGCAAGTTGCTGTGGGGTGTTAGACGTACGCAACTTTCTTTGCAACTTGAAATGCGATATACTTAAGCCCGCCGCCAGATAGTTACAATTTTCAGCGGGAACTCCATCAATAAATAAAAAAAACAAGTAAATTACAATATATGGCAACGTGGTCGCGGATCACCGTAGGAAAGCGATGTGTATTTTAATGGTTTGAGTTGGAACAAGAAGAAGAAAACGATAAAAAGAGACGCAGTACAACGTGGTTAATACATGGACGATTGTTCAACTCACTCAACAGCTCAACCTTCTCTGCACCCGTCAACTGGTGTCTATATGACATTTTCGGCAATGCCAAATAAGCTGTTTTCTTTGTCTACCTCTTCGCCGGGAAACGTAAGCAAATCCACCTTGGATTGCGGTGCGAAACATCCCCTCCCCTCTCCCATTGGGCTATAGCTATGAGAATTGTGATTGGTTGTTTCTCCAAAATTGCAACACAAGTTGCAAAGAGGATGTTACACGGTGCAACCGATCGCGCAGCGTTGCGAAAAGTAGAAGATCGTTCTACTTTCCCTGCAACTTGTCTCGCAATTTTTCGTTGCGAGACGAGTTTGTAAAGAGGGGTGTTACATGCGCAATTTCTTCTGCAACTTGTCTCGCAATGGCGTTGCGTTGCAAGTTGCAAGAAAAATTGCCTCGTGTAACAGGACCTTTAGTGGCAAGGTTACTGTACGGCATGAAATGGTTTCCCCATTGTTTTTGTCTTTCTGAACCAATCAAATTACACAGTTACGGTACGGACATGCCACACTGTTGTCCCACTCATACGAAATCCACCTTGTCAGTACAGTTGTGTCATGTGAAGGTGACAGTGGACCACTCACCACAGCATATAGCAAGTACACTTAAAAGAAATGATGCAACTGGCTGTTAATTATCGAGAACTGGCCATAATGTTGGGGCCTTTGAATTGAAATACAAACATTTCATGTTCATGATACAGTTGTATTTGAATGTCGTAGAATTGCTGTCCAGACACATACCTGCATTTTTGCACTCTTAACACGTGTGCAGTCACTGTACATGTATTTTCAACATATCGACATGCCTTCAAGTACATGTACGTGTAGTTGAAGGTGTGTTCCTAACATTCAGATGACATTTAATGAGAGAGTCTCATACTCTTGGTATCTCCTAATCATCTAGCTGACAGTTCAGTGTGTCATTCCTCTTCAAGGTCACTATCATCTTTCTACAAAAGATGGATCTTCTTCTCAGTAAGACACCCAGTGACTCTGTGAGAGATGATGTGTTACCCATGGTATTCCGAGCACTAGAAGCTCCCTCAGTACAGATACAAGTAAGACACTTGATGGGGCATCACACATGCCTATAGAAAAATATAATCTCCTATGGAAATAAACCTTTAATTGCCAGTTCTGGTTAAGGATAGCAATTAGAGTGGTGTTTGATTGAGTGTTGTAAAACCAAACCCAAAGTAATCACAGAGCCAATCACGAGCAAGTAAAAACACAATGAGCCAATCACGAGCAAGTAAAAACACAATGAGCCAATCACGAGCAAGTAAAAACCACAATGAGCCAATCACGAGCAAGTAAAAAACACAATGAGCCAATCACGAGCAATGTAAAAAACACAATGAACCAATCACGAGCAAGTAAAAACACAATGAGCCAATCACGAACTGAAGTAATTCATGATTGGTTTTAGAGAAGTAAAAACACAAGCAGCCAATCACGAACTGAAGTAATTCATGATTTTAGAGTGGTTTTCTATTGAGTGTCATAAAACTAAACCCAAAGTAATCACAGAGCCAATCATAGGAGAGCGTGAAAACACAAGCAGCCAATCACGAACTGAAGTATAATTCGTGATTGGTTTTACTTGAACCAATCACGACGAAGAGTAAGTGCAATCGTGGATAACTCTCGCTAAAATGAAAATTGATTGCGTGACGGAGCAAAACAATGTTTGGTTTTAGTTTAGAACTTGATTGGCTGATAATTACAAAACATTTTTCACAGCCAATAAAAAGCTTAAGCAAACGCAAAATCAAATCACGTAAAATTACTTTCAACACTCAATCGAAAACTACTATTAAGTAACATCTAGAGCAAGGCCTTGTAAAGTTTTTTTTCCAGGAGTGATACGTGCTTAGACTACTTTTGAGACTAAACAGTCAATGGAACAAAAAGGAAACCTGTGAAGTGTTGGTCAACTGTGTCGGTATAGTGTTGGTCAAGTGTTGCCCTGTAGCTGCCCGACAGTCGGCCAACACGTGTTGGTTTGATCATAAAGTATACTTTTCCCATGTAATTCAGTTTGGGAAACTTATTGATGCTTTCTTCTGCACAGAAAACCCCTGTGCTGTTTCTTTGAGGTACATGTATTCTGTTGAAGCCTTGCCATAAATGTGGCAAATGAGAAAATATTGATACATGTAGATATATACAGTATGTTAGTTTGAAAAATGACTTGACATAACACTAGGAATGACATTATTTTGTACTTTAACTTATGTGGTTGGTATCGTACTGTCTTTAATACATTTGACATGTACCATGTACAGTACCATGGAAACCTCAGCTGAAGATTACTGCTCCATGCGGTTGTCGTTGACCAAAGGGGGGACTAGTTGTTTATGACATACATGTACTGTCATGTGCAGCACTTACTGTCTAAGCTAGTTGGTGATGCTTGGTTGGCTAGTTTAGTACATCTAGTACATGTATATGTGTGTGTAAACCTGTTGAGGGAACGAAAGTATAATTTAAAAACCTATGGAGGTCGAGCCTTCTCCGTGGCGGCCCCAAAGCTGTGGAATGGGCTACCTGTTACCTTCAGTTGAGAAAATGCACAACATTATCTGACTTTAAGACCAAATTGAAAACGCATCTGTTCCATGTCGCTTATGATTGAAATTATTTTTAGTTTTTTGTTTATTATTAATACTTTTTATTATTATATTTTTTATTGTATTTATGTGCTTTTTATTTTTTATTTTTGTTTATTTTTAGATTATTCAGTGATATATTCCATTTTTATATATCTTAGATACCTGTAAAGTGCTTAGATCTATTTGCATAAGCGCTATATAAGCTGTATATATTATATATTATTATTTGTGTCTGCTAACTCTGCTGGTGTGTGCTTTTTCCAGGAGATGGTTCTGAATGTGATTCCTAACTTCGCCAGTATGGTGGACTATGCTTTAATGAAAAATGCAGTGATACCGAGGATTAAAAACCTGTGTTTACAGACATCATCTCTAGCTGTGAGTTTGCTGTTACTATTAATGTACAATGTTTCTAACACTAAATTGCACAACAGTGTCACTGGCATCATTTGTAATGCTTGTGACACCGATGATCATATGACATGCGTGACTGTTGCGTGACCTTCGATTCTCATACCTACGCTATTTCCATTTGATCTGTGAATAGCTTAGTAATTGCTCTGGTTTAATAAGGGGGTCATTTTTGTTGGATTTACTTCAAAACGAAACTGAAATAAAAATGTATTCATATTAACTAACGTTTTCATTCCTTTTCTCCAGGTTCGTGTCAATTCGCTGGTTTGCATTGGCAAGGTACTAGAACACCTAGACAAGTACCTTGTCACTGAAGACATCCTGCCATTCATGGCTCAGATTCCCTCTAGAGAGGCACCTACCCTCATGGCTATACTAGGTATGCAGAGAGGCCATGCTAAAAGGGAAGGAGTTGAGTGGGGTGACACCATTCTAACAGCCTGGGTCCAGTTTTTCGAAGCAATGGTAACGTTATTCCTAGGATAGCGCTAAATCTGTAATTGTATTCTGTACAGTTTACCCTCTGGTTAGTGATTTAACCCTAGGATAGCGCTAAACCTGTAATTGTAATCTGTACAGTTTACCCCCAGGTTAGTGATTTAACCCTAGGATAGCACTAAACCTGTAATTGTAATCTGTACAGTTTACCCCCAGGTTAGTGATTATTTTAACCCTAGGATAGCGCTAAACCTGTAATTGTAATCTGTACAGTTTACCCTCTGGTTAGTGATTTAACCCTAGGATAGCACTAAACCTGTAATTGTAATCTGTACAGTTTACCCCCAGGTTAGTGATTTAACCCTAGGATAGCACTAAACCTGTAATTGTAATCTGTACAGTTTACCCCCAGGTTAGTGATTTAACCCTAGGATAGCGCTAAACCTGTAATTGTAATCTGTACAGTTTACCCTCTGGTTAGTGATTTAACCCTAGGATAGCACTATATAAACCTGTAATTGTAATCTGTACAGTTTACCCTCGGGTTAGTGATTTAACCCTAGGATAGCGCTAAACCTGTAATTGTAATCTGTACAGTTTACCCCCAGGTTAGTGATTTAACCCTAGGATAGTGCTAAATCTGTAATTGTATTCTGTACAGTTTACCCTCGGGTTAGTGATTTAACCCTAGGATAGCGCTAAACCTGTAATTGTAATCTGTACAGTTTACCCTCTGGTTAGTGATTTAACCCTAGGATAGCGCTAAACCTGTAATTGTATTCTGTACAGTTTACCCGCAGGTTAGTGATTTAACCCTAGGATAGCACTAAATCTGTAATTGTAATCTGTACAGTTTACCCCCAGGTTAGTGATTATTTTAACCCTAGGATAGCGCTAAACCTGTAATTGTAATCTGTACAGTTTACCCTCTGGTTAGTGATTTAACCCTAGGATAGCACTAAACCTGTAATTGTAATCTGTACAGTTTACCCCCAGGTTAGTGATTTAACCCTAGGATAGCACTAAACCTGTAATTGTATTCTGTACAGTTTACCCGCAGGTTAGTGATTTAACCCTAGGATAGCGCTAAATCTGTAATTGTAATCTGTACAGTTTACCCTCGGGTTAGTGATTTAACCCTAGGATAGCGCTAAATCTGTAATTGTAATCTGTACAGTTTACCCTCGGGTTAGTGATTTACCCCTAGGATAGCGCTAAATCTGTAATTGTAATCTGTACAGTTTACCCTCGGGTTAGTGATTTAACCCTAGGATAGCACTAAATCTGTAATTGTAATCTGTACAGTTTACCCTCTGGTTAGTAATTTAACCCTAGGATAGCGCTTACCCTTGCTTCGAATAACCGGGGCCTGGCGAATACAGCCATCTTCCATCAGGAGCAACAACTCAAAACGTGCCTCCCGAGAAAGACGTCTGCGATTTGAGCCTGATGATATTCCGTGGCCAGGAGCTTGTGAAGCCATTTGATTGGCTAGTATTTCTAATTACCATGGTAACGGAACCAGAAAATAATCCCGAGATAGAAGAGAAATACCATGTGAATGTCCTGATATGCTTTTCAAACTTTTTCGATAAAGGATCATGGTAAATATTAAGGTGGATTACAAAGGTTATCTAGAGATTTGATTTGGGTTACAGTGAACCGATTCCAAGTTGCTCTAAATTTCTCTTAAAAGTAGTATTTTTCATCCACTCGAATCTTTGCGATCCTTCATCAAAATTGTCTCAAATGTTCTCCAGCATAGCTGCAAATCATCATGCGCTAATGTTTTTTCTCCATGGGAAGGTTAATCACTTTGGGGTTGACAGTGTTCCTTTAAGATCACTCGTTATTTGGCTGTAGAGTTTATACTGCGCAGCAGAATGGATATTTGAGAATGCTGGAGTTTTTAAGTGATGATGGTGATACCTGATTTCTTCGTTAGGTATTTTCAAGCAGACTATGGTGCACAAGAAGCTGGGTATGGACAAAGACTATCTGGCAATGAAGGCTATCCCTTATCTCTTTCCACTGGCCATTGAACCAAGTCTCAACCTTAACCAGGTACCAACTGGTGACTCGTGTAAATGGCTGTTATTATTCTGTGTATGCCTTGAATTGATGTCATAATGCTTCTTTCGCTGCTCTTCATAATGGCTAAAGTGAACAAGTTGCACCGTAATATTTCCCTTGAAGACTGCCTATACACAGTTTGTTAGTGATTTATAATAATTATTATTTGCTTTGATTTTAAAGAATATGGCCCAACCGTGATGCTTAGCGGCCTTTTGTTTATTTCCACTTCGTGAAACTATAAAACTAAACAGGAAAACTACAAAAGAAACTTTACAAAAAACAGATTCAAATTGAAACTACAACATAACGACAGGACTGTAACGATTTTCAAATGATTGTGACACAATGGCGGCCATAACGCGCAAAGCATGACGACCTAGCTCCTACTTACTTAGTGGCTTGAGATATGATCAGCATCGGATAACTTGTTACGTGTACCTGTAAGCAATTTCAAATCATGGCGACGGACGTTTTCTGTGGCAGCTCCTTCCTTAGGTTGTGGAATGCGCTTCCCAAGAAAGTGAGATTATGCAACTCGTTGTCTTCTTTTAAAAGTAATCTTAAAACGCATTTATTTTGCCACGCTTTTTAAATATACATTATAGTATAGTGTTTATATAGTGTTTTATTTCTCAAGTTTTTTATACAATCATGTAATTTTATTAGATTTTTATTGATACCATTGTAAAGCGCCTAGAGCTGTTAAAGTGCAAGTAGCGCCATAAGAAACATGAACTATTTTTGACCCAAATTCTATTTCTGAAATACTTCAGTTGTCCCGAATTGCGGGATTGATTCATCTTGTGATGTCACAATGAAAACCTACGGGATTTTATTGTAGTAGTTTTCTCTAGGGAGCGAGTTGATTCATCTTTTGACGTCACAGGATCCATGAAAAGTAACCAAAATTAGGGATTAAATGCCAAGAATGTTACAAAATTTGCAAGATTAATACCTTTTTGTGAGAAACAAACACGATAGTACAATATAAATTTCTATTTTTTTGACATGATACTTGCACTTTAAGTATATGTGCTATATAATTGATTATTATTATTATTGTTATTATTATTGTTATTGTTATTTTTGGTCTATATTCTTTAACCATCCCACATGTGTACGAGGTTCATCAGTTCATATGGAAATTGCTGAAAATATCTTTGTCCGGCCCGGACGGCGAATATAAAGGTCTCTTACCGTGACACAGTCCCATTTTGGATTAAGACTCAAGTTTGTATTTCAATCTTCAGTTCAGTGCAGAGTTAACTTGTGCTGTTTTCGTCCACGTTAGTTTTCTCAGTACATGAAGATGTTGAGTGACATGGTCAAACGTGTAGAAGTAGAACACAGGACCAAACTGGAGCAGCTGAACAAGATGCAGGAACAAACTAAGTACGTTCTGAGGCGTGTCCCATCTAGTTTATTCCAATCAATACCCAGAAACTGAAATAATAACCACGTGGCACCCATGTTGGTTAGTCTAACAGCACAAGGTATTTAGCGAGGCATCTTGTTTACATTACATCTTGTTTGATTTCCTTTGGAACACAGTCCGGTTTCCTTCCCCTGTCACAACCTGTCATTTATTTTCATGTGACAAATTCAATAAATTCACATTCATACGCAAAGGTGGCGATGATGACGTTACGTGAATATCATTTTCTCAGCTCAGCGGCTGCTCTTCTAAGTGTGTTAGGCTGATTTGATTTGATTTGATTTGAGACATTTGGATGCGAGCCTGATCAGAGCCTGATCACAGGAGTACAAACAGTAGGACTCAAGGTCCCTTCTAGGCCTGCCTCTGTCAGTGGACCTACGATTTTACGTCCTTATCCGAGAAGACGTGAAGGTCTAACCATTTGCAGTTGTTTCACAAAGGCAGCACCTTCTACTCAGTTATTTTAAGACCCCGAGTGTTGGTCCGGCCGGGGTTTGAACCCGCGACCTCCCGCTCGACAGACCACTGAGCCAACCGGGAGGCGGTGTTTACCTGTTGCATGCGGTTATAGAGCGGATTTCGTACCGTATGAGTGGGACAAACATACGGCAAGACTATAGCTGTAGAGTGGATTTCGCATGAGTGGGCAAGTTAAAGTAATGATACTGTATGGCATGCCGCGTGACATTGAAATGGTCTCAGTATTGTTTTTGTCCTTCTGATCCAATCAAATTACAGAGTTACGGTACAGTAAGTTACAGTACGGGTTACGGCAAGGCTACGGACATGCTGTCCCACTCATACGAACTCCGATCTAGTGTAACGTACCTTAACTTTCAATACCGCAACTATGTAATTTGATTGGATCCGAAGGACAAAACTAATAAGGAAGCCATTTCAATGTCACGTCACATAACCTGGCCCACTCATACGAAATCCGCTCTCACTTGTCAAGGTCATTGTATAAATTGCTTAGATTACTCTGTCGAAAGCTGTGAACTATTGGCAACCGCAATTCACTGCTCTTACACTACTCTGTACTTACTGAGTGGGAGGCTCCGGGGTTATGAGGTACGGACCGAGCGTACAATATGACCGAGAGCCAAATATTTTCCCGTTTGGTCCGACCTAACTCAGTCAATAAGTTTTTTATTGTCCTATCAAATGCCAAAACAACAAGCAAAATATCGAGCAGTGAAACACGTACCGCCCCCATCACATAACCTTTGTAAATGGTTTTGAAAGGAAAGCGTGCGTTGGGTGTACGGTCATGATGATAAGCCTTCTTTCTTCATATCGGCAATTCTATATATTTTCCGTGAACTGGTAGGTAACCAATTTATCCCCCCACCCCCTCCTTTGCGCATCGCCCAGAATGCCGCGACATACATCCGGGACATTTTTACGGGCAAGAGCGCTAAGTTCAAAAGCTATAGACCCTATGCATATGTCCTGGTAACTAGCATGTCAACGAGGCCGGTAGGTCCTCTGAATGTTGAAATTGAAGCGCCCGGGGAGATTGTGAAATGCACTGAACGAATGTTCAGTGAAACAATGCCGTTAATTTGCTATGCGCCTGGCTGTTTGTACTATAAAGAAAAACAAAGGTTAAATGAGGACAGATTGGCAACATTGTTCAACTAAACAATCATGTTCAACAATGTTCACACCTCCTGCTAGTATTTCAACTTCAACATTCCAGAGGACCTACCGGCCTCTTTTTCGTGTTGTGACCGCGCGAGTTATGCATAGTGTGTATGCAACGAGTCTTAACGCAAACAATAGAGTAAATGACCTAGAACTCTTGAAGGGGGCTACGGATTCGCTCATTTTTCGGAAAAGAAAAGTTGGTAGTAGGACAAAATCCACGGGTTTTTGTAGAAGAGATGTCAATTAAGAATTTGCGACTAAGAATAAATTCTTAGAGTGAATAAAAGCTTTATCGGTTTTGACTTGAAAATCGGTTATTTAAAAAAAAAATTGAGTGGACCATGGACTTTGAGGTCGATTTTCTCATCAAAGAATGACGTTATTACACCAACATTCACGGGAAAAGTTAGTTTGGTATCTTGGGAACTAGTAGCCGTTTTTTCGTTGAAATCTGAAGGCTGTTAGTTCTATCGAAATCAACATTTCTAGAACACATTTTGCAAACAGAAATTCGCTTGCTAAATTTGAATTTTAAATATTCCCGCGAGACCTCTGTTAACTCCTAAGCTCCTCCTCCATGAACAATAGCACACATACACCTAATTAAGCATTGAAATTGAGCTTGCAGACACAATGCAAGCAAATGTTGAAAACCACTTAGTTAATTAGTTTAAATAAATGCTGATGCAAAGCGGCACTCATGCAAAGTACTACTTGCTGGTTGTCATTGGTATCCGGTCGTTTCGCCCCCACTTGAATGAAACAAAACTGTAGGAAACCAATTTGAACTTTAGCCATGCAGAAACCAAGAAACAAACAACGGTGTGCAATGAAACGAAACATGTTCAATGAAACAAATCGAAGTGTAAATAAACTCAAGGAACTTTATTTAGATGGATTAAGGCACAGAAAGGTTTCCACAGAACCCAATAAACAAACAACGGTGTTCAATGAAACCTGTTCAATGGAACAGAACTGTAGGAAACCAATTTGAACTGTAGCCCCCACTTGAAGTCGATTCGCCCCCACTTGAATTTGGTGATTTGTAACAGATCGAGGTGCATGAAACCAAGTGTTTAAAGGTTTCAGTGTAAATAAACTCAAGGAAACCAACTTTAGCGAAGTAAGTGTGCGCCGTAAACTTTATTATTTTTTAGGGATTACGGATTAAGGAACAGAAACTGGCAAAGAATTGTAAAACAAAAGCACTATTAAACAAAAGTGGCGGGAAGCATTAGAAGTTTTGATCGTGAACAATTTGGAAACAAAAGCATTACCAGACAAAGGGCCGGAAACCCTTAGAACTTTAGGTTGTAAACAAGAAAACAAGTGTGTCACACGAGTTGTATCGCACGAGCCTTTGCAAGTCTTGAAACTATATGATTTAAAAGAACAACGTAGGAAAATCCAAGCGCATTAAAATCAAATAAAGAAACGGATTTTTAAGGTCTTTAGCTATAAAACAAGACGTTTCTGGTGTTTCTGTCTGCCCTAGAAGTCAAACTCTAAAAAAAAAAGCCGTCTTCACTCCGCGGTAGCCAGTCGGTAGCGGCACTGTTTGGAGTTAAAACCAAAACGTTCAGTAAAGTGAAGATGACAAACTCGGAGAACAGCGTGAAAAGCGATAGCGCATCAAAATCGAATGAAGAAACGGACTTTTTTAAATCTTCATCTTTTAAATGAGACGTTTCTGGTGTTTCTGTCTGCGCTAGAAGTCAAACTCCTAAAAATGAAACCTCCTCCCGTCTTCACTCCGAACCGGCTAAGTGTGAAGCCAGAGCGGCAAAAGTTTGTAGGTAAACCACAGGCAGCCCAAGCTCAAGTTACGAAAATATATGGGTTTGTATGGGAGCGTAGCGAACTCCGTTTACTAGCCAGAAATACTGTAAAATATTTGAATAAAATGACTTACCTTGACACTGTGATGTCTTCTGTCGTGTTTTTCTCCTTGTTGGGTAGTTTTAAGCTGATTTCAGCCGGGTTTGAGAGAAACACGACAGAAGACATCACAGTGTCAAGGTAAGTCATTTTATTCAAATGTTTTACAGTATTTCTGGCTAGTAAACGGAGTTTGCTACGCTCCCATACAAACCCTTATATTTTCGTAACTTGAGCTCGCTACGCTCCCACACAAACCCTTATATTTTCGTAACTTGAGCTTGGGCTGCCTGTGGGTAAACATGACAAACTCGGAGAACAGCGTGAAAAGCGATAGCGCATCAAAATCAAATTAAGAAACGGACTTTTTTTAATTTTCAACTTTGAAATGAGACGTTCCTGGTGTTTCTGTCTGTGCCAGTAGTGAAACTCCTAAAAATGAAACCTCCCGGTCTTCACTCCGAACCGGCTAAGAGCGGAACTGTAGAATTCAAGCTAACTCGGTAATTAAAAGTGAACACGACAACCTCGATCCCGCCTCGATCAGAGAAGAACGTGAAAGGCGATAGCGGATTAAAACCTAATAATCTTTATCTTTAAAATAAGACGATTCTCGTGTTTCTGTCTGCCATAGAAGTAAAACTCTTCACTCCGAACTGAGTTTGACTTGAGAAGCACACTCCGAACTGAGTTTGACTGAGTTTGACTCTTCACTGAGCTGGGGTGGCGCAGTGGTTAAGCGCTTCGCCTCTCACCTCTGTGGCCCAGGTTCGATTCCCGGACGTGGCGCCATATGTGAGTTGAGTTTGTTGGTATCTCGCCCTTGCTCCGAGGTTTTTTCTCCGGGTTCTCCGGTTTTCCTCCCTCCGCAAAAACCAACACGCTAAAGTCCAATTCGATCTGTGGATTAGCCGGGACCTGGCTTTGATCAGCCCCCATGGTTGTTTCAGGTCTCGTTAGAAATTCAGAGTAAGAGCCGCACTGGTTTGAGTTCAAACTAACACGGTTACTTCTTGGCCAAGCTTCCAGAACGATTTTCTAGTGGGGACTTCATATAACGGGTATGTGCTTCTCAAGGTTTGTGGCACAGAAGTTTCATCTATCGATATAACAAGATTAGGATAATTACTAATTGGGGTTAGGGATATTGACATCTCCTTAACGAGCGTAGGGATTTCATTAGTCCCACACCGGAGAGTGAACGACAGTGCTTAATGTGATGTGGGAGTAGGGTATTCCCACACCGATTAGTTAGTAGCCAATCATAGTCGTGTTATTGAGTAATAATTAGTATTACTCATAATTATGCAGACCTCAGTTAAACATCACAGCCGTAAGTACATGTCGCCGAAACAATAGCATTCTGGGCGATGGCCACTACGCAGGCTAAATTTACACGATGAACCTCGCTAGATTAAGTTACTGGATTCGCCATGAGAAGAACGTTAAAAAAGTTTATTTCTTGACGAAATTCATCATCATTTGAAAGATGTTTTGACGTGCTAGTGTTGTTGATTACTAAGTAATCTAAGCTACAAGGTGTTCCCCCAAATAAATTAAGAAGGAAGGTTCTACACTTCAATCACAGTTAAAGAGTCAAAAGTTTACAGACATGTCAGTCGTAGCGACTACCGTGTCACATTTGATGAGTTGCTGTTTGCATTGTTATTTCACGTGAAACATAACGTTCTCTGGTTACTTGTGACATGTGATTATGCGTTTTTCACACTTGTATTGTAATAGTGCTGATCACGTGTTTATCACACTTGTATTTTAATGCTGTTGATCACGCGTTTTTCACACTTGTATTTTAAAGTGCTTCTCACCCTTCTTGCAATGTTTATATCTATGAACCTTTGAAAGGTTTTGAGCACTTCTGCGAAGAAAATCTTGGTTTACAGAGAATATTCTATGCTCTACGCTTGTTTGAAATGGTACAAAATTGACCTTTCCTGACCCATGACCGCGAAAGAAAAAGCCTGGCTCGATTCCCGGGTAGACGTCATCTCATTAATGCATTATTCTCCATGGCGCCTTTCTATCACAACAACATAGATATATAGAGAATATACACAGTCTGAGAGTTGTTAGTAAAGAAAAAAGTCATTTTAGACAAAGTATAAATTATTGATCGAATTAATTCGGATGACGAGAATCGACTCAGGCTTTTACATACGCGGTCATGGTAACGGAAAGGTCAATTTTTCACCATTTCAAACAAGCATAGAACACAGAGTATTCTCTATATACCAAATATTTCTTCGCAGAAGTACTCAAAACCTTTCAAAGGTTGGTATGTATAAAAATTTCAAGAAGGCTAGGAGCACTTTAATAGTGTCAGGGTTCGAAATTCGCACAAGCAAACTGGCAAAATGCGAGTCGATTTACCGATTTGCTGGTAGAAAATAGATGAACTGGCGTTTTTATGCTTGTATTAGGCACCAGGCACATTAAAACGTTTCAGTTTTTAGCTTGTTGATGAGTGGTTTTGCTTGTAGATTTCAAACCCGCAAGCAACATTTTGCTTGTTCCTTTGAAAATGAATTTCAAACCCTGAGTGTATGCTCTCGCTAACAGATCGTCACTGAAGTTCATCCAGGAAGCACAAGAGGCCAAAGCCATGGACGACTTAGTGTCAAAAATAGATAACGCGTTTGGAGAGGCAGCCTCGCAGTCTACAGGTATAACACAATTGATAACATACAACACACATCAACTGTTGATAAAGTGTAGTTTCTGTATCAAGTGAATAGTAAAATATTTCATAATATTAGTGTTGCGTCTATGAGTTATAGAGGTTTCTATTTCCAATATGCTACTGATGATGTGACGGAAATTTGACGTGAATTCGGGAATTTACTGTCATTTCTTTTTCCTTGTGAATGAAATCGTTTTCTGATTTCGACAAAATATTTTGTAAAATCACTGAAATAAGCTTCAAATACAGGCACGCGCTGACTGTACGATGAACGAAAAATAGTGAATACTGCATGAGGCCAAAGGCCGAATGCAGTATGAAGAAATTTTGAGTTCATCGTACAGTCAGCAAGTGACTGTATTTTGCCGATAAAGTACAAAGATAAAGTCTCTAACCCTTTTAATATTCAAACTGAGTGCACTGTCAGCCGTGATTTCAATTGAAATCAGTTGTCAATAACAATTTCATAAAGAAGTCAAATATTTCGCATGAATTTTAAAAATCATTTTACGGTAAATATCTCCACAAAGAAATGTCATTTCAATAGACAATGAATAAAAACAGAAGTATATAACTTTGCAAAGAATAATTTACTTTGGCGTTCGGTTTGTTTAGTTGACGCCTTGCGAGTATGTTTGTACATTTAACCCGACAACGTTTCTCTTGGAGCCATGTATTCAAATACATTATCGAGTATTTAGCCGGCTTAACTCCTAGATAGTCTACTTTCTTTAATAGTTTCTTTCATTCGAAAATAACTAACTTGCAGATTCCAGTGAATTGAAATCTTGAAACCGTCCTCCATGTGCTCGGCTCTGATGCAAACATTTTCCAAATAAAAAATCCTAGGTTTTCGAACCTTCCACTGAATTGTCGCTTCATTGTCTCCTGACCCATTGACAGAGTAAGGTCTCGCCGGAAATAAAATCAATTTCTTCAGTAAGACTGGTAGAGTGTTGTAGAAACTTTTGTTTACTCGTACACATGTTGACTTGTAAGTTGTTGTACTTCCAGCGCTTGCAAATCAGCCATTTCTAACGAACGATTATGTAAATGTTTGCCTCAAAACATAATGTGACAACAACAACAACAACAAATTATTTTATTTACACTCTTATATATACTGATGTAATATTAGCAAAAGTACTATAAATGAAGAGAGTGTCAGGATACCTGAAGTAGCTGAAGAACTAATCGAGTCAGGTACCCTGGAGTCGAATAGTATTATTGTACATTTAACTCGCCATGTATTCAAATATCAATTATTTAGCAGGCTTAACTCCTAGAGTTAAGCAACGTTTAGCAAGATCACAGAAGCCTTCTTTGTCACTATCAGGAACACTATTAGAACTACCAGAGACTGTTAAGTATCTAGGTTTGTCTTTCGATGCTACAATGAACTGGCATGACCATATTGATGTCATTGCTTCTAAAGTATCTCGTAGACTTAACCTCCTTGGGAGGATCCGGAAATATCTTAATGTCGACACTTGTAAGCTTCTGCATGGAACTCTTATTCAGCCGCTGTATGAATACTGTGATGTAATCTGGTCTAATGCGGATAAAATTAACCTTGATAGACTTCTGAGGTTACAGAAGAGAGGAGCGCGCATCATACTCCGGAGGAAAATCCGAGAAGAACGCACAGAGCAGTTATTCAGAGAGCTTGGTTGGGTCCCCTTACTTGATCGATGGCACTTTCATAAATGTCTTACTGTCTTTAAATGTTTGAATGGACTTTGTCCACCTTATCTTAGGAATTTGTTTTCTCGTAATTCTGATGTTCATAATTACAATACTCGAAATAGGTCTAATCTCCATATGGTTAAAATATCCTCTAAATCTGGTTATAGATCCTTTGCCTATTCAGCAGCTAAGTTTTATAACAGTCTCAGTTCAACCATTAAGAGCTCTCATTCTATCAGAACCTTCAGCGCCAATTACTGGTTGGACTCGTCTGTCAGATCATTATAGTTTATCATTATAGTTTATTGTTATTATTTTATCAGTAGTTTAACATTATTATTATTATTATATATAGTTACTTATTAGTAGTTAGGTTAGTTTTTATCTTAGATATGATTGCTTGTCTGTATTTATTGTTATGTTTGTATTTGTATTATATCTTAGACGCACAGCTTCAATGTAAATAAGTGTTTAGCTTTTTTGAATTCTGTGCATAATAAAGTATCTATCTATCTATCTATCTAGATAGTCTGCTTTCTTTAATAGTTTCTTTCATCCGAAAATAACTAACCTGCAGATTCCAGTGGGGCAGTTAATTGAAATCTTGACTTGAAACCGGCCTCCGGCCATGTGCTCGGCTCCGATGCAAACAATATTTTCCAAATCAAAAATCCTGGGTTTTCGAACCATCCACTGAATTCTCACTTAATTTTCTCCTGTTATTGACAGAGTAAGGTCTCGGAAATAAAATCCATTTCTTAAGTAAGACTACGTTGACTTGTAAAGTTGTACTTCCAGCACTCGCAAATCAGCCATTTCCAACGAGCGATTATGCAAATGTTCGCCTCAAAATATATATATTCTGTCACACAGGCAACAAAGTTCAATCTTGCCGTTACCTTTCTAGTAATTGTCTGCATTTTTACTTTTTAATATGCGATTGTAATGAGGTTTTCCAAGCCGTCCAAACACGTAACTAAGCGAAGGACCAGGTCTCCCTTTCCCTAGGTAAGAGAGGGTCTGGGTCGAGTGCTGTGGTCACCAATAATGCACGCTCATTAGCCAATCACATGCTTGGATTTTGTACAATGCACGAAATTTGAACATTAAACCTCGATAACTCATGGATGCAGCACTCAAAACCATAAACATGCTATACTATTCAACTATTTACTTGATGTAGAATCGATATTAATGATAAACTGTTTGACCATGTATACACTTTAACACCGTATGCCAATACACCCATTCAGTTTGCCTCTTTGTTACTCCATTACAGATCAAGTGACAGTTCTCCAGAGGATTCAGTGCTTTGTTTTCGAATTCTATAAATTTAAGCATTTCCTCTTGGGATACAGAAAAACAAAAGAACATTACTCAAGGGTAAAGTCAGGTGATCTGAATTGGGGCAATAAACAGGCAAGCTGAATGGGTCTGTATTCTAAAGAACGAAAGAGATGTAAAGTTACGATAGGAACAAGAGATTTCATGTCCCGACGTTTCTCAGTTTTTCATAATATCTACCTTATTTACTGGCACTATTTGTCAACAGAGGAGTTTAGCAGTAGCAAGAAAAGTACAGATTCCTCAAGCTCTAGCGGCTCAACGAGAAACGTTGAAGTAAGCAAGTCTTATTGGAAATAAAGTATGACAGTAAATGATCGTTGAATGTGATGTCCTCTCAATAGACCTAGTCACTGTGCCTGTTGTGCTCATAATGCAGAATTGCATCGTGTAACGTGCAGCTGAACCTCAAAACCCTGTTTACCAGGCTCCCTCGACAGAATAGGCAAGATTCGTATTTTCACGGATGAGCTTGCTGGTACGAGTACTTAAAGGAGCAGTGTCACGGTACTGCGCATGTCACAGTCTCCAGACATTGAATTGACAGCTGCATTGTGTAACATCCAATGAGAATCAATCAAAATAATTTGCAGGAAACGCCAACACTGTTCGGGTGTTAGCCGTATTCACAGATTGTAGTTATGCACAGTATATGGCGAGATTTACAAGGATTATATTCTTCCTACATCCAAGGTAAACAGAATTGAGTAAGGAATTGTATCTATATTTCATTACTTGCTTGTATTTTTTGCTGTTTCCAGTCGTAAACAGTCCGAATTTGACCAAAGTGAAACAAGCTGCTCGCGTCCGTAGATATATATTTCTTCGTTGTGCACTTTTGACATGAAATAATTCTCCAAATGGCACCATTGTTTTATTTCTACATAACTAATAACACAGTTCTCTGCTGTAAAAAATATAGAACATTCTATGGACGATTTCTTGTCTTAAAGTTTGGAAACGTAACACATACATTTGCGCTAAATCGGACTACGAGTGGCTGTTTACTAGTTTGCACTATCGGCTGTTATGGACTGGAAACTTACTTTCACAGCTTAATATTTATGTCGATTGGTCAGAAAGATATCTGTTTAAGATTCTATGGTTCTTTCGGCATCAGGAAATTTTTAAACGGGAGTTTTCGTACAGTATTTCAAGCTATGCTGTAGCGCGAGTTTAGTACGTAGTCACAAATGTCCGTGAAACTAATAGCATGTTACATCAGTTACATTATTATCAGTTTGCTCTATGGGTTCTCATGTATTCAATAATCACTTCTGTAGCTTCATATGTATGTTGTTTGGTCACAAGGATTTCCTCATTCAGTTTTCCCCGTTAGTTTGGACATTAGGGATTTATTCTTTGAGATTTCGTACAGTTTAGCGACCGTGTCGAAAGTTGAAAAGTTCGCTTGTCACCAAAGTGCGTAAACTGTCACAAGCGGTTTCATAGCAGTTCGATGTTTGACTCTCATGTAGTCGATGATAACTTATATAGCTTCATATGTATGTCGATTGCTGACAAGGATTTCCTCTTTGAGTTTTCCCCGTTAGTTTGGACATTAGGGATTTATTCTTGGAGATTTCGTACAGTTTAGCGACCGTGTCGAAAGTTGAAAAGTTCGCTTCTCACCAAAGTGCTGTCACAAGCGGTTTCATAGCAGTTCGATGTTGGACTCTCATGTAGTCGATGATAACTTATATAGCTTCATATGTATGTCGATTGCTCACAAGGATATCGTGTTTGAGTTCATGAGGTTTTTTTGCCAGCAAATAAAGGTTTTATCTAACTTTTCGTACAGTCTTTGCACTCCGGTCATTTCATATAATTTCAGCCTCGTTTCTAAGCCGTAGATATATATTTCTTCGTATCGCTGTTGAAAACTGCCATATCATTATAATACGACTTGAAAAGTTGCCATGTGTTTCGTGAACTCTACTGGACATCCAAATTGTAACCCTCTTCGCTTCTGGGTGGAATGCCAAAAAGTTTCCAATTTCTTGCGTTTTTGGGCTGCTGTATTCAGAGTACTCAGTGGCCGTTTTCCCCGCCGGTAAGCATCACTTATGCTTTTTTGTTTTAGTTGTGTTGCAGTCTGCAACGACTAATTTTGAATAAACAAATAACTAAAACTTATTTAGCACATCTTACATTTCCATAAATGACCAAAGGAGGCAAGGATGAGTTAAAAAAACAATGATGGAAGTCGATTTAAAAATCGATATTTCACCCCTCTGAGAACTTCGTTCCGGGCCGGAACGCAATCCACAAATCATCAGATTTTCACACATGCGCAGTACCGTGACACTGCGACTTTAATGGAGGCTCATGCTGGGAGTTATTTTCTAATGATGAACAGCTTATAACAAATTCCCCGCCGAGGTTAATAGTTCTGATTGGTTTGTGAACAAAAGTACAGCGACGAAAGTTTCAGAAGCGGTGTTACATGATGCCCTGGTTGTAAAACTAGAAGTCGGATCTACTTTTCACGAAACTGCCTCGCAATGCAAACGCGAAAACGTTTCGTACTAACACGACCATGTTACACGGTGCCGCAAGTCATGGTGAAAACTGTCGCGAAACGCCGTTGCACCATAGTTATAGAGTGGAATGGTTAGGAAACCTAGCGACCGTCTTTGTTAGCTTTTTTCAACCATTACTGCGTACAAAACACAATAGAAATTCCAATGTGTTAATCAATCAGCCAATAGAAACCTGTGAGTTTAGTCGTCCAGGAGACGCTAATGAACTATGACCGTGCACAATATTTTGTCTTACCCCCTTCCAACATAAATCTCAGCTCCTTTGTTGGCCCTTTGAAGTTTGGGTTTCATAACCATTCCACTCTATTAACTATGGTTGCACGTACGTTTCACTGTGTAGCAGAGCATTAACTTTCTCCAGAATCGAATGCTTTACCCTTAAATGGTTCTCCTTCGTTGTGTATTGTACGGTTCAGAGCTGCTTCAGATCCTTGCTTTGCTCGCGGGTACGTCATTCGATTTCAAATCATGTGAAAATTTAGTTGTTAACGAGAAAGTAATTTTTAAAATCCCAAAGTGTTTGTATTAAAAAGGAAATTAAAACTGTCATGATACATTCCAATTGCTGCGTTCTTTTCTCGTTAGTTCAACAAACTGTTTGGTTTACCTGATGAACCTAGCATGAACAAGGCTGCAACGCTAAATGGGGATCTACTTGGAGTGAAAGAATTCTCAGCTCTCAAACCCTCATCGCCTGGCATTCAGGTACGCTATGTAAGAGATATCGGCCTTCCGCTCGGGGATATGGGATTTATTCACCGAGATATTAGGATAGGTAAAATCGCTCGCTCGCTCACTCACTCACTCACTCACTCACTCACTCAGGTGTTAGTTCGCCAGAGAGCCTGGGAAGGAGCTTGGTGATCACAAGCGATATTCGATTTCTTCAATATTTGCATATCGATATTAAAGTTTCATCAAATCAATGTTTGAATTCTCGTGCCTACTATTTTGCTTTCAGGTCTTCATTGCCTGTTTTCCCTTCTTTACTGTCTGTATAGTTCACTTCTGTTTATTGATATACCTAGATATTATCAGTCTAAGTCATGTGGGAGATGTTTGTGTTTAGTCTAGTCACCGCTAATACGGTATTGACGTAAAGGCCCGATTACGCCACGCTGAATAAACGGTGGTTGCACTCAGGCTTTCCCGACTCGGGGTGTGTTGGCTTACCTGTGGTCGTTTCTACTAAGATCCGATACAAAATATCTTGAGAAATAAAAGATTGATATTTGATGAAGTTGTTTGGGTGACGTTTTTCTCTATTTGTGGCACTTGTGGCACAGTTTATTAGGCGGCGAATGTTAGGGCTGTTGGTGAGCTTCGCCATACTAACGCTTGATGATGAACCGGATATGATTATGGCAAAGAAACAAGCAGGGAAGTTCCGAGCTTGAGTTTAATTTGCATTCCTCTGATTCGATTCATTTCTTCGATATAAACAGGGATTACGTATATATATCGAGACGTCGGGAATGAAGACCCCATTAAACCAGCATGGAGAACTCTCGTAAATCATACAACGATTTTATTTTATCTGTCGACCACATGAGACTGTACTTTGGTAACTTCAACCAGAATGATCTGATTCACAAGGTTTCTTTAGATATGCTTACGTTTAATACTTCTGTTCGACGTACAGATAATTGCTAAATACAACTTCTAAAAGCCGATCATAACATTCCGAGTTTGTCATGTGGAGAAACTAGTAATATTAATAACCCGCATGATCCCAAGTTGAACTAATTAACATATTAAACGACAAGTAAGTAATTTCCGTTTGCGATTCATCTGAACATCCGTCGGTCGATCGGTGACCTAAACAATGTCTTCTCTTACTGGGAAATTATTGAAATATTATTTCGAATGGAAAACAGACAGGGGGTTAACACTCTTTTTTCGAACACCCTCAGAACGGAACTCCAGGGGTGGGGTTATCAGGGTTGGCACAGGTCAGGGAAAAATGTTTTGTTGTCAATGTCAGGAAAAAGTCAGGAAATTTTGCTTCTGGTCAAGGAAATTATAAATTTCTTGTCAAAGTCAGGGAATTTTATGTTCAGGTTGCCACGAGGGCCCCTCGTGCCTCAAAGCGTCTGCGAGGGGAGGCTACAGGTTTTGATAATGACTTTTGTTTTGGACGAGGCAATGTCGAATAGTCTTATTATGGTCAGTGAAAATTGCTTTCTGGTCAGTGCAAAGTCAGGGAAAATTTATTTTCCTGATGGGTGGCAACCATGGTTATGAATATGTTCTGTAACCACATATATAACGCAATGCACTCTTGCTAGAAAATAAAATTAACATTATATCCACAAATTCTTCATTGGAAGCCTATGTTTTCACAATGGCACGGTTTTCTCATTGTACGCAATAATAATAATTATTTTCATAAATCATTAGGAAACATTGTTTGCCTAGTACAGTCCATCGCAAACAATAACAAAACTTTGCATTTCCTAGTATTTTCAAGTAACCTTGCTTTTTGCGCCATCGTTCTTGTAACGTCTTACCATTTGTTGTTATTTTCGATTTGTTGTACCTTTTTGCTGCTCATTGATACCTGGAGCCATATGTCACTGTAACAATTAGCCTCACCTAGGTAGAAATAGTTTTTACCTGCCACCGTACAGTCAAGGAACGTAGGCTCCAGCATGCCTTTTTTAAACGAACTACATGACTTTTGTGTATCTAAGCAGGTATACGTATGATTCCTTTTCCAGAGCTCCTCACCATCGTCATCGCTGCCGTCTTCATCATCCATGTCATACTCCCAATCCACATCGTTCCTAAATTCTCAGCAAAAGAAACCATCCCAGTCGTCTCCAAGCCACAACCGCTCACATCCCAACCCCATAGGAACAATAACCCCCTCGTCCATGTCTGGTGGTCTTGGTGATGGAGGATCTTCTCGTACCGGCAGCACTTCCATGCCGATGTTCAGCGGTATGGGCTCAGGGACAAGTTCAAACACTATAGGCTCAATGTCTGGAGGTGTAGGTAACATGAGTTCAAGGGCTGGTAGTAGTAACACTGTAGCTGCTACTAACATGGGGTTAACGTCAGGAGGTTATAACAGTATGGGTACCATCTCAGGAGACGGGAACAGCATGGTATCGAGATCAGTTGGTTTTAACAGTATGAACTCCATGTCAGGTTCCACTAACCGAGGCCCAGGTGCAGGAGGCTATAACAGCATGGGGGCAATGTCGGGTGTTAGCAACATGAATACTAGATCTGGAGCTAATAATATGGGTTTAATGTCGGGAGGTGCCGCCAACATGGGTTCAATGGGAACTGGTGTCGCCAACATGGGTTCAATGGGACCTGGTGCCGCCAACATGGGTTCAATGGTAACTGGTGCCGCCAACATGGGTTCAATGGGAACTGGTGCCGCCAACATGGGTTCGATTGGAACTGGAATGGGAATCATGAGTCCAATGTCATCAGGTGCTGGTAATACAGGAACAATAAGACAGTCATGTCCAACTCCTACAGGCCCATCGTGGATGTTATCGAGTACGACAAGCCGGACAGATCAAGGCAGGGCATCCAATGCTAACGCACTTGACTCTCTGTATGCACCTGAAATGAGCCATCTTCAAAACAAGAATAATCTACCACTGAGTGCCCTACATGGCCAAATGTCGAACCGTGGGGCACACCAGGAAATGGGTAAGTGACATCGTTGTAGAACGGGGTGTGTTGCCCATTTTAGTATCGTCAGTCCCTTACAACTTGCAACCAAGAATAATTCAACATATTCATTTAGTATTGATGACAACTGCATCAAAATTAGTTGTGTTTGCTAGCATACCATGAGTCCAATGTCCGATACCACCAACCTCGAGCTCTTCCAACCCGGGCTGCTGCAGTTCCCTTATTCCACGAAATTCAGTAATAGCGTGCTTAGTGTGCACTCGGCATGTCGTGGGACTAAGGGACGACTAGCAGTCTGACAAAGAAATGGAAGGGTAATTTAAATGTAGCCGGACCCCGTTAATACGAACATCGTGGTCAGAAAAAACATTCTCCGTTCAGGTGGTAATCAGAGCACATACTTCTCGAGGGCCGGCCTTCATCATAACTGTACAGTCATTTCACTGCCATTGTTATCGGGTTGAATGTCGAGATTCGTGTTAAACGCTCTTATAATATACTCAACAAAATATTCTGATTAGTCCATAACGAGTGCATAAAAAGAGTGCACAGTTGCACGCTCTCAGCAAATGTTTTCTCAGTATATTATGAACAAACAATTGCACGAACTGCTCGTGCTATACTTGATTTATAGGCACTGAGTGATGTTTTGAAAGTTCTCAAATTGCACTCGCCTAAATGCTCATGCAATTATCAGAACTTTCAAAATATCACTCAGTGTCCCTAAACCACGTACTTCACTCGCGTTCATGCGATTTCCTCTACATATTTAATCAGTTTTGTGTTAGTTAAACCACCAGTTTACCTACTTAGCAGTATTTTTTTTCATTCATGCTTTGCGTTCAGCTGGTAGGAAAAGTGTCCTGTTAGCGCGGTGTCCGTATTCAAGGCATTCAAAATGTTTTTGAGTAGGAGGTCAATATAGGAAAGTAGGCGTCTGTGACAAAAGGCTAAAAGTCAAGCAAAAGTTTCATTGTCTGTTGATAAAGAGAAAATAACCAGCGATGTAACCTCGAAGAAACCACCAGAGCTCCGGTGGTTGTCGGCTTGTTTTGAAATAAGCAGGTTAGTTTAAGAGAAAACATTGTCCATTATAACGAGGTGTCTGTATTAACAAATGGGTGTCCGTAAA
This sequence comes from Actinernus sp. WN-2022, assembly GCA_030867875.1. Lineage (NCBI taxonomy): Eukaryota > Metazoa > Cnidaria > Anthozoa > Actiniaria > Actinernidae > Actinernus > Actinernus sp. WN-2022. The sequence goes on from JAOWCC010000577.1 coordinate 25,786,596, forward strand.
GCGGACACCCACTATAAATAATAACGTAAGATTGATGATCAGTAACAGCAACACGTATCAGTAGATAAATATTTTCTAGTGGCGCGAAATAAGTGCTATTTAACTCTGTTTATCAATGCAGGAATGATGGGAGTTAGACCGCAATACGGAGGTGGTGTGATGACATCAACATCCGGGATGTTCCCTATGCAACAACAGGGAATGATGGGTAATGTGGGGAGAGCACAAGCTCCTTTCCAATCCCTACCTCAAACTAGTGGCGGTTCGGCCAACGACCTTAAGGATATATTTGGCTAAATAGCGATATTGTAGATGGTGGTTCTGCTTCTGAATAATCTAATTATATTTAAAAGCAGGTGTTAATTACATGTACGCAATTAGAGGTTAATTGGTTCGGCAATTAATACTGGCAATGGTCTACTGTTAGCGCAGATGTGTATTGACCAAAACATCAAAATCCCAACGCTGTGTAGAGGGTTTGCACCATGATGTGACGGAAGCCATGTTGGATGGCAGGAACAATGAAATTAATTTAATCATGTGAAAAGCTAAATCACAAAGGAATTAAATTATATTGTTCGTGAACTCCAACATGGCTGCCATCACGTGATGGTACAAACCCTCTATTGTAGAACTATTTATGGGCCTAGTGATATTTCAGTGAATGTTAAAACTAAATCTCAGTTTTTTTCGCAGAGTTCAATGTTTCATTATTGAAACTGGGAGATTCAGTGCTTCAACCTAATTCTTGTTACGTATACTCTTTCTTTTTCTATACTGTAGGCCATTCTCAAATTTCTTTGTAAACCCCCTTGATGAGCGCACAGTAGTGCTGCTCTTGGGGTGAACGTAGCGAGAAAATGTATAAAAAAAAAGAGTGTAAGCAATCTTATAGGCCCGATTCTAACGTCGAACTTTTCATACGTCGAACGCAATTGAAACAAAAGATAATTATGCGGCTTCTCTTGATCTAATTAGGTTCGGCACGTAAAACGTTGGGGCGGCCTTCACCTCGTCGAAACCTGGAATAGTACTGGCTATCCAAACAATGCCTAACCCTGAAACAATACAAACTTTAACCCTAAAACAATGGAATTCTTTGTCAGTGCAATCCAACTGGGGTCCAATAAAATACAAGGTTTAGAGAGGTGAAGGCCTCCTGGAAAAGTTCGACGTTTGAATCGAGCCTTAGGCTCCGACCATACTATTGAACATTGTTTGATTGCGCGATCCAACTTTGCTCAATCCAACATTGTTTGATAGTTTGTCATTCCATATTGGATCGTGTTTGTGCAACGGTTTTTGCTTAATCAGATGTTGGATGAAGTTTGCTTGTGGTCAAACATTTCATCTCTGTTCCACCAACAAACCTTGTAGTGTTTGGCCAGTCTTCCAACAAAGTTGTATCGAGAAGCGAGACACGCCTACACTATTAGCCAATCAGGACTCACCATTTTATTTTCGAACTTAGGCTTTTCAGGAAGCCTTCACCTCTCAAAACCTTGCATTTTATTGGACCCCATTTGGATTGCACTGACAAAGAATGCCATTGTTTTAGGGTTTGTATTGTTTAGGGTTAGGCTATTGTTTGGATAGCCAGTACTATTCCAGGTTTCGAGGAGGTGAAGGCCGCCCCAATGCGATGACTTCATTCTGTAGTTAAACATTCATAAATACCAGCTAGAAGGTGGGCTGTTCACAACTCGTGTAGTGTGTTTCGAGGCTTTTGCACCTTCTCGCTGGTATTTAGGAATGTTTAACTTCAGAATTGGGCTAACCCTACATAAATGCGGCTGTAGTCATGCGGCTGTAGCGGTAATTCGAAACGGGACTATTCTGAGCTCAATGCTTGATTAGTGCCCAGTCCTCTAGCGGCCAAGGGCAGATGGGGCATCTGATGAGAAATTCCTGTCCTTGCCGGGAACTCTTAAGGGTAAGGATACTTTTAAATTGAAAAGGTTCAATATTGAACTGTGTATAGCAGAACTGAACAAAGGTTGGTTATAATTCAAATTATGTGGAAATGTACGAATTCTATTATGCGAAGATCGCGGTTTTATTTTTATTATATAACTAGAAACATTGTTATTGGAGGGGAAGGGAGGGTTGTTGATCGATAACAATACCGATCAGTCAGTCTTGGGTGGAGGGGTATGGCTATCAATTGAGAATATATGTTATACTGATGAAATTTCTTTTTGATAGAGTCGGGTACTCAGATTTATTGAGTTAGAAGATATGTGATCGAATTATTTAACAATTAAACTACGAGCTCGAGGTTCTGTTATACAAATAGTGTCCATCGAGGAACTAGCGGCTGATAGTTGCCCACGGAAATGTGATGTTCTTAAAGGGAAACTGAACCCTAAAATCAACCCAACGACTATAGAAAGATATATTCGAAATAAATAGGTTCTGCTATTTTATTTTTCTGTGTTGCGCGTCTAGGAAGAGAAAATCCGAAAACCTTCCTCACAACCTCGCTATGTATATTTAGCTCAAGTCTTGTAATTTGTGACGTCAGGTACGGGGAAAAAATGGTCTTGCCTGACGGCTTCTAATTGCGGACCATTGTGTTTTCTTTGTGCTAGAGAGGTGATCGTTTTACCTTGGTATATGTGTGACGTAAGATATTAGGGAGCTTAAGCAACCAGGACGACGACGGCAATGACGACGAAACGTAGAAAAGGGTTTTCTCCTGAGATTTGATGTTTATTATTTCCTTTAGTTGCCTTCAAGTGCCTTTTATAGCCATATTTTCGGAAAATGTGATCAGGACAGAGTTCCGTAAGGCCGAATGATAAACGCTGTGATTTACTTTTTTACTTTCGCGTTCTCCTTTGAACGTAAAATTTGGTGTTTTCACGTTGTGTTTTTGCAGATAACGGTCAAAATGTAGGCGACTGCGTGCATTTTCACGTGCTTTTATTGTATTATTTAATTAAGGCTATTGTTTTAAGCCGTCGTCCTAGACCGCGTCGTCGTGGTTGCTTAAGCTCCCTATTGGGAAATTTGCACTGAATTGAGCCGCCACAATATATATTTTTCAGCGGAAAATCGAACTTGAAGACTAATTTTCTCTTAATAGACGCCTAACACAGAAAAATAAAATAGCAGAACTTATTTCTTTCGAATACATCTTTGTTGGGTTGATTTTAGCGTTCAGTTCCCCTTTAAAACAAATATAAGCCGCCTAGAACGCAGTTCGAGGGCTTAAATGCTAGTTTTAAGAACATCACATTTCCAAGGGAAACTATCAGTCGATAGTTCCGAGGCAAACACACTATTTGTCGTTGTTCATCACAAAATTGTCTTCCGCTCTCAGCGGGCACTATTATACAAATAGTGTGTGGCCGTCGAGGAATTAATTTGATGTTCTTAAAACAAATATAAGCCCGAGAACTAAGTTCGAGGGCTTATATCTGAATTTCTAACGAGACCTGAAACAATCATGGGGGCTGATCAAAGCCAGGTCCCGGCCAATCCACAGATCGAATTGGAATAGTTTGACGTTACGTGATCGCTTTTAGCCAATGAGCGCGCGCCAAAATTTTGTGGTGAACTTTAACGGCTGATAGTTGACCGGAGGAGCGCAGCCCCGAGACTGCTATCAAAGTCGATAGAAACCAAGAGCGAGTCAGTCTAATTGCTTTAGCATAACCAAGCCACCGTTCAACTTGGCGATCGATGAAACTGAGAATAACTAGCAAAAAGACATGTTTCCGAGTGATATTTGTCTGCAGTGCATCTGACTATCGATCAATAAACCATGTGTTGATAGCCAATCGGATGGCGAGTTTCCCAATAGACGGTGGCTAGGTTATGCTAATAGTATTTATAGTGCATATTGTATTACGTAACTAACAGGAGAGTTCGGACTTGAATGGAATACGTGTAATATTGAGGGTGGTAGTATAATATTGTGTATAGAAAATACGTGGCAAAAATTGAGATTTCGTACATTCAATAAAAAAATAAAATGAAGACACCTTGCATTATATTCGGTACTGAGGTCTGGGATATCTTTGTTTACATGTTGTCTCGGGGGGAGGGGGTGGGGGGTCACTTGTATGATAAAAAGGTAAGTATGTCGTCCATATGGCTCGGAACCGGACTCGGTTTTACGAGAAAAATCAGTTTGCTCCAAAACCCGAATTAACAAGTTCTTGTGAAAACGAACCCGGATTTCTCCCTGTTTCATTAATCCGAGTCGTCTATAACCCGTAATTAGCATGTTTTCGAAAAACTAGGATCCGGACATCGAAATTTGGTTCATATCGCTACACATGTATTACGTCATATCCTCCAAGAATATTTCCTTCCTGTATCTAGTGTGTTGAATACCAAATTTCTCTCCACACAAGAAATGGGAAGTTTAATAGCTGATATTACAGTGGCGTCTACGAATAGCAGTTTCAGCGGTAATGACCCGATAACCTCGCTTAAATGTAATTAAGCGCTATTCAAACTGTATCTAAATTAGTCGTGCATGTTTAAGAGGGTGTTTGTGTCATACAAGAATAATGATTTCAATGGCGCGGCTCGATAAAGGTTCAAAATTAAAAAGTTTTGAAAATGCGTTTTTTCGCAAATTCTAAATCTAAAAGCCCTAATCTAGCATCACAAAAAAACTCAAACTCAAAAAAATAATTTAAAGTCTTGAAAATGCGACTTTCTGATTTCCCGCTAAAAAAGGCGCGAAAAATTATTGACAGCTGCTGTCATTCACTGGGCATGTTATTTCATTCTCGCTGATCCTGTGATTTTCTGCGCTACTTTTCGTTCGTGAAGATTTCCTACGTTTATAATGCAATGCCCAAAAGTGTAAAAGTAGATCTTTCTTGGTGCCGTATTAAAAAAAGCTGAATAAGAAGAAAAAACACAGCACAATTTAGTTTGTAATAATTTAGTTTGTGAGTAAATTTGGAAGCGGGTGTAAAGTTCTTAGGACAAACGATGGCTGGAGGGATTATACTCGAGTTCCAAGAAGTTAGAATAATCGAAGACTGAAAGTCCACAAAGAATGAAGCAATAAAGTTTTTGAATCGGCCAAAAATTTAAAGAGAATTCAATGCAGGAAGCTAAGGTTTGCCGGTTTTGTTTCAGCGCGATAAAACATTTTAGGATGACGTAAACAGCCTACCGTGTACATGGTGTGGATCGAGCTGCGCTGCAGTGGTTTTCCCTGCATGACATTAATTGTTTGCTTACTGTGGTGCCATTTTTCTGTACTCCTAAAAGAGTGTTTCTTCTTTAAATTAAGCTGGAATCGACACTGTAGCTAACTAGTTTCTGTAGAAGTATCGAGCGTCGGTGAACTGTATAGCTTCTCTGTTCTGCGGCTCGTCTAGCCTGCGTAGCAGACGTTTTGGTGGATTCGCGAGCGCCGCCATATTGAGAGAGAGCAGAGAGCTGGGGAGAGGAAGAAAAAGAGGGGGGAGGGGAGGGGGAAGGGAGAAGAGGAAAGAACGCGTTCTTTCCTCTCTCTTCCCCCTCCCCTCCCCCTCCTCTTCTTTCCCCTCTGCCTCTCCCCAGACCTCGTTAAGGCTCGGCCAAGATGGCGACGGTTTTAGATGGCCGCGCGCGATATATAAAAAATCCCACGCCTGCTACGCAGGCTACGGCTCGTCTGAACTTTGTAATCGGCCGAGACTGAACACAACATGAATCGCTCTGATTGGCTAATGTTAATGAGATTACCCTTGGAGGCGGGACTCTTAGTCAACCGTGAAATGAATCGAAAACCTTTTATCGGGCTGTTTCGCGGCTCTTTTTTTCGGCCAAAAACAGAACTTTGTCGAAGTCCAGCCTTTTAGCGTTTTGTCCAATTTTCCTAAGTTTTTCACGAGCCGTGGAAAACAGCCGTTTCTCAAATACTGTGTCGGGGAATTTTTGAAATTATTTTTTGTTCAGGTTTTATGACCTGGGTTGTATCAAAATGGGATGAAAAACTACTTTTTCAACTTTGATAAGGGATAAAATCTGTAATACGCAATATATCAAAAATGCCCGACACAATATTTGAGTCAATTTATTTGGGATTCGAAAGGGCTAATTAAGAAAAAAAAAAAATCAAAGCCTGAAGGGCTGAACTCCTTCTGGCGGACAGAGTCATTTCGCGTAGAAATATATACAACATCTACGCTTTTAACATTTGTTCAAAACGGATTAAATATGTACTTTCTTCAATACAAGACCTTTAAAACGGTATATAGTACGTCTATGTGGCTTTAATTCCGACGTTGCAAGAGCGTTTTTCCGAAATGACACGTCGAACCTTTATCGAGACCTTAAGCTATCGGGGCAATACCGCTGAGACTGCTATTCGTAGACGCCACTGTAATATCAGCTATTGCAAAATCGGTGCGACTCGCGAAAAGGCTTTACAGCAGGGCGAGGTTATATTTTTAGCAGGACGTGTTATAAACAGGAGAAAGAACGGGTACAGGAGGTTATACTAAGCCGAGTGGATACCCTTGGGACCTCATGAAGAGGAGGGAGGGGTCCACAAGTAATAATAATTATAGGTTTTTATGGCGCATTTAAAAAATCTCAATGCGCTTACAGGAGCATGAGAAAAACATGGTCAAAGGCAGCCGAGAGATCTAGGAGAACTACGACGACGTCCTAGCTGCTGACTATCAGTAGTTCTTAAAATGTCATTTGTTACGCGTAGCAACGCTGTTTCCGTGGAGTGGTTTTTCCGATAAGCAGATTGAACAGAAGGAAACAACCATTGGCATTCAAATAAGCGTATGTCTGTACGGCAGCTGCCTTTTCAATTACTTTACTCAGGAAAGGAATATTGGCCACCGGTCTAAAACTCTTGAACAGCTCGAGGTTAGTTTTCTTCAGCCGTGGGCGAACTTGAGATTTCTTCAGTGAAGTTGGAACTTCACCAGTGGACAGCGATGTTCTCACTATGTATGTTATAACAGGAACCATGCAGGGAGTCGGCATGATCCTTAACTACATGTGTAGGCATTGGATCAAGGGCACACCTTTTCCTTGATAAGGATGTAATTATGGAGTCCCGTATGTAGCAGTTAGAGGGTAGGTTAAAGTCTCTAAATTCACAGGAGAGGGATCTTTGCCGTTCATGATCAGAGGGTTCAGCGGAGCCTGACGAGAATGATGTAGTTCCGTTAAGTTCAGTTCTTATATCCTAGATATTTTTAATCAAGAAATTACTAGAGAACTGTGGGTAGGTAAGGCCGTGTTCTTCATACAAAACATTCCATCAATGAGTCTAAATAGTTCTGGACTGACAGATCATTTAAGTTTATCCAGGTTACGTCTGCTTGTTCAATCTTCGATTTGTAGTAGTTGTTTTTATGAGTTTCTAGCAATTTATTATAATTCCTGCATTTTTCATGAAACAGTTGCTTGTCTACAGTAAGGCCTGATTTCCTGTATTTGCGTTCCATGCGAGGTTTAGCTTCACGGAGTTCATCGTTATACCAGATAGCGTGTGTGCGGTGTTTTACCCATCTAGTTTGTACGGGCGCATAAGTATCGTAGATGTTTTTAAGTGTTTCATTATATTTAGTAACCAGATCGTTTATGTTATCCAGTAGAGATTCGACTTTATATACAACAGCGAGAAAGCTTCCACGGCAACTTTATATACCAAGCCCTGTCCCACATCCAATTAAATCCTGTCTATAATAAAATATTATTGGTTCAATAGAAAATGGACCCGATTGGTCAAACATGGCGTCACTCTGAAATCACGCTCATCAAAGACACTCGTTCAGCGTTGTATGTTTGCATTCTAAAGGCGCCGGCACTGTCTTTCACTGATAAAACTGGAGCTGTGGAAATCGCAGCTTTGTGTTCTACAACGACCAGTCGTGTTTTCTCAGAGTACGAAACAGTTGACGCTTTTCTATAGGTCCGTACACACGAAGGGACAAGTCCCGGGGACAAATCCCTTGTTGCGTACACACGAAGGGACAAGTCTCAGGGACAAGTCGTCCCCTCGTGTGAACTAGAAAAAATCTTGTCATTTTGTCCCACTCCAGGACTTGTCCCCTCAATTCAAACCAGTTTGATTTGAAGGGACAAGTCCCGGGGACAAAATTTTGTCCCCGCGACAATATTTTTCCTAGTTCAGACGAGGGGACAAGTCGCAGGGACTTGTCCCTTCGTGTGTACCGACCTTATTGGTTGAGTGTCGTTTTGTCAAATGGTATGATTGTTCAGTACGCAACTTTATTTCCGGTTTGGTGTTCATTTCAAGGGGGTAAAAGAGCTGGGCCGGGTTGTTCAAAGCCCGATTAGTGCTAATCCAGGGTTAATTTCCATGACAACCAATAGGTTCTGTGCAGAGTTAATCCAGGATTAACACTAATCGGGCTTTGAACAACCCGCCCTGGTCATTAACCGCCTACTGTTTCAATCTATCGGCTGAACGATCGCTTTCATGCCGAGGTCCCCATTACGTTTTCCAGTAGATCTTTTGTACAATGATGTCATGCTTTTGTAATCACCACCAAGCCGCTTACTTTGGCACAACCAAGCCTCGCTTTTGTGTTGAGATGAAACGTGCATGGTGATGACAAAAGCATGACATCATCACGCATAAGCCCTATTGCATAGTCTGACATTTGAGAATCTAAATTTGTTTAAAGAACATGAGCTCAACGCCCAATAACAATTGGTATTAGTACATTTTATACCCCGTTAAGCAACTGAAGTCAAACCCCGAGTTGAATTAAATTCACTGTGAACGTCTTGCGGGTTTCACTGAGTTAGGGGTTGGGGGAGTCTCGCTATTACAACAAACGTTATACGGTCGCGCGCGCGCCAGCATTATTGTCTGTCTTCTTATTGTCTTGACGATAAAAAATTAGCCAATCGGAAAGCGATAAATTGGGCAGTCGTAAAAAAAATATTCGACTGTGGGTTGTCACCCTTAGTGTTGTCGTCCTCATCAAATTTGAACTGTACAATACATGTCCAGCACGCTATTCATGCATGTGGTTCCTTTTCATTCCTTTATGGCGCGGCCTTGTCATTACTCTGTCGTCTTGAAGTTTCAGTGACGACGTTTTAGCTAAATGTGATAAAATAATACGGCCGAAAAACACTTCTTGCCGAGTAAACATAAACATGATAATATCAGTTGTGATCTTAGCTACTCGGGCCGGCCCGTTTTGTTTTCTGAATTCTCACTTCTTTCTCCGGTGACAATGAGCACCTTGCCGCTAAGGTCCCTCACGATAGATTGTGTTCCATGGTTCAACTCCTTCATTGTCGAGTAGTCTCTATTTCTTGCGGTAGAGTTTAGTTCGGGATTTCCAGGTGTACTTGCAACAATGGTCCAACTTCTAACCGCGCTATCTCCACTAGGAGGTGCAGCACTACTGTTACTGTTCCATGATTCCAGGAGGCGTCTCCTGTCATTGTATGCTGCATTACGTTCAACGTTTAAAATTCCTTTTCTGTTCTTTAGTTTTTCATTCCTCGCCTTTCCTGCTTTCCGAGATTTAGCGTTTTGGCTGACTACAGTCTGCTGACTGATGTTACTGGGTGGTGTCGCAATGTTGTTGACGCCTTTGACGCCTTTGACGCCTTCCCTCTGAGAGGATTTCGAGGCAGTGTCATCGTCTTCCTCATCATCAAGTCTCTTAACTCTAACAAGTTCTCTCCCATTATGGTGAGCTCTGTTTTGCACTTCTGTCTCATCAAGTCGTTTGACTCTGACAAGTTTTTTGTCACTTCTCTCTTTCATTGAAGATTCCTTATTCTTCCCAACAAGAGAAACACGTTTTCCAGTCCGTTTTGATTCTCTAATATTCTTTTCCCTTTCAACATCAATTTTCTTGACCGGCCTAAGAGGTCTGTCATGAATTGTGTCTCCTAGCTCGTCGTCGTGTATTGCTTTCACCTTTAGAAGCGCATGATTCCTTTTTTCATTCCTTACTTCTGCTTCTTTCTGTATATTTTTCGCGGCTTTCATAACCGCGAGATTCCTGATGTCTCCATTCCTTAATTCCTCTTCATTGTCAATTCTTTTGACTCTCACAAGCGCTTTTTTACTAACCCCTACATTTCGCAATCTGTTTTCGGGAATTCTTTTCACCCTGATAAGTTCTCTGTCACTTTCTTCATTTCTCCTTTTGAGTATCAATCGAGAATCTTTTCTATTCTCCTCTTTGTTTCCCTTGTTCCCCCATGTGTCATTCCTCAGTTTCACACCACTTCTGTGAACTAACTCTCTCAAAGCCTTGGTGAGATTCAATGATCCAGAATTGTGTGTTTCATACGAGTCTCTTAATTGCACCAGTTTCTTGTACAATCTATTTTCATCTCTGCTAATCGCTGATTCAATTATTTTCCTCGTCTTTGGTTTTTTCAGGTCGCTGATATAACTCAGCAGTTGATGTAGCGAGATAGCACTTGTAGGACTTTCAATATCGTCCGGCGGATTTCCACTTGCTTTTGAAACCAACTCATTGTTCTGGGATTTTATTAATTTCTTAGAATTTCCTCTCTTTCTATGCGACGTTAATTCCGATAAACCAAAAGCCGAAGAGTCATACCCACTTTCACGTGGCTTTGAAATATAGCTATGCTTCTTAAAATCAATTCTTTTTCTCAAATTCATTTTCCTCGCACGTCCCGCTTTATTTGCCAAAGTAGAAGGTATATTATCTTGACGAACACTTGACAGTAATACGATGGAGGAACCACTTTCTCCGTACGCACTAACGGACCACGACCTGAAATCAGCCTCGCCATTATGATTAAACTCTCCACGATGTTGGACCACACGGCGGAGCACACCGTCTTCGTTTTGAAGTGCTGATTTATTATGTTTGGAACGTTTTCTCTGACGACGATTAATTTTATGATCGAGAATCTCAATTCTATGCCTAGCCTCGTTTTTATGCTGAGGTTGGTTTTGATGAAAGAACTCGTGCTTAATTTCAAACTCCTTCCTTAATTTTGATTCTGTGTGATTGCGACCCTGATGCCATAATTTGTCATCGCTCAAACGTCCAAGCTCCTCGTCATTCCTGTTTTTCCTCATATGCCAACCCACTCTCTCTGTTCGACTGTTGATTTTCTCGTTCCCATCTCTGTTTCTGTGTGTTCTAATACGTGTTTTTATTTTCCTAGGGAGGCTCTTGTGAGGGTGAATTCTCCGTGGATTAATCGTTGGCTTAACGTTCATCTTATCGACTGTTTGGTCGACCCTCTCAACTCGAATAACACGTCGATTTGCTTCTTCATGCGAAACGTTTGCTTTTCGCAGAATTTCCTCAGCCACTTTCCCCATGATATCAGAAGGTGGGTTTAGACGCTTAGTGCTCTCCCCAGTCCCCGCTTGGCTCAAGTCAGCCTCGACATCAGATCCCCATCCAGAGCCTTTTCTGATAGATATCGCTGGCGTCGTAGGAGTGCGGGCAGCACTTGCAGTGTTTGGCAGTTGATGTGTTGGGATAGCAGAGGTTTGCAGTTTGCCGTGGAAGTGGAGAGTATTGTCTTGAGTTCCTTAAAAGCAACACAGTCTTAATGATTAACTTTTCAGCTAGGCGTGATGTTTTCCAAGACATAAACATATATCTAAAACTATAGAAAGCGTTATTCACTCGACAGGAACTGTTCATATATCTAATGTAAAGTGTTATGGCCATCTGTACACTTAGAAGTAACTAAATAAATCATCATCTGACTCCGGCGCCATGTAGAAAACGTCATCGACTGCCAGCACAGCACCTCAGCTAGCTAGAACCGATACACACTGCGGATTTGTAAAGAACAGGCCAGACTATATGGATTTCAGGTTTTCTTTTCAAAAAGGTTAGCATTAATCGATTAGGGTTAATCCTATATCATTATGACGTCACGGCTTGTTTATGAGGGGGACAGAATCGATATGAACAATAGAATTTTGAACTAAATCTGCTCTGCTGAGGATAATTTAACTTATCTGGTTTCCAGATATCAGCTGTATCAATGTTTATCCGACAATATTTACCGTATTTGGTGGCTGTTACCGCTATTCTACGTTCTACGAAATGCATTTGATAGCGATTTCCTTTGTGCTGTTGCTGTTTTGTCCCCCTCCCACGACCGTGATCCTTAGCGTTTAAACAATAGATTGTTTTTAATCTTTAATCCCAAATCAGTATAGTCAACGAATTAGCAAATCAAACTAATGATTGCTCTTAATCCTAGCTTAGGCTAATAAGGCTTTGAGGAACGTAACTGGGCCCTGCGGCACAGAAATCTAAAGGGAACCTATCCAAACCCAGCTGTACTGCACTTCCCTTAGCTTCCCCTTGTCACACGACAGGGGTATGGCGAGCTGCATTACTCCGAGAATTAATGCCCTGCCCAGTACGCTTTTTCGTGCAACTTATCTCTCAAAACTACATGATTGGTTGGAATGTTTAAAGAGTACACGACCCATGTTACGTATTTTTTTCGTGCAACTGATAGAACGGTGCACTTATTTCAAAAAGTGGAAATTGCAAGTTGCACTAAAAACTGATTTGGTTTCTACTTTCTGCAGCAAACTGTAACATGGGTCGTGCATTTAAAACATTATATCCGATCATGTTTTTGATATAACGTGTAACATGCTCGCGCACAACTTGTAATTTTTATTGCTGATGTAAAACATTAAAATAAATGAGACAGAGAACAGCGTATTTACACAATTTAAGGAGCTGTGTCACGGTGAGTTACGCTGTGTCAAGGTGAATCACGCTGTGTCACGGTGAGAGACCTTTATATTCGCTGTCCGGGACAGACGCAGTTATTCTCACCGATTTTTACATGAAGCGACGAACCTGGCACACATGTGGGAGGGTTAAAATCAAAGCAAATATGTAAAAAGTGAGTAAGAAACTGTGTACCTTATTGGTACTTATTTTCGCGGGAACTTAATTTCACGAAACTGAGAAAGCCATATTTCGCGAGACTTAAATTTCGCGATTTGAAGGAGAAAATGTACGAAACGTACCAAAATGTACATTAATTTTCGCTGCATCTTTCTTTCGCGGGACTTAAGTTTCGCGATTTTTTTTCAATCGCGGAATCGCGAAAATTAAGTCCCGCGAAAGATAAGGTAAATACATAGTGTGCAAGGAACATATTACATATCAAGCATTGAGGGAGGATACTTTAATCAATTCACAGCCACCAATCGAACGTTGACTCCACACATGCGCAACACGATGACATAGCCCCTTTAACCTACCTGATGTTTTGAATAGCTTTTCACGGTCACGTGACCCCAAATCTCCAGAATCCATGATGAATGATGTCATGACCACTTCTGTCTTGGTGACCGAGCCTCGTCCAATGTTGTTAAGGAATGGGAACGTGTAGCATACGGTATGCCCACCACAGTAGGAGTAGAGTACGACCACAGTTACGACAAGAAGGAACAGAACAAAGGCTATGTTACGCTTGGTTGAGATCTTCATTATATAATATGACGACGATGAAAGCCCTAAAGCCAGATGTTGAAGAGAGAAAGTCCGGGAAATCCTATTAATTGAATCATGTATATATGATATGCATATGTATATGTATATTTTGCAGGAAATAGTCACGTGCTGATATATCACTTCAATAACCTATGAATTAAGCTCGTGATCCCATGGGAACGGTTTTATTGGATGGCAAACAAACTTTAGAAAGAACGACAATCGATCGGAGGTGGAAAATAGCATTTACGTATATACGTATACAAACAGGTTTTGCTAATAACACTACCGATCTCGTACAACTGAGTGCCTTTAAATAAATGAAGTCAGATTTTTTCCCGTCCAGTAAAGGCAACAACGTTATTACTCGGGCCAGGCCTTCGGCCGAGGCACGAGTCAAGTTATATTTTTTATTTTTCATTTTATATTTTTTGTGTCGACCCGGAAGTCGCCGCGAACCGCCAAACCAATCCGATTGCACTGTTCACGTGGCGGCCATGTGACATTTTATCGACTTCCGGGGCGGTCAACCAATCAGCTCACGTTTTTTTTTACATTGCCATCGTTACGTCAACTGCAGTCTGCAGGACATGATTTTTTTCTCCCAAGGCCAAGGCCGCTATGAGCAAAACCACTGGATGAGTTGTTGTTGTGGATAATTCGTTCAATCTTTCATCGTTTTTCTTTATTCGGAATTCTGTGCAATTGATTCTCCTACGGATTGTGACAGCAAGTGATTATAACACCCTAAAATTTGTGAGAGCAGTTTCGATGATTGTAATACGCGGGGGTCTAAAGCTAGCCAGCCGAAGATAAAGTCTTAAAGAAAGACAAGATCCGTGAGTACGGTTTCGTGAGTACAAGTACATAAATATTTAATTTTCCGTAAAGAGAAAGCTCGGAAACATTTTATGGAGGTACCTATGTAGGAGATTTCGATCTGTAGTGATGTTGCGGGATGAAATGAAAGTAAAATTCTACAAAAAGCACCTACGAGTTTTCAAGTCTCTAAACACCACGGCGGGTGTGTTTTGCAGAATGCAGAACAGCGTCTACGAGTATGCTCAGCGGAAAACCGAACTCTACGGAAAATATTACTATCGAACAAACAGTATGAATGAATTGTGAGATTTATAGCTGGATTATTCAGTCGGTAAGCTTATCACTGTCTTCCTTTGTGGAGGTTGTAATTTTATTCAGTCGGTAAGCTTATCACTGTCTTCCTTTGTGGAGGTTGTAATGGCGTATATTAAACATGACATGTATCTAAAAATGACAAACTTTATACGGCCATCTACAAAGTCAATACGTTTAATATGAACCAAGCCCGGTTACAATTTAAAATTTAAAACCACAGTGTGTTTAGTTTAGATTGAGTTACTTTTGACCTACGCCTGAGCTAGACACAATGGCTTTTTGCAAAATTCCTAACATGCCGTGAAACAGAAAACAGCGTGTATTAAATAAACATCCCGAAAACGGACGCTTACAATTTACCACAATATAAACTATGAATGAAACATCTAACTTCAGAATCAACCGGTAAAGGGCGATTGTGTTAATTTTAGACTCCATAAAGGTATAGTATGACTAAGTGGCGTAATCAAATGAGCTCATTTGCAATTATGGAGGATCAATGATTCCCGGGGGGGGGGGGGGGACTCCCCATAAAAATAGACGGGGGTGCTCGACCTATCTTTTAGGGGTTAAAATCGTTAGCAGTGCTATCTCTTAGGGGTCTTCCAAAGGTCTGCTATCTTTTAGGGGTCTCCGAGACCCAAAATTTTTGTGGCCGAGAAAAAATAGCGCTGGATCCTCGAGCATGAGACCCCACAAGTTGAATCGGTATTTACGGCTTCGATATAGAGTTTGATCCATCCGAATATTAAAGGCGAGGTTATGGGGCAGAGCTTTGTCTCTTATTTCCTTTAGTTTGCACAAATTTGTCTTTGGAGTGCTATCTTTTAGGGGTATTTTTTTTGTGAGCCACGCCCATATTGCTATCTTTTAGGGGTGAATTTCATTTCTCACGTCGAGCACCCCCGTCTATTTTTATGGGGAGTCCCCCCCCCCCCCCCCCCCTCCCCCGGGCAATGATGGACCAATTGAGGTATAGGGCCACTTGGCAAAATACCAGGTATTCTAGGGTGAAAATACCACGTACCGTGATAACCTGATGAGTTCCGAGGTTGATTTAAAATGCCAGATACAATGCCATATAAGTTAGAATGCCATAGGTTAGAATGCCATATAGAATGCCATAGGTTAGAATGCCACATAGAATGCCATATAGCTTCAAATGCCATATAGAATGCCATATAGCTTCAAATGCCATATAGAATGCCATATAGCTTCAAATGCCATATAGAATGCCATATAGCTTCAAATGCCATATAGAATGCCATATAGGTTAGAATGCCACATAGAATGCCATGTAGCTTCAAATGCCATATAGAATGCCATATAGGTTCAAATGCCATATAGAATGCCATATAGGTTCAAATGCCATATAGAATGCCATATAGGTTCAAATGCCATATAGAATGCCACATAAGTTCAAATGCCATATAGCTGCCATATAGAATGCCATATAAGTTCAAATGCCATATAGAATGCCATATAAGTTCAAATGCCATATAGAATGCCATATAAGTTCAAATGCCATATAGAATGCCATATAGCTTCAAATGCCATATAGAATGCCATATAGCTTCAAATGCCATATAGAATGCCATATCGCTTTAAATGCCATATAGAATGCCATATAGGTTTCCGGTTCAAATGCCATATAGAATGCCATATAGCTTCAAATGCCATATAGAATGCCATACGTCACTTGGCAGATAACTGACGGATGTGACGTCACTTGGCAGCGGGAATACTGCGGGATGTGACGTCACTTGGCAGCGGGAATACTGCGGGATGTGACGTCACTTGGCAGCGGGAATACTACGGGATGTGACGTCACTTGGCAGCGGGAATACTACGGGATTACAGCGCGCAACAGGTAACCCAATGAAGAAACTAAGTTCGAAAAAATATTGGAGAATACGAAAAAGTTCATAATACGCCGCAGCAGGGAATCTGAATCAGAAGTTTGTTCAGTTCGGCTGCAGTCAGCCGAATGACAAACAAGCCACAGTGAAGCTCTATAAAAGATTAGGATTCCAGTTTTTCTTTTACATGTAGTTTTCGATTGAATGTGTTTACAAATTATCCTTATTTTGCTTGACTTGAACAGTTTGTACTCCATTTCACACACTCATGATCATCGGTAAACTGCGTGTAGCCGTTAGCGCCGTACAATTCACTGACTAGATGTTTGTTGCTATATTAAGATTATTAGCATACTCCGATCTTGCATGGTTGCCGTTGAAAAGTTTTGGACTAGCTGCTTGTTGTTTGCTTTGCCCACTCGCCGTGCCCAGAACAGCACAGGACGGAAAGCAAAACAAATAATTAAAGTTTGAAAGGCAAATTCATGATCAGTCGCCATCTTCTAGCCAGGCCTGGCTCTGGGATCTGATTGCGCCACAGTGATGTATTTTTAAGGAATGATTAATAATAGCGGTACTGAGCCTGCTCATGAACTTACCGAACATCCGCATTGCACGACTGAAATTTAGGCTATGTAAAATTATGTTGACTTGACCCTTAGTTCGTACCTATTTCTAATGTATTTCTTCCCAACTAGCAGAGGTCTCTCTCTGTGTTCGGGTAAAATGGAAGGCGTCCAAGACAGAGAGAGACCAGCTCTGCTAGCAGGGACATGTATTTCACGACATATTTATAGTTTTCTTAGTTAGTTAGTCATTAGGGCACAATTATAGAATACCCCGCATGTCGAAAGATCACTTAAAAACTGTTCCAATACTGTGCCAAATTCTCCATTATAGTGCAGGTGTATGTAGAGTCGTTCTATGAATGACTTTTGGTCGAAAATGGTTAGGGTTTAAACAGATTTGAGATTTACCATTCTACATTAATACTGACTTGAAATCCCCCGTATTTTGATCCTCGCAAATGTAATTCTCGTAAAGAGACGTAAAGACAAGTCCGTGTCTAATGATCTAAGTGATTAACGATTTCAAATTAATGAACCGGCTCAATAAAGCGTTTTGAAAGATTTAAGCACTGTTATGTATTCAAATCTTCAAGCAACACGGGGGTTTCCGGCTTGGTGTTACAGATCACCACATGACGTAAAACAAAGAAACTATTGTCTTCTGAAAGCAAAACAATACCCTGAAATACAAAGAACCCTAACCGGAGAAATAATGAATCAAACAATGAACCTGTTTCATCAAGAAGCATAGGAGCATACACCCACAACACGATATATCTTAGTTTCTGGTCCTTGGTAAACAAGTAAACATCTACCAATCGCAGGGCTCGAAATCAGACGGTACGAGGTCTTCCGCTTCTTATTCATGCTGTTTTGGCAAGTAGTTGTGGTGAATTTTGTTCGAGACATTATAAATTTCATGACTCTTGTGCGATGGGGTGTGAGATGGCGGAGATATTTGGCACATCACAAGTTGTAATATTTAGCAGAGTGTTTCAGTCAAACCACAGGCAACCCAAGCTCTAATTGATCACCCGTCGATCGGCGCTCCTATGTCCGTGAACAAGAGTACTTCTGGCACACAAGGGATCGCCATTTCTCCGATAAGTGTAACTACCCCCACACAAAGCAAAGAGGAAAGGGCCCATTAGGTCACGAGAAAGCTCTGCTAGCAGGGTAAATAAACACATACATACAGTGACATGGCGGTGTGCAGCACGGTTCCACGTGCTCTGACTAATTGATTTTATTTTACCCGTACAGTCATGTTTTAGTGTGTTTTGTAGTCTCTACAGATTGTTTTTAATTAAAACAAGAGGCCCTCTATAGCATGTACTGCAAGGAGTTCTAGCATAATTCTGTGCCAACATGGTTTGTGCCTCTTGTCTGTCAAATGTCAATGTGCAACACGTATGTGATGGGGGGGGGGGGGGGGGGGGGGGGGGGTTGTTAGGGTTATGGTATGCCAGGGGGGGGGGGGGGGGCGGGGGTGGTGGAAATGATAGAGCCATAATACACACACAACACACACATACACACATTGTGCATGTACATTCCAACCACAATTTCCTAATTCAATTCTGTAGTTTAATATTACTTTCTTTTCAATATTATTGTTCCTCGAGGGTCGTTAGAATTATAAAAAAAACTTGGTATGGATGTTGTTGATTGAAGTGCAATTGAAGTGCAATGGTTATTTGAGTATTCTGCACAATATCGAGTCACTCAAATTTGATGCATTGTAATCATTATATCAGGTGCAGTACGACTACGAGAAATCAAGCAAAATAGAACAACAAATTCCACATAATGTTGCTATTCATTGTGAATAGTTAGGTAATGTCGTTCTACATGTGAAATAAAGTCAAATATTTGTAATTCTCAATAACAAACCAGTGGAGACGGCTGAAATTCAGGCTAAATTCTCAATACAATATTTTCGATTGGGGTCGTAAACTACAGACCACCATTTTCTAGTATTAGTGAACTGCCACTGTGCTAGTGCTCATTTTCTACATCTTGAAGGAGACTGAAACTTATGGCAGGCCACAAAGAAACATGCAATGTCCACTAATTTTTTTTTATCATTGGGGTCGCAGCAAGATTAATTTTCATTCCCAAATAATTATTTAAAGTACTCGTACTCCTGATCGTGACCGAGTGAAAGTGACGATGCTGATGCCAAGAACTGGGGAATAATGACAACAATTACATTTATTTTCTCATAAGATGATGGAAATGTGTACGAGTAATAAGGCATAATAAGAAATATAATGATGAGAAGGTAGGTCCTTAAGGTAACCTCAAGACCACCTCAGACGGAAAACACTGAAACAAGATCTAGCTTGCATGGATATATAATGGTACACTGTAGAATGCCTGAACACAAGGATAATAATCAAGACTAAATATAATTTAGGCATGTTTAAAGAACCAGCGACTTGTGTTTGCCTTGTGTTTGCTCGCGCGGCCCTGGGGCTTTCATCCAGGGGCTCTGTTTCCCGCTTGTCAGTTTCACGTCGCTGTGATCGCTCGCGGTTTTCCCTCCTCCCTCCCTCCCTTTGTCCACTTTTGTGTGACCCAGTGTGCTGGGCTGTTCGGTTGCCAGGGTTCCTGGCAGCCGAGCTCTCGAGCACCGTTGTTCCGTTTTTGAATTAGCTGGGTATTTAATAGTCAGCGTGAGAAATGGCGAGAGTCATTCACATCGATCTCATCCCACAGTTCATTTAAAAAAAACAAGAGCCCATCTGGGCTTTCACTCGGGCCACATGAGATTGAACTGTTTCCTTTCATTCCACAATGAATAATAATCTCATAAAGTAAGCCCGTAGCTTTCAATAAATTTGCCAGTGTCTGAATGAAACAGCTATTCCGCTTGGCTCAATGAGGGTTTCTGCCGTCAAAGTTCATTTTTGTTTCAGTTTTCCCCATATTAGCAGACATGTATAATGTCTCGAGCTCTCAATCCAGTAGAAAGACTCTGGTTATTCTGTCGTAAAACATGCCTTAGCTGTACAATTTAGGTTGTATTGCATAATTGCCCACGATGGAATAGATTTCTGACAATGACTCATTGAAATTGATATCTCCTTGTCTCGCCTAGTCTGAGTGCTTTGAACTTTCTTATCTGAGCGCGCCTGACGAGATCTAACCTTTGATTATAATTCGATACCCGTTGAGTATCCAAACGTGTTTGGATATTGTATTTCGCTTACGTTTCTAAATATACATTGGATCTGTCCAAACAGCGCTGATCGAATGTATTACGGCTCCTGGTTGTTCATGTATTTTTATGGTCAACAAGAGCGCCAGTTGAAATATCCTGAGCCTGTTGGAAGGCTTTCGGCTTTCGCCCTCGCGGGTCGACCATTTTGATTTACTGTATTCACTTATGTAAATACATTTAACCTGGCGATTGTTGCGTGACCAGCACAGTGCAATCTGATTGGTTTGAATTTGACCTTTAACGCATGCGCAGAAGGCGTCTGACACGGACCAAAAAAAAATAAAAAATAACCACTTGCATTTTCAGACTCGGCGCTGCCACAGGTAGCCCGAGTAACAAGTAGTGAGACAACTATGACCTGCATTGTTTCTGGACGAATAATAAAAAATAGCAAAAACCGTATACGACAATTCTGTCGGTGGTACGTTGGATCTTGCGGAGAGATCTGATCTGCCAAAAATACTAATAAGTAAACAAGTCCAAGGACTACAGAAAAGCTGATCGAACAACGTATATATTGAGAATTCTACGATATTTCGGCTGGCCAAACCAGCCTTCTTCAGGTAGATCTTACAAATGAATATTTCACAATGGCAAGTATAAATATCAAGGTGATTACACAATCTAAGAGGAAAAAGGAAATGACGTAAGTAAAAATATGGATTTGAGATAACATATTAAGTTTCATCACGTTTGTTCATGCCGAGAGGTTCGAGAGTTTTAGCTATGTCGATAAGATATGACTCTCTGGTGCGCTTTGTTCAAATGAAACAAAAAATTGCACTGATTTATTTCATTTAGCAAAGTTCACTTTAGACTCGTTCCCAAAGTAATGCAAGAAATTCTACGGATTGCGTTCAATCTACGGACTGCGTTTTTACCGATCAAAGGTCATTTTATTCGTTTAGACGGTTTCATGTCTTTCATTGACTCGAAGTGATTTCAACAGCTACCGTTTGTTAAAGCGGCGTTACGATTATTGCGTCTATTAATAATCAAATACATCACTATAAAAGACCTAATTCAAAACTTATTGAACAAATAATGTTTCCAAGCATTTTTGGCTTCATCAGTTTAGTTTGTAGCCTGAATTTCAGCCGTCTCCTTCCAGTGACGTCAAAGCGGATTACAAATTTAATTTATGCAAATAAAACTGCCACGACGGCTGTAATCGTTGGGTCATAAAAACAAAGCTCTCACCTTGGGAAATTATTTGGGATTATGTCAAAATTAAGATCCTACCTATCTACATTCCATTTGCTTTTCAAGTGCCTATTAAATGTATGCTGTGAAAACCTTTTTGAAGCAAAAAATCGTTCAGTAACATTTGAGGCCTTCGTCTCGGTTCCGTTTACTAGTAAAGTCTCTCGATCTGTAGCCACTCACTCTCTTTCGCGAGTGGGGAGCGATAAGAGGCGGCTGGTTTACCAGGCTACTCGATCTGCCGTTTGGTTCGAGACAGTGTAAATTTGTAAATAATGCAGCAGAAAAGCATCAAAGGATATTTGGATAATTTACAAAGAAGTTCGAAGACTCTTTTACGGGAAAGAACAGTTCCTTGAGGAGGAACGAACTAGAGGAGACGGCTGAAATTCAGGCTATTTAGTTTGTTCAATGACAAAAATTATTTCAAGGAGGGGGAGTCGAATAACTCGCCTCTCGCTTCGATTCTCGCGCTCGCTTTTTGACCCAGTAATCGCTTACCCAGTGACTAAGCGAGTTCGACTTGGAGCAAGTCTATCGAAATCCCTGAAGGGGGCGAGATTACGGGGGACGTAATAGAACACCGGATCGCATAAGGGTTGCTCGATCATCATTCGTGCGCTAACCAGTTTCCTCTATAATTATATCAAAAAGCTTGAGATTTGCTTTAAAAATATTAAACTACATAATATGTTTGGAGGACTAGTTTGAACTGTGCGAATACATCATTATTCCCCCTCCAATCTCTCCACATTTGCTCGTCGAGGAAGGGCTGCAGTTTCTCTCTTCTTACGCCCCTCCTTTCTTTGATTTTTGCCTTTAGTCTGTTCCAGCATGACTCTATGTTTTGTGTGTGTACTCCAGTGACAGGATCAACGAAGTGGTAGCGATGTACTACCACTCCATGCACAGCAACGTTGGGAACACGTGCCTGAAGGTTCCTGTAAGCAGCCCAATCGTCACTGTGCACCGTAGACCCTGGCAACAGGGTCCTTTGAATAATCGGCAACAGCGTCGCGGCATCTCTCCTTCTCACCACCTCAAAGTATCCCCTGGACGGCTGATAGGAGGTGGTAACGATGCCAAACACCCAGTTGTCATTTTCCGGTCTTCTTCCTCTGTTGTACTGGTAAACAAATGTACAGATATTTCAATTGCTATAACCAGAGAATCCTTCGTGTTAACCCAGGCAACCCATGCAAAGCTCATAGTTTGAAATCAGTGGTTTCACGTTATGAGACTGAACTACTAGGCCAAAAACTCGACGAAGAGCTCCCTAAAACCTAGAGCTCAGAAAACAAAAGGACAACGGAATACTCAAAAGTAAAGTTTATTCTATTATTATGTGTACTTATATAGGAAACGAGGAACTAAAATACGGTATATTATCCCGAGTTTTTGGATTCCTATGCATACAAAGCCCAGTACTGATTTCCACATCAGTCCACAGGTCGCCCAATCAGTGAATTACAAGGTTTGTATGGGAGTTCTTCCGATAACTCGGAATAATAACGTAAACTTAGTTACATATCTTCTGTAATACAAAATAAATAAAGGAACTCCGTAACTGGAGTAATTGCAGAATACCCTGCCACATTGAAATCGTTACTGGAAAAAGGCAGGCTACGCGGTACGCAGTGACTAAATGTATTCCAAGTCTCTTAGCTGTATTATGAAGTGGCTACGCGGTACGCAGTGAGTAAAATTATTTCTAGTCTCAAAGGTGGCAAAATATTTTATTTACAAAAGCGGAAACATCTGTTCTGTTGCATGGAAATTTAAAGAACGCGATCAGAACAGATGTTTTCCGCTTTTGTAAATAAAATATTTTGCCACCTTTGAGACTTTGAATAATTTTACTCACTGCACTCACTGCAAACCGCGTACCGCGTAGCGACTTCATAATTGGTCCGTCTACTGAAGACTTCAGTGAATTCGCCCCTTATCGCTAGTTGTAATCGTAATTCTCATTAAAATCATCCCGCCTCAGAAAATAGAGTACTGAGTAAAGTTATTTATTTATAAATCTCATCAGCTCAGCTAAATAAGCTGTTTAATATTCACAAAGGTTTCTTAGTTAGAACGTTATCCGATTATTGATTAGCTTGTTTATTCTGGACGTTTTCTTTTAAAAGTTATCAATTGAAAATAGAACAAAGCACGAGAGTCGGTAACACTTCCTTAATTTGGCAAAGTTCTTACAAAGTAATTCCCTTCAAGATAGCATAGCCTTGAATTTGACTCGACGTGAGCTTTACAAGTCTTCACGTCACATTACAGTAATAAGTTAATAAGAAGGTAAACATATGTATTCATATAGAGCGGTTTTCAGTTGAGTGTAGTAAAACCAAACGCAAATTACCCACAGCTAGCCAATCATAGGAGCGAGTAATCACAAGTAACTCATAAATGGCTTCCCTGTGAGCCAATGACAAACCAAAGCAAAACCAAAACCAATTTGCGTTTGGTTTTACTTTGGATTCTGATTGGTTGGTTTACTTTCTCAGCCAATAGGAGAGCTTAGTAAACGCAAAACCAAAACACTTCCGACACTCAATTGAAATCCGCTCTAAACATATGTATTCATAACCTGAAAGGTTGGAGTTGGAGGGGGGAGAAATCTCTAGAGGGCGGCGAGGAAGAAGGGGGGGGGATGGGGGGGATTCAGTAGCCGGGGGGCGAAATCGGCTAGTAGTGTAACAACTTTCATATCTCGCAATATTTTTTTTTCGGGATACCCGGAATGTTTATCAATAAAGCGCGTTCTTTTGGTACCGGCTTTGTTTTGGGCACACGTGCAACATTTAATCAACACTGAACCAAGTAAATGGTATATGCACCTGTATTCACAAATAACTATTTAAAAATTACACCTGATGACTTGGAAGCTAATGCCGCACTACATATTTTAAACGAAATCGTAAGTACGCGACCTAAACGTACCGATTCTAAATAACACTGACCTTAGGTTTTCTGTTGAATTTGCTCTCGTCAATCTGTATTATTGTGCCTGGACCCCCGAACGGGAATATGGGGCGTCTTGTTATTTCTGCGGTACAGATGTCCCTGAACTTTCCGAAAACTTGGGTCACAGCCCTCTCGCTGACTGTGAGCAGCCTTGCCACGGTCTTTTGCCTAACTTCAGTAGACCACAGAAATATCATTCCGAGGAGTTTTGCCAAGCTCAGCCGCGGAAATTCGCAAAAGAAGGAAGCTTTCCTTACAGAAGTCCGCCGCTTGCATCTTGGACATCTCCTGTAAACAAAAAAAACATCATTGTCATGTTATTAAAGCTATGCTAACACCCAATTGATAATCAATGCTTGTACGTGAACTTACCATTTATAACCATCAGATCGGTCTGCGAAAGGTTTCATTTGCATCGGAACGGGAGCGTCGTGATATTCGCAATTCATTACACTTGACAGTAACCCTGCGATTTGTAGCCAGTGTATGACATCTATATCTGGTCTTATGAGAATCCTTGTTAGATCTCTCAGATCCATGTTGATCAGAAAACAATATTGATCTCTGCCAATTTCGCTTTATGTCGCCTCCCGCTTTGTCATCAACTATTAAAGTCACTTCTGCTGTGGCTCTGACACCTCTAGAATTAATATTCATAATTTACATCCGGTTTTTCTTTCTCTATCAGGGTACGGTATTAAGGTACGCTTACTTGGCTACAACTCGAGTGAGTTGTATCTGGATACAGGGTTATTTTAATATAAAAATATATAATTCTGGAAATGTAAGAGGGTGTTTACAACAGTACAGGCAAAAAACGCATACAGTATTTGTATAAGAATAGCCTGAATTTCAGCCGTGTCCTCATCGACGTCATCCGGTTCGTCTGAAATTCAGGCTAGCCGATAAGAACGGCATTTTACAACCCGACTGCCGCTGTGTGTGTTACCACCGTGACGTTCCAGGAAACCAGGCCCGGATTCCAGGTTCCGGTCAAGCCTTCCCATAAACGTTGAGGCCACTACAGGTCTTCCATTCTGATCTTCCATTCTGAATGGCAAAAGAGGAATTTTTCTAGAGGTTAATTGAATGTTCCAATTTGATCGACATGACACTAGATTGCCCGACACAAATATCTCCAGTGCCGGCGGCAAATGTCGAAAGTTTTAAAAATACACTCATATTGTTCGAATAATTGACAGGTAACATTTTACATGTAATGATTGACAGCTCGTTACTATAAAACTTGTGAAAACGTGCTTGTCAAGCTGTAGACGGAGGAGACGCGTACGAAAGATGGACAACCGAGACTTGATTCGCAGGCTGCAGAGGTTGATTGAGCAGACAGTTTCAGGGAGAACAGTGCAGCCTGAGCCGGACCCGATTGATCAATCGACGCCAGCTCGCCAGCCCTTACCCGCGCGGTCACAGCAAGAAGCGCCGCACAGTCCCATTGCCGAAGTTGCTAGGATTCCCGTGGCCAGGAGACCACGAAGGCCGCGTGCCGACTATAATCGCACGGTTATTTTGCTGCCTGGGCCAAACGACTCAGCTGTGCCCAGAGGGGCATACCGCGATAGTCTGGTTGTCCAGAATCTTGAGAGAAATGTTTCTCTCCGAGTGAATATGACACCGGAGGAGGTCAGAGAGGGGATCGCGACTGCCTTCCGTGATTTCGGTCACCTTGAAGATAGGTATGTATTTAGGGAGTTATTTTATTGATGTCAGCGATCTCCACGGCTGTTCTCTCTCTAGAAAACCTCTGGGACCAGGGTAGCGATTCCCCCCCCCCCCCCCCCCTTTATTTAGTTTCGGTATTTTGTGTTTTATCATCTGGATTTTAAGGTACTGCCCTGGTAGCAGAGTTCTTTCATATTTTTAATATGCGCAATTATTCCCGTGGCTCTTTTCAGCTTTTTCCGTGGGTCACCGAAATCGTGAACCAAACGATCCATTAGAACGAAAAGCCTAATATACTTGAAAATGTAGTGAACAAACAATATATTTAAGCAGCTTTCGGACAACTCAGCCGACACGATATGTGTACGCAAAAGTAAAGTGCAATTCAATATGTTTCAGGACAGTCCACGATTTCGAGTTTTTGTGGCCAGTAGCCAACAACCGGCTCTTTCTCGAGGTGATGGACAGAGCCGAGCAGAGGCGTCTCGGTGGGAATGCGATTCGCCTGAGATGGAGGTCGACCCGCCCGATTTACATCCGGCCGCTGCTGACTCAACTCGCATCTTACCAGGAGGTATAGTATATGTTATAACCGGTACTTACATACCGTTCCGGTTTGGAGAAACGACACCCTAACGCCAACGGCTGAAATCGGCTGACCATTGATAAGCTATATTTTAAAATACGTAATACATAACCGTATTCCCCTGATTTCAAATTTTGTGGCCAAGGGGGCTCGTAAATCGAGGGGAGGCACTTGATATAAAAACTTCATTTTAAGTTTGAATTATTTTCAGTCGTGCGAGTTTTGAAGTGATAAAATTGCGCTCAATGATAGTATGAATGGTCAGCGGTGTAGCAAACATTTATACGCGTACGCTGTCGCCAACCAGGCGATCGCAATTTTTTATATAATCCATTTTTAAAATGTCCCATATATGAACAACATTATTATTGTTTACTGTTAATAGATGCTGGGTGTCAATTTACCTAGTCTGAGCTTGACCTTAATTAACTGCTAATCTGTCCTCGATACACAAGGCTAAGTTGTAGCCCAATCTATGGGTTTGTGACAATAGAAGATATACGCGATATGTATGGGGCTTTATAAATCCTTTCAATTTGTGTATAATTCATTACACTTGACAGTAACCCTGCGATTTGTAGCCAGTGTATGACATCTATATCTGGTCTTATGAGAATCCTTGTTAGATCTCTCAGATCCATGTTGATCAGAAAACAATATTGATCTCTGCCAATTTCGCTTTATGTCGCCTCCCGCTTTGTCATCAACTATTAAAGTCACTTCTGCTGTGGCTCTGACACCTCTAGAATTAATATTCATAATTTACATCCGGTTTTTCTTTCTCTATCAGGGTACGGTATTAAGGTACGCTTACTTGGCTACAACTCGAGTGAGTTGTATCTGGATACAGGGTTATTTTAATATAAAAATATATAATGTTGTTTCCTTTGTGGTTTTTCTTTCTTCTCTTCAAACCATTTGAGGCTGTTTTGTGGTTTTTCTTTCTTCTCTTCAAACCATTTGAGGCTGTTTTGTGGATTTTTTCACCCTAAAAGAAAAAACACAAAGGAAACACTTGCATGTAAGTCTTGAGTTAAGTGGGTTTCAGATTGCCTTAACGATTAGAGCGAGTAAAACCAAACGCAAATTACCCACAGCCTGCAGCCAATCATAGGAGCGAGTAATCACAAGTAACTCATAAATGGCTTCCCTGTGAGCCAACGACAAACCAAATCAAAACCAAAACCAATTTGCGTTTGGTTTTACTTTGGATTCTGATTGGTTGGTTTACTTTCTCAGCCAATTGGAGAGCTTTGTAAACGCAAAACCAAAACACTTCCGACACTCAATTGAAATCCGCTCTAACAGTTTATAACTTGAAAGCTTTAAATGTAAGCTAAGCCGACTCAATCACATAAGATTATTTGAGTGTAACTATACTAAAAAGGTTTTAATTTCAGGTTCCAGGACATGAGGAGAATAGCAGGGGAAGATTATGGAGGAGAACCCTTAATCTCCAGCCCCAGGTCCATGAGCTATATACTGATCATGCATCTGACAGTGGTCAGTTTGGGACTGTTTATTTATTCATTTCTTACATAATTAAGTCCTGTTTCCTTAGGTACATGACAATGAACTTTGATCAAGTTCAGTGTAAATTGTAATAAACACAGTTATATATCTGATAATATAGTGTATCTGAGTATTTGTCTAAAGAAAGATTGAGCATGCAGTCATTTATAGTGTGTTCTGATTAAAATATAACACATTGTCAATTATTTTTAACACTTTTAAAATATTTCTGAGTTATTAAATAGAATAATAATTAAATAATTAAGAAGAAAGAAGGAATTACTTTGTTTAACATAATATCTAAGAATAATAAATAATAATTAATCTATATAAAAACACTTACATTGCAACTGGATGTGTAACAATGTTGAGGGCTGATCAAAGGCAGTACCTGGCTAAACCACACAGATCGAAATGGAATTTAGCATGTTGGTTTTTGTGGAGGGATAAACACCGGAGAACCCTGTAGAACCACCTGGGTAATCTACCAAACTCATGCTCATGTTTCCGGGGCTCAAACTCTGGCCACAGTGGTGAGAGGCACAGTTCTTTTAATACCTAATATCACACTCAATATCAATAATAATGTGCCACTTTCTTAATTGCATGTCTAAATATGGTATTTACTAATAATTATTTATTGTCTGAAATAGATCTTGAGCCAACGATACGTGCAGTGCATGAGGAAGTCATCACAGTGACTACATCAGACCTGCAGCCTCAAATTGATCTAACAGTGGTTCCAGAGGACACTACTGATTTCAATGATGGTAAATATATTTTTAACAAAAAAATAGACAGTTACAATATTAAGCTTTCAAAATGTTTTGTTATATAGTTAAAATTGTTCCCAAAATTTAATATTTACTGGTGAGGTGAATATATCCTCTGATAGCCGGTGACAATAGTTAATGTGCAGTTATTGCAGGTTTAGAATAATATATTGCACAAGGATGGTGCAAGACATAATTTATTTACTGAACATTATTGTCATTGAAATATAATTTGTCAATTGAAAGACAGTATAGTAAAATTGTGGCTGAAGTATTTTTGCAATATTATTAAAGTTACATTCGATTCATTTCTTGAGATTATTATTAATAAATTCCAAATTATTGTTACAATATTATTAAATAGTTACAGGTACATGCATTTTTTTAGATTTTTATTAATAAATTCCAAATTATTTATTTTGTTTTTCAAAGTATTTGAGGTTCTTCCAGTATCACCTAATACTGTTGCCACATTTCAGTGTAAGTATCTTACATCATAAGCATGTCTATAAAGGAAAAAAGGTTGTCAAGTGAACATGTACATGTATGTGTTGCGCATTAAATTGATTTCAGGTAAAAGTGTTACAATTATACTTAAACTGTACAAGTGTTTAACAAAATAGTCATTCGTTTTCTGCAGTCCTCTCCCCTTGGTTCCTAAGCTACATGTACTCAGTATTGCAAATATTTAACTAGGATATGAAACAAATTGACCAGGCCGGGTCCTCAGAGGTTGAAACAAATTGATATAGGTTTTAATAAACTGAATTGATCTAGGTTGAAACAAATTGACATACAGTACAGGTTAAACTGAAATTTTGGCATTGGTTGAAAACACTGTAGGTAATTACACCGACTCAGGTCAATTTGACCTACGACATATACATGTACATGCATGTAGCTCTAACATTTCATTTTGTTGGTATTGATTTTGTAGCTCCAACACCAAGTCCGGTGCCCTCAAATAGTGGTGTTCAAATAAATTTTGAAGGTATGTTGTATTTTGGGCATTTCCAGGACAGGTCTGAAAGTTAAAAAAGTCCATGAACCCTTAATTTCTCTAATATTAGCGCCCCTTGCAATGTGCTTTTGTTGATGTTGACAAAAGTTAATTATTAACATCCCCTCCCTAATAAGGGCCCCCTCTTCAATAATGGCCCACTTCATTAAGTTCCAAAAGTGAAATATACATGTACATGTATGATCATGAACCCCTCATTTTATGGAGGACTTCTTGTTTTCATTTGAATCCATTAAATCATGTAAATGTAAAAGAACTTGTCATTTACTAAGAAATTTGTTGGTTAGGAACTTTGTTAAAGTTCAGGTTTTACCAGTAATTTGATTTTAATCGCAATGTTGATTAATGGACCCTGAATATTATGACCATGCATGTTTTGATAATCTCTATCCCTATAATTGTCAGTATAAAATGGTCAGAGTAATCTTTATGGTTCCTGTCTGACATTGTGCCAAATGCTGTATTTACTTTGAAGAAATAAAAATATGATACCATTAGTGCTGAATCAAATATTGTATCTAGAAATGTAATGGTACTTGTTTAACCTTTACCACAGAACTGCAAATATGTGACCACCATTAATATATTGGCATACCTCTGTGTACATGTGATGTGGAGATTATCCAATCACATACAAAATAGGTTCTGCAAAAAATTGATGCACAGAAATTTGTACGCAAATACATTTTTAATGGTGGTCACACATTTGTGCTTCTTGCTGTAAATGCATTGATCTAAATTATTTATTTTATCAGGCAGTACTCCAGTTCATTATTTTCCAACTGGTAGCATCAATATTGGCATTGGTAAGACAATATTAACATTGTTTCAATTATCGATGTTTGTGTCCAGTTTATCAGTATTCTTGACCTAGCTGGTAAATACTTTTTAATGATTGCATATATCTTTGAAATTTCTTTAAAAGAATGTGAAGCTGAAGTTCAGGAGCTGGAGACAGCAACCATCCCTTTTAATCATGGTTAGTAATGTAAATTTTATTGTAATGCTTTACTACGTCGTAAAATAAGTAAGATACTTCACACATGCTGATTGGCTAACGTCACATGCATCGATCACTCATAACTCTATCAACTTAACATGCACTGCATCACTCATTTTATAAAAGCAATATAAAACTTGCCAGCATACTATGTTGAGTTATAATATAATGCACTTAGGAAATTAATAACCACCCCTCTCCAATAAACACCTCCAAAAAATTAAATTAAAGTGAAATCAATTGTAAAACAGTTATATGGTTCTTACGTAAATGTCAAGCCATATACCTTTTTTTTCCCAGAAATTTTAGGTGGATATCACATGGCCCAGCACTTCTTGCACAATTTTGTGCAGAACAATCCACATTTGTGTCCACTCCTGCACCCAGTGCCATTTGAGGCAATTAGAAGGCAAGCCACAGAGGACATGATGCTTCTCTTTGTCATGGCAACAAGGTCTAATGCAAGGTAATTGGAGCAATTAAGACTTTATGTCAGTTATCTATGCATGGCATTACTAATCCCAAAATATATTATACTCTCCCTGTTCGATGCTGAATCACTCCCAAATCTGTGTCAGATCCAAGGGCATTATTTAGTGTTATTTCAGACAATTTTTTTAACATCAGTTTGAATGTTTTCTTTTAAACCATAATTTATTTTCAAAATTGAATTTAAAATTTATGCAATTTAGTGTTGCACCATTGCAGCCTTTTTCTCTCCAAAATGCACACTAATTTGAACCAGGTAGGGAAACTGGTTTCCAAAAGGGCTACAGATCCTATTTGGCATGTATCTCATTTAGCATTATTTGATATTACCAAAAATTGGCATGGGTGGTTGTTGGGTATTTTCTGGGGAGAGGGGTGAAATTTTCCCCATTTTCAGCCATTTGCTGCTGAGGTACATGTACCTTCTTACAAATCCCTGGTGGTAGATATATATGCACATTTTGAAATGAGGGTAGT
This sequence comes from Actinernus sp. WN-2022, assembly GCA_030867875.1. Taxonomy (NCBI): domain Eukaryota; kingdom Metazoa; phylum Cnidaria; class Anthozoa; order Actiniaria; family Actinernidae; genus Actinernus; species Actinernus sp. WN-2022. Next base: position 25,818,543 of record JAOWCC010000577.1, read on the forward strand.
TTTGCAGCAATCTTTTTGGGGGAATTGTGAAAAAAAAAGGAAAAATCACAAACATTAAAACCAGCAAATATTTTATGCTATATATATGGTACTTTAGATTTGATATTTGTTATGTTGGGCTTCCTGTGGTGACTACTCTCATGCACGATCACCTCCCATAAGCACCTTGCCTGACAACAAGGGTGGTCATGCTCACTTATAAGAGGTTTTACTGTAATAATATTTTAAAATATAGTTTTAATACTTAATTTATAAATATTATACAGAATCAACATTCCACCTGAATGTTTGGACATCATTCATGAAAATGGATACCTCTGGGGATTTGCTTGGGAAGGCAGTATAGGTGCAGGTAAGTTTATCCAACAGATACAGGATATCTTCAAAGTTTTTGCCTCAAAGTTTCAATCTCAATTTTTTTCCTTGTAAGAATTTAAAAATGCAAAATTAATATTCTCCACCTAAAGGTCACAAGGTTTTCAATTTCATGTGTCTTCATAAAATTGTTGCCAAAAATATATATATTTGCAACAAAATAATTTCAGTACTACAGTATATAGCTATACGAGCTGTGTTTGAGGCAGGTCTTTCCGTATTTGAATGTAAAGTGTGTTCCAAGACATCAACAGATTGTTTTCAAACTCAAAGAGGACTTTGCAATAAGAATTATTGAGAAGCACCCATCTAGCTTGTAAAAGCAAATTTCAAGGCATTGTAGCTAGAGTTATGTAAATGTAATGGATAATAGCATAATTTGCCCATCACACTTAACAAAGTCACCAACAAAAACAACAAACGAATCCTGCATCTTGAGCCACTCTTTAGAAAAACTGTTACATGTATGTTTCCTTTCCTGGAACTTATGTGTAATTTAAGCTCCTCACTTACAGATTTAAACTGAATGACAGGATTTTGATTTTCACCATAACTACTGCTGTCTTAATAAAGGCACAGGAGCTCCATCACTTTGAGAGGAAGGGTTTTCTTAGAGTTTTCAACAAGTCATTTTTTAAATTTATAAATTCAGTGGCTGAATTTCAGTGGCACATTGGTGATTGGCTAATAATTCCAAACAACAGCCTATACCTTGCACACTCAGCCATAAACCACCACGGCTGAGCCTACTTTGATGTTTTGGTGCCACTACAAGCTTAAAGCAATATAAAATGTACTTAAATTGTTAGTTATAGTATGATGTAATTTCGTCAAAGGTGTTGTGTAAGAATGGAATGCTACATATATATATGTTTTGGTTCAATTATTACCAGTACAATTTTTTTGAACCAGTACCATTTTTTAGAAGTGGTTCATTTTTTCTAGATTCTAAAAAGGGATTTTTTTATTTTTTGGGATTCATAAAAAAAGAAGTTTAGTTTTTTTGGGGGGGAATTAAAAAGAAAAAAAATCCACTCACCCCTCCTCTACAAATTTTTTTGGTCTACACTGCATAACATAAAAGATGAACAACACAAACAAGGTATAAAGGTAGTTTTATTCCAAAGTAGAACTCGCTATGCTATTTTCTTACATGGAAAGCCTATCATAAAACTTACCCCAAACAACAAGTTCACACTTGTAAATAAAATTTGAACTGGTTCAAAAAAATTGTACTGTCTGGCTCAAAAAAATGGCACTGGTTCAACAATTTTGTACTGGTTCAAAAATTGTACTGGTTCAAATTTTTTGAACCAAAGATAAAATTGAACCACAACATATACACTGTATTATTTTAGATTAATTGCAGTTATTTCTTATAGGTGGTGAAGAGACTAGGAATGTGCAAAGTAAGTTTGTTTTTCTGTATTGAAATGTATGGATTATACATTATATTGTTCATGCCAAGTAATAGGGAAAAATAAAGAAAAGTAGTTGTTTGAAATATTTTTTAATGTACTAGCTATAACAGAAACATTGAATATTTTACTATTCATGGTAAATTATATAATTATTACTAAACTTGATGGCTATACTCGCAAGGACAAATTAAGTAATTAAGCATAATTTTAAAGTGTAAATTAGTTAAAATTAATATTAAGTAATTAGATTTCAAAATACAAATCGACTGTAAACAATATTTCCTAAGAAGCACTTGATTCATTGTTTTATGTAATGAGATGTGCTTTTAAGTTTACATTTTTTTGTATTTCATTCATGATTTCAGACATATACCCTGTCAACATGCTAAGGCCTCCCTCAGTCACCATATTGAGGCCCACAGCAAATGGTGTCCTACAAGTTCACCAGACTTATGAAAATTTAGATGAAAGTGAAGGTAAATTCTTAACCCTTTCACGCTGGTACGCATCATTTGACATATTTTTATACTGGTTACTTGCTTTGAGGATATCAGTCTTGCTATTAAGTTCAAAGAGCAAGGCCCTGAGATTGCTACACAACATAATGTATAGAAAAAATTATCATACTGAACTGCATTTAGGCATATTAAATTTGAATAATTTCATCTAAATCCTCATTTCTTTGCATACATTAACTTCAGTTAAAATGGCACTTAAAAAGTAGGGGGAGGGGAGGAGAAGAGAAGAGAAGGGATGCCTACCCACAAGGCCTGTGATTTTGAAAAATGCCTCCTAATTATAAATAGTTATAGATGTCTGATCTGTCAAAAAATATTCCTTGCTGATTGTAGGCGGCTCTCAGAAAACTTTTTATATTTCCTCCAAATTAACGGGGTTACCAACCTCTAAATCATCAATGTAACTTCTCTAATATCAAGCCATTTTAATAAGTGTGCTTGTAACAGGTTTTCTTTAGCAACACAATGTAACCACAGGTTATCAAGCTCTATAAGTGGCAATATTTACTAACATTTTTATAGAATTTTTTTAGTCCTGGATTTTTAAAACTAATATTGAACAAAAAACGACAATACTCACAGAATGTGTTTAATTGTCCATGGGATGTGTATAAAGTATTGTCGCCTTTTATTCAATATTAGTTTTGAAAATCTAAAAATGATTGGTGCTAATCAATATTGTCAGTACTGCACCAATCAGGTACATCAGGTTTTTTTTATAACAAGGGTTGCACGAAGGTGTTTCCTTCACTTCCTTGTTCCCTTCCCCCCTACTTCCTTGTTCCCTTCCCCCTTACTTCATTGTTCTCGTGCCATTCTGCCCTCAGGTTTCCCAAATAAAATGCATTGCAGGCTATCAAAATGTCCTTCTGTAGTCTGCAACATATACATGTATTCTGCATATACATGTATTCTCCACTTGCTTGCAATAATTGATATTTAAGTTAACATCTAAGTTTTTTTCTTCCTCGTAGAACTTGACAGTTTTCGAGAAGGCCTTCCAGCAACAGTAAGGGATGCCCAGAGACTTCTTACTGATGCTGTTGCTTCAAGGTAATGCCATTAAAAAAGTAGTTGAAATTAACCTTTTTTCTTCACCAAGTTGTTCCCCCAAGCAAGATCTCTCTAAAAATGTTACAAAGTAGGGAGTCACCATTCTCGTTATTGCATGAAGTAGCTGCAACTGATCGTAATGTGAGGTCCCACAGCAGAAATAATGTGAAATGTCAGCATGAGTGAACTGTCAGCACCCTTTGACTGCTAGGTCATACTGTTCATAGCGAACAAATGAATATATTAATATGCAGCATGTATACCAAACTTAACATAAAAACCTTTAAAATACTGTAAGTGGACAGTACTGTAGCAGAATACAACAAATCTGCTTTGTTAGTATCCCTACTCAAGCTGAAAAATACCTATACTGTCTTACAGTATTTGAATATCTAAGCATCCAAAAAAATGGATGGTTTTTGTTGGCCAACTTGCTGTGATTATATATATTGAAGAAAAATGGGGATCACCATTTCCGTTTCGGAGATATTTTGTAAAATATTGCAAATTTAGCTCCAAAATAGACCTTGTCAGAGGAAGGAATGGGGTGAGTTAAAAATAATAATTATTTATTTACTGTCAGTAATGCAGGGAGTGGTTGCCCAATCTCCCAAGCCAGGGGCTCGACAAATTAATAGTAACAAAATATTAAAATATTATATGTAGTAGGACAATAAAGGGCATGACATTATAACACAAATGGAAGCTAAGAGAATTCTAGTTTCAATTTACATATATATAATAATATTGTTAAAGGGGCTATATGTCATGGTACAGTATAATTGTTCGGTTGGTGGCTTTAATTGGATACAAACAGTTAAACTTTTCTCCTTCAATGCTTGATTGAAAGGATTTGCAATATTTCCCCAGTAGACTGTTTATATACACTGTTCTTTGGTCATTTTTGCATATTTGTTTTGATTTTAAGCATCCCACATGGCCGAGAAGTTCGGTAGTACATATCAAACACGGTGGAAATAGCGGTTTCGATTCCGGCCTGGAATGCGATGCTTATTACTGTGACACAGCCTCTTTAATACATAACAATATGGATAAAAACTAAGAGAACTCTAGTATATATACAATATTAGTAAACAACACGGGAACCTACATAGATCAGGCAATTTGATTGGCTTGCTATCTCTGAATAATGAGCAATAGCATGCACCTACATGTACAAAACTCGGGATAATTTTGAAACAAAATGGCAGGTGTAAATTCACGTTTCGCGATTGTTTCCGATGCGGAAATTTTAGAAGCTAGTTCAACAAAATGCAGTACCCAAAAGCAGGTTCCTGTGTTGTACATTGTATATACTAAAACAATAATTATTATTTGCCTCGGGCTCAGTTGATATTGGTGAATATTCCCCTCAACTTCCTCTTTTGGGAATATTCACCAATATCAACTTTGCCTTTGGAATGATTTCAACCCAAGAATAGTGGGAAACCATTCTAAAAAAACCTAACTTGTAAAAATGCTGTGACATAGGCCTAGTATGCAGGATGGATGCTCCTGGTTATGGGCTCCTTGTTTTGTTCATAAGTATCGATTTGCTAATGCCATTTTCGCCCCCGTCTAACCATCACCGACAATAACTAGTTCCTCACGAGTTAAAAATGAACACATTTTATTTTTATTTTACTGTTTTAAAAGAGAGAGGTCTTTGTTGACGGCCACTCAAGACAGAGAGTATGAGGTCTCCCTAGAGACAGACAGAATGAGAGTAAGTATGAAGTTACTTGTTCCTTTAAAAAAAAAAATTGTTACTTGATCGAGTCTGGTTCGAATTCCCTCGCTGTCTTTTTGTTGTTCTTATTTCTATTCTTCAATTTTTGGATTGTTTGGAATGCTAACCTTCAACCAATCAGTAACCATATCATGGTATTTCCAACATTGCCACTGACAGTGAGCTTTAAGCCTGCCTTCAAATTTAGACTAATTTCAGACTTGTCAGACCACAGACCACCTTGATTAAACATTTAATTGGGTTGTTGAAATTCATCACTTCCTTTGTCCAGCTTTTCAACTGTTCAACTGTGACCTGCCAATACAGAGCCATGATTGCATACAGATATCTGATTATTAAAGCTTTAAAAAATCAATATTATTGAAACAATGGTTGTTATAATTACTTAATTAGGATCAGAGAATTCAGCATCAAGAAAGGACAACAACAGATGAAAGAACTGAAGTCCAGGTACATATATATATATATATAATACCGGTATATCATTATCATGTTGATATACCAGTATTAGCCGATATTTGACTCCTATGGGAAAAAAAAAACGAAATCCCCCCCATGTACAATGTAAATTTCTTCATTGGATGAGCTGTAATTGATATTGGTCACTAATTATAGACTTTTCTGCAAGACAACCTTTCCTGCTTTGACTGTATATATTTATTTCATTTTTTGACACATTGCCATTGTTATTCAATATCCTTTATTTCACAAAGATCCCAACTAGGATTTCAATCAATATTGCTCTTTAGATATTCAAGGCCTTTATATGGAGGTACTGCTTTATTAGTTATATAAAGGCTCTTGAATACCTACATGTAATGAGCCATATAAAGGGTTGTGAACACCTAATCTTTATATTGTGGAATATTAGTGAAATAAAGGCTATTGAATAACAATGAAATAAGTCAGTAAAATACCTTACACCTCTGTATTTAGCCATATACAGTACCTCTCTCAGGGCCTATGGCCATCAGGATATATATGGCTAAATACCTTGGTTCTCATGCAGTATTGAACTCTTGCATTTCAAATATATATGCATCATACATGCTATATCATTAGTGATTAAGGCCAGTACTAATGTAATAATTATATACCATCTTAGCTGGCCTTGCAAATGTACTAAACTTTGTTTCATTTGCAATATATTTAGAATATACAAAGGCAAAGAGAAATGTTCAGGTTGCATCTGCCAAATGAACCACAAGAGGGTGGAATACGTGTGAGAGTTAGGGATGGAAGGTCCAATATTCCATTCAACCGGAGGTTTCGTCTGACAGATACTTGTGAGGTATTTAAATTCTATATTTATGTCCAAATACACATGCTTATTAGTTAATATATTTAAAAATATTGTATGTGTTTGTCTCATGTTTTTGTGATATGTACAGCACCTGGCATAGGCTTGTAGAACTTCATTAGGAAAGCAGGGGCCCTGTCAATAGTTTTTATAGCACCTGTTCCTCAAGATATTGCACCTGTAATGTGGCTTGCTCAAGTTTCTTTTTTTTTGTTCACGTTTCTATGGGGTCTGGGAAATAAAACAAAATAGACAATCAAAGATGCTGAAAATTTAATGTAGTCAATATTTCAGTTTTAGTTTCTACATGCAGTGTATACCTAAAACAAATCCAAAGCCATGCAGATACCAGGAAACATACTTGACTGGGTAAAATATTTGTAAATTGAATTAAACATATATAGCAGCCATCACCCATAACATTGAGTGAGCTCACCTGTGGCAGGTGTTATCGTTATGGCCCTTATTGACATTCCTGGAAAGGGATTTCGAGAGGGCAGCTCTATTCACCAAGTAAATAGTTTCCTAATTTGTTTTTGTTTTCATTGCATTGTAGTTGTTATACCAGGCAGCATTTGTATTCTTTGGAGTCACAGAAAACTTCACACTTCGGCTGCACTTTGCTAATAACATTATACCAAGAGGCTCATCTATAATTGGAAGCACGGCTATACGGGATGGCACAACGCTTATCCTAGTTTATAGTTAAGCTACATTAGCTTACATACTCGAGCATGTTAAGTCTTGGCTAAGCTGAATATAGTTCTGATGAAACACACTACATGTACATTTAATTTACTATCTTTATTATTTGAAATCAAAATACTTTAGAAATCTGTAATGGCTTGAGACAGTGTCATTCGCAGGGGCTTCCTGATTGGCTAAGTGACACAACATATAATCAAAAATATGTCACAAATTCATCAAAACTTTCTTTGGTGACCACAATATGGCACGCAGCAAAATAAAATTACATAAAATTCTGAGATTAGTGATATCCACAATTTTTGTAGAATTGGCACATATGTAAGCCTTCCTTTATTCAATAAAATCGTTTTAGCCTCGATTTTGTGTTCATATTTTGCATGGCAAGCCTTAAACATGCTTGAGTAATAGTCCCCTTTCACTTTGAAAAATTGCCACAGAGTGCAATGACAACAGACGCACTTGTTTGTCACTCATTCGGAAGTAAAATATTCACAGTCAATTATAATAATTATGAGGATTATAATTCCCAACACTGTGTATTGTTGCAGTTTCAGCTTCAGTACTTTCTCGCTTGTATTTGTGAATGTTCTACTCCACAATGAGACTTACCGGTAGTAATGAGCAAGTGCATCTGCAGTTTTCATTGCACTCTCTATTAATTTTGAATGTAAAAGGTAAACATACTGTTTTGAGTGCAAGTGAAAAACTTACAAGTTATAATTAATCTCAATTTGCATGAGAACATTAATAACTATGAATTTTAATTTGTAACGAGGCTTGATCATTTATCATTGATCATTTATCACATGGTCTGAAATGGGGCAACAAACAGGCAAGCTGAAAGGGTCTATTGAAACCTAGCTCCTCTATAATTGTAAGCTCACTAGAGCTGAAACTTAATCCAATGGGGGAAAAGAGCATACTTTCATGAAATTAGCAACTGTGCTTGAAAAGTTTGAAAATTTGAAGAGAAATGTACTGTACGTGGTATGCAATTACAGCTAGCTTGCCTACCATTGACAATCACTTTCTCATTAAATTTCCAAACTGTTTTGATATCTGACAATGAGAGTGGAGTGAAAAGTCACAGTCATGCACGTCCCATAATGGTGTGATAGCCATGTATGCAAGTACATGTTAGCAGAGTAAAAGCTTGAGTCATTTCTGTTTGAGCTGACCCTAATATTCGTTTGGTTGAGCAACCTGAGCCTTAATTTGCACTAAAACTCAAGATTCACAGTGAATGCCTTGGTTTTATATGAATGAACTGGAGAGGATCACCTGTATAATATAAAGCTTCACTTTTTACATTGAAGGTCTTTATAAAGACTTCTGTTTGGGGCTTAAAGCCTTAGACAAGTTTTTATACAGATCCTTACTCAGTGAAGTTTCGGCTACTGAGGGTAAGTTTGATCACATGACCAATCATATCCCTGTTGTCATTGGATAGTTTCCTTTATTTGTGAATATATAGTTAATGAATTTTACTTAAAACTTACAACAGTTGTTAGCTTCAATGAAATTTTGGTATAGTACTAGTTTAAACCGTCATTCTTTTAGTGTATATTACACAAACAAATGATGTAGTCATGCAGCCTCTTATATTTATAGCTGGGTTATTTTTTAGCCTTGACAACTATGTGAGACAGACGTACATTGACAGTTAAAAACGTCGTGTTTTATCAAATAGGGTATAACTTGATCATTTGGGATATGTAACTTAAAGTTGCATTACTGTATTTGTTGTCAGCGAGAAAAGGAAAGCTAATTGGTGCACTGGACATTATGGGTAACCTGTTTATATTGATAAAAGTCTGCATACACAAAACATTGCATCCTAAGTAAACAGTACACAATGTACCAACTTTAAATACTGATCATATTGGGCTTCAAAATAAACCAAATGAGCATGTAATTACATAACAATTACATATTCTTCGTTTGCAACTGAGGTCATGTCGGCCATATTGTATGACGTCAACAAAAGTTCCTTGTTCGATCAACGTTCGATCAACCATATAAAAAAAAGATTTCTTTGTTATTGTTATCCAACATGGCTGCAGGTCTTTCTTTTATATCTGAATCTCTGGCGATTGATTGCAAACCAGCAATATGTGTTGACAGTTGACTGTTCCTAGTACACACGTGTTTCAACAATGTATTGAACACTGGGAACAACAAAGAGCTATATACTGTTTCAACTATTTAACCGTAACAATGATGTTCTATTTACATTATCACAGAAATAATTCCATAATAATTATTATGTTAATGTTCATATCATGCACTGTGTGACTCGAATAAATGGCACTGTCTCCATTAAGAAAACTATGTGGTTGGGATTGTATTATGATTTAAAGTATTGACAATATGCAGGGACGCGCGGAACTTACACTCCGATGAAATCAACAAATGTTATATAGTAACATAGTCTAGCCGGCTGACCGGATCCTGGCACAATGTTGTGTACTGGATAGGCTTTAGCACATTCTGCCGGCAGAATTTCGAGCATAATAGGACCTCAGGAGCAGAAAACATAATTGGGGCATAATCCGGGCAGAATAGGCCATTTTGCATATTTGGGGGCCTGGGAGGGAACGAGGAAAAGTGGGGAAGAGAGGGAGCTGGGTACGAGCAAAATGGATATCTCTGCTTCCATTTCCATGTTATTGTGGCCATGTTAGTTTTAAGGATTAAATAATAAATGCGCATACGTTGGTTGGGTGAAATCATGGCTCATTTTCATGTTTGACGATTGTTGAATTTTTCAGAAGCATAAATTCGAGCATAATAGTACTTTTGGAGCATAATTTCGAGCAGAATAGTCCTATTTTCGGGCAATTCTTTCGAGCAGAATAGCCTTTTTTTCGAGCAGAATGTGCTAAAGCCTAGTACTGGAGGTTTTTAGCGTGTCGATGTTTTCAAAGTTGTGTTTTGATTAAAAACAAGCAATAATATCTCACGGATCTCAGGTAATGAGCACAATTATACCTATTGTCGAAAAAGTGCCAAAACTGACGGTCACAGACACTGAGACAGCTAGCTCGAGACATGAATTCGTGTGACGAAAACAAATATGGTCGCATAAAGAGATTGATCGAGGCAGGAAAACGGAATAAAAACAATAATCGAAAGCCAAGTTATTTGAATGTCTGGTTGTAGTGAGTCTATGGACTTATGGTCTGAAAATCCTACAATAGTTGGCCGAGGAAACAGTTGGTTTTTATATCTAAGAACACAGGAAACTACAGAAAACAAACATGGACAAAATATCTTACTCTTACTCTTACATCATAGAGTTGTAAGATAAAAAAATGAACAGCGTTTGCCACGGACAACATTTCTAACTGTGTTTGAATACCTGGGGCTGGTCTTACCTCGTTCGGTCGTTTGACTTCGGCCGCTTCGCCTGGCGATAGGTTTTCCCAAACCATTCCCGTAAACTCGATGGCTTGCTCGCCTAGGTTTTCCCTAAAACAGATTCCCGTAAGCTCGATGGCTTGCTCCCCCAACTAAGTGTAGAACTTGAGAAAACTCATTTCTTTTTAACATTATTTCCTCAAATGCAACCAAGACCAAGACAGAGAGCAACTTTTCGCATGATTCGTCGTCATCGTTGGGATACCTGTGGCCGTCACGTTTTGGCGCCATTTTCGGACGCGCGCGCGCATCCTAATTAGCAATTCAATGAGAAAGCTGAAACATCAATAGAAATTCCAGTCTCAATCATTATTCCCATTAACCCCGTTTCCCCCTGGGACAGAATTCAAATTCCTCCGCGGGCCTTTTTGAATGATGAGATTTTATCAGGTATAAAGGAGCATGCACGTGACTGATTTGCTTCATCTGATTGAACAAAATGCTCATTAATTATTCTTGAGTTTTTGAAATTAGTGTAAGTGTGACCATTTATTTTTATCAGATTTTATCAACTTTTTATCATGTACTATTTTGTTGTTAGGGTTTCAATGATTGAATTTTAATATTTTTTTAAGTTTTTTTTATCTATGATCCATGTATTTATATTGTTAATGTGCTATTGTATATTTATATAATTTATTAGCTTTAGAGGGCCACAGGTTTGTTATTTTTTACTATATATGTGCTACTCATGAAATAAAGACTGTAGACCTTCAGGGTACGTTTTTGGGGAAACGTTATAGCGCTCCGTCCGTTTATCGCACATACCAAAACCTATATATCGTTGGAAAGCTTATATAACTGACTACAAGACAGCAGTAAAAAAATGCGCTCTTTGTTAACCTTTTCATTCCAGTTCAAAATGCTAAAAGCGAACAACTATTTACAAGAATTGTCTGAACATTGAAAGTCTGGTAGCAAGATGTCACAGCGTTGATCAAATACCACACTGATTACAAGTACTGGGGAAAAGGTTTTAAATAAATCTCTGCTTCTGAAGGTCTACAGTAACCTTAATAATAATAATAAGTCTATTTCATGATGATGGGACATTATACCATTAATGGCTATGCTTTTAATATTATGCTTTTGTATAATTTAAATCTGTCTAAGGCAGATCCATTAAAATTTGTAAACAATTTTAATCTAGTTGATAATTGTACTGGGTTACACTTTTTTGCACTGAATTACTGAATTACTGAATTACTTTTTTTTTAATGTATGTGATTATTTCTCTTATTCAAAGGAAATAATCTAATTCTGATTGATAATTCGATTTTGATAGTTTAGCTGAATTGCTGGTTTTCACTTGACGTCATAGCCGCCATGTTGGTGCCCTTAAACAATAGATTCCTCGTTAGCTTCTTTTGTTGGGGCACAAACATGGCCGCCATGCTCTTTGTCATTTGAATCTCTGGGGATTGAGTGAAAACCAGCAATAGCCCATTTCCGAGATATGCCTCACTTCCTACATACAAAGGAATCAATACGAGGCTTCGGAAGTGCTGTAGTCTTGTCACGAACGACTGAGTATTATGCACGGAGCCTCGTATTGATTCCTTTGTACGTAGGAAGTGAGGCATATCTCGGTAGTGGGCTATTGGAATATAGACAGAATGCTGAATAGCATAGAAATTCAACTCTGAAAAGCTTTGTGTAGATTGAATTTATCCTTTCGAATAGACAGCCGCCACCTTTTTCGGTACGGTAGATTATTGCTGATTTTGTGCCAACATATTTACAAATATGAGTAGGGAATTGATGAAGTATTATAAGTCATAAAATAAAACATGTTGTGCCTTAATTCATTAATGCTTGGTGATTTTGTTTAAATGTGCTTTCCCATCCAGTGTTAAAACATCAAAAGGAATCAATCGAGTGGCATGTGAATATGGAAGACCTGCTGATACGGACTTAATGCCATCTCACATAAACTTAAGCGCCTGTGGAGCCGAAAACTGGTTTTCCAATGACATCGGCATACGCTCGCAGTGGCGTAGCGAACCCATAGGCCCGTAGGCCCGGACCTACGGGCCTTTTTCAGGCCACCAATGTATGAAAAAAAAGAATTTGGAATCTTAGTTTACTCTACGTGTACTTTGTTTCTAGACCGTACACTGTTAAATGTATTTTTTAATATCAGAAATATCTCCTGGTACGGGTCGCCTTATTTGTCGGGCAGGCATACGCGTTGGAACTTACAGTCAGTGTTTGTATGGAAATCCGATGTAAAGAATAATAATACCCGTAAACTGGAATTCTGAAACATTTATCAATTGCAAACTTATGATACTTTACTTACCAAATTTAAGGGATGTAGCTTTGCTAGATAGTGTCAGTGAAGTCTCGTTTTTAATTTTCATACATTTGTCTGCCAAAAAAATCCTCGCGGCCGGACTTGGAATGGGTTGACAGTTCACGCAAAAAATTATAGACAAATGTATGGAAATTAAAAACGAGACTGCACGCTTTCCAACACAGCTTACATCTCTCAGATTTATATATTAAAATATATATTTTGCCTAGTATGTTAAGTTAGCAATTCATTAATTTTGAATTCAAGTTTTACCGGCGAAAATTATTTGACATCGGGGCCATACAAACAACTTGTATTAATTTCCTACGTGTTTTCCCGAGCAAACGAACGCAACATGTAGGCCCAACATCGCCCAACATTGTTGGGCACAACATGTTGCGTTGGTTTGTAAACCATGTTGGGCAATGTTGCACAACATTTCTTTTGTTTTCGTAATCGAGGAAGTGTTGGGTGATGTTGTGCCACCATGTTGCGTTCGTTTGCTCGGGGATTAAAGGTCTATTAAAATATTTTTCTCCATATAAGTGTGGTATCTTACCTTTAAGATTATAGTAAAACAAAGCTCCTGTTTTAGGCTGGCCAATAGTTCCACTTTTGGAACAGAAAAGGTTGCCATTTTAACCCTTAGTCCCGATCTCACTCTAGTAAAACGGCGACAGTTTTATGAGCTTTTAATTTCATGTGAATCAAGGCTCTTCCGTTTAAAATGTTCGATATGTCTGTAGCATTTTGGCTTTCTATTAAGGTAAACTTCAGAATTTATATCGACTTCACAAACACTTTTCGAGTCTCAGGAATGCAGGAAATGGCGTTTTAGATTGTAAAATCAAAACAAAATCCCGCGGGAATGCCGGACCCCCCTAAAAGATCGCGCCTCCGGCGCTCGTTGCCCGGATTCAAGCAGGTCGGGCCTATAATTATAAAAAAAACTCGCTACGCCCCTGCGCTCGCACTCTCATGACATGAGCACGAAACTATAAAGACATCAGTTGAGAAGCATGATTATAGAGCAATTATTATATATATAAATTATGAGGTGTTCAACATATCGGGTGCATTGTGGGAACAATTTCCATAATGGGAAAATTTCGTTTAGTTATACTACATCCAAAACCATTAAATCTTCATTAACAGTACGTATACGTAGCCATTGTTGCATTGGTCTCATAAGAAGTTCGAATGTTTATATACTTGTTCTCGGCTTCTGCGGGCGTCATATTGAACTTTTAAGCCAATTTGGACCAGCAGTTTTCTTTAATCTGCCTGTACAGGCATTCGTATCGCTGCACTTCTTCCAATCCATAAATCCTGCGATTGAACTTTAGACGCGCCACCATCATGAAAATGTGCATGTAGGAAGATGTACATTCTGGGATAGCTTCGATCGTCTCTGTCGTAAGGATCCAGTCCGCGACTGGTTACCATTAAAAAAACGCCATCACTTCCGATCGTCTCTGACGTAAGCCGATAGAACTCAATTCTATCGGGACGATCGGGTCGTTTTGTCGTAAGGATCGTCCGCGATCGCCCCGGGAGTGTTTCCATATAATCCCTAACCCTAACCCATATAATTTCTTCCATATAATATAAGAATATGAAAGAGCATATATCTATTTTTGTTTGGTATTGAAGGCTTGTGTTGCGCTTATCGAATTGATAGATTGCTTCATCGTGCTTTTAAATTTGGTTATGTTTTGGAGCGCATATTTATTATGGACATAAATTAATAGTAGAGACCGCAAAAGATTACACGCGACCGACCCAAATCCTGCCTTTCATGAATTGCTTCCTCAAAGACGAGGAAGACAATTATGCAAGCGCGGTCATAAATGCTCACTGCCTAGAATAAAAACTGAACGCTTTAAACGCAGCTTTATAAACAGATGTCTTTTCAACATGATTTAGTCTAGTTTACCTATAACTTTTAGTCTTTATCTGACATTTTACAGGAATACCACGACCTTGAAAAACAATTGTTTTTCCCTGACCAGGGAAAAGTCTGGGAATTTAGTATTTGGTCAGGGAATCCCAAATTTCATTAAAAGTCAGGGAATTTTTATTTTCAGGATTGACATACCTATCAGTTTGGGGGCTATTTTGTTCAATGTTGCTGTCCCAAAATAGCGATTGAATATTTGTAAAAATAGGAGCGTGCGCTGGAGGTCCGTGAAAAATGCGGATCAAAAAATGCTTCTGGTCAGTGACTAACAGCTTCGGATTCCCTGCTGCGGTGTATTATGAACTTTTTCGTATTCTCAAAAAAAAATCGAACTTAGTTTCTTCATTGGGTTACCTGTTGCGCGCTCTAATCCCTCAGTATTTCCACTGCCAAGTGACGTCACATCCCGTGGTATTCCCGCTGCCAAGTGACGTCACATCCCGCAGTATTCCCGCTGCCTAGTGACGTCACATCCGTCAGTTATCTGCCAAGTGACGTATGGCATTCTATACGCCATACCATGCTATATGGCATTCTATATGGCATTTGAACTTATATGGCATTCTATATGGCATTTGAAGCTATATGGCATTCTATATGGCATTTGAAGCTATATGGCATTCTATATGGCATTTGAAGCTATATGGCATTCTATATGGCATTTGAACTTATATGGCATTCTATATGGCATTTGAACCTATATGGCATTCTATATGGCATTTGAAGCTATATGGCATTCTATGTGGCATTTGAAATTATATGGCATTCTATATGGCATTTGAACCTATATGGCATTCTATATGGCATTTGAACCTATATGGCATTTGAAGCTATATGGCATTCTAACTTATATGGCATTCTATATGGCATTTGAACTTATATGGCATTCTATATGGCAGCTATATGGCATTTGAACTTATGTGGCATTCTATGTGGCATTCTAACCTATATGGCATTCTATATGGCATTTGAAGCTACATGGCATTCTATGTGGCATTCTAACCTATATGGCATTCTATATGGCATTTGAAGCTATATGGCATTCTATATGGCATTTGAAGCTATATGGCATTCTATGTGGCATTCTAACCTATGGCATTCTAACTTATATGGCATTCTATCTGGCATTTTAAATCAACCTCGGAACTCATCAGGTTATCACGGTACGTGGTATTTTCACCTTAGAATACCTGGTATTTTGCCAAGTGGCCCTATACCTCAATTGGTCCGCAATGATTACCTCTCGCTCGTGTCCGACTCAGCCATTTTGACAGCTAGAGAAGCAGACATGTGTGAGAAATATGACACCTCACCGTGACCATGGTTGTTTACCATTTACACATAAATTCCGGTCGGAAATTCCGGTGTAAATGGTACACGAAATTTCCCAAACTGAATTTCCGATCTGAAAAAAGGTTTACCATTTGTACACAAACCGTTGCAGATGAAAATCGCTCCCCTAGCACAAACCATGTATGACAAAATATGCTAGAACTCTATGTAATAATACCTTGGCCTAGATGGCCCGAGTTCAGGCCACTCGGGGCCTCTTGTTATATCCTACAATAGGACCATTGTTAGGAAATTTCAGTAAAGTGCAAATCTTTCTCTGAGCTGGACTCAAGTCGACTGTCTTATAATCTTATTTCTAGGCCATGGTAAAAAGCTCCTGGAATACATTAAATTCATTTTAGAAATCTGATTACTAAATTAATATTAACGATCAAATTCAATTTGCATCAAGCTCCAAGTACAGAAGTCTTTCAGTGCCAAATCAGTATCTCTTTCAGAAATGTTTGTGCTTGACGAATTTCATATCTTTCAATTAGCCAATACAATATCATAAATACCGTCTCATATCTAGCAAGTCAGAAAATAAACTCGGAATCCAAAGATAAGGTCCCAAAATTAGTTGAATGCCAATTAATGGAACCGTATATGTCGTGGCTAATTTTCAATGACTTATAAACTAATTTTTAAGTCTAATTTAGTGCATGCCACATCTATTGTTTTCGTACCTGTATTAAAGTTGTATGTGTTTGTACCGTTCGTGAACAATGCAACGACACCTCACTGACGAAATCAGTCTGGTTCGTAATTCACTCAAGGGATCATGTGCTGTCAGAAAAACTTGATAATTACCTCCAGGAATAATTGAAATTCGTCCTCGTTAGTAAAACTCTTGGTAGATTCCCGATCATGGTTTTCTACCAGCCTTGTACATAGTTCTCAGTGCAATGCTGTGGACGGCTTGAAGTAAAACATATAAACAGCAAGCGATGTTTCGTTGTATCCGCCCCGCCAATGATTTACATTTCTAGCTGCCAGAAGTATCTCTTGGTTCTAACGTATGATGAACTACAACGATTCCGTGTTACTGAGTCTTTAGTCCTCGCTCGAGAGTGCTCGTTTCTCGTCTGTCTCTGATCACTCAGTAGCCCTGGACCATACCCGTTAAATTGCGTTATTGAGACACCGGTTACTTGACTGGTGGCCCAGCTCACTTATTCGAACACTGCCACAGGTATCCCAAACAACGGTCATAAATTAGACAGATATTAGATATCAAACTTTGCTGATGTTTACTGAAAGCCGGTTTCAAACATACCGGGTGCTTTGTAATAAATAATCGGCCTCAAAAGCTCGGTGTACACGACAAGCATTTCAGGCACGACACTCCTAACTTGGGCACGGCACTCCTACCTTGGGCACGGCACTCCTAACTTAAAGTAATGATTATCATTACTTTAAAGCGACTTGAGAAGTAATGATAATCATTACTTTAAACCTCGAGAACGCATTGTGTTAGGGCAGCGCTGAATAACAATGTCGTACCCAGATCCCATTTACTGAATAAAGACGCGCGTAGACTAGGGACGACTGCAGCGTATACAAAAATGCGGAAATTTCAAAATTTGGCGAGCCCTGAGTCTTGCTATATCACGGGCGAGGATCGAGGAAGAGCCGGAGTATGAAATACGAGTGGTCAGCAGTATAAAGAGTGAATACCACAGAAAGCCCGCCCTAAGAGTTTGAAATGAAAAATTCATATAAATGGAAGACAAGCGTTTGTGCCGCGGGTTCATACATTTCTTTGTAAAAATCCGTACTTTTGAACATGAAACTTTCCCGGATATTCGATTGTGCGGGACAGTCCCGGATTTAATTTTTAGTAATTTGTCCCGCGTCCCGCATGGCTGTCAAAATGTCCCGCATTTTCGTTTCCGCGTAACATTGTATTTTTTTTTTTTTCCCTAATTCCCATTGGCACGGCCTTTTTCTGGTTGTACATTTTTCATTCGATATCGTGTCCTACTGGATAGGGATTTTGCAGTGTATAGCGTTACCACCCTTTGAACATCTTTGTTGTGGTAGCGTTAAGTTTATTTTTCCATACGTTTGAATTTTATATCTGTATAAATTCGGTGAATGCTTCTTTTCCTATTTTGAAAATAATAAAATGTCAATCTCAAGAGTTTGCCCATAGCCCAGTGAACACAAGTGGAACACACATGACCCGTGTAGGATACATGTTCACAACCTGCTATTACACCCACCTATATGTCATGTATAAAACCCGCTTCAACGGCGCATGGCGAGTTGGCAGAATGAATAAGTCATGTGGTTCAATAATGGCATGATTCCCTCAACAACCACTTCACAAGGTTTAAAAAGAACATGTTTCGCTTGTTTGCGTTTTCATCATCAAATCTGATACTGTGGCATGGTTTTGGCCAGGTATGGATCAGATGGACTATTGAAGGTGAGTCTTTTGACAGGAAAATTTAAGATATTTATTTACAGATGGCGTAATAACATTAGGAGTAAGAATTTCATTTTGGGACCATCATATGGTGGATCAAGTGATATCATTCATAGAACCGTAGTTATACCAAAAATTAAGGTTATATAGATTATATATAGCCGTTTGACGAGTAAACAGTCTCCCGTGGATAATATACTTGGATACAATTTTTATCGAGGTAAACAAACACCGTAGTTGTCGCTCAAATAATAATGTCTTTATTTCTCAACCGGTAAAATACGTACCGAGTCTTACAGTCATAATAATACAAGAAATATTAGTAATACAATAAGTCATAAGTATAGTAAATAAAATGTAACAATTGTCTATAATTAAAGGGCCAAGTTATATCTAAAGATTAATTTATTTACAAACGAGTTCTTGAAGCGAGAGGTGTTTATTTTAGGCCAAAGGGAGGATTGTTTTCTGAGGTTCCTGGAAGAAGGTTTAATTTTAGGCATAAGCTGAGTCAGAGGGTGATTAGAATTATTACGGACTTTACTGAAAATCTGTCTGTCACACCTCTGGAGTAATTCTCTGATTCGTAAGTGACCAGTAGTGTATTTTCTCTTAAAACATCTGTCTAGAAAACACTGGATGATAGATAAGTCAGGCTCAGAAGAGCCGTATACAGGTAGGGCATAAGTTATCTTAGGTACTATTATAGATTTAAAAAAGTGGTCGATTTCTGACTGGTTCAATCCTTCTTTTCTTAGGGATCTAAGGATAAAAAGACATTTGTTCGCCTCTGTAAGTTTCTTTTTAACATGAGCAGAGAATTTACAGTCCTGCTGGAAAGTAACACCTAGGATTTTAAGTTCAGTGCATTGCGGAATATTTCCAACTCCGAGATATTGTTTAACATGTCCTTTCTTGCGAAATATGAGCTCTTTACATTTAGATGGGTTACACGACATGGCATTATCATTGGACCAGTCTCTAAAATATTTGACGCAGTCACCTGTAATATCAGTAGCGTCTTTCCAAACTGGTACAATTATAGTAGAGTCGTCTGCGTATTTGACTAAAGCGGAGTCTACGCCAGGTCATTAAGAAATATAATAAATAGGTAGGGGCCACTGACGCTCCCTTGTATAGTCCCTTTATTAACATCAATCCAATCGCAATTCAGGCCATTTGAGACAACTCTTTATTTCCTGTTACTAAGGAAGCTCAGATACCAATTTATTATATACGGGTTCAGTGGTAGGAGTTTTAGTTTGACAGAAAGTAAATTATGCTTGACGGAATCAAAGGCTTTACTAAAGACCATAGCAAAAAGTCTGACTGCATCGCAGTTAGGGTGGTCTAGGTCCCCAAGGAGTTTGTGTTGTAGACATAGGAGGGCATCCGTGCAGTTCCCACCAATTCTGTATGCAAACTGTGATACAGATAGGTGCTGTTCCAGGGTGTCTCTCACAAAGGCCCGTACCATTCTCCTGCGCTCGATCCCAAAATGTCGGCTTCTCGGGCTATTCACCTTAGCATATCTCATTGCCCGCGCGGGAATAAGTCTGGTAACAACGGTATCAGAGCGAGACAGTTGAACCAGAGATCGCAAAATTGGATCCGGTGAGAAATGTCTTTGTTTCTATCGTACCGCACTACTGTGTTGTTTTGTGTCATAAGGAAATTAATGTTATCTTCCGCCATCGACTGTAGTTTTTTTCTTCCTTTGACAAGCTGGCCTCGCATTAATGCCTTTATGAATAACGTCAATACTTATCAGTTAAATATAGACCTCTTTGCAATCATGGGGGGTGGGGGGGGGGGGGGGGGAACTTCCGAAATTAATGGTTAGCTATGCACCTTATTCGAGGGTACGTCTGGATGGAGTTAACTGACACACGGCCAAAAATGTAACTGTCAACTAACAAATAAGGATATTTTTAACTCTTAACTGATAATTGAAAAATTACTGTTAGCTGATAAATTGAAGATCCAGTTTTGAAATTCAACAAAATAATGCTAATTCTCGAAGATTACCCTTAAAATGGTATTTCAGCGCATAACTGGGCAATAGGAGTTGAGTGATACGTGTGAGCATCATCGACGTACTTGATGGAGCAAACACTTACTCATAATCGATCCACTTCGGTCTGGAAATCGCAGGCATGTGTTTCGTACTCGGGCTTCCTGTGGCAAAAGGGAGGAAGAGAGGGGTTGGGGAAAAGCACACCGCGATAAAACGTTGTGATTCAAATACAAGTTTCAGAGGGCTTTAATAGCTCAATGTTCAGGTCAGGTTATTCTTTATTTCACACTCTTCGCTTTACATTTGGGTAATTTACACTGACATACACTGACATACACTCAATATAATAATATATACTGAGCAGCAAATAATGTTCTTCTATTGACCTTCGATTAAGTCAAGCAGGCGGTTCAAAATACAATTAGCATTTACAATTACATTCTCAATTACAGTTTATTTCCGGTGTTTAAACTTCACCGGGAAGAACAGCAGTTTTTTGTGCCGGGAATCTTAAGAAAATGTCGGGAATTGGTAGGCTCAGGGGATTTACCGGGAGATCAGCATTGCAGTAGTCTTCGGACACTATCATTAAACATATTAAAGCCTTTTTGAAGGGTTAACTTTATATTTGGACAAAGGCATTGAAAAAACGCCAAAACCGTTCGATTTTACCTAGATGGTTGCCACTAAAAATCTTCAGGGATTCTTCGATACAGTATTTGCTTGCGTCCTATCGGGAGTTCAAATCACTTCCCCGCCAGCACAAATAGCACACAGTACATGAATTCGAAAATCGATCAACCGGTAGTACAAACAGTTGATATAGCCGAGAGATTTACCGTGACATATAGGTAACAGAGTCGCTCCAACGTCGGTGTTGACGATTCAGTTTACCTAAATTTATTTAGTTAACTATTTAGTGCATGCCACCTATTTGGAAATGTCACGTGCCCACGGTCCTCAGATCCGGGGGAGACGTTGACTCGTGGAATCATCCAGACTAGTTACTATTGTATGGGATCAACGGTTTTATTTTCACCTGAAGTTTATGTTCACCCCCTCCCTCCCCCCCCCCCCCTGATTTCGCTGTTGTCGGTTACACTAATCTAGGCGGCATCCACTAAATAGTTAACTCGTTAACTCATTTTGTTAAATTTAACTAAACCGTCAACATTGACGTTGGAGTGACTACTGCACATTCCCATATTAACAAAATTGTTCGTAATGCACCACTCAATTCTAGCGGTGCCCATCTCCCCCGGGCCAACTTGTAAAACAAATTTCGAATGCCCCACGGTGGGGCCAAAGAAATAAGGCAAATGCCCCACCCCCGGGCAATCCATATACATTCACCGAGTACAAGTATTTTGAATCAGAGTGAAATGAATATGAATCGGGCTTGACTTCATAAAATAGTTCAAAAATCAGTTTAAAACTAGCATTAACGGCAAAATATGGCCGTTAAATACATGAAAGAGAAATATATAACATGCCTTTACATACTCAGTACCTTTGATATAACAGATCTACAGTGATCCTATGTGAAGTGTTGGCTGATTACACTTAGTTAGAATACTCTTTGCTTCCCTACTAGCTTTAAATACACCTACAAGCTTTTGTAGCCGGCCATTCTGGACAAGCCAGTCAGCCACGAAGTTTTTGCTTTTGTCAATAAATGTTTGCTGCAAGTAGGTTAGTTTCTTTCCAAGAATTATTTTCGGTAGTGTACAATGCCCTGCCCTCACGGAGTAGAAAATTTGACCGGTTACCGTCCATGGCTTTATGAACGTCTTTTGCCTATATGCTGTCTAATGCCCGACCGGTTGCCAATGATGACATTAGGCTAGCGAAAGCAGCACATTACCATAATGCTTTTGAGGGTTATGCAAATAATTCTCGTAAGACCTGGCAAACGATAAATGAAATCACTTCTAGGAAATCGAATAAATCATCCATCAACCAACTTAGGCCTAGTTTGGGGCCCAATGTCGCCCAATGTCGCCTAATGTTGCCCATCGTCGCCCAATAATTTTGCCCTTTCTCAACAAAATTTGCCAATGTCTCCTGATGTCGCCTAATGTTGCACTGTGTCGCGGCGACATTCACTATTATCGCACTTCGGCCATCTTGGATTGAAAGCGAGGCTTCCGGGTTGTCGGTTACGTCGGAGGTTACTATTTGCTCTGTTGTTGGTCGCGAGTTTGGATGAAAAAGCTACTTCATCTCCACTTCTGTTATTCCAATTGTACAAATAATAGCCCTGAAAAGAAGATCTAGCGATTCTTTTCACATATTTGATTCCAATAAACAGCTCAGAAAGCGATGGAATTTGAAAATACGCGGAGATGTCGACCCACACTTCAGTTCAGGCTTCGATAAACTATCCAGAAGCAGAGTGAGTAAAAAAACATAATTAATACTTCTTCGTTTAAAGTGCGACAGGTTCCCTCAGACTCACAGCTAGCAGCGGTCTCTACAGGTAAAATAAGAAGAGAGAAACCTCACCTAGCAGGGCGAATCAGGAACATGTTAATTTATTGTTATACACGTGTACCTGTGAGCCACCACTTATTATATTTTGATAATTCTTAAATAATGCACGTGTACATGGCACTATTTTCATTTAGATGCGACGTTGATCGTTATTTTTCATTTTACGAATAAGACTTGTGTACTTTGCACACCACTAATAATAAATTGGCACTAATTTTGAAAAAGTGTCATGACCATCTGTACGAAAATGTTAATGTGTGAATAATAAATTTTGTGTAAAATATATATCATGTATTTGTACTGAATCAAAGGGAAATATTTTGGGAGGTTTTATTAGAATGGTTATGGGTGTTATGAAATGATATTTATCACTGTAAAATTTCTGGTATGAAATGAAGGTTTATTTATTAGTTTTTTTAGGAACTTATACATAGAAACAGGCACTTCCTGCTATTTGTTGCTAAGAGTCTTTCCAGTTAATCTGGGATTTTCATGTGTGATTTTCTTAGTAATACCTGATGATCACCTCAGTCGTTCTTAATTGTTTGTTCAGGGACATTTAAACTCTAAATTCCCTCATCAGCATGCATATTTGTTCTAATATTTCCTCGTTGACATGCAAGAATGAAAATTAGAAGGGCATGCATGCTGACAAGGGTAATATGGCAGGTCATTGTAAAAAATAGTCCCTAGCAGGGTGCAATGCCTGTCAACCCTACCTATTTTATGGCTCAAGAAAGATCTTCTCTTCATTTGTCAAACACGCTTCTTCCATACATGAGATCATTTACTTAAAACCACAAACATGACACGATTAAACTCCATGCATGCATGCATCAGCTCCTTGAGTATTTAGTCAGCCACAAATTACATTTTATTTTTACATTTTACTTGACACTTTATTTATTCTTCACAAAAACAATACACTTATCCCCAAGGGAAGCCATGCAGGGTCCAGTTCAACCAATGGTACTGAATCAAGCATAATAACAAAATGTTAAAAAAAAAACTCAACTTAGCCTCCTCCGCAGGCAACTCTAATATTTGCTCGTCTCTTTCTTACCACAGGAAACCGGGTTTCTGGAAAACCCGAATAGCGAATACCGAATAGCGCGAATAGTGGCGAATAGTGGCGAATAGTAAATATAAGTTAAAGATTAATACTTGCAGAACGTAAGTCCTTCAACGAGTACGAACCTAGACGAACCTGACGAGAATCACACTGTCAACACTCGCCATTTTGTTTTCCTCATGTAACTCAGTTCCATGGATGGGTTACCTGTGGCACTCGAAAGCGAGGCCAATCGATATCGTTAGAAGGAAACTTTGCCGAAATGTTGGAGAAAATTATAAAACAGCAAACGTTTTCTACATATGTCATCGTGCACCTGACAGACGTAGTTGGGTTTCACCAAAGACCGCCTTGGAATTCCTCGTGCTGTAGCTATTTCTTTTTAGTTCTTCTTTTTTGCGCCGATTTTTTTTCGGATAGCGTACCCTTTCAGCTTGCCTGTTTTGTTGCCCATTTCAGACCACGCGACCTTTCCCTTGAGTACACATTAAATGCGTTTTTGTTTCAGTTCTGTATCCCAAGAGGAAATGTACCAATTTCTATAATTGGAAAACAGAGTACTGAATCCTCTGGAGAAATATCACGTGGTCTGAAATGGGGCAACAAACAGGCAAGTTGAAAGGGTCTATTAGAATTCCTCAATTAATAGACCAGTTGCACCGAGGATTTTTCTCCGGGTCCTCCGGTTTTCCTCCCTCCACAAAAACCAACACGCTCATTTCCAATTTCATCTATGGATTAGCCGGGTCCTGGCTTTCATCAGCCCCTATGGTTGTTTCAGGTCCCGTTATAGAAATTCAGAGAGTTTGCGGTTCAGATTCCGACATTTTTAAAGGGGTGCAAACATGGCGCGAAATACAGTGTTTGTATGTGAATCCGGTGCCAAATAATTTCAGTAAAATCGAATTTCTGAAATATTCACTGTCTGGTAAAAGACTATTTTAAAACTTATTAAAATTTGATGGATGTATCTGCGCTGGAAAGCGTGCAATCGTGTTTTCAGTTTACCATACATTTGTCTGTAAAAACGAGTCAAAGTCCGCGGGAAAATTTACATAGAAATGTATGGAAAACTGAAAACACGCTATCCGAAAAAAACTATTATAAAAAGAAATGTCTACAAACTCGAAGCATTCCCAGGCGGTCTTTGGTGATCGCTGACCTAAACCGGAGGCCACACGGAACCCAACTAGGTCTGTCAGGTGCACGATGACGTATGTAGAAAACGTTTGCTGTTTTATTATTTTCTTCAACATTTCGGCAAAGTTGCCTTCTAACGCTCCCTGCTAGCAGAGGTCTCTCTCTGTCTACCTCTGCTAGCAGGGAACTTCAACATGCGCCGTGTTCAGCCTCGCTTTCGAGTGCCACAGGTAACCCATCCATGGAACTGAGTTACATGAGGAAAACAAAATGGCGAGTGTTGACAGTGTGATTCTCTCGTCAGGTTCGTGGTTCGTACTCGTCGAAGGACTTACGTTCTGTAAGTATTAATCATGTTTAACTTATATTTACTATTCGCCACTATTCGCGACTATTCGCACTATTCGCGCTATTCGGTATTCGCTATTCGCTATTCGGGTTTTCCAGAAACCCCAGGAAACCCCAGGAAACCTGGTTTCCAATTATTTTTTTCTGTTAAAAAAAATATATATAATTAAGAGTTGCCTGCGGAGGTGGCTAAACTCAAGTTTAGGCAGGGAAAAACTAAAGTTCTCTGATTTTAGTTTCATTAGTCGGTGATAATAGTATTACAAAGTGATAGCATGACATTTCAGGAAATTAGCTAGTGATTAAATTTCCCCTCAAGCCTTGGGAGGATTTATGCAAATTCTCCCTAATCCCCCTCAGTCATAAATCCTCCCTCGGCTCTTGGAGGAAATTTGATAACTAATTTCCCTTATGCCATGCTAAAAATATTACTTCTAATAATAATAATATTTTGGAGTTTAGACTGATTTTACTTACCAGTAACCTGACTGCTAGGTCTATTTGATTTTATTAAACAGGTTAAAAAAATCTGCTCTATCTGCAAATAAATTGAAATCAAGCTATCCTCCATAATTTCTGTAGCTTGCCTTGGAAAGAAATAATATTAATTATAATAAATTGATAAAAAGAATGTAAATGATGTTCGAGTATGGAGGGGCAAACTGGACAAAAATGATATGAGATCGTACCTATTTTGTAACGATGCTATTATTTCGTAACGCGATGCTATTATTTCGTACTGCGACATGTCGTATCGCTGTTATATTTCGTATCGCTGCTATATTTCGTAACCGATATGCTATTATTTCGTACTGCGACATGTCGTATCGCTGCTATATTTCGTATCGCTGCTATATTTCGTAACCGAGATGCTATTATTTCGTACTGCGACATGTCGTATCGCTGCTATATTTCGTATCGCTGCTATATTTCGTATCGCTGCTATATTTCGTAACCGAGATGCTATTATTTCGTACTGTGACATGTCGTATTGCTACTATATTTCGTAACAGAGATGCTATTATTTCATAACGCGATGCTATTGCTTCGTGTCCGTAATTCAATATATCGGGTCAGTTATTCTATAATTTATCGTAATTCAAGTCAGCGGCTGTTCACTGAAAGATCCGGACAGCGGCTGATCACGCCGGGAAACGTAAACAAGATTTAGTGAAAAATTCTACTGTGTTGACCCTGGTGAGTTTGCATTTGGCTGCAAAAATATTAGCGAGTGGGGTAGCGAGTGGGGAGGGGAGGAGAAGGAGAAGGGAATTCTACTCGGCGGCGACCGCTAAATTTTGAAAGGGACAGCGATGTCGTCTGCAGGACCCCTTCCGAAAGCTAAAATTCTGACTTCGAGTGTTTTTATGCACTTCTCTCGCATCAATTGACCTCAAACTTGGCCAGGATGTTCATGAATAATCATTCTTTCGTATTCCCAAAGTAGACGAGCAAGCGATTAGATTTAAGGGAATTTTGGCAGGTAATCGATTGGTGGTTAGCGGTTTGGCGGTGTCTCAGTTGCATGCCTTGTCATATATTCATCTACATGAAGGACGTACTCAATCGTGACCTGTAGCATCTTTAAAATGCATTGGACGACAAGAAGACACACAGAACTGGTAAATATAATAAGTAAAGTTTATTTTGATACAAGTTTAAAGATTTCAACTTTAGAATTAACGCTATAATATATTCATCCTGCAAATTTGAGGTAAACAAGGCAAAATCTGGGGGGAAATCCGACAACTGACGAAGCCACAGGAAGCCCAAAACCAATTTTGAGGATGGTAAGCCAGTGATGGTAAAAAAAAAATCAGTTCCAATTAGCGTTTTTACCTGAAATTTTCAGAATCACTGGACGTCGATTTACCGGTGATTTCAGCTTGTGTTGTGCGTGCTTGTAAGGTGCTCTCTTGCTCAGCGTGTGATGTACTTGCTTGTGGAGAGCTCTCTAGCTCCTCAAGAGCACTTCTTAAGATATAAGTTGCTCTTTTGAGTTGATTTTCCACCTTTTTATCAGAGATTTTCAAGCAAACCGGAGCCAGCTGCAGTGGAGGTGGAATCAGCGATTTTCCCGCGCCTGGAACATGAGCATCGTGATCAGCCGCTGTCCCGATCTTTCAGTGAACAGCCGCTGACCCGATTGATAGGATAGCTGACCCGATTGAATTACGGACACGAAATAATGGCATCGCGTTATGAAATAATAGCATCTCTGTTACGAAATATAATAGCGATACGACATGTCACAGTACGAAATAATAGCATCTCGGTTACGAAATATAGCACCGATACGAAATATAGCAGTGATACGAAATATAGCAGCGATACGACATGTCACAGTACGAAATAATAGCATCTCGGTTACGAAATATAGCAGCTATACGACATGTCGCAGTACGAAATAATATCATCGCGTTACGAAATAATAGCATCGTTACAAAATAGGTACGATCTCATATCATTTTTGTCCAGTTTGCCCCTCCATATTCGAGTACCCATCCAGCTAGCTACATGTAGGTTATAAAAAAATGTCATATTTGCATGCAATGATTATGGCAGAAGTATATAATTGTACAAAATGTTGTAATATACCAAAACAGACAACTGAGACAGTGTTAGGGTCTGGCAGTATTTATTAACATAATAGAAATTATTATTACAATATATTTTAATATATTACAATTTATTTACATGACTGAAAAATAATATTAATAGTGATACAAAAGCTGGATGGTATATTGCTAGTATGGCTGCTCCCCTTAAGCACAAGATAGTTGGTTTATAAAATAGGTACTGCCAGACTCCAACCTGATCAGCTGATTCTGAACATCTAGATTCATATTAATATAATTATTAATATTCACTTCAATTATAAATTATGGAAATTAAAATAATTGTACACAGTTTGAAAACTAAAGTTAGGTGATTAAAAAAAAAATAGGTCATTTTTGCATTTTTTATTGCCATTATTAGCACTGTCATCAACATCAATATTGTTTTGCATTAATATCATCACTAGTAACATTTCCATTGTCAAATGACCCATATCTCATTTTCTCTACGGGTAATTTTGGTTAATTTCCGAGTAGCCATTTGTTGATAATGGCCCAACATTGCAAGTCAGTTACTGTCATTATCATCATCTCAATTACATACAAGCATGCACTATACATATATATAATGATATAATTTATGTGTCAGGAGTCCATTATGTATAATTTTTATATGACATAGTTACAGTAGCAATGCAATGTTTATCAGCCATCCATGCAAGTGAACCCTTTTGGTTCATTAATAATGTATTTTCTGAAATCCTCATACAAACCTTCTAAAAACCTACCCCAAAATGTTCCAAAAACCCTAACCATTTCCAACCCAAAAGAATGAGTACACCCGAGCTATAAATTATGAAGGATTTTTCACAGGTGGCAGGGTATTCTGCATTGATGTTTCTCTCTTTTGATTTTACCTGTAGAAAATGGACTTGTGCTATCTGTGAGTCTGGGGTAACCTGGCACACTTATTTAAACGAAGAAGTATTTATAATCAGCTGTTTTTTTACTCACTATCGAAGCCTGGAGTGTGGGCCGACATTTCCGCGTATTTTCAAATTCCATCGCTTTCTCAGCTGTTCATTGGAGGCAAATATGTGAAAAGAATCGCTAGATCTTCTTTTCTGGCTATTATTTGTACAATTGGAATAACAGAAGTGGAGATGAAGTAGCTTTTTCATCCAAACTCGCGACCAACAACAGAGCAAATAGTAACCTCTACGTAACCGACAACCCGGAAGCCTCGCTTTCAATCCAAGATGGCCGAAGTGCGATAATAGCCCATTGGGCCCCAAACTAGGCCTCAACTTGACCATAAGGGCGATACTATCACTGATTCTAGTTGTATAGCCAATGCCTTTAATTACCATTTTCTAGTGTTGCCTTAGGCCTAAGTAATCAAGTGCCTCCGACTAATAGATATTTCAAACAATATCTTCCGGGATTTCCCCCTATAGATACGTTTAGTCTGACTGAAATTAATAGTCGTTATATGTTGCAATTAATTTCAAAATTAAATAAATCTAAATCAACGGGTCTTGACGGCATCCCGACTAGGCTATTAAAGGAATGCGCAGACCTAGTTTCTGAGTCTTCTTACCTGGGTCTTCAATATGTCCATTGAGACAGGAATCTTTCCTGATGATTTAAAATTTTCTAAAGTATTTCCTGTTTACAAAGGTGATAAACATGCAGACGCAGATAACTATAGACCAATTTCTGTCATTCCTATCGTTGCTAAACTTTTCGAAAGAATCGTTTATATACAGCTTATAGAATATCTTAATAAGAATAAATTATTATCTAATAACCAGTCTGGCTTTAGGTCTCCACGGTAACTGCCCTTCTAGAAGCTACTGATAGTTGGTCTTTAAATATTGATCAAGGTCGTGTCAATGCCGTTATCTTTCTTGACCTAAAAAAGGCATTTGACACTGTCAATCACGAGATTCTTTTAGACAAGCTTTGGCACTATAGAGTTAGAGGCCTAACGCACTCTTGATTCAAATCTTATTTGACTAAACGGCTCGTTGTCTCAGCCACGCTCTTTAAAATGTGGTATTCCCCAGGGGACTATCCTTGGACCAACAATGTTTTTAATGTCATCAATGATCTTCCAAATTGTTTGATATACTCATTCCCTAGAATGTACGGCGCGGTTGATACAAGTCTCAAGTTTACGAACGATAACATTTCTGAGCTCGATGGCCAACTAGCTTCTGATCTCAATTGTGTTAATACATGGCTCAACGCAAACAAATTAACCCTTAATCTTAAGAAAACAGAATATATGTTAATTGCTTCAAATCAAAAACGCATTAACATTCCCCACATCCCAACACCATCAATAAATAACGTTGCTATTAAACAGGTCCAGAAAGCCAAATCTTTAGGAGTATTCATTGATAAAAATCTCTCTTGGGATACCCACATTGATCAGATATCTAAAAAGATCTCTGCTGGTATTGGCGCCATAAAAAGAGTGAAGTCTTTTGTCCCTTTCTCGACTCTTTTGACTATTTTCAATGCACTAGTTCAACCACACTTTGCTTACTGTAGCGAAGTGTGGGGTAACTGTGGCAAGGGTTTATGTGACAAGCTACAGAAATTGCAGAACCGTGCTGCTCGTGTTTTGTTGAACGCGTCATTTGATTCAAATACTCAGTCACTGCGTGAAACTCTTACCTGGAAATACATAAAACACCAATATTTACTAGATTCTGCAGTTATGGCGTACAAGTCACTAAATAATTTAGCTCCAGATTATCTTTTCTCGAAATTTATCTTTAGGAATGAGCTAGTTAATTATTCACTACGCGATCTTACTATTAAGCTGGCTATTCCACATCCGCGCACTGATTATCTTAAAATAAGTTTTAGCTATAGCGGCGCACAATTGTGGAACAGCCTGCCCCTTGATATTCGCCAATCGGAATCCCTTAACTGGCTAAAGGACAAATTACGCTGCTATGACTTCTGAAATTACTAATTCACGGCATCCACGTAAAGCAGGATTTATTTTATTATTTATGTAAATATTGTACCATGTAGTATAATTGTAAGTTATATATTTTTTACTTAGGCATAATTTTAGATTATTATTCATTGGATTTTAAAGTTTGTAAATTACCTGATGCAACAACCGTGACAAAATAAAGTTATCCAATCCCCACTCCCGGGATCTAAAAATGTGCAAATGTCCCACCTTTTCACAGAGAAAAGAATATATTTAATTTAGCACGGAGCCTCGTATTGAAACCTTTGTGCGTGACAAGTAAAGCATATCGCGGAAGTGGGCTATTGACTGATGCATAAGTGCTCTGTTGGCAGAAGTGGCATTTTCCGATCTCACCAGAAACTTGTGCTCAGACGCTGATCGCTTAAATATAAGCGTTTGTATGGGAATGCAACCAACTCGAACTTCAAGGAGCTAAAATACGAACGATTTATGTTAAAAATGCCTTGACTTGCGTCTACGGTGTATTCAGTTGCTGTTTGTGTCGTCGTATTTACCATTAGCTATGACCTCGGATTAGACCTGGGACCGAGTAGAATGACGCGTCAGGTTATTGTGGTTATCGCTCCTTTCACTTCAGCCTTGCACGCGGAAGGTGGTGCTTTCGAACACGCCAGGATTGACCTAGTTTTTTTGTCTCTCCATTTTAGGGTTTTCCTTTTTTCTTCGGTGCTATTTCATTGTTTACCCGTGTGAACCCTAGCCCTAAACACTTGAGAACTCATTTAATTTTTGTAACCGGTTAGGGTAGGTTTTAGGGGTCGGGATAGGGTTTGAGTTAGATCATGTGACTTTTCAGACCGATCCGAGGTTGGAAGATGCACTGTGGCTATGGCAAGTTGTGGTCATTCACCGGCTTTCAGTATCACGCGGCGGCCATCTTGAATTGAAAGATGAACGGAGTTTGGGATACCTGTGGTTATTCAAAATGGCGGCTTATTCCCGGTATTATGCAAATACAGGTATTATACTAGCCTCCTATGCAGACGTTCTGTTTGCGTAGAAGGCTAGTATTATATTATACGAGCTACAATGAATGGCAAATCATGAATATTATACGAGCTACAGCACGAAGAAGATATGATACAAGCTCCTTTATACGTACAGCAGCAACTTGCCCAGAATAGTATTTTTTGGATGTAGTCCATTTGGGTAGTCCATAGGAATCCGTTGGCGGTGGACTGGGGGTCAGTGTTTTGTCCACTCCCGTAACAAAATGGTAATTTATAGCAAATAAAGATCGGCATGGAGCACTCACAATAGATGACTGTTGATCGGGGAAGGCTCGCATGGCTCGCTGGCTCGCATGGCTCGCTGGCTCGCAGTTGTCCAGACCCGTTTTTGTCTGGTAACGTGATTAAAAGAAAACTCAAAATGTGGCTATCCAGGGAAAAATATAATATATTTTTGTCAAAATTCCAGCACATTCCAGTATATTATATTTCTGCTCTTTAGAAGTACTCGGCAGATACGATATCAGTTGGTCGTACTTTTTGACTTGTGGTTCGTCCCGTGATTGGTAGAAAACTGTAAACCTTTTTCAGTTAAAACCGTTGCCAAACCCTCATTTAGCATGCTTTTGGTTTCTCATTTCTTGTTGCCATGACTCCCTTGCCTTTTATCTAGCAAAGGGGCAGGACGTTGCACGTGATCGACCTTTTATAACGAAATTCTATTGTTCAGCGACAATAGGATTTTGTTATGGTAGGACTTTCTGTCAGTCTTTCACGTCAATAGACTGAATAAAAAATTCTGAAATCGAATTACACTGAAACTACCAACATTTGAAGAATGTTTTTTAAACGGATTTGAATTGCATCTAGTGAATCGAAAACACTTTTTTAATATGACGAAAATTCAACGTGGGGAACATTTTAATATTGAAAGCTTTCTTGGTTCGTTTCGGACTCTTCTAATTGGACTAAATATTTTCACACAAAAGGAAAGTAGTTTTTTTTTAAACACAGAATTTGATGTCTAAGCTAATGATGTGGATGACCGAAACAATAACACAATAGCACCTTCTGCATTCCTTACCATTGGACTGCCTTAGCCGTGCTGTTGCTTAACTATTCACGTCTTATATATTCTCGTTGTATTTCAGGCCAGTCGTTGGACGTTATTTAGTGTATGGTGGCCATTGAACCCAGTTAGAATGAATTGGAAGATTCGTTATCTGAATCTCACGCTGTTAATATGGTTTCTTGTTTATTGCTTCATACTCTACAAGAACCCTAACTTCACGTCGAGTCGCTTGGCGTCCAGATTCCACAGGAATTTTGATAAGTATTTAGCTACTCGAACAGCTAGGAACTTCAAGGGGATACTCCGATTTGGACATGAACCAAGATGTGAACCTTTAGATCCAGATATTCTTCTTTACAATAGGATATTTAAAACAGGTAGTACAACAATGAAATATCTAATGGAATCCGTAAAGAAATCCATGAACTTTTCACTGGATTTTGCAACAACAGAGGACTGGTATGAGAAATGGAATTCACATGTTTACCCAGGAATTATCGTGCGCCATGCAAATCAAGAATTGAGTACATCCAATGTAACTCGCTTTGTGTTCTTGGCTCACTTTTATTTTCGGTCCAAGCTAATGCTACCATTTTCATATACCTACATAAATCAAGTGCGTGACCCAGTGCGGAGGGTCATATCACATTATTTCTACATGCACAGAAGTAAAGAAAGGCCGAGACATCGAATTAGAGAAATGGAAAGAAGTGGTTTGATGAATGAATCATTACGTGATTGCATACGGAATCAACACAAAGGCTGCCATAACAATATCATGACAACGTTTTTCTGCGGCAAGCATTCCTACTGCAATACCGGCAGTGCCAAGGCGCTGCACAGAGCAAAATATAACATTAAGCACCACTATGCTGCAGTTGGTCCCTTAGATCATCTGGGTGTATTTTTGAGGATTTTACATAAACGCTTGCCTGTTTTTTTTCCAGTTATTCATAATTGGGGACAACAAAAGGTTAATCGGCTTTACAACTTGACCGAGTTGTCGGAAAGCACGCTCGACTTGATTAGGAAAGCAAACTCGGCGGATGTCCGACTTTATGAATTTATAACTAAACGATTCTGGAGACAGGCTGGAGCTTGTGGAATTCAAAGGAACGAGCCAAAGAGATCGCTATAGGGTGACTGATTGAAAAGGAGTACTCTGAAGGAATGAACCAAAGAGATCGCTATAGGGTGACTGATTGAAAAGGAGTACTCTGAAGGAATGAACCAAAGAGATCGCTATAGGGTGACTGATTGAAAAGGAGTACTCTGCAGGAATGAACCAAAGAGATCGCTATAGGGTGACTGATTGAAAAGGAGTACTCTGAAGGAATGAACCAAAGAGATCGCTATAGGGTGACTGATTGAAAATGAGTATCTCTGAAGGATTGAACCAAAGGAATCTTTATACACCATTTAATAAGTGGATGGAATTCAACTGATCATAGTGACGTCAATCGCGGAAAGCAAACATGAATGTTTAACCCACGATTTATTGAATAAAAGATGGCAATAGAATTCGACTTTGCAAGATGCAGCAGAGGCGCAGGTAACTACATTTTAAAACATGCACACAAGAAGTACGCAGATGACGTCATTAATTGATTATACTTACAGTCAGACTTATTAAAATGGTGTTTACAACATGAGCAGGAGTGTCGTATATACAATCTCGAGCCGGATAAAAACTATATGAAATTTTGATGGAAAACGTAAAAGAAGAGTTCAGCTCTATAGTGTACCAATGGTCATGTGCCGTGTGCACAAAAACAGGTCCCACATTGCCGGAAAGCGTCGTTTCTCATTTCTAGCACCGTCGCTATGGAATAGTTTTCCTGTCACTGCTACTAAATCTGATACATTACCAAAATTTAATAGATTTGGTAGGAAATATTTTAAAACTAGACTCACTAATGCTAATGAGTTGAAGAGCAATAGGTTTTACTGACTGTGATGTCTAACGATGTTTCTATATCCATCCCTTGATACATGTAACCACCTTACGTTTACATATATGGTTTTAATTGTATAATTCTAAAGCTATAGTGTTTATATTTTATTCAATGTTTTTTCATATCTTCCCAATAATGTATATTCCTTTTTGAGTAGTTAAAGAATTATCTATTATGTCTTATAATGTAATTATATCATGTTTCTATCTTGGCATATAATAGTTAGGAGGACCAGATTGGAAACAAGTGTAAACTTTATCTACATATCCTCATTAAATAAAGTGTTATTATTATTATTGATGTGACTGGTCTCTGTATATGCATTAAAGAGTAGAGTTTTCCTTCACATTTCACCAACCGTGGGATAGGGGAAGTCACTGATCGGTTGTGAGACTTCCCCTAACAGACACTGACATGGCGTTTGTTGGATACAGAAGTGGTGATTAAAGAATCAATGTATGTTATTTGATGCAACACTAGTGTTGCATCAGATGTACAGACACTGACGTTGCATTAATCAGTTCCGTATCAAACCGACGCAACGTTCTGTATGTGGGTTAACAGCGGGATTCATGTAACTCGAATGCTGTGCTTGGATTGGTTAGCACCCGTATGAATTATTTTCCGAAGCTTTCGGAAGCAGGATCAAGAGAGAAACATATAGGCGAAAAAGAGATTCTCCATTCAGTGCAGTTAAATAGAGGCTTTTGGGACAGCGGGTCTGTCGAATACAATAACGAGAAAAAGAGACTTCTCTAAAGCTTTTGATACTGTTAACCACAACATATTATTAAGAAAATTACATAAGTACGGGATACGCGGAAAACCACTTGACTGGTTTAGGAGCTATCTTCTGAATAGGACTCAATATGTAAAAATCGGAAATGCCGAATCAACCTCCCTAAATATTGTCTGTGGAATTCCCCAAGGATCAACGCTAGGCCCCTTATTATTCCTCCTATACATAAATGATATCCCTAATTCAACATCAAAACTATCTTTTCGTATATTTGCGGATGATGCTAATATATTTTACACTTGTAAAGATCCAAAAGAACTTGAAACAGTAATGAATTCTGAATTGAATCAAGTTTTCAATTATTGTAGAATCAACAAACTCTCTGTTAATATGAAAAAGACCAATTATATGTTAATTACTTCACAAACTAGTGACAAACTAGTCACAAACTAGAAAAATAGAGGGCACTTTCTGTTTCATAGCTACAGGTGCACCATGACGTCACATACTACAACTCGGGGAATAGAATGGTCAAATCCGAGACCCTTGTTTCAAAATCCGAGCCCGATCCTTACTTCTCTAAGGGGCCGGGTATAGAATAGTCAAATTCGAGACTCGCCGAGACGCCGAAATCCTTGTTTCAAAGTCCGACTCTTTTTTTGAAACGCCGAGATTTCGAGACTTGCTTGGATTTTGCAGAGACTCACGATTTTTTTGAGGGACCATTCTATACCCCTACAACTACCACAACTCTTTGCGCGGATCCTTTTTCTTCCTCTAATTGCAATTGGACCATTGTCATGGAATTGTCAAAGGAGTTGATAAGTTTGAATGCGAGAAAGAATTTGAAAAGGATTCTGGTAGTTGTAGTAAAATGATGCCTTAATGAAAATGTCCTATTGAAACTAAAACCACGAGTCAAATTGCAGCAACGATTACAAGTGTAAAATGGTCTTTACTCAACGTTTACGTAACCTATTTAAAATACAAAATAACTTTCCTATTGACCAAAATCCTTTAAGTAAGAGTTTCATTCCGAGAACCGAGGTTCTCGGTATGAAAGTGATTTATATCACATTTGGCGAGGTTTTCTCAAATAGAAGGAGGTTTAAAACTGAGTTATAAACCTCCCTGCAACAGTTATAAACCTCAGATTTGTTATTTAATTAGTCTATTGTTCAATGGGTTTATACCAGAGTTTCACCCCTATGAAGAACGAAGAAAACCGTGTCAAGTGTGATATAAGGGTTATTTTTTCCTTTCATTTATTTTGCTAAAAAAGGGAAAAAACGACATTGATTGTACTTTACCCCACACTTTTGATCGCACAGTAGCAGTAAGTAGTGCATGCAGTAGTGTTGGATAAGAATGCCGTTAATACGATAGAATCCATGTATAGTTCCAGGGGGCTATCCATCATCAAGGGCCTCAGGGATTGTTCGTTAACTACGTCTCAGGGGGTGGTAGTTTTTCCAAAAATATATATGTACAGGAGCTCATTACCAGGAGCGTACCTGTGATTGGTAGCGTACCTATGTGATGGGTAGCGTACCTACATGCATGTGATGAGTAGCGCCCACAGCACAGTAGACGATGTGGCTATTTATAGTCGCGAAGTTCTGGTATGCGATTACGTTGTCTTTTGTTCTCTTGCGCTTTAGTATTTTTAGCAGTTTGAACCGTGTTAATTACATTTTTCAGTGCATCCTGATTGGTTAAAAGTGACGGCCTTTGTTTCTTCTCGCGGGAAACACAAAGCTAAAAATAACTACATCATCTATTCTGCTGTTACACAGACCTAATCTGAGAGATGCACGTTCCTGGCAATGGGCTCCTGGTTTTCGGGCAGGCGGTCTTTCCTTTCTGCTTCTCCCCCTCCATTTCTCATTCGATCCCAGGTCTCAATCACGCTCGGCCAATATGGCGGCCGCTTCGATGATCCGTTTGCTGCGCGAAAAAAACACCATCTACCGCCTGAAAGCAGGCTAGCTTGCCGGATTATATTGCGATGCACCGACACGTTTCTCCTCTGGGAAGGTTCAAAACAAGATTGGTGCCACATACTTTTAGTACCTCGTAAGGACCAATCCACTTGGCTCCCGATATGTAAGAATATACCCCCTATAAAATATCGGTTACTAAATAAATACCCCCTCCCATCAAAATATGAGATTTTCGCACCAGGCTTTCAGTTTCACGTTTAAGAAGTATACCAGGTTACACAATGGCTGCTATCGAGAAAAGCAAGAACGAAGCGGTCATGGCTAGATTCCATCCGCGAGACGGACGCCATCCCGAAATGCACTGCACTAAAAACTTCAAACAGCGGGAACTGGTGTCTAATAAAATAACGCCGTCTTCGTGGAACCGATATAATTGAGGGAAGCGTGCTTGTTCGCCTAAATTTCTAAGTGCCGCTTTACTTTGTATCCTACAAATTCGGGTATTTAGCATCGAGAAAATAATGCAGTGTATTGCAATGCATTTCGGGATTGTTAGACCAAGTGTGGTACATACTTGTTGTGTGCTAGACGTGTTCGTATTGTTAGACCAAGTGTGGTACATACTTGTTGTGTGCTAGACGTGTTCGTATTGTTAGACCAAGTGTGGTACATACTTGTTGTGTTAGACGTGTTTGTATTGTTAGACCAAGTGTGGTACATACTTGTTGTGCTAGACGTGTTTGTATTGTTAGACCAAGTGTGGTACATACTTGTTGTGCTAGACGTGTTTGTATTGTTAGACCAAGTGTGGTACATATACTTGTTGTGTGCTAGACGTGTTTGTATTGTTAGACCAAGTGTGGTACAATCTTGTTGTGTGCCGAAAAGCACACTTATCTACATGTAGGAGGGTTAGAGGGTATGCTCCCTGAAATGTTTTGAAAAGTTACATGTAACTCTTGAATGGTATTTCATGTATTTTGAGGTGAAAGGAAAGAGACTGGTAAAGATAACGACTTGTATGGCCATGTGCTTATTGCCTTGAAGCTAGGTACGTGCCTGGGTTGGCATATTTTTGTTTGCTGAAAAGTCTCCACCCCCCCCCCCGCATTTGTTTTACACAGAGGAAAATACCCCTTCCCCTATTACACTAAAAAAAATACGACCCCTCCCTCCCTGCAATGAAGTCCACCCGCCTCCCACCATGCGATGTAATTAGGAACGGTGTTATAACAGTAACCTGTACCGCTCGAGACCTGTATTCTGATTGCACATTACATTGTAG
Source organism: Actinernus sp. WN-2022 (assembly GCA_030867875.1). Classification (NCBI taxonomy): domain Eukaryota; kingdom Metazoa; phylum Cnidaria; class Anthozoa; order Actiniaria; family Actinernidae; genus Actinernus; species Actinernus sp. WN-2022. The sequence goes on from JAOWCC010000577.1 coordinate 25,857,698, forward strand.
CTCTATTGTTTTCGTACTGCACGTTCTAAAGTTAGGGTGTTTTGTATTGTTGGGTAAGCCAATGCTGTGGCTCGTTCTAAAGGTTAGGGTGTTTTGTATTGTTGGGTAAGCCAATGCTGTGACTCGTTCTAAAGGTTAGGGTGTTTTGTATTGTTGGGTAAGCCAATGCTGTGGCTCGTTCTAAAGGTTAGGGTGTTTTGTATTGTTGGGTAAGCCAATGCTGTGGCTCGTTCTAAAGGTTAGGATGTTTTGTATTGTTGGGTAAGCTAATGCTGTGGCTCGTTATGGCCCTGTGATACACGAGGTGGGGGATTATGGCAGGAAAAAGGAGAAAACAGGAAACACTTGTATTCTTTTTGCTATACTACAGCATTTTAAAAGCGGCAATTGACATTTTAGTTTAACATAACAAACCATAAAACAAAACTACTGTATACCCCTGTAAATAACAGGCTAGACTTAATTTTACAAAATATTTTTTTGGAGCGGGACTATACATGAAGGGTGACAATGTACAGGGTAGATTATACATGGAGTAATAGACATAGAAAGGGGGCTTATACACGGATATGTGATTGTCTACGGACCGTAGAATCCCAAGTAAAATCCCCAGGCCTGTAGCCAGTTCAACTACGGCTGGAAAAAGTTCATATGTCCAGTGTCAGCAATTACAGTGTGACTACTGAAACCACTTAGACAACGAGAACCAATCAAATTGCAAAACGAAAACAAAGCACTCCAACTTACGGTTACTTGAACCAATCAGTGTCGAGTACAAGACAATAGCATTTCGACTTGCTCGAGCTTCTATCTGGTAAAATGCAAATTTGGTGGACTAGTTTTGAAGTCTTTCGAATGAAGAAAATCATGTGGATATGATGGGATTTGTATTTTGGAAGATCTATTTTCGTTTTGCAATGTGTTTAATTCTCGTTGTCTAAGTGGCCCGGTTACAGTAGTCGTACTGGAACACCCTCGTCACTCTACGTCATTTCCGTGTCCTCTGTCGAGTCCTTCTCGCTTTCAGTCACTTCTGATGTCGATGACGGCTGCTCGTCACCCGTAGGTGTCGTAGATGATGGTTGTTGTTCTTCGTCGTCAACCAATCTCTTTGCTTCTTCCATCGCCTCTTGGAACACGTCCAGTTGGTTGTCCACTTTTCTCTTCTTCTCTGTCTCTTCTTTTTCCTTGGCTTCTTGGTGAGCTAATCTCTCGAACATATTAGCTAGAAGAAAAACAGCAACATTTGGGTGAGAGCCGTCATTATATGTCCAATAATATACATGCGTAATGAGGCCTGCATATAATCTCTAACTAGTTTAGCACAAAGCATTAGTTACATAGTTAAAAAGTTTCCTGTAGTAGCTGTCGAGTAGCGCTTCCACGGCTGCTACAGGAGGCTATTCTTACTGTGCGGATACTGTAACCAACAATGAGAACGAATCATATTGCAGAACGATAACAAAGCAATCAAACTTTAATACAAGTCCTAACGCTATTTTCTTCACTGCAAAAAATCTAACTTCAAAACTAGGCAACCAAATTTTCCTTCTACTGGATCAAAGCTCTATGCTACAACCGTAAGTTGAAATGATTCATTTTCGTCCAGCAATGTGATTGGTTATCGTTGTCTAAGCGGGTTACAATAGTCACACTGTACATTTAGTAGTGAGAAAGAAGGAACGCTCAGAGACATCGTTGTTTTTCGGTGAGACCAACTTCGCCTGTCTTTCGTCTCACTCCATTCTTCTACGTTCCCGCGGCTATACATATAATTATTAAGGAAGTTTTCATATTTAGCCACATCCCACATGCTTCACAGCTTTCTCTCATCTTATAGACCCAGCCTGGGCATTATCTACACCATGCTGACGAAACCCAAAGAGGCCGAAACAGATGTCTGTGGCTGCTAATTACTAAGGAAGTTTTCATATTTAGCCACATCCCACATGCTTCACAGCTTTCTCTCATCTTATAGACCCAGCCTGGGCATTATCTACACCATGCTGACGAAACCCAAAGAGGCCGAAACAGATGTCTGTGGCTGCTAATTACTAAGGAAGTTTTCATATTTAGCCACATCCCACATGCTTCACAGCTTTCTCTCATCTTATAGACCCAGCCTGGGCATCATTTATACCATGCTGACGAGGCCCAAAGAGGCTGAAACAGATGTCCATGGCTGCTAATTACTAAGGAAGTTTTCATATTTAGCCACATTCCACATGCTTCACAGCTTTCTCTCATCTTATAGACCCAGCCTGAGCATTATCTATGCCATGCTGACGAGGCCCAAAGAGGCTGAAACAGATGTCCATGGCTGCTAATTACTAAGGAAGTTTTCATATTTAGCCACATTCCACATGCTTCACAGCTTTCTCTCATCTTATAGACCCAGCCTGAGCATTATCTATGCCATGCTGACGAGGCCCAAAGAGGCTGAAACAGATGTCTGTGGCTGCTATTTGGTCAGCAATTTTTGATTTGTAAAACTTTAAATACAGGGTTAACACTCTCCTTCAATGTGGCCTTGTGCTCCAAGCGGTTTTCATATTCAGCCACATTTCTACCCACACGTTTCACAGCTTTCGTACAAACACTGGCTCACCGAATATTTTGCGTTCCTTGACGTGGTGTTCTTTTAGTTTTTGATTGAGAAGCCTCAGCTGTGCACGTGCCTCACGATTTTTGGGATCCAGGTCGAGAACAAGACTAAAATCTACCTTGGCATTGTCGTAGTCCTTGAGGGTAAATCTGGCCTGTGGAAAATGGAAAATAATAACGACAGTCAGCATGAGCCTCCAGATGCTCAAAGAAATTAGAAGTGAAGAGGCGAGAGCTGATCTTCATCTTCTCTTACCTAAAATCCCATATCTTTCCGTATTCAAGGGTGCCTGGTTTGATTAGTTTTTCTATATCTATTCCAGGAACCCTAGCACTCCTTATCTTCTAAATATTCATATATACTTCTTCACATTGTTTAAAATTGAGTGTGAATAAATGCATTGTTGTTGCGAGGAGAAAAACAAAGAAGAAAGCTCTGCTGTTATTCGTTGAGAATCTCATGTTCAGAATTTGAACTTCATCACTGATTGGATAATCTACTCATTACCAGGCGCAACCGTGAGTGCTGGATGTAACGCTAATATTCATTGGCTTGCCAATGGCCCAGCAAAACCGGTTTGACGTGTTTTCTCGATTTGAAACTCGGCGCATAGAAGTGAGATTCCAGTCAACGGATAACACCAGAGGCTCTTCTGTTTCTTCTCTCTCCTCTTCTCTCTCTTGCCTTTTATTTGTTCAAGCCTCTGACACCCACAGTAATCACTCACATGACAACAGAGAGTGAATGGCTACATACCTTGCCTCGCCTGTATACAGCCTTGATGTTTTCCTTATCAATTTCCAGTGCCTGCGGGAAGAACGATAATAGCCCACTTTCAATATATGCTTTTTCACTTGTCACACACACATGCGGGGTGCTCTCATATATGAGCTATAAGGCAGGGGCGGATTTAGGGGGTGGATTGGGTGGCTAACCACCCCCCTTTAGGCTCTACTTTACCTAGCTTACTTACGTTATTCATACTTATTTACCATTTTGTTTCGGTTCTATTTTTATGGAACTGTATTTATGTAATAGTTGTATTATTCTGACCTTCATAAATTAAAGCCATGCAGAATATTTATTACATCCCGAAAAAAATAATGCATTCAAAATGGCACTATGTTTGCAGCCAGTAGTAAAAGTCCCGAATTTTGTCCCAGTCAAATACTGTAAACTTTACCTGTATTAAGCGGCCGCGGCCACTTTTTTACAATCCCGTTTATGTTATTGCTTGTTATTTTAACCTGTATTAAGCGGACAAGGCTATTATTTTTGCGGAACTTTACTTGGTTCATATTAATGAATACGTTATTTTAACCATTTATTTCACAATAATTTGTTGTATGACGGCTATGCAAACAGTGTCACTTCAGATCCATTTTTGCCCAGTTTAATGGCTACAAAGAACTAGCATTGGCGATGTCTAGAGTGAATGACTTGTGTGCGTCCATCGCGAGCGATGATGACCACTGCCACCCCTTAAGGTTAGTTTCGTATGTTATGCTTCCGTAGATGGCTAATGAGGCCTATCCGAGCACTGAACAGTCTCCCACAAGTTGGGCAGGTGTGATAAGAAGTTGCAGAGGTAACACTGATGACTGCACGCTCTTTTCGCAGGCGTCGCTTTTCCTCTGCATCAACTTTGCGTTTCTCTTCAGCCTGTGTGGCTCCCAGACTAATGAGCCCACACCAAGTTGGGCGATCTTGGGCGGTTTGCTCCCATGTTGCTGTGTTGATGCTAAAGGACTTCAGAGAGGTCTTCAGTGTATCCTTGAAGCGTTTGCGCTGGCCACCATGTGAACGCTTGCCAGAACTCAGTTCGCCATACAACAACTGTTTGGGTATGCGTTTATCAGGCATTCTGCAGACGTGGCCTGCCCATCTAGTCTGGTGTTTCTTCAGCAGGGTATGAATTGAGGGCAACTTAGCAGGTGAGGACTTCTGTGTCCGGGATTTTGTCCTGCCATGTTATCTTCAAGATGTTGCGCAGGCAGTTTAGGTGGAAGTGGTTCAGCTTCCGTGCGTGCCTGCTGTACACGGTCCAAGTTTCACACCCGTATAGCAGGGTGGTCAGAACAACTGCACGATAGACCTTGATCTTGGTTGTGGTGCTGATACCTCTTCTATCTCAGACAATTGTGCGGAGTCTTCCAAAACTTGCACTGGCCTTTGCTAGTCTACAGTTTACTTCAATGTCTATGACAACGTCCTTGGACAGTGTACTGCCAAGGTAAGTAAACTTGTGAACAGCCTTGAGCTTCTGTCCATTCACGGAAATTGATGGTTTGACATAGGGCTGATTGGGTGCCGGCTGGAATATGACTTCAGTCTTTTTTGTGCTGATTGTGAGGCCAAAGTTGTCACAAGCTGATGAGAAGTTGGCCATCGTGGTCTGCATTTCTGGCTCTGTGTGGGTGTTAAGAGCACAGTCATCAGCAAACAAGAAGTCTCTCAGTACTATCTCCTTGACCATGGTGATGGCTTTAAGTCGGCGAAGGTTAAACAGCTTTCCATCTGTTCTGTTCCTGATGTGGATTCCAGGATCACTAACTTGGAAGGCATCGGATAGCTTGGCTGCAAACACCATACTGAACAGGGTAGGTGCTAAAACACATCCTTGTTTAACCCCATTCGTTACATACAGGGAATGGGTCAGACAGAGCATTCACCATCATCAAGCACTTTGGCTGTCATACCATCATGAAACTGCCTAACCACGGTGATTAATGTTTGCAAGCAGCCAAATTTAGCCATGATCTTCCACAGACCGTCTCTACTAACGGTGTCGAATGCTTTCGTGGAATGACTTACTTTGCCAATTGAAGATTGAAGCGTCTCAGCGACAAACGAGTGTGAAGGACTATTTTAAATTGCCACAGAATGCTCGCAAGTGTTAGAACTGGCCCGTGGTGTTATAGGAGACACTATAGGGAGGTTAGAACTTTATATGCTCATTTTACATCTGAAGTAGTTGAACCTCTGGACAACGTTAAACAATATGGCTGTTGCCAGTTAACATAATTTTTCCCTGTTATGTTTCGTTCATGTTTTATTCTAGTATTCAACGACTTCATGGTCTCTAACACCCTAAATGCGTTATTACATTGTTCAATATCCAATAAAAAGTTGATTTGACCACACCCAAGTCATTCTTTTAGTGAACCTGTATTAAGCAGCCACTTAATCATTCCCTGAGGGTGGTTGCTTAATACAGGTTTGACTGTATATTAATATTAGTGTTGATAAGCCAAGTGAAATAATAATGTTTGTAGGGCCTAACCTTTTCACAAGCCTTGATGCACTTGAAGTTACTGCCAAGTTTCAAGTGGCACGCTGCCATGTTGAGGTAGCCAGCAATCTTGATTGGATCACATTCTTTATGTTCTTCCTCGTCGAAATAGCCATCCAGCATTTTCACCACCACAGAATACAGACGACAAGCAATCTTATACTTTCCTTCCTGTAAATTTAAAATACAACAAAGTATTCTTAAAGATCCAAGGCTTCCATTCTCAAGTCAATTTAAGTCAAAATTCCATACTAAATTTTACTAGGCAAGTAAACATCTTCGAACATTAGTCAAGGGACACATTTGTAATTTTGTCATTGAAAATTAGATCATACATACATTGTATCATCAAAGGGCTTTAGAAAGGAAGGCCCATTTCGTGTTAACGTGCCTCAACTTGTGTAACCTAAACTTCAAAGTGGCACCATTTCTGGAGGTTTTAATGGATTTCAATGTCCTACATGTACATCATTGGCAAAACAACGTACAAGTTCCAGAGTTTAGGCCCGGCAATAGAAAAAGCGCGGTCCCCATACGTATACGAGATCGATCTGGGAACTAAAAACAGGCCTTGAGTACTGAGTGGTCCGTAAATTACGTTTCGGTACATAAGGCAAAAGAAGATTTTCTATGAAGGAAGGTCCACAGCCATTAATGGCTTTATACGTTAGCAATAACAATTTAAAAGAAATACGCTCTGTAACAGGAAGCCAGTGTAGATTACGTAAGACCGGCGACATATGATCTGTACATTTAACTCTAGTTACCAATCTGGCAGCCGAATTCTGAACATGTTGTAACTTTTGGATCTCCGTAGATGGCAGACCATGTACTAAACATTCCGTGGTGGTCTGGTTAAGATACTTTCTTACTCTTCCAATGTTACGCAGTGCTAATGATGCTCCCCGGCATATGTTGTTAACATGGTTGGTCATGGTTAGATGGCGGTCCATGACAACACCCAGATTACGGGCCTCAGTAGCAGAACTTATATAATTTTTACCAAAAGTAATACTCAATACGGGTGCAGCGCGGGAAAACCGAGATGAAAAATGAATTACCTCAGTCTTAGATGGATTACAGACTAACTTATTAGGAAGAAAAATTAAGGTCTGAATATCATTAATGCAGTGTTCCAGATTTGTAAGGGCAAGTTGCCTTGCAGCAGGGTTCATTGTAATATAAAGTTGGGAGTCATCAGCATATACATGTAACATGCAATCCAGGCCATGAGCTTTTATAATATCCTGAAGAGGTCCGAAATAGAGAACAAACAATAGGGATGGAGCCCTTTGGGACACCAGACATAAGGGGTTGAGGCTTAGACTCCATGTTGCCAATGAAAACCTTTTGCAACAACATTCCTCAATGGATATGTTCCTCTCACTTATTATACACCACGCAATGCCAGCCATTGCAGGCAGGCCATTCTTCATTCTTCAAAGAGCGAGTTTTCATTTCCTCTGCTCTCCTTAATTCCTAAGAAAAAGACGTCTTTTTCTTAGGAAGGAGAGCAGAGGAAATGAAAACTCGCTAAAATCGCTTCATATCAACCCTGTTACCACACAGACAGCAAGTAATACACTATGGAAGCAAGGTAAGGCATTTTATTCATTAATTCTTTCGTATTTCTAGCTCGTTGAAATTCCCATACAAACGCTGTAAGTATTAGCTAGATATTTAGAGCTTGGGCTGCCTGTGGTCATCCATCACATTCAAAGCTTTCAAGTACAAGTAGTCATGCAGCAATATGTGCAATAAAAACAAATTTAAAGCACATCACATTTTTTGCAGTGGAAGCACCAGTGTTCCACTCACCTTGAAGAACTTTGTGCCTTTCTCCTTGACTCGTAATGCTGTTGCAATTTTCTCAGGATTTGAAAGTTCCCAGGCTTCCTTAAACTGCCAATCGAAAGAAAATTAAAGTAACAAACCATCAATGAGGCAAACAAATTCCCATGTGTGTTAGGAGTGCTGTTTAGATGTCTGCAGTCCAAACTACACCCAGAAAATAAAGCATTTTTATATATGGTATCTTAAGTGGCTCTTTTTACTGTGGAACTTAAAGTCACCATCCAGCCAATTGGAAAGGAAAAAAAGATCTTTCAATCAAAAATTTGAGAACCGCCTTAAATTGTTGGTTTTGGCTTTGGATTAACATTCCAATTTAACTTTCACCATTCAAAAAGCAATGTAAATAATTATTATGAAATCTTTCCTAAAATCGATTTTAGCTTGGCACAAAACTCAGTCTTTAGCCTGTTTGTTTTTGGCACCCAATGGCCGGTTTTGTAAAATATCTCCTCTTAAACCATAGTTAGTTTGATCAAAAATAAATTACTACTTCAAAAATTATCAAATTAAAATGATTTAACAACACCTTTAGTTATTACATTCCTTGCCGTTCAGTCCTATCATTCTTAGACGGAACATTACTTTGTTTTCTAATATTTTTATCACCTTTTCACAATTCTTGATTTCAATATTGTACACAATAGTACCATCAGGAGGTATACCCCACTCTGGTTTGCCCTGTGGCCCAAAGCTGTAGAATCCAGGCTTAATAAATACTTTTGCAGTCTCCTTTTTAATCATTTTTCCAATGGCTTCTTCCACTCCATCTAATAAACCAGCCTCTGAACCTAACAGAAGAACATAAAGTTTTACTTGTCACTAGAATGTAAGATCCACAACAGACATAATTTTGGTAACGGTGTACTTTATGATCTCCCTGACACATTATCATGCAGCTTAAACTAACAGGCAACAGTCAGCTGACTAATGGCTACATGTATAAGTGTATTCCCAGGTTGAGAATCATGCAAGATTTTCAAGCTGGGTACTCTTTAGGATGGATAGTACCTGGGGACTATACATGCATGGGTATCTACATTATATATCAACAACAGTACTGCACCACTCATCATAGGTCTGAGCCTTGACTGAACATAAATCCCCAGCTAAAACATTTTTATCAACCATCGTATTGGATGAACACATTTACAGGTACTCATTTAGCTGCTTCTTTAAAATGACTGTTAAATGGATTTCCAACAATTTTTGATGTTTGATCTAGGCTAAGTTCACTTCAAACAATCATTTTCATCCAACATTTTGCATGATGAACAAAATAATGTTTATTGCTTAGCCACCTCTTCTAACAAAACTTGCACGTGCAGGCAGTACGTTTTTAGCCAATCACAAATTGACTTGCAACATTGAGATTCAGCGGTATGTCACAAAAACTGTTCTGTGGCCTCAATTTTGTAAGATGTTTGATGAATGTTTAATGTGCAGGCAGCTAAACGATCAAACACTGTGTGACTGATTAGTTACTTCAATCAAAATTAATGTTGAAGTTGATGTTCTCATACAATGTTGGATGAAAATGTTTGAGCATTTAGCCGAGGCATTACAGTGTACACGATGTCTAGTGTCAACTCTTACCTTCACCAAATGTGAAAGTAACATCTCTGTCCTCAAATACACGGCCTTCATACCTGCCAGTAATATGGGCTGTAAATTCATCAAGAAACAAAACATGATTTCATAAATCAAAGAATTCTTTAATGTGGCTTCCCAGACCCAAATTGGAATAATCACATACAGTATGATCCATTTCGGAGTTGAGAAAAAGACTGGGACCAAGTGTCAAAAATAAATCTGATAAAGAAATGAACCCCATCACAAGAAATATCACAATAAAATTAATAGGATAAATGATTACAGAGTTTGAGTCAAATTGGTTGGATAACATTTTATTTATAACAATGTGGCAAGATTTCCAAAACTGGGAAAACAAGAGAGAATGTTTGGCTTTGGGTACCCTGGGTTTCAGAGGCTCTCCCCAAGCGTTTTCAGTTGTCGTTAAGGCAGGAAAGCCTCTGGTTCAAAGTGCTACTTAACTGATCATGCCACACCAATCAGATGGCACCTAAGAAAAAAATTAGTACAGAATCTGTACTAATACAATAATAAATTTAAATTGGTGTCTTCTCTTCATTGGATAACATTGATGAAAGACACACACGTAATGTCACGCCTGTCTAAAGTGCAAGTTTTAAACTGACAAAGCTATATAATTTATGAAACGTGTAACGAAAGTACGAGGTCCTGTGAGAAATAATAATTATTAACAAGCAAGATTTGAAACTCAACATTCCCAGAACTCAACACTCTGAACACTAAACAAGCTACATTGTATAGAGCAAGTGTTGTGATAATTTATAAAGTAAAACAGAAATGACACTCCAACATTTTTTGCCAACTGGATACAGGATATTTCAACTTATACGTGGCATTGGATCGTATTCAAAATCTTTGATGTTTAAAATACTGTCTTGTTGTCTTGAACTCCCTCATAGAATCTCATTTAAGATAATCATCAGATATTTACAGCAACGTATCTCTCTGAGGAGGATGTAGATGAAAAAGGTTGTGTTTATTGTTTTCTCAGCAAGTCAATTTCTCATACAACTTTTTCACGACAATCGATGAGCTAAATTTTTCCTCCTTGACATTAATATGTTGTGAGCATGAAAAATGACCTACATGTATTACATACTGTACATTGTACCATAGAAGACAAATTACATGTACTCCCTAATTTTAACTTGAAATTTCACGTAATTTGTAATTTCACATGTGAAATTCCAAGCATTGCCAGTTTCACACCTACATGCGCTTAAAAACATTTTATGCATCGCAATTTGCCCCCATAATATTAATGGGTAATCAAATAGTGACTCATGAAATTAGGGATAAATTTCACTTGTGTTTGTCAAAATCTATGTAACAATTTCCCATGCTTCACTCATTCCCATTTGATTACCTATATTAATTATTACATAATTTACAGTTGTCAAGCAAAAATTGACCATTTCTATGTGAAGAATTTTAGGTTTTTAATGGTGTAATCATGATATAAATGCCAAGACAGTAATAAACAGTTGTGAAACTGGTTGTATAGAAATGTTTGGGCAAATGTGACGATTTTGAAAAATCACTAAAATGTCACAATGATACAATGTAGGTTGTTTTCATGCTCTGACCCCTTCAATTTATTTCTGTTGAACTCTTCCAGAAACAATCTCTGCAAATTATGCACGCTTAGTGTGGGATCAGGGTTGGCAGATTCTATAATATTGGCCAAGAGCTCTCTTGAAGAAAATTTAATTTTTAAATTTTATTTATTTTGGTGAATGGCATATCCCCCAAAACCTTACATTCTTTCTTATTTGTGCAATTTTGGAAAGCTCACAATTCATTAGTGTCATCTTTCTTGTGATTAGGTTCATTTCTCAATCAGATTCATTTTCGACATTCGGTCCCAGTCCCTTCCTCAACTCTGAAATGGCTATAACACAGATACCTTCTATATGTGCACCAGTGTTGGGTCTGTCATAACCATCTCCTTTTGTCAGTACTATTTTACTGACTTCGCCGTTGGCTGTGACATTAGTCCCTTTCCAGTCTAATAGTTCAATAGTAAATTGAAGGACAGAGTTAGGAGGGATTTTACTGCCTCCTTGTTCACCATAAGCATATGGAGACTGGCAAGTTAACACCGCCTTCTCGCCTTTCTTCATTGTTGCTAACCCAATGTCCCATCCTCTGATCACAACACCTAGAAATAACATGGAGATTTAGAGTGATAAACTTTATAAATCTTAATAAATTGCTAGTTAAATTCATCACCAATAGACGAGCTTGGGGGTAGGTGCAGAAAAGGGATTGAGAGAGCCATCAAGCAAAAAAAAATTCTAGCACAACTGCAAGGTACATGTATCCAAGCAATGATCCACAACAATCAGCATTTGAACATGAGAAAAACAATCAGTGATCTGTGATGATCAGCAAAAAATGCTATGAGTGAGGTTATTCAACTAATGCACAAAGGTGGCCCCCACAAAAATGCTGGGGTACCCCACATAACTTCTAGCTGGAAAAGACTGCTCAGGCTAGCATCATCTCGAGGGTTTAACTTCACCTAAATTACATTCAGCCACATTAAAAAAGTGCCAGCCCTACACCTGTACATGTAGTTCAAAAATAATTTCCCTAGTTAAAAAAAATCCCTAGTTAAAAACAATTAACTGAGATGAAATTTAAACTATACGATGTACAAATGTATGTGTGCACTGATTTGATTTATTAATAATGCTTGACCACTCGAATGTGGACAGAGATGGAGAGCCTTAACCTGCATGGTATCCAATCAATGAAAATTGATGATTGGAAAACTAATCAATCAATTGAAAACAATGAATGAAATTAGTTACTTGATATCGATTGGTATTGGTCAATTAATGAACAATCGAGTTACAAAAAAATATTTTTATTTATTTATTAGCTTTACAACCAGTCAAATATAATAAAACATCAAGAAGAAATCAAGAAGAAATCAAGAAGAAATCAAGAAGAAATAACAAAAGGAACGACGAAACACGAAGGGAGAGGGAGAGGACAACAGGACATTAAAGTCCCATACTAATCCAACCCAAAAATATACATGTACACTAAAAACTATAGAGAATAATAATTATAATGATGAAAGGTAAGAGATGCAATTATAAGAACATGTTGTGCTGCATGAGCAGCCTTTAGAAAAAAAATATGTTTTCCATGTTCTTGTCCTGTTTACGTCAAATGTGGTTTCCAGTTTTAATTAGTAATGTAGTGTCCATACAGTTTGCATTTAAGGGAAGACAGAGGTGCAGCTACGGATGATGGGGGGCAGTCTGACCATTCCAGAGATAGACAATGTGGTTGAAGACAGAGTTTCTAAATAGGGTAGTTCTACAAAGGTTAGGTTGAAGTGTGTCAGCTAAACTTGAACGAGTTGAGTGGTGTGAGGAGCTCTTAACAAAAGAGGCAACATCTACCTCGTACTGGCCACTTTTACATTTAAAAAAGAAGAGGAGATCCTTTATTGCTACATGTAGTAAAAGAGAGGGAAAAGATTTTAAGAGTTTCTTGAGACGAATGGAGTAAAGAGAATGATAGTCTTGCAGGATGAACTTAGTGGCCCATCTCTGAATGCCCCAGCCTATGCGAATTCGTATGTCTCTCGAAGAACTCTGAGGAGCCCAAACCTCACTACCATAAGTTAAACAGGTGAGACCTCACAAGCCCAAGGTATAGGAGACGGTGGCAGTGGACATCGGTCATGGCATGCTGGTGCATCGATTGCTGATACCAATACAATAAAATATTGATACCAATAATAATTATTATTGATTGATTGCTGATACCAGTTGTACCCGATTTGTACCCAGTCCTCACAGTAAAGAGTATTTCACACACACTTCAATTCCTCTGTTGTGATTTCCTGTACACATCCTGATTTGCATGACACGCCAGCACTCTGTCATGTTGTCCATCATGTCAGAGCTGAAAGTCCTACTTAATATACATGTACATGAATGGTGTACCATTTTTTTTTTTTTACCACCATTGTTCATATTATTTCCAAGTAAAAGTTGGAGGAACCTTCAGCGAAGGAAGGCGACCCTGTGGAGGGATAAATGTCCCAGTCAAGGCTGAGCTTCGTCTTCAGGAACGGAAAGCCTGGGAGGCCAAATGGAAAGTTGAGTTGTGTGAACTTTATTGCCAAACTGAAGCCCAGAATCGACCGAAGTATTTTCTCTCAACCGACCTGTTTTCTGTTGTGAGATCAATATGTGGCTTTTTTTACTCTTCATTAAAAGGGTTTTGTGAAACTGATAAAGTCTCTGTCGGTGTTCTCATTATAAATCGGGTTTATGTATGTGGTTACTCAGATTTTAACAAACAAATTATTCCAGTCCAGTCTCTCAATTGTGACATCCATGTTGTCAAAGATATTTGGTGCTAATATTAAGCTCTCCAATAGTACATGAAGGAATTTGATAACAATCAATGCAAACTCAGTGATACAGTTTGATTAATCGATTGAAATTGGAAATAATGCCAATTGATAAAAGGTCACAAATATCTATAGTACTTCATCGATCCAAATCATTTCAATTAATAATATTGATACTGATTGGTATCAATTGGTTAGCAATTATCATTGATCGATTGGATACCCCGAGCTTACCAGTAGCATGGCCTGCCTGATATTTCTAGCCCTTATGGTTATTTCCGGCAGCCAGTACCCTAATTATGTCAAATATTGTAATTCTTAAATAAAAATTATGTATTATATTTTTCATAGGGTACAAATAAAAGCTTGTTGTTGTTGTTGTTGTATGTGTATGTGTCTCAGTCCTTGTACATTAATAGAGTCAGAGGGCCTATCCTTATCCGATAAGATGTGATGGTCTAACCATGCAAGTGCAGTTTGAGAACGAAAATTATTTTGCAAAGGCAGCACCTTCTCTACACAAAATCGTTTTATGTAAGGGTTAGCGTATATTTTGAATATTAACACTAAATACATTCCTATCCCCCCTGTTGCTGAGATTTTCAGAGAGGGTCTGGTAGATATTTCTCTGTAGGGCCCAGTATGGTCAACAGGTACTTTAAAGTAATTATGTCAAAAAAGAAGCTGAAATTGATTTCTTTTAAACTTTGCCCAGTTGTTACCCCAAGCAAGGTCTCTCTAAAAATGCAACAATAATAGGGGGTCACCATTCTCATTTTTGGGTGAAGTAGCTGCAATTTAGTGATTTAGAGGGCCCACAGCAGAAATAATTTATGTGAGTACACCGTGCCCATAAACTAGCTGCTACACGTACATGTAGGTATAACTGTTCATAACGAATGAATGAATATATTACACAGTATGTATACCAAACTTAACGTAAAACCCTTAAAAATACTGCAAGTGGACACTGTACGTACTACATGTATGTCTATAGCAGAATACAACAAAATCTGCTTTGTTAGTATCTCTACATGAGCGTAAAAATGGCTACAGTGAACTCTCTCTAAGGTGGACACCCTCAGGAACAGCTCTTATTGTCCGCCTTAGAGAGGTGTCCGCCTTATAGAGAGGTGATGTAATCTGACACCAAAAACCCATTAAGTTCACAACTAAACAAGAACTTTTATTAATAGAGTAAGTAAGATTGAATGATTACACTGCCTCAACATAGTCTCATTACATGCTGAACAGCATCCCAATGTACTACATGTATGTACAGTTCTACTGTATAGTCCCTGTAATATCTTTATATGTCTGTATACAGTACTCAGATGCCATAAATAAACAGTGCTCATTTTGAGAAAAAATATGTAATGCTGGTCTGTGGTTGCTGCGATAGCCTCGCATCTTGGAGGCACTGGGAGACTAACCCTTTTATAAGGCTAACAACCAGATTTTCATCTTTGAGTTGCCTAGAAGCAAATCGCTGCAAGTCATCAGCAATTAGAATGGCTTCAGTTATTGATTTAATTTCCGAGCTCCATGCAGCTACATGTAACTCAACAGAGACAAGATTATCAAGCTGCCAGTTCCTGTCTCTTCTCAAGTATCCTTTTGCACAGAGGAAAGCAAAATGGATTAATCATGAAGCATGAAGATTCGATATGTCAATTAGAACCAGTGTCTCAATCATATGAAATGTACAAAAATAATGCATTCGGCACGATTTTGTGGCAATTTTCAAATTAGATTGATGACAAACGTGAATATGTCAATCAATATTGGTTAGTTAATATTATTGGTATCAGGCAATCGATAATCACATTAAAGTATTTGGGCCTCATTGATTGATACAAATGTATCAATTAGCGATATGTTTTTCCCTTGACCAGATTATTTCAATCATTTTGCTGGCAGTGGCACATGGCTGGTTACTTGGGTTGTAAATTGTGCTCTAGATAGCTGTGTCTTATTGTCTCTTACATGTATCTAATTTCCAAATCACCTTTGAAGTTACAACAATGTCAACACAAGGACGCAAAGTCACTGTGGCCATCAACTGTGTCGTGAAAGGTTATGACCAATGTCCATTTCATGTTAAAGACAACAAAATGTTTGTTGGCCATAAGTACATGTAGAGGGGGCAATGCAGCAGGAATGTGTTCAAGGTGGTGAATGATCACAGCCAGTTAACTAATCGATTGTTATTGATATTAAATCAATAACAATCGATAATCACATAAACCTTTGTTGTCGATTGTTCATCGATTGTCAATATCAATCAAATGATTGTTATTGATTAACATTGATTTACATCGATCATTGATTGGTTGGGCACTTATATCACAACCAACGAGACCAGAAAGGGGAGTCTTATGTTTAGTGACTGGTTAAGTTTTTGTTAATCATAGGGTAAGCTGCTGTTTATCTGAATACAACAGCTTACCCAATAATTAACAAAACCCTAACCGGTCACTAAACATATTAAAGACCCCCCTGTCTGATCTTGGTGGTTATCATAGCGATGTTTCATGTTGCTAAACATTGCAATTGTTATGCTAATGTACCAACCATGATTTGTAAAGCCTGCTTTGTGTTAGGAACTAATGGCTCTCTGGTTGGCACATTAATGACAATAGATGACAACACATGAAACATTCGCTATATAGTGCTCACCAGTTGTTCAAGCCGGCAACACTATTTACCGAACATACACAAAAAAGAAAAAAACAAGAAGTATAAAATGAGTTAACTATTTAGAAATAAATAGTTATTGTATCTAAATGTGCAACAGCCAATTAAGTCGCACAAGGAGTTTTCGAGTTTCTGGTTGGCTGCACATCACAGGCTTACCTTCTCCAAGTACAAACTCGAACGGCGTTCCCCCTGCATTGGAGTCGAATTCCTCTCCATTCAAAAATCTCCCCACATAACTGACAACTACAGTACAGCCAGAAGAAGCCTTCTCCTCTCCTATCCCTTTTTTCAAAACAATCTTCCGCACCCCGCCATCTTTGTCTGCGGTCAAGTCTGTGCCATATAGTCGTTCTTCTTCACTTTGCGAGTTTTCCGGAGCTTTCTGAGCTTCTTCGCCCGACTCTAGCGGGCTAGGAGACATCGTGGAAGTGGTAGACGAAAGATCAAAGAAAAAGAAATGACAACTATTCACCAGTTCATTCAAAATGGCGGACAACGTCAACACGTACACTTTCCACTGTCACCACACCCCTGAAACCCTATACGAGATCCTGTAGGGTGGGGGAATCCACCGCGGCAAAACGGTAGGTACTTCATATAAGATTATCATTATGTACTTCTTATATATATAAAGTGATCGGATCCATCGGCGGCCTTTTGAAATCATGGTTGTACAGTAGCATAACAATTGCAATGTTTATCAACACGAAGTATCGCTATAATTAAATACGAAGATATGCACGCGCACATATGTAATGAAATTAATTTACGAAAATAAATAGTGCATGTGCAGTAGAATTGCACGCGCATCTGTAACGGGAAATGTAATGCGTGCGTGCAGACGTAAATACGAAAATAAGTACTACACGTGCAGATGATTTACACCCGCATCTGTAACGGGAAATGAATGCGTGCGTGCAGACGAAAATACGAAAATAAATACTACATGTGCAGATGATTTGCACGCGCATATGTAACGAAAAGGTGACGGCATACAACAGAAAGAACATGACGCGTATGCGTGCACGCGAAGATGTAGGAAATTAAAGTTGGATATTGAATATTTTACGCATTACGGCAAAAAAAATACAGTTGGCGTTATGCAGAAAAAATGTCGCACTGATCATTGAGATAATTTAGAAAATCGCAAATTCCCATAAAAGGAGGATTAAATGTAAAGGACAGGCTGTAAATTTATCGTGGGTAAATAAATATTATTATTATTATTATTATTATTATAGCCAAACAAAATCGAGCACCCGTTTCAGGATTCGAAAACCTGTTCCGCGCGCTGGTGCACGGTTGGACGGAAGGTCGGGAAGTCGGTCGGGCAAGAACATGTCGCTAAAATTTCACTCTCATGTAGCCTGTTCCAGGTCGTTCAAAGAAGTTCCACAGGCTCTCTTTTCCCGCTTTTTCCTCCCCTTTCTCTCCCCAGTCCGCCTCTTCTTTTTTCGCGTTTTTTGCGAACGGCTTGCTGACGTCATTGTTGACATTTTTGCTCATTAGCATAAATAAAACTTCCAGCTACAAACAAACAGACTACATCAGTTGAAAGATAACTTTAAACTTAGTAATAACCGAAAATTTGAGATTCATATTTGAAATATTTACGGAGAAATTGGCTTTTCAAAACTGTAAAATGGTCTGGTCTAGGAGCAAGAGTTGGTTGCTGACAGCCATACATTCTTTGTAAATTTTGAGATTTTTAAACGCTCATTCCTCAAAATATATTTATCATATCACTCTTAAATTTTCGATGATTACCAAGTATGACAATCTCTTTCGATTTATGGACTCTGTTTGTTTGTATGTACGTTGCTTGAAGTTTGATGTATGCTAATGAGAAAAAACGTACTGACAAATATTCGCCTTTTTGTATGGTGCTCCGCTCGCGCGAGCCTTTGCGCGAGCTTCGCTATAAGTATCCGAGGACTTAAAACTATTTTAGAAAACAATTTTATAACTTAGCAAACTCACAGTGAATTACAAATTAATAAAACTTCCGACTTTGTGTAGTTTTCTTGTTGTTTAGAAACAGAGGTGATTGCCTCTATTTTACTCTGAATTTCTAACGAGACCTGAAACAACCATGGGGGCTGATCAAAGCCAGGTCCCGGCTAATCCGGCACAGATCGAATTGGAATTTGGTTTTTGTTTTCTTTTAGTTTCGGGAGACGCTAGCCTGCAAACAGGCCCTCGGGCAAAGAAATTGATAAAATAATTTTGGCCGCGCAAAAATGGAAAAAGCAGATAGGCATGACTGCATTATGATCAGAATGAAAAATGAACAATTCCCCAGAGCAGCATCTGTGACGTCACCACATGATCTGAATTGGGTAGCAACAGAGTTGAGTAATACAGTACCGCTCGATACCTGTATTCTGATTGCACCATTACTAATATTGCACCATTACTAATGGTGCAATCAGAATACAGGTATCGAGCGGTACTGTTGCTCTATTGTTTTTGTACTGCTCGTTCTAAAGGTTAGGGTGTTTTTTATTGTTGGGTAAGCCAATGCTGTGGCTCGTTTCGAGCGGTACAGGCCGGCTCACAGAGTTTAAGCCGATTCCCTCTATTAATTCCCGGACACGGCGCTACATGTGAGTTGAGTTTTAGGTATATCGCCCTTGCGCCGAGGGTTTTCCTCCGAGCCCTCCGATTTTCCTCCCTCCACCAAAACCAACACGCTAAATTCCAATTCGATCTGTGGATTGGCGGGTCCTGGCTTTGATCAGCCCCTATATGGTTGTTTCAGGTCCGTTAGAAATTCCGATGAAGATCTCACTCGAAGTGTGACGCAATGATAAGCATGCGCAGTCACCGGAAATCCTTGATTCGCGGAAGCCCGCGATCTTTTTGGTCTTTGCGGTGCGGCATAAGTGGCGTCGACCACCGGGCAACAAAGAACAAACTGAGGAGACAAAGGAGCTATGACGAAGCCAACTACCTGCTCTACAACACACCGCGGCAAAACGTCACGCGCATGCGTATTTGCTATTTCTTGTCGGCGCGCGGCCGCCCCCAGTTTCCCGCGAAAACTGAAATGAAACAACAGGCACATACCCGTGATTTTAAAATTTCTGCTTAAAAGCATCCATTTGTGAACTTTTTGTCAAAAAATAAGAAAACTACTTAAAAGATAAGCCTAAGACTTTAACAGGTTGAAGTTTTCTTAATTTGTAATTCACTGTGAGTTTACTATGTTATAAAATTATTTACTAAAAAAGTTGAAACCCTCGGTAATTTGTATTTGATAGCAGAGCCTTCGTTCTTTTCGCCAGCGGAGCATACCGTTTTGCCGCGGTGTGGCTCTACAATGACCCTTTCAGACTTATTATATATACGTTTCTCGTGAGAGAAATACGTGGCAATCCTGATTTTGACGAAGAAATGCTCGATTTGTAAATCGACGTCACAAGGGGCGCCAGTACGTTTAAGTGCCCTCGCCAGTTATCTTTGATATCGATTGTACATGAAGTGGATAGTCCAACGGTAGAATATTTCTTGAATTGGGTGATACGTCTACGAGATATGAAGGTTTATAATTCCAATATGCTAATGATGTGATGTCATCACCGACATCACTTACTATACAAAAGCATGCTGGTAGAGACAAATTACCTACTTTTAAATATATTTGAAGCTTATCAAAGTGATTTTACCAAAAAAAATAAAAAATAGAAAATAGCTTAATTCACAAGCACAAAGAAATTCAGCAAATGTCCGTGATGACATCACATCATTAGCATATTGGAAATATAAACCTTTATATCTCGTAGACGCAACACCCAATCCAAGAAATATTCTACCATTGGACTATCCACTTCATGTACAATCGATATCAAAGATAACTGGTTAGGGATTATATGCAGGTTAAAGGGGCACTGCATGTAAATCCCCAAATGATAAACTTTCTCATGAAGAAATACAAAACTAACTATTGGCAAAGTATGCTTCCAGGTATAATGGCGAAAATTTGAGACGATTTTGATTAAGCCGGATGTCAAAGATTCGAGTACGTGGATGAAAATACTGATTTTAAGAGAAATTTAGACCAACTTGAAATCGGTTCACTGTAACCGAAATCAAGTTTCTAGAATAAGCTTTTGTAGTCCACTTTAATCTTTGCCATCCTCTATCGAAAACGTTTTAAAAGCACATCCTATAAATTCCAAACCTGCCTCCCAGGCAGACGTTCATGAGGCATTTGACTGAGTTTCTGTCCCGGTGGTGGAGCATTTCAAAGAGAGTCAAAATAGCGAATTTTACATCGATGTTTATAAGAGATTTGCTCTCGTTCCAAGGTCCCACGGTGGAGCATTTGCATAGCTTAGCTGACCCCATGGTAGGGCATTTGCAACGATCTGATTCAAAAATGTCAAATGCCCCACAAATTCTTCCCGTGGGGATGGGCAGGTTTGGAATTGATAGAGCCATAAGCATACGAAAGTTATGTTCCAATGAAAATGAACACGACGCAACACGAGGTAAGCAGCACAAGCCTCGTTCAGAAGCGGAAACCTCGCTTGAATGCTATATTTACATTGCTAAGGGCTTGATAATGACCATTCTGATTGGCTAAATTCTTTGCTTATGTCAGTTTATACGTTGAACTAGTTTTCACTGGAACATGCATACATACATACATATAATCTTTATTTATCCACGGTGCCTCATCATGTAAAATTACATGCTCTCCCCGAGAGCCGTGCATTAGAATAGAAAAATAAGTAAAATCTACATTATAGTTACAATTAATATTTACATAATTTCTTGGATTATAACTATCTTGATTGGACTATCTAAAATTAGAATAGCTATGAATAAATAAATAGATAAAATTTCAGTACAGTTACAACTGAATATATATTATTTCTAAAATTATGACTAGCTTAGTTTAAACTATCTAAGTTACCTATATTTTTAATATCTATTTACTACTCTCTCAATTAATTAACTTAAAACTATTAAATTACAATAATAAATAAGTCTTAAGATATGAAAATACTATAGAAATTAAATACATTATAATAGGTTCTTGAATGATGTCAAATTTGTTTGGCCTTTGGTTTCATTAGTTAACCTGTTCCAGAGAACAGCCCCTTGATAATGAAAGCTGAGTTTGCCAGCTTCAGATTGTGGTCTTGGAACGAAAATATTATAAACTGAACTTCTTAGATTATGGGAATGTATTAAGTTTGTATTTCCAAATAATTTTGACAAATAATCTGGTGCATTTCCATTTATTATTTTATCCATTAGTACAGCTAGTTGTTTCCATCTTCGTTTCTCAAGATTTTCCCATTTAAGCTCATCCAGAAACTCAGCTGAAGGTTTATCATAATCAGAGAAGGTAATTATCCTAGTAGCTCTGTTCTGGAACTTTTGAAGATAATCATACAATCCCTTGCCACATGTTCCCCAGATTGCACTACAATAATCGAAATAGGGCAGTACCAGGGAATTATACATAGTAAGTAAAGTTTCATGTGGCACAAGACGCCTGACCCGTTTTAGTGTTCCTATCCCCCCCATATATTTTATTAGATATTTTATCAATCTGATGTTTCCATGTTAAGGATTCGTCAACCTCAACTCCAAGATATTTGTAGGTTTCCTCTCTTTTTAATAGCTTGTGATTAACTTCAATCTGAAATTGATGTTCAAGGTGTTTTATTTTATGCTGACTTTCAATTATCATAAACTTAGTTTTAACAACATTTAAACTTAATTTATTATTTTGCTTTAAACCATGTATGTATTTCTTCCAGGTCATGGTTCATTTGTTGTTCTAGTGTATTATTGATCAGTGTTTGCCAGAGTGTGGCTTGTGTCATCAGCATACCTTCTTACCTTTGGAAAAGAGATCGCAAGATGGGAGGTCATTGATATATATTATAAAAAGAAAAGGCCCAAGGATCGATCCTTGAGGAATTCCACATTTAATAGAGCAGCCATCTGACAGTATACTATCAACATACGTTTTTTTGCGATCGATCTGTAAGATATGAAATAAACCAGTTTAGACTTGATTGGCAGACACCATATAATTTCAGCTTCTTGAACAAAATTTGATGATTCATGGTGTCGAAAGCCTTTTTCAAGTAACGTAAGCGACAGTAGCGCGACGGAAACTCGACGTAAGCACAAGTGCGACGGAAACTCGAGGGGAGCAGAAGCGTAAGAAGTTGGAAACCTTCCAGGTTCCTTCTGCTTCTGCCGAGCTTACGGCACGCTTGTGCTTATACGTCGAGTGGTATGAACTGCATGTGTGCATTAATTATTGAAGACATTCTTTCACGTAGTACATGTCTCAATCGTCCTTACTATTAACATAGGCGGTGACCAACTCGAAAGCATTTCTGCTACTTTGGTCTCTGCACACCTATTTTGTATATTCCTGTATTATGTTATATGTCTTTTTTAATATTTGTAATTAATTATTTGTACCTATTATATATCATGTAAACAGTGTGAAAAATAAAAAACTTAGCAAGGCTCTCCAGCCGTTTTGGTATCAAGGGCCAAGCGATACAATGGTTTGAGTCTTATCTTCAAGATCGGAGACAGTTTGTCGTTATCGATGGAATCAAGTCAGACATTAAAGAGCTACAATATGGAGTGACTCAGTGGTCCGTGCTTGGCCCGATACTATATCTACTGTATACCTCGCCACTCGGTGACATCATTAGGCGCCATGGGTTTGCATATCATCTGTACGCGGATGATACACAGCTCTATTTTGCATTTAAACCCACGCCAACTGAACAGCAAGCCTCCATAATGCGTATTGAAGCTTGTGTTAGTGAGATTGATTCATGGTTGGCGTGCAATAAGTTGAAACTGAACCGTGACAAGACCGAGCTTCTAGTATTATGTGCACACCACCGTCCACGCCCATTAATAGACTACGTTCAAGTCACCAGCGAACGCATACAACCGTCCATCTCAGCAAGGAACATTGGTGTTATTATCAGCACATGTCCCTTGAACAGCATGTAGCTAACATATGCAAAGCATCTTTCTATCATTTACGTAATATAGCCAAAATCAGGAACTGCCTGTCGTAATCAGATACTGAAACTTTAGTCTATGCTTTTATTTCCACTAAGCTTGACAGCTGTAATTTGCTACTATATGGACTTCCACTATTTTTCCTTGATCGGTTACAAAATGTACAGAACTCTGCAGCGCGCCTTATAACACGCAGCAGAAAATACGACCATATTTAACGCCGATTCTCAGGCAGTTACACTGGTTAGCGGTTAGACAACGGATAGTATTCAAACTACTATTACTTACATATAAAGCCTTAAATGGATTAGCGCCAGGGTACGTTAGAGACATGTTGCAGCCGTACAAACCAATTAGACAACTGCGCTCTTCTACACGGAAACTGCTAAAAATCCCACCCGCAAAACTATCGCACTATGGTGAGCTGGCTTTCTAACATGCAGCACCGAAACTATGGAATTCCCTCCCAGATGCAATTCGTCACTGCGCGACTATAACTAGTTTTAAGACAAATATCAAAACCTATCTTTTTAATCAAGCTTACAATTAGTCATTTTATATCGATAATTTTCATTAGATATTAGATATTTTTATTCATTAGATATTACATATTTTAACTCCCAAGTAAATCTTATACATCCTATAAATCGTTTTACTTCATATATATATATACATGCATGCAATTTATATCAGTATTTTAATAGTTCTAGTCCTAGACTTATTTTAGTACCACATGAGATTGTAAAGCGCCATTGGGCTAAAATGGAAATGGCGCTATATAAATGCTACTTATTATTATTATTAAAGTCTTAATTATGCTGTTTAATAAGATGTTACAAGTAGGAGACAAGGAGTTTCACTGAAGTGTCCATAAAACGTAATCACTCATTCAACTAGTGTACCAGTATATTGACGTTTATTAGATAGCTTTTGTTGAGTAGTAGTTAACTATGACAGTGGTTAAATAAAGTTTAAATTTCTATCTTATCTAATTTCTCGAATATAAATTAATTCCTAATATGTATATTTTCGAGTTATTCACAGGCTATTGTCAAAAAATACAATCTACCGCTTAACCTACCTATCTGGAGCTATTAACTAAAACATTTTAGACAACACTGAAGACTGAGGCTCTAATCTACCATTATGGTTGCGTTTTAGAAGACGGCGGTCTGATCTGTTAAAATATTCGTTACCCGCCCGTTTCATAGCAGCAGTTAGAACAAATTATCCATCTTCCAATGTCTAAATCATGATGCAGTAAACAACTTCTTTTTACAGGTTTTGCTGTACTTCAGACAGGAGTCTTTAGCCTTCCATATCCTTGGCCGCTTCATGATGCGCTTGCGCACTTACCAAGGCAGGGCTGAGCGTACGGGAAGCACAGTCACTTTGAGCTGTACAGGAAAGCGCATGCGCTTCAAGCTGTGGCTGATTGCTCGCGGAAGTCATTGGGACGTCATTTACCCTCCGGATGAACCTCTTGCATGGCAATATATGGCTCAAAACCTTCTTAAACTGTGGCATACGCCATGCGTATAGGTAGGGATTGACGCCAGAGTTCAGCAGGACAATGACAAATTGTAGATCTCTCATCCAGTGAATAAACTCGCAGTTGCACGTTGAACAAATGTTCAAAATGTAGATCATGACACAAGCTGGTGTGAAACACAGGGCATACGCTAACAGGACAACCATAAGGGCTTTGGTGACTCTGGTCTCTCTCTTCATCGATCGCAGTCTGTTCCTGTCTTTTTTCTTCTGTTCAAACGAAAGGTCCGTTCGGGGATTCCACTGATTAACCTGAACTCTAAGTCTCTTATAAATACTGCAATAGACAAAGACCAGGACAAAAAACGTGAAAACTACTGCAGTATTGGCAAAAATGAACGAATAAAATATGAACCCGAGTTTGAAGTATACAAACGAGAAGCCCAGGGCTGTGATCCATATGAGAGCAGAGGCGATGACTGCTCTTTTTGCTGTGAGATCGTACTTGTACTTTAGTGGAAAAACAACTGCAATGTATCGATCACATGTCAGAGCTGCTAGGCTCAGGATGGAAGCAGTAGAAAGAATAAAATACAAGATATGCAAAATCTTGATATCCACCATGTCAAGTTTGAGTCCCTCACTTAGATGAAATACAGCAGACACGGGATCCATTAGCACGCCGACTATTAAGTCAGTAGTGGCCAAACTAAGCAAGAAGTAGTTAAACGGCGTCCTCAGCTCATTGAAAGGGTCCCTTATTATGGCATAGCAGATTATCAAGTTCCCGGGCACGGTAATCAGAGTTAGCAACACAGATACTGTGGCTGTAAGGAAGGAGAGATACAACGGCGCATCCACTCCGGCGCAATGATCAGATCCCATCGCTATCTCGAGCTAGGTACGACTCACTGTGGCAGTTTTGATGGTAGCGAGTCTTCTGTACATGTATCTCTACCACCAACAAATGATGCTGTGATACTGAACCACTTTGGGCTAAGAAGATACGATGCGGTTTCTTATGTTACGTTGGGTATTTTTATGTCGCCCTGTGAAGTATATAGATGTGTCAGTTGTATATCGACGCTATTGTCCAAGTTTCAAGGCGGTCTGATGAAATGAATTTGACTAAAATCCTGAATCGTCTTTCTTTGTTTCCGCTTAAAGTGATACCGCCAGGGTGTAGCCATGTATTTCACTGAGCACAATACAATAGCAGCTTGGGCTGAACGAAACGCTGGGCATGCAGGTGAAACCAGTCGGATAGCAATTGAATTTCCTGTTATTCTGTTTCTGAGCTGCTATCAATCAGCCAACCAAACAAACACAGCGTGAGAATATGCACTGAAAAGTTAAAAGAATATCATGACGATTAGCTGGTACATGCCACTGATTTAGTTCTTCCTAGATTAGTTTTGTAGCTATTGGGGGTTGTTTTTAAAGTATCAAGGACAGCCTTAGTTGATTGCACTGTTTCAGAGTTTTAAGTCAATTCTGCTACAAGGTAATCCTTACTGTGTTGTGTACCATTATAAAGGTTCCACGTGTTGTGCTGTGGAAATTTCGGGATAAAATGCAACCACTTAGACCTACCGACCTGTGCATTAAAAGCGAAACTCATATTTTAGCTCTGCTATCCGTAAAGTTGCTTAATTTAAAAATCACTTAACTTTGTAAATAAATTATTTCAGCTGAGGACCAAAAATGAGCTAATCAAAAATAAGCAATCGTGAAATAAAATAAGCAATTTCAATGAACCAGATAAGTTTGAACATCGATCCATGGTTTGAATAGCTTGATATGGAAGATATTTGAACACAAATTCAGCCACTGACTGAATTATTCAGCTTTCAGATTTTCGAGTCGTGAACTCGAGAAGCCGCAGTAAGTATTGCTCTGCCTGTTTTCATTTAGACGCTTTGTTGTGGTGCTCTGTAAAATTACGGCAAGCTTTGAGTCTCATAATTCCCAAGGTATATATAATCATCACAAAAATATGAACGGCAGAAACTTATTTTTTAAACTTAAAAATGACCTGGGAATTTACCTGTGCGGCCAACATCCTGTTAAAATCTATATCTACTTTTGCTACGTAAACACCGCAGATATATTTTGTTATACGACGGAATAATGAAAATTGACCATAGCCCAAAATTATCCAATGGCAGTGTTCAATTAGACAAAGGGGTAGTTCGTGGTATTTTCTCGACATCTAAGTACTATCAAACACACCTCACTTTGAACAAAACCACTGGGAGTGGTTTAAGTAAAACTGACTACTGAAGTTGATTTTCTGTCCAGGCTGCGACTGCAGTAAGAGAAATTCCATACACAGTCTATAATCCGCTTTCTGTCCAAATTAAAACTCACATTTTGTAACTAATTATTGCCTTTCAATATTTAGACGGGAAGATGTCAGATTTGTCAGTCTTGTCTCCTTGGCCAATTTGTTTGAGAAGTTGTTTATTCAGATTGTTTGAATATTCAAAGCTGAAGTCAGGTATAATATGAAATAGGAATCCACGAGATTTCTGCGGCGAGATCCTATGAAAAATAATTCAGGAAATCGAAATGCGGCAAATCGAAATGTTTTTCTTTAAGTCTATACAGTATCAGCTATAAACTCATTATACAGATTCCTTACGATGTCTGTATGGGAAGTTCCTGTTTATATTTGTCCAATATATGTCGGAGATAGAGAACCAGCTGAGAGAATAAATAAATTTTAATCGTAAAAAGTTTTGCTCAAGAGGTAAACACGCGAATGTTGAACCTTAAGTTACACGCTCGAGGTTTGTAGCCGCGAGGAACCCAACCCTAAGCATGGGAGCGACTTATATTGTACATCTATTGAATTCATCGGGGCCCAATATGGGAAAATATTTAAGTCGAGACTTCAATATTGAGCGAGGAAAAATCCTATGTTTTATTACACCGAACAAATAATCCTGCAATCAATAAACAAAATAGCGCAAACTCACTATCCAATAGGTAGCTATCCTCATGACAAAATAGTGGGCTGACACTAGGCCTAGACAGATTCTGCTCGGCAACTTTTGAGCAACTTTCACGATTTCGAGCAACTTTTTCGCTTTGGAGCAACTTTTCTTATAGTGAGCAACTTTCGAGCAACTTTTCTGAAAATTAGTATATTTTCAACATATTTTCACTGTTTTAAAGTCTTTTAATCAAATTCAAAAGTATTTTGAAGTGCATGTTGGGTATGCTGTGGTGTTAGGTTCCAAATATGGATGTGCAATCCAAATAGGGGTGGTTATCCTGTGCTAATATTACATATTCCAAATATGGTACAGTTTCCTGTACCCAAACCAAAATGGCGGTGCTTTCTGACGATGAAGAGCAAACTCAAAGCGATCCAATCCAGGCTGCAATAGATAAAGGTGCAGAGCTTTCGGAGCCTGACAGGGCTAATTGTCACATCGTGGCACGATTCAAAAATCATAGACGCAAAAAAACAAGTACGAAAATATGTGAAAAGAGTAAATTTGGGCGAGCAACTTTTTCGATTTTGAGCAACTTTTGAGCAACTTTTGGGGATATTTTTGAGCAACTTTTCAACAATTTTTGAGCAGAATCTGTCTACCCCTAGCTGACACGCTTGAGGTTTGTAGCCGCGAGGAACCCAACCCTAAGCATGGGAGCGACTTATAGTGTACACCTATTGAATTAATCGGGGCCCAATATGGGAAAATATTTAAGTCGACTTTAATATTGGGCGAGGATGAATCCTATGTTTTATTACACCGAACAAACAATCCTGCAATCAATAAACAAAATAGCGCAAACTATCCAATAGGTAGCTATCCTCATGACAAAATAGTGGGCTGACACGTGACCGTGGATTATTGTAAGGTATAATAAACAGACAATCTTGAATGGAAATGTTCAGTGCGATTCGGAAGAAAAATCGCAATCGCTAGACAAACCTTTTCCAGGTTCATTCTTGCGTATTTTGAAGGCTTGTCATTAACATCGGGATCTTAGGTTAATCATCCTTGTGCCAGATAATACCACCATCACCTCGGTTTTCTTCGTTCGTTCAGGGAGATTAAATTTCTTAATTCCTTCATCAGTACGCACACTTGTTCTAATTTTCCCGCATTGAACATGCAAGAGGGTTAATTAGCAGGGCATGCTGATGATTGAACATTGGCGATTAGTCTCTCTACCCGTTTTATGCCTCAATAAAGATGCTCTTCATTTCTCAAACTAGCCTGCGTTGCAGGCGTTTTGGGTGATTTTTTCGCCAACTATCGCGGCCGTCGAAAACCGCCGCCATCAAGGCTCGGCCTATTACTTAAAATAACAACACTGAAATAAGTAGAACAACACTGAAATATAAAGTAGAACAACACTGAAATATAAAGTAGAACAACACTGAAATATAAAGTAGAACAACATTGAAATAAGTAGAACACTGAAATAAGTAGAACAATACTGAAATAAGTAGAACACTGAAATAAGTAGAACAACACTCGATACAGAGAGTGGAACCGAGTTGGTTTTGCTGCTTGTTACACCGTGCAATTCCCAACGACAATGAATTGTGCGATCGAGACGGGTTAACAAGAAAATAATGTAGCCCTCTTTAATGCTTGTCTGAACAAGCTACCCAAAATGCAAAAATACGCTTTTCTGAATATCTTTCTTGTCAGGAGTACGCAACCACATTTCTCAAACTATGAAAACGGACACAGATCAATGTCTGCTTATATTTAACCAATATTAAAATGTTATACTTTAGAGCCAACAGATCCTTTCAGCTTATGGCGCGTATTTCTTGTCAAAATTCAATTCGATATGCGTTATCAAAGTTCAGCATTCGTCATTATAGTTTAGTCACCGATCGTTATTGAAGTTCGACATTCGTTGTTAGAGTTCGACATTCGTTATTAAAGTTCGACATTCATTATTTAAGTCGATATTAGAGTTCGACATTCGTTATTAAAGTTCGACATTCGTTGTTAGAGTTCGACATTCGTTATTAAAGTTCGACATTTATTATTAGAGTTCGAAGTTCGTTATTAGAGTTCGACATTCATTATTCATGTCAACGCTAGAAAAATGTAATAGCCTGCTCGAGGAAGTAGTGTGCGAGCTGCAAAGCACAAGTGAAACTACTATAGTATTCCTTCGTCGTCAATATCGCCAGGGATATCCACAACTTCTACTATAGGACTTTCTGCAACGCCAACAGCAATGCCCTCGACCTCTGCCGGCTCAGCCTGGAAACCGCAACGACCGGTCGCATCTGTACAGGAGGAGCATCAGCGTTTGTTTGGATTTAATCCACGGTCAAGGGCTCGGTACCATCAATTTAGCCATGGGGGTTCTAGAAAGACTAAAGTGAAACGTGTGTCCACCTGGACTAGAAGTTTCGTGTGTTTGTCTCTAACGAGCCAGAGATCATCGGAAGTTCGGAAATGCGTGCGGGCCGGTTGCTATGGAGTGACATCATAGTCGTGGCAAATATCAATCATTATTGTGATTTGCGGTTTTCGCTTGATCGCTTTGGTAATTACTTTATATCAGCAAAGCTTGTACACAAAATTGCGGATCCTGCGTTATTTCAGGGGCTGTACTTCAGTGCCAGTGGCATTTTGACATGAGCGGGAAATACAAATATTATGAAATTAAGGTAAAGGATTGCTTCGCATACTGGACTCGTGCTTCGACTTATGGACGTATCCGCTTTGCGCCGTGTTTTTCTCGCTGAATCTAGCAGCACTGGCATCTTCTGAATTCGGAAATTTGCGGCGTGAAATTTGGTAAGTTCCTGTCAAACACCTGGTTGCACGATCCCTTTGCAGTTTACTTCGCCACTAGCCGACAGTGTCCAAATAGAAAATAGCGGGCTTTGGGATTTGGATGAATGGCTGCAGGATTGTCGATGGAAAGGTGGGTGTCTCGCTACGACATTCGTCGTTTTGGCGGCAATTATGTGCCAAAATCAGAAGAATTTCATGTTAGTGAATTATCAGTGGCTAATAAACAATTGAAAATAACAAACCCCTTGCAATCGCTTCCCGGTCAGGACGAAACACCAACCCGCCACCGACTCCGCCAGCCGATTACGAGGAGATCCAAAGCTTAAAAGTGTCTCTGGCGAGAGCAAACGAGGAAATTACATCCCTGAAGACAGAACGAAGGAAATCGAGTAACGAACACGTATGTATATATAAAGTAGAAGAAAATTATATGGCAGCGAAAATGGCGGGAAGTCCCCCAAAGTTCAAGGTCCAGAAGAGCTTCAAAGGTACACATTTGGAGCATGATCAGCGATATTTGTGAGAAATATAAAGTCCCTCTGGTGTCCAGAATTCTGATGTGCAGTCAATGCTAAACCAAATCGCCGAAAAAGTGACCAAGAATAAAGGGTAATCTAAAGCATCTGACGTGATACTTGGGGAAAGTGTCCCAAAATACCGGCTGGTACAAAACGCAGGTCACAGGTCTAGGTCACAGGTCCAGGTCACAGGTCCAGGTCCAGGTCCAGGTCCAGGTCCAGGTCCAGGTCCAGGTCCAGGTCACAGGTCCAGGTCACAGGTCCAGGTCACAGGTCCAGGTCACAGGTCCAGGTCACAGGTCCAGATCACAGGTCCAGGTCCAGGTCACTTGACGATTTTTGTATTTTCCAATAATCTATTTTTCCTTCCACTCCATTCCTGTAAATACAATATCCGTGAGCAGCCTGGAAACGAGGTTACGTCATTTTCGCGATTCTCGTGATTACAAACATGGCGGCAAATGGAGCAGATGAGGAACAACTTGAGGTACAACTTTAAGGGCGTAGGGAGGGTTAGATATTTGTTAAATAAGATAAAAGGACTAGTCAATGCTGGGAGTGGAGAGGAACGGGTAGTGAAATCTCCCTCCCTAGTTTTTTCGAATTTTTCTCCCTCCTCCCTAGTGAGTTTTAAACGTTTCTCCCTGGAGCATAAATGTAGATCCCATGTAGATTTTCAGTTCAAAATTAATCACAATATTCTGGCTACAAATACTTACCTTTTTACAGTAAAAATTAAAGAAAATGACACATGCCCAACATGCCATGAAGAGAGACACACTTTTGAGCATATGTTTGTTGAATGTACGAAAGCCAAGTTTTTCTGGAATAAACTGAAAGAATGGTGGTGCAAATACACATCGCAATCAATATCTCCCAGCGCAGCTCAAATTCTATATGGATATACTGAATTGGTAAAGCATCGCTCCCTATTTAAGGGGCTATGTCAGGGTACTGCGCATGTATCGAGTAATCGCTCGGTTGGTGGCTGTTAATTGGATACAAACAATTAAACTTCCCTCCCTCAATGCTTGATTGAAAGGATTTTCAATATTTTTCCTGGAGACTGTATATATACACTGTTTGTTAGTCATTTTTGCACTTTTGCTTTGATTTTAAGCATGCCACATGGCCGACAGGTTCGTTAGTTCATATCAAAATCGGTGGAAATAGCTGGAACGCGAATGTAAAGTCTATTACCGTGACACAGCCCCTTTAAACCATGTGAAATTTTACATGTACCAAGCTTTCATACAAAACACGTCGTATTCCCTAGAAGGTTTCCTTATCCTCTTAGAAGAAAAGAAACACATAGAAAACGATAACCAATAGAAAAGTAGAAAAAGTTAACAGAAAATGGTCCCCTTTAAATAGCTGGTTTGGTAGACCGAAATAGAATCTGATAGCACAAGTTTATAACTGATTGTATTTATTATTATTATTATTATTATTTATTTTTCTTGCTTTGTAATTGTATTGTAATTATTGTATTGTAATATTGTATTGTAATGAAACTGTCAATAATAGTAATAAAAATATGGGGGAAAAAATAAATGTGGATCCCAATTTCTTCCTCCCTAGTTTTACTGAACATTTCTCCCGCCTCCCTAGACCGTTCCTCTGCACTCTCCTGGTACTTCTACTACTGGGGTCATTAATTAGCAAAGGATGACGATGGATCGTACTTTAACAAGCTCTGTGTTATCTTTACTTCCTGGGGCATTAAAAAGAAAAGCCATAACATTAACATTTATTACAGTTCAAAACAGAAGGACGTATTCATCGCCATATGAAATGTCTCTGTTTATAGCAGATCTGAGAGAAAGGATTCCCTTTTATTGAAATGACAACTTTGCTCGGAAAACCTTAACATTTAGTATAGTTGAAAACTTTAAGTACCAGGAGCAACTGAGACATATATCATAGCAATATTCTATTATTTAGTATTAGTACTATAAAAGCAATCAATGTGTTGGACAATTTACATGCAAGTGCGATTGCGAATTTACAAGTGCGATCGAGAGTATATTCAGTATCCTTAGGACATTGAATACCCTTTTGATATTTAACAAATATCTAACCCTCCCTACGCCCTTAAAGTTGTACCTCAAGTTGTACCTCGTTTGCTTCATCTGCCGCCATGTTTGTGAACACGACGATCGCGAAAATGACGTAACCTCGTTTCCAGGCTGCTCACGGATATTGTATTCACAGGAATGGAGTGGAAGGAAAAATAGATTATTGGAAAATACAAAAATCGTTAAGTGACCTGGACCTGGGACCTGTGACCTGTGACCTGTGACCTGTGACCTGGACCTGTGACCTGGACCTGTGACCTGGACCTGTGACCTGTGACCTGTGACCTGCGTTTTGTACCAGCCGCCAAAATACTTCTACAGTCCCAGGTTGAAGTCTGAGCACTTATGGATATTGAACACAAGCCTATAAAGAGAGATATATTGAACACAGGCCTAAAAGATATGTACGCCAAAAAAAATATATTTTAAGTTGTTCGGTATCCCAGCTGGTTTACCCAGGTTGAAGTCCATGGCACTACAATATGCCTGAGCACTTCTGGATATTGAACACAAGCTCAAAAGAGATATGCCAAACAAAAATTAATTTCTGAGTTGTTCTGTGGCACCACAACTAATGCCTGAGCACTTCGGGATATTGAACACAAGCCTAAATGAGATCTACGCCTAAATAAAATATAGTTGTTCGGTATCCCAGCTGGTTTACCCAGGTTGAAGTCGATGGCACCACAGTATGCCTGAGCATTTCGCGATATTGAACACAAGCTCAAAAGAAATATGCCAAACAAAATTTATGTTTTAGTTGTTCTGTATCCCAGCTGGTTTACCCCGGTTGAAGTCCATGGCACCACAGTATGCCTGAGCACTTCGGGATATTGAACACAAGCTCAAAAGAAATATGCCAAACAAAATTTATGTTTTAGTTGTTCTGTATCCCAGCTGGTTTACCCAGGTTGAAGTCCATGGCACCACAGTATGCCTGAGCACTTCGGGATATTGAACACAAGCTCAAAAGAAATATGCCAAACACAATTTATGTTTTAGTTGTTCTGTATCCCAGCTGGTTTACCCAGGTTGAAGTCCATGGCACCACAGTATGCCTGAGCACTTCGGGATATTGAACACAAGCTCAAAAGAAATATGCCAAACAACATTTATGTTTTAGTTGTTCTGTATCCCAGCTGGTTTACCCCGGTTGAAGTCCATGGCACCACAGTATGCCTGAGCACTTCGGGATATTGAACACAAGCTCAAAAGAAATATGCCAAACAAAATTTATGTTTTAGTTGTTCTGTATCCCAGCTGGTTTACCCAGGTTGTAGTCCATGGCACCACAGTATGCCTGAGCACTTCGGGATATTGAACACAAGCTCAAAAGAAATATGCCAAACAAAATATATGTTTTAGTTGTTTTGTATCCCAGCTGGTTTACCCCGGTTGAAGTCCATGGCACCACAGTATGCCTGAGCACTTCGGGATATTGAACACAAGCTCAAAAGAAATATGCCAAACAAAATTTATGTTTTAGTTGTTCTGTATCCCAGCTGGTTTACCCAGGTTGAAGTCCATGGCACCACAGTATGCCTGAGCACTTCGGGATATTGAACACAAGCTCAAAAGAAATATGCCAAACACAATTTATGTTTTAGTTGTTCTGTATCCCAGCTGGTTTACCCAGGTTGAAGTCCATGGCACCACAGTATGCCTGAGCACTTCGGGATATTGAACACAAGCTCAAAAGAAATATGCCAAACAACATTTATGTTTTAGTTGTTCTGTATCCCAGCTGGTTTACCCAGGTTGAAGTCCATGGCACCACAGTATGCCTGAGCACTTCGGGATATTGAACACAAGCTCAAAAGAAATATGCCAAACAAAATTTATGTTTTAGTTGTTCTGTATCCCAGCTGGTTTACCCAGGTTGAAGTCCATGGCACCACAGTATGCCTGAGCACTTCGGGATATTGAACACAAGCTCAAAAGAAATATGCCAAACAAAATTTATGTTTTAGTTGTTCTGTATCCAAGCTGGTTTACCTAGGTTGAAGTCCATGGCACCACAGTATGCCTGAGCACTTCGGGATATTGAACACAAGCTCGAAAGAAATATGCCAAACACAATTTATGTTTTAGTTGTTCTGTATCCCAGCTGGTTTACCCAGGTTGAAGTCCATGGCACCACAGTATGCCTGAGCACTTCGGGATATTGAACACAAGCCTAAACGAGATGTACGCCTACCTATGTACGCCTACCTACGAGTAGCCGTTACCCATCGCGAAATTTGCGCAAATCAGATCAAAACAACCAGACGCGAATTACCGGTCGCGAACTGCAGCTCCCGACTACAAACAACAAGACACGAGAAACCTGCTGCCAGGGTAGGTAACATCTCGATATCTCATCCGCTTTATTTTCAGTATCCGCGATAATAATTTGGGGTCCGAATAATAAATAATAAGCGAAGTCTGCGACGTTTCGAACAGTAATTGGCAAGCGTGTAAGTCGCATTTTCGTCTCATTAAAGTAAATTCCACATCGTTCCCGACTTATGAAATAATAACAAGATTATGTATTGTTGATTTTGAGAAATTAGCCGAAAGTCGGATAGGCACTGACATACGGCAAACCAGATAAATCGTCGACCTCGATCGAAACGTACTGAAAATCGGACTACGAATGACTAGATTTCGTGCACTACTACGGGTAGTCGACTATTAAGTAGTGGTCCGGCTAAGAATGATAGCACTGAACGGCAAGGAATGTAAAAAGTGCTAATTTTCTATTCTTCTCACTCGTAATTTCATTGGTCGATACTCATAAATTCAATAGAAAACCATCGAAATAATACATTTTTATATGATATTTTTTGAGTTTTCATTTTATTTTTGATCAAAATGACTATGGTTTAATTGCGAAGAATATCGACCGTGGGGAAAGTTGTCAAATTTGCGATTGAAAGATCTTTTGTTTTCTCCCTTTCCGATTGGCTGGATGGTGGTTTCTTTGAGTTTTCTCAGTAAAAATAGCCCATAGCATAAAAACTACTTTATTTTCTGGGTGTAGTTTGGACTGTAGATATCTCATACAGCACTTAAGTCATATTCACGCAATATCGACCGTGAGGATATGCTCAATGCCGCGGCTCTATTGTTTTTACTATAGTTCTTACGCGGACCATTACTTAAATGAAAGGTAAAATGCAAAAGTAGTTCTTTCTCACACATCGACACCTACGGATTACATATCTAGGCGCTAAAGTAGACACTTTAAGGTGACATGAGGCTGGACTTACTTAAATGGAATGCTCCTGCTTCCTAGAGCACCCCCTGGTGATAGGGGACCAATGGTCCCCTATCACCAGGGGGTAGTTTGGTTGCTAAGAGTGTCTGGCTCGTTATGAGAGAGATGCCTGCTGTCCGCCTATCTCCGCGGAGTATTTTATCTAAAAAATGCAGGTTTGGGCGAAAAGAAAATAACGCTCACGCTTCACTGTACAAGATGGAGCGTTGGACATTGATTTGAAGCTCAAAGAAACATTTCTGAAGCTGGAAACTTCGGGAGGATATTCTTTGATGAGAACGTTTGAGCGAGAACGAACACTTGCACTGATAAATGGGCCTTATAGTTCTGTGACGATAAAAGATGCCATGGGCATGGGACAGGGCAAAGTGTTCATTATATAGGCCCTTGCAATAATGTGACCTCCCAATGGATGCAGTGGCAAGTGGCAGCACTAATGCTGTTGTATGTTTTTATTAAATCTAATTTTTTTTTTAATATCATTACAAGATTTAGGGAGGGTTCATAATTTATGTAGGGGAAGGGAGGGTTCATAATTTATGTAGAGGGAAGGGAGGGAGGGTTCATTATTTATTTAGGGTGGGTATAGTACTATGGTGGTGTTTGAAGTTGTATTCTTTTCAACATACATCTGGGAAATGGAAAACAAATGTTATGTTGTGCCTATCATTTTATTTGGGAAGGGGGGGGGGGGGATGTATTGTAAGTTGGGGCTTCAAAAAAGAAAGGGACAAAATGAAATATCACCATAGCCAGTTTAAAACACTTGAAATGACAATGTGCCATTTTATATTTCAGGAGGATATGTCGGAAAAATGTTTCCATTGTGAAAAAAAAATTCTTTTCTGGCAGAATTACCAAACCATGTGGAACGACACCGCGGAAATACGTTTTTGCCGATGCGATCACTTATTTTGCTAGTCAGCGGTCATTCGCAATAAATTATAAACGCCGGCGAACATCAACTCATTTCCACAGCAAATCTTTATACCACGACCACGAATACCTGACTTATTTCGGCTGACTTGTTACTTCATAAGATGCAAGACTTCTGGTGCAATATTTCGAGCTCCATTTTGCATATTGAGGTTCTCAAATCAAAGTCAAAGTCAAGGTCCATAAAAAAATGCAAAAATGAACTTGGCCAATATTCCCCCATCTTGACCCTCATGCTTAGTCAATAACCCCTATATATAGACTGGTAATATACAATTTAAAGAAAATGTCAGGGTAATATCAATTTTCATCAGGAGCCCATCCAAGTTTCATTTTAATATTGACTTGCCAACTGTGTTCCACATGGTTTGGTAATTCTGCTAGAAAAGAAACAATTTTTCACAATGGAAACATTTTTCCAACATATCCTCCTGAAATATAAAATGGCACATTGTCATTTCAAGTGTTTTTAAACTGGCTATGGTGATATTGCATTTTGTCACTTTCTTTTTTGAAGCCCCAACTTGCAATGCATCTCCCCCCCCCCCCCCCCCCCAACCCACGTACAAAATGGCAGACAAGAAAATTTAAGTTTGCGCATGCGTGTTAAGTACATTCCCAGTTTCCTCGCTCTGCCAAATTTCGCGCGGTCGGACCCAGTCTCATTGAATAACGAATGTCGAACTCTACTTCGAACTCTAATAATAAATGTCGAACTTTAATAACGAATGTCGAACTCTAACAACGAATGTCGAACTTTAATAACGAATGTCGAACTCTAATATCGACTTAAATAATGAATGTCGAACTCTAATAACGAACTTCGAACTCTAATAATGAATGTCGAACTTTAATAACGAATGTCGAACTCCTCTAACAACGAATGTCGAACTTTAATAACGAATGTCGAACTCTAATATCGACTTAAATAATGAATGTCGAACTTTAATAACGAATGTCGAACTCTAACAACGAATGTCGAACTTTAATAACGATCGGTGACTAAACTATAATGACGAATGTTGAACTTTGATAACGCATGTCGAATTGAATTTTGACAAGAAATACGCGCCATATCAGCTTGCCTGTTTGTTGCCCCATTTCAGAACACCCGACTTTTCCTTGGAAAACAAAGAGAGCTGTCATGGGGTCTGAAAGGGTGCAACAAACAGGCAAGCTGGAAGGGTATATTGAATATAACTTTTACCTTTTTCCCCTTTTTTTTCCATCATTACACAGTGCAGAATTGGATGTCAATATACAGTGTATACCTAAGTGTATTGATATCTATTTAAAGCAAGTCATTTTACAAGTCTGGTCATTGCTTCATCGCTGGAGTACAATGGCTAGAGTTGTAATACATTGTTGTGTTGACCCCTGGTACTGTTACGATAAGGTGATAGCCTTGTGACTTTATATCGAATCTGTCAAAGTGTCATGAAAATATTAAATCAGTCACGTGGAAGGTGTAAATTGTAAAAGACACCCGTTTGACAGGAAACCTGGTTAATCATGCAGAAACGCGAATTCGTAACATAAGGTTGACCATGCATTCTAAGGCCATGTTCATTTACCGGATTGAAAAGATTATTTTGTGCCGGCATAAACACTACTTTTATGTATTGAATTTGATACTTTAAAAATATATATACACTTTTAGCATTTTTTTTTGCTTTTTTGTCTGTTGCCTTGAGTATCTATAATATAAACAGGCATGGAGCAAGTCGACACAAAAACCTATCCGCTACAAAGTATATCACTTTCAAGATCGCAGCGCCACAACATCCTTCCGATACAAAAATCGCGCCGAAAAAAGCGTTTCATGTGTGATAGTTTTCGTGCCGGCACAAAACCTATCCGGTTTGGTGTGAACATGACCTTAGGTTAATATTCCTTGTACCAGATATATCTTGCCATAACATTTGCTCTTAATAATAATGATAACTGCAATTTTTTTACATGGCCTAAAACTGAATCCTACCTTGAGTTAGTACTGTTCCATGCTGGACAAGTAGATCTAATGGATACTATAAACTTAGGAAACCTACCATTTTCTGGGACACAAGTTTTGTTTTGTAAACAAGATGTGATATCTCTTTCAAATAAATTTAAAAAATTGGCGGGAAGCTCGGGGGAGGGGGCACAGACGTGGATCGCGTTAGTGTGGGGAATTAAGACCAAAACAGTTCTCGGAACGAGATTGGAGCAAACATGTGGACGTTAAGGAGTGCGGGGGTTCGACCTTAACGGCCATTGGACGTTAGCGGGGCACCAAGAATATGTCAGTGGACAGTCCCTTATCCCTAAACGCCGAGTGGACGTTAAGCGGGACACTAAGCATACATTGACGGTCCCCGAGTAATTCCGTTACTTGTGTGCTCCAGTAAACACTAACCCGTACATATAGTCGATAGGTATAGATGAAAAATCAACTAGATTACTGACTAGAGA
Organism: Actinernus sp. WN-2022; assembly: GCA_030867875.1. Classification (NCBI taxonomy): domain Eukaryota; kingdom Metazoa; phylum Cnidaria; class Anthozoa; order Actiniaria; family Actinernidae; genus Actinernus; species Actinernus sp. WN-2022. The sequence continues at coordinate 25,897,683 of JAOWCC010000577.1, forward strand.
AGAAACATGCAACGTTTAATAATACTAATTACATTTATATAGCGCTTTTTCCTACAAGTCCAAAAGCGCTTTACACCTAATTAAAAATTACATCTAATTTAAAAGTTACAAATACAGTAATATTTAAAATTACTAAGTTAATTAAGCTAAAAAATATGATTAAAAATTACAATAAATTGTCGATATCCGAAAAATCAATAAAAAACTTTCTTAAAAAGGTATGTCTTAAGACTCTTCTTAAATAGCTCTATTGAAGGACTAGATTTAATGTGAAAAGGCAATGAGTTCCATAGCTTTGGCGCACATACAGAAAAGGCTCTATAGCCGTACGATTTAAGATTAAAAGTTGGCGCCTGTAACATTAACTTCGATGCAGATCTCAGGCTGTGTTGTGGAGCATAAGGCTCTTATAAATCACACAAGTACTGAGGAGCAGTAGCATTCACCACCTTATAAGTAAACAGTAATACCTTAAATTCTAAGCGCTGCTAAATAGGCAGCCAGTGCAATTCTATAAGAAGTGGGGTAACGTGGTCTGACTTGCGAGACAAGGTAACAAGGAGAATAATACTAAACAAAACGTCGATGTTATAGATATTTAATACTGAACAGGTGTTCTTATTCTCTTTCAGTAAAACTAATATTTTTTTTCCCTGACAAACAATTAACACTAACAATTTTGAGTTGGTAAAACTTTACGGTTACCTATGGCTATGGAATCATTAGAAATAGTCAATGTCTGGCAAATTGTTATGACGCATAACAACATATGCTTCAATTACTCAAAAGAAAACGTAGCTATTATATATATATACTGACTTCCAAAAACTGCAAACAGAGGGAGCTTACCAGAGAACTCAGGGATGTCAGTTGTTCAGCAAGTTAATTAAAAATTTTGCTAAGACTGATGAATCTTTACAACAAATTGTAAACAATTTAGAAGGTTTTGGTAAAGAAGCTTTATGTCAGACAGGAAAATCACCTGTAGCGCGGAGGCAACTTCGCAGTAGCAAAAGCTAGAAATAATTATGTTCACTCAATTACCACTGATGATAAAACATCTTGGAATGGTTAATACGGAAACTAGGAAATTGTATTGACCTATAATAAATATAAAGGACTGAAAATAGAACGGAAAGCTGTACGAGCCTTCACAAAAGTTTATTTAATCTCCGACTGTTCTAGAACTGAGACTTACTCAAATTAAAGCCTCTAAGTTCTCCAATAATAATTTGGTCTGGCATTTTGCCGTCGCTGCAAAAATCACATTGACATTTAGAAAGAGTAACACATGCATGCAGTTGCAGTGAGCGATGAGGCAACGAACAAAATTTACGAAAGCAACCGATAATAATTAGCAATTCAGCAGACTGCGAGCTCGAGGTTTCTATTTGGCAAACAGTGTGTCTGCCCTCAGTATCACCTGATACCACCGATAGTCCCGAGACAGCAACTCTCTATTGTCCATATTGTCTGCCCTATCACCTGATACCACCGATAGTCCCGAGACACTCTCTATTGTCTGCCCTATCACCTGATACCACCGATAGTCCCGAGACACTCTCTATTGTCTGCCCTATCACCTGTTACCACCGATAGTCCCGAGACACTCTCTATTGTCTGCCCTATCACCTGATACCACCGATAGTCCCGAGACACTCTCTATTGTCTGCCCTATCACCTGATACCACCGACAGTCCCGAGACACTCTCTATTGTCTGCCCTATCACCTGATACCACAGATAGTCCCGAGACAGAAACTCTCTATTGTCCATATTGTCTGCCCTATCACCTGATACCACCGATAGTACCGAGACAGAAACTCTCTATTGTCCATATTGTCTGCCCTATCACCTGATACCACCGATAGTCCCGAGACAGAAACTCTCTATTGTCCATATTGTCTGCCCTATCACCAGATACCACCGATAGTCCCGAGACAGAAACTCTCTATTGTCCATATTGTCTGCCCTATCACCTGATACCACCGATAGTCCCGAGACAGAAACTCTCTATTGTCCATATTGTCTGCCCTATCACCAGATACCACCGATAGTCCCGAGACAGAAACTCTCTATTGTCCATATTGTCTGCCCTATCACCTGATACCACCGATAGTCCCGAGACAGAAACTCTCTATTGTCCATATTGTCTGCCCTATCACCTGATACCACAGATAGTCCCGAGACAGAAACTCTCTATTGTCCATATTGTCTGCCCTATCACCTGATACCACCGATAGTACCGAGACAGAAACTCTCTATTGTCCATATTGTCTGCCCTATCACCTGATACCACCGATAGTCCCGAGACAGAAACTCTCTATTGTCCATATTGTCTGCCCTATCACCAGATACCACCGATAGTCCCGAGACAGAAACTCTCTATTGTCCATATTGTCTGCCCTATCACCTGATACCACCGATAGTCCCGAGACAGAAACTCTCTATTGTCCATATTGTCTGCCCTATCACCAGATACCACCGATAGTCCCGAGACAGAAACTCTCTATTGTCCATATTGTCTGCCCTATCACCAGATACCACCGATAGTCCCGAGACAGAAACTCTCTATTGTCCATATTGTCTGCCCTATCACCTGATACCATCGATAGTCCCGAGACAGCAACTCTCTATTGTCCATATTGTCTGCCCTATCACCTGATACCACCGATAGTCCCGAGACAGCAACTCTCTATTGTCCATATTGTCTGCCCTATCACCTGATACCACCGATAGTCCCGAGACAGCAACTCTCTATTGTCCATATTGTCTGCCCTATCACCTGTTACCACCGATAGCCCCGAGACAGCAACTCTCTATTGTCCATATTGTCTGCCCTATCACCTGTTACCACCGATAGCCCCGAGACAGAAACTCTCTATTGTCCATATTGTCTGCCCTATCACCTGATACCACCGATAGTCCCGAGACAGAAACTCTCTATTGTCCATATTGTCTGCCCTATCACCTGATACCACCGATAGTCCCGAGACAGAAACTCTATTGTCCATATTGTCTGCCCTATCACCTGATACCACCGATAGTCCCGAGACAGAAACTCTATTGTCCATATTGTCTGCCCTATCACCTGATACCACCGATAGTCCCGAGACAGAAACTCTCTGTTGTCCATATTGTCTGCCCTATCACCTGATACCACCGATAGTCCCGAGACAGCAACTCTCTATTGTCCATATTTTCTGCCCTATCACCTGATACCACCGATAGTCCCGAGACAGAAACTCTCTATTGTCCATATTGTCTGCCCTATCACCTGATACCATCGATAGTCCCGAGACAGATACTCTATTGTCCATATTGTCTGCCCTATCACCTGATACCACCGATAGTCCCGAGACAGAAACTCTCTATTGTCCATATTGTCTGCCCTATCACCTGATACCACCGATAGTCCCGAGACAGAAACTCTCTATTGTCCATATTGTCTGCCCTTTCACCTGATACCACCGATAGTCCCGAGAAAGAAACTCTCTATTGTCCATATTGTCTGCCCTATCACCTGATACCACCGATAGTCCCGAGACAGAAACTCTCTATTGTCCATATTGTCTGCCCTATCACCTGATACCACCGATAGTCCCGAGACAGCAACTCTCTATTGTCCATATTGTCTGCCCTATCACCTGATACCACCGATAGTCCCGAGACAGCAACTCTCTATTGTCCATATTGTCTGCCCTATCACCTGATACCACCGATAGTCCCGAGACAGAAACTCTCTATTGTCCATATTGTCTGCCCTATCACCTGATACCACCGATAGTCCCGAGACAGAAACTCTCTATTGTCCATATTGTCTGCCCTATCACCTGATACCACCGATAGTCCCGAGACAGCAACTCTCTATTGTCCATATTGTCTGCCCTATCACCTGATACCATCGATAGTCCCGAGACAGCAACTCTCTATTGTCCATATTGTCTGCCCTATCACCTGATACCACCGATAGTCCCGAGACAGCAACTCTCTATTGTCCATATTGTCTGCCCTATCACCTGATACCACCGATAGTCCCGAGACAGAAACTCTCTATTGTCCATATTGTCTGCCCTATCACCTGATACCACCGATAGTCCCGAGACAGAAACTCTCTATTGTCCATATTTTTCAACACGAGGTGAAGTAATACGGGCAACAATTTCTTGCAACTTGTCGCGCAACAATGTTGCGTTGCGAGTTGCAGCGCGATGTTGCTCGTATTACTTAAAGCTCACTGTGCACTATTATAACATAATTCACCAAAATTTTGGCGCACGCTCATTTGCCAAAAGCGATCACGTGACGTGATAGTTGTCGTCCGCGGAGGTGATATTAGGGAGCTTCAGATTCGAGTACGACAACGAGTACGACTTTTCACAATCGACGATATCGTCTGGGGAGATAAGAATAATACCGTCCTCATAGGTCACCTTCAAGTTCTTCAGAATAATACTGCTCGACTTATGCTCGACTTTCCCTCAAGCTCTTCTGCATCTCAAGTACTCGAACTATTAAACTGGAAACCACTGTACCTTCGACGGCGCTATCATCGCTGTATTACTATCTTCAAATGTTTAAATAGCATGGTGGACTTCAACTTTAAATTAAAGAAGAATCACGACTTCATACATATAATACACGCCGTCAGCACAATCTACATTTACCATTCGCACGTAGGAATTGGGGACAACAGAAGTTTACCTACCATGCACTATTAGACTGGAACTCTTTAGACTCCGACTGAAGTTGTACAATTAACTACATTATCAATTTTTAAATCTTACTGGCACATAACTCAATTTCATAATAATCCTTGTTCTATTTCTATTTTATTTCAACCATTTATCTTTTCTGTTTTCCATATATTAGCGAAATATATATTTTTAATACAGGACCTCCCTGAAAATCACAAATTGTGAGTGGAGCTTTCCTGTCAAAATATTATTATTATTATTATTACATGTAACAGTTTAAAAAGATATATGAACAAACACGTACTCTTAGTAGCTCGTTCTCGTGTCTGTAGCATTGCTTGGCAGAAATGAAAGATTTGTACTTTCTTGCAACAGAGATATTTTGAGTCGTACTCGTAGTAAAAGTCGTACTCGTACTCGAATCTGAAGCTCACTATTGCCCGCTGAGAGCGGAAGACAATTTTGTGATGAACAATGACGACAAATAGACTGTTTGTCTCGGAACTATCGGCTGATAGTTTCCCTTAGAAATTTTATGTTCTTAAAACTAGCATATAAGTTTTAAGAACATCAAATTTGTTTTAAGAACATCAAATTTCCGCGGGCAACTATCAGCCGATAGTTCCTTGACGGACACAGTCTATTTGTATAATAGTTTGCATCCGTGGACGACAACTAACACGTCACATGACCCTTTTGGCCAATAAGCGCGCGCCAAAATTGTGTGGTGAGTTTTATCAGCCGATAGTTCCTTTGCCTCTTCAGTCTTCGTAATGCAATGGGCCGTTTGCAGGAATGCAATCACGTGGTTGTACTGGGTTGCAAAAAAAATCCTAATTCATATGTTTAAAGGCACTTGTACGAAATCGGTAGTGTTACTGAAGGCAAACCCTGTTTGTAAATGCTAGTCTCCACCTCAACCGATCTTGCTAAAACAGCGTTTTAAAGTGCAACTAACCCCTTTTACAATTTTTATACATATGAATCTTTGAAAGTTTCTGAGTACTTCTGCGAATAATTTTTTGGCTTACAGAGAATACTCTATGTTCTAGGCTTGTTTGAAATGGTGAAAATTTGACCTTTCCTGACCCATGACCGCGCAAGAAAAAGCCTGGGTCGATTCTTGATCTTACGTCACCTCATTAATGCATTATTCTCCATGGCGCCTTTCCATCACAACAACATCGATATATAGAGAATATACACAGTCTGTGAGTTGTTAGTAAAGAAAGCAGTTATTTTAGAGTAAATGCTAAAATATTGCAAAGTCGAATGAGTTGGACGACGCAAGATCAAGAATCGACCCAGGCTTTTTCTTACGCGGTCATGGGTCAGGAAAGGTCAAAATTTCACCATTTTAAACAAGCATAGAACATAGAGTATTCTCTGTAAGCCAAAAATTTCTTCGCAGAAGTACTCAAAACCTTTCAAAGATTCATATGTATAAAAATTGCAAAAGGGGTTAGTTGCACTTTAAAGATAGCTTGCCGCCCAGCATCCATGGCAACGCATTTCCCATGGGAATCACGAGCTCAATTCATTCGTTAATTTGAACTCGCAAGTAATCATATGGCTTTCTCGTACAATTCTAGGTTAATTTGAACTCGTGAGATTTTTCAAAGAGCTCAAAGTTTTCATATTCTTTTAAAATCTCACTCGTTCAAATGAATCCCGAATTGCACTCGAATCCATATGATTACCTACTTTTCTAAGACAAATTTTAATTTTCAAGTACTTATACATGTTCAATGAATGTTTGTACTTTTCGCGCGCTCATAATACAGCTCGGGCTTCCTGTTGCTCAGGTTGTTTACATACATCTCGGGCTACCTGTGGCTCATCTCACATGTTGAGTCCCAGGAGAATAAAAACCTTTGTTTTCGTCCGGTAAACTCGTTCTGAAACCCACCAGTTCGAGGCTACCGGGGACAAAACTATTATTTATCCAAGATGGCCGAACTGTGATAATAGCCCATAAAAGTACTTTTATGAAGTGAGCTGTATTATTTTTCGTAATTTCTTTTTGTACAATGTGCTTATTAAGAAATTCAAGTACTTTTCAAGGTTTTTTCCCAGAATTCAAGTACTTTTCAAGGTTTTTCCCCCAGAATTCAAGTACTTTTCAAGACCCGTTTCTCAAACTCATGAATAATTAATAAGTTCAACAGCCAATCAGGTCACGATCATCCCACTTTGGTCAGGTGCATGTATCTCAATACACGATGAAACTCCACATGAAGATCTGATGAGGTATCTTATGTCCAATCAAATGACAGATGAATCTCGATGTCCAATCAAATAACAGATCAAGGTTGCTCCGATTTTTTGTTCAAAAGACAGGAATGGCGAAAGGCTTAAGAGCCCTAGCCAGATATCGTTGATTTGGGTGCAGTCAAGTGTCTTAAATGTTGTTCAACCATTCTGGGTGATTGTCGTAATAGAGCGGTTTTCAGTGGAGTGTAGTAAAACCAAACGCAAATTACCCACAGCCAGCCAATCACAGGAGCTAGTAATCACAAGTACATAACTCATAAATGGCTTCCCTGTGAGCCAATGACAAACCAAAGCAAACCCAAAACCAATTTGCGTTTGGTTTTATTTTGGAATCTGATTGGCTGGTTTACTTTCTCAGCCAATAGGAGAGCTTAGTAAACGCAAAACCAAAACACTTCCGACACTCAATTGAAATCCGCTCTACTGCCGTGTACGAAGGCGCTTTTGGTGGAAAGGAGAAATATTGGACGCAAGGGAGCATGGGAAGGGCGAGGAAGAAAACGCCTGACAGATAATTTCCGAAAGGAATTTGTTGATTACTGGATAACACCTTGTTTTCGTGTTTTTATCATGACGATTCAACTCTGGTACTAGAGGTTGCCAGCGAGGAGCGAAGCCGCAATAATTCGGTATCTGTCGGCAGTCATTATTTGATCGTATTGAAGTACATTGTATTTGTATTAATCCCGGTTGTAATCAATTGGCGGGATCAGGTGGTGCGCTGTTTTTGGCGAATATTTGTTTTGCGATATATCCTTTCGAAAATGGATACTTTGAAGTTCAGTAGATCTCCACAAGCTATGGCATTAGATGTTCGAGACTCGACACGACTACAAACACCCTGAAGTTTCCAAAGAGACCCGATGGATGTAATATCACGAACATTTCCCGTGACTGAACTCTGTCTTCAATAACAAGTAACGCGGTACAATACAATACAATACAATAATAAGCAGGTCGTAATATCGCTTTAAAATACATTACAAATCATTGAAATGACGTCATTTACGTAAAATTATGCTAATGAGTTTAACATGAATTGAGTCAACACTTAATGTGGACCAGCCTTTACCGACTGCTAGTCCTCTGTCTAATGTCCACTACATTATAAGGCGGTTCGTTGAAACGACCATGAGAAAATAATCACAACCCTTGTGATCAATAATTGTATGCAACAAAATACCAGACAAACAATACCTACTAATGACTACAGCTATTGTATTCGTGTGAGAAGTCATATCAAAAACTCGTTCTGCATGTTTCGGCATGGTATCAAAAAACATCGAAAGCAATAAACTAAAGGAGCTGCATCCCTCGAGATTAATTTGCTTTCTCGGTGTTTTGATACCACGGTCGAACTCGTTTTTGATATATAATATGAACCATGTCTTGATTACAAATTGCACTCTCGCTTAAAGTGCCAATAAAGTGAAATATTCGACCGCGTTTTTATTTTATTTTATTAAATATTAGTCTTCCCTTAGTCATTCTGTGCAATTAAAAATGTGCACTGCGCATGCCCATCGAATGGCACCTTCAAGTTTCTTTAAAATAAAACTGCGAAAATAACACCTGAGATTGAAGATAAATAACATGTGAATGTCCTGATATGCTTTTCAATAGCGGATGGCCAAGATTAAAGTGGATTACGAAGTCTTTTCTAGAAGAAAAGGTACTCGAGGTCATGCAAAAACCCGTTGTGTCAACAATAAGAACTTTCCGAAGACAGTGAAGTCCTAGAGGACGTCATCAAACAAAGCACAACAACTACATGTGAAATGAAATGCAGTTATATAAATTATGATCGTCTGCAAAAACGACATTAAATAACAATATACAAAGAGTCGGCTATGCTCTGTAGCCTGAACAAGCACGACTCGAGATGTAAACACGAGAAAACCTCAAGAAATCACGAGTCAAGGCGAGTAATTATTGAACCCACGCTTTTTAGTGGTCTGCAACTTCAAGATTATTTTGTTAAGGAACAGGACATAGCTACTCTTTTCTCGTTGCTTTATTTACAGTACGACTACAATAATCCACTTAGACAACAAAAATCAATTACATTGCAGAACAAAGACAAAGAATTCCAACTTACAGTTACTTGAGCCTATCAGTGTCGAGTAGAAAACAATGGCATCTCAACTTGCTCGATCTTCGATCCGGTAAAAGGCACATTTCGTGGCCTAGTTCGTGGACTAGCATGGGTATGTTAGGATTTGTATTTTTGGGAAGCTTTATTTTCATTTTGCAATGTGTTTAGTTCTCGTTTAAGTGGTTACTGTACCACGGCTACTCTACCCTAGGACCTCTACTCTTCCTACTCGACATACATAATATGCCGAATTATACAAAGAAACTTTCATTTCGAATATTTGCTGATGACACCAACATATTATATACTTGCAATAACCAAATGGAACTGGAATTAGTCATAAATAGTGAATTAAAATATGTACTTAATTATTGGGTGCGGCCTTCACCTCCTCGGAACGTGGAATAGTACTGGCTATCCAAACAATGCCTAACCCTGAAACAATACAAACCCAAACCCTAAAACAATGGAATTCTTTGTCAGTGCAGTCCAATGGGATCCAATAGACCCTATGCATAAGTCCTGGTAACTAGCATGTCAACGAGGCCAGTAGGTCCTCTGGAATGTTGAAATTGAAGCGCCCGGGGAGATTGTGAAATGCACTGAAGGAATGTTCAGTGAAACAATGCCGTTAATTTGCTATGCGCCTGGCTGGTTGTACTATAAAGAAACATTTTTCAACTAAACAATCATGTTCAACACGTTTCACACTTCCTGCTAGCATTTCAACTTCAACATTCCAGAGGACCTACTGGCCTCTTTTTCGTGTTGTGACCGCGCGAGTTATGCATAGTGTGTATAAAATGCAAGGTTTTGAGAGGTGAAGGCCTCCTGAATTATTGTGCTATTAATAATGTATCACTTAATCTTAAAAGACTAACTAACATGTACATGCCCATTACCTCACCAAGGCCTACTGTAAATGTTAACATGACAACATTCAAAATTGAACAGAAAAGCTACATTAAGTATCTTGGCGTATACATTGATGACCATTTAAATTGGAATACACAAATTAAACAAATTGTTTTTTTTTAAATATTGGAATTGTGTATAGGTTAGATAATGAATGCAAGTGGTTTATGGCATTTAGAATGCAAGACATTCCAAATGCCATAAAACACGAGCGTTCATTATCTAACCCTTTTAGAAATATATGGTCACACCCACGAATGAATTCATACAAGAAAAATCCTTATTAGTATTCTCTAAGTACTTAGAGCAAGAAAAATCCTTATTAGTATTCTCTAAGTACTTAGTGCAAGAAAAATCCTTATTAGTATTCTCTAAGTACTTAGAGCCAGAAAAATCCTTATTAGTATTCTCTAAGTACTTAGAGCAAGAAAAATCCTTATTAGTATTCTCTTAGTACTTAGAGCCAGAAAAATCCTTATTAGTATTCTCTAAGTACTTAGAGCCAGAAAAATCCTTATTAGTATTCTCTAAGTACTTAGAGCCAGAAAAATCCTTATTAGTTTTCTCTAAGTACTTAGAGCCAGAAAAATCCTTATTAGTATTCTCTAAGTACTTAAGAGGCAGAAAAATCCTTATTAGTATTCTTTAAGTACTTAGAGCCAGAAAAATCCTTATTAGTATTCTATAAGTACTTCGAGCCAGAAAAATCCTTGTTAGTATTCTCTAAGTACTTAGAACCAGAAAAATCCTTATTAGTATCCTATAAGTACTTCGAGCCAGAAAAATCCTTATTAGTATTCTATAAGTACTTCGAGCCAGAACAATCCTTATTAGTATTCTCTAAGTACTTAGAGCCAGAAAAATCCTTATTAGTATCCTATAAGTACTTCGAGCCAGAAAAATCCTTATTAGTATTCTATAAGTACTTCGAGCCAGAAAAATCCTTATTAGTATCATCTAAGTACGTAGAGCCAGAACAATCCTTATTAGTATTCTCTAAGTACTTCGAGCCAGAACAATCCTTATTAGTATTCTCTAAGTACTTAGAGCCAGAAAAATCCTTATTAGTATCCTATAAGTACTTCGAGCCAGAAAAATCCTTATTAGTATTCTATAAGTACTTCGAGCCAGAACAATCCTTATTAGTATTCTCTAAGTACTTAGAGCCAGAAAAATCCTTATTAGTATCCTATAAGTACTTCGAGCCAGAAAAATCCTTATTAGTATTCTATAAGTACTTCGAGCCAGAACAATCCTTATTAGTATTCTCTAAGTACTTAGAGCCAGAAAAATCCTTATTAGTATCCTATAAGTACTTCGAGCCAGAAAAATCCTTATTAGTATTCTATAAGTACTTCGAGCCAGAACAATCCTTATTAGTATTCTCTAAGTACTTAGAGCCAGAAAAATCCTTATTAGTATCCTTTAAGTACTTCGAGCCAAAAAAATCCTTATTAGTATTCTATAAGTACTTCGAGCCAGAACAATCCTTATTAGTATTCTCTAAGTACTTAGAGCCAGAAAAATCCTTATTAGTATCATCTAAGTACGTAGAGCCAGAACAATCCTTATTAGTATTCTCTAAGTACTTCGAGCCAGAACAATCCTTATTAGTATTCTCTAAGTACTTCGAGCCAGAAAAATCCTTATTAGTATCATCTAAGTACGTAGAGCCAGAACAATCCTTATTAGTATTCTCTAAGTACTTCGAGCCAGAACAATCCTTATTAGTATTCTCTAAGTACTTCGAGCATACTAATTTAGTTTCTATGGGATTAAGAGCGAGCAAATGCTGGACTATGATTGGCTGAGACCATATTCTACAAACAAATTAAGACATTATGTAGACCTAAAAACGATTAAACAAATTTAATATACTATGATTTAGCCTTATCTAAACTATGGATTAATGAGTTGGGGCAATACTTATAAGACTAAATTTTCTAAAACAACCACACAAAAAACTAATTTTATCAACTCCTCGGAATTCTAAAATTGGACAACAACTTTAAAATGTCCACCTTTGCTTTTCAAATAATTAACAACAAAGCCAAAATTCCTGCTCTTCTTCATGATATTATCAAACCAGTTTCTGATGTCCATTGATTCGTAAAATACCAGGTATTCTGCAGATCAAAATCTTCAAAGACCATTATTACGAACGAATTACAGCCAAAACACTTTTAAGTTTGATTACTAAAATATGGGAGAACATACTTAGTGTCCTGGACAGTAGTAGTATTAGCTCGCGTAGGACTGGGTCCGAACCTAGTCACGTGACATTGTTACGTTTTGCTGTATGTCGTTGTTGTTCAGAATAAAACATGGCCGGAACCATCACATTGGCGACGAGGTAGAATATTCGAGCGTCTACTTGAACGACTGGAGAAAGAGGGGACAATCGAACCAGTCCAGTATTCCCAGTGGGCCATGCCCATTGTGCCTGTGATGAAACCAGATGGTACTGTGAGGGTTTGTGGAGACTACAGGCTCACAGTTAACAAGGTATCTAAGCTAGCTGCATACCCTATCCCAAAGATAGATTACCTGTACACTAAGTTAGCGGGAGGTAAGACATTCACCGAATTAGATTTGGATGAAGATTCCAAATAGTTTGTGACAATCAATACCCACAAAAGGTTATACAGGTAAAACCGGCTTCCTTACGGTGTTTCGTCAGCTCCAGGCATCTTACAGAGAACTATGGACAGTCTTCCTCGATAACATTCTCATCACTGGATACACCGACGAAGAGCACTTAGACCACATCGAGCAAGTCCTGAAACATCTCTCAGATGCAGGTTTACGACTCAAGACAAAGAAATGCTATTACATGAAGGCGTCTTTTGAAAGTCTTAGGCACTACATACATGCATAAGGCTTACATCCAGTGGAAGCTAAAGTAAAAGCCATCAAAGAAGCGCCTACACCCACCAACATCTCTGTGCTGAAGTCATTTCTGGGAATTATCAATTTCTATGGGAAGTTCCTTCCAAACCTTTTATCCACTTTGGAACCATTGCACAAGCTCCTTTGTAAGGAAACGCCGTGGAAATGGGGTAAGATTCAGGAGAAGGCATTTCAAGTTTCCAAAGATCTCCTGCAGTCACCATCCGTGCTGGGGCACTATGATCCCGAGAAGAAGTTGGTGCCATCTTGCAATGCGTCACCGTACGGCATCGGCGCCGTACTGACACTTGTAATGGAAGACGGAGTGGACAAACCCATAGCGTATAGTACGAGAACACTCTCCCAAGCAGAGAAGGGTACTCGGAGTTGGATAAAGAAGCCTTGGCGATGGTGTTCGCGTTGAAAAAGTTTCATCAATTTCTGTATAGTCGGCATTTCAAGGTGTATACTGACCATAAGCCTCTCCTAGGTTTGTTGAACCCAAACCTAGCCGTTCCACCCATGGTGTCCGAAAGAATTCAGAGTTGGGCCTTAACACTTGTAGCATAAGAGTACGAGTTACAGTACCGACCGGGAAGAGAGAACAGCAATGCGGACGCTCTAAGCCGATTGCCACTTCCGGAAGAGCTTAAGATGACACCAGTACCGGGCGAAGTCATCCATCTCATGGACACCCTGAACGCAAGCCCCGTCAACGCGCCGAGAGTTATGCAGTGGACAGCCCGTGACGCAGTACTGTCACAGGTTCTACAGTTTGAACTGCAGGGATGGCCAGTATACGTAGAAGACGAGGCATTGAAACCGTATTTCAAACGTAGAGACGAGTTGAGTATGCATGCGGGGTGCCTGTTGTGGGGGTCACGGGTGGTAGTGCCGCCACAGGGAAGAAAGGAAGTAGTGAACACTCTACACGATACACACCCGGGCATTTCAAGGATGAAAAGCCTAGCGCGAAGCTACGCGTGGTGGCCGAAGATGGACGCCGTTCTAGAGGATAAAGTTAAGAGTTAGTGAGGTATGTCAAGCACACCAGAAAGTGCCAGCTCAAGCATTACTACATCCTGGAAATGGCCAAGCCGTCCATGGTCGCGCGTATTCGACATGTGACATTAGCGGCGCCTTACCAGCCGTCAACAAATGGCCTGGTGGAAAGAGCAGTTCAGACGTTCAAACAAGGAATGAAGAAACAGGACAGTGGGAGTATCGAGACGAAGGTCTCGTGTTTCTTGTTTAATTACCGAATCACTCCGCAGTCTACAACTGGTGTATCGCCTGCCCAGTTACGATGTGGGCGTAACCTGAGGTCTCGTCTGGATCTGCTTCGCCCAGACACTGAAGGAAAATTATGGCACAAGAAAAACAGAAGCGACAACATGATGAACACAGCCGAGCAAGAAAGCTAGAAGTAGGCGACACTGTTCAGGTACGCAACTACTCAGGAGGTTCCAAATGGCTACCGGGTACGATAGTCAAAGAGACAGGTTCTGTGTCAGCCAAGATCGAGTTGAAAGATGGTATGATTGTGAGAAGACACCATGACCAGATACTTCCTAGACAAGTGCAGAGTAAGATAGATCCTGTCCTGCCACAAGAGACACGTGACAAGGCACCACCTGAAGTTTCGTTGCAACAGAGCGATGCGGTAGAGAGAAGTGTAAAGTCACCGGTTCTTGCTGTGGCCAGTCCAGAGGAAGCAGCGTCTTTTCCACGTACGGGCGATGATCCTGTTACGACACCGCCTAGGGGTTACCCAACCAGAGAGCGTAAGCCACCAAAACGTTTTCAGTGAGAACTTATAGGTGACACTGATGTTATAACTGCCGTTAAGTTTCAGATATCGTCTTATCCAGTCTTATCTTATCTAGAGACTAGGGGGGAGGAATGTAGTGTCCTGGACAGTAGTAGTATTAGCTCGCGTAGGACTGTATCAATATTTTATTACCAAGTTATGTATAAACTTGTTTCCATACACTGCTGACCTACTCTAGATCTCCCTGGTTTACTTCATTCTCTCTTTCGGTCTATTACCTACTTAAATCTATCTTGCTAATGTTTGTATATCTAACCTTAGGCTGTCACCGCATTTTTATTTTTCTCAAAGGTAGTGGTCAAAACGAAAGCTTTGCTACTTTGACTACTACACACCATTCTCTATAGAACATTAATGCCACATTCCGTATTCATTTATCCTTTTTATACAGAAACATTAGTTATTGTAACAACTAATAATCAGTGTGCGAATAAAATGAACTTGAGTCGCACTGTGCTGACTTTGAAAAACATCTATGATCCCTGATTAATATTTTATCTGTGTTTCCTTTTACGATCTACAGACCCACATAGACATGGTTTTCAGCCAATCAGAGCGTTTAAAATTAATCTTATTACGTACATTTAATGTTCTTAAACAGGATATTCCGGTATAAAAGGGTCATGGCCAGGCCACTGACACCTTCAGTTGTCACTCAGCCTTTGTGGAGTGCACATCATCTCTGTATTCATTTGCTTATGATATATATATATATATCTATTAAACAGGATGTTCCAGTATAAAAGGGCCATGGCCAGGCCACTGATACCTTCAGTTGTCACTCGGCCTTTGTGGAGTGAACATATGGGTGATGCTCCGCTTGAGTGCTCCCTGCTGATTGCTTATCGCGCGAAATTCAAACCAAACAGATAAATGTTAAACTTTAGAGCAAGAGCTACAGTGTTCATAAACAGTCCTAAAATACCGCCTAAAGCTTTTAATAAATAACTATCTTCCCTCTGTTTACTTTTCGATGGCTTGTTTGATTTTAAACCCTCAAACTTTCGCATTTTAATGAGGTTGATTCACTCACCTACGTTCTTTCACTGCTACGTAATTTGAATTTCAAAATGTGTGAAAAGAGGGGGCGTACCCTTTCATACCGGAACTTCCTGTTTAAATTGTATTTTAAAGTGGCGCTGGTGCCAACGTTCACGATGACCAGATCAGATCTCCTTTGTTTTCCCCTGTGTGTGTAGACAGTAGCAGTATTCTCTCATATGCGGATGAGATTCCATAATACACTTTGGCTGGTCGCCGTACGCGTCGATGCGACTCATCTGTGGGTTCACATACGGTTTCCGATTACTAACATAACCTGTTACCTCAAAGATGCCTTTGTTCGGAGAAGTAAGTAACTGGATCTGATAGTTGCATATTCCTGTGGTAAAGAAAAATAGTTAATCTAATGTCTGGGAGTGATGAGCTAAATGACCTATCACTTATCTCACTACGGTGTTACATAAGAAAACAGGGGCGAATCTACAATCACGGACGAAATGAGTTGTAACACTGCTCGAGTTTTAGAGACCGTTCTTTAAATTACCTCCCTCTCGGAGTTTGGGAAGCTTCAGCTGTATTAACTTTGCGTCCAGTATTTTCACTTTTCGTATAATAATAAGAAATTTTGTCGACTGTTCCAACAGCTTTGTTTTGATTGGCTCCTATTGACAGGAATTGCTCAATAGACTTCAAACCCAATCTCTAACACAAACCCTAACTCGAACCATAAAACCTACCCTCACCACTTCGAAAACAAGTTCCCAGGTCAACGACGACGTTTCAGGGCTAGGGTTCCAGGGTTCACAGGTAAACAGAAGAGAGGAAAAGTAGAGAGAAAAAATGCGAGGTTTTATGGATTCCGAACCCATAACCTTGTGTCATCAGAGCCAACGTGATAATACAATACAATAACTAGCCTGAATTTCAGCCGTCTCCTCTGGTTCGTTCTTCCCGAGAGAGACGTCTGAATCCAATAGCCGATAATGCCGTCCAGTGACGTCACTACCAGAAAACCTGGTAGTGATTTTTGATTGGTTCATATTCTATAATTTCGCATAATTATCATAATTATCAGCCGAGAAGACGGCAGATGGATTGGAAATGGTTTGAAAGTGTCCTGCACAATAACCGGCCGACTAACCTGTAAACATGTACATTTTATCGCGTCGCGTCCGCGGGGTTGTTGACAATCGATTATTTGTTCACACTCGCAGTGGTAAAGAATGTCGCTACTCTCTTCAAGGAACTGTTCTTTCCCGCAAGAGTCTTCGTATTTCTTCGAAAATTCTCCATTACCCTTTCATGTTTTTCTACTTTTCTGTTGCATCATTTACATAGGTAATATCTCGTAGCTGTGTCGATTCGAACGGCAGATCGCGAGACATGTACAAAGATCAACAGAAAGACAAAGATCAACTGTACTTTGCCTCCAAATATAATATAACGATTTGT
This sequence comes from Actinernus sp. WN-2022, assembly GCA_030867875.1. Classification (NCBI taxonomy): domain Eukaryota; kingdom Metazoa; phylum Cnidaria; class Anthozoa; order Actiniaria; family Actinernidae; genus Actinernus; species Actinernus sp. WN-2022. The sequence continues at coordinate 25,914,837 of JAOWCC010000577.1, forward strand.
TGCTTCGGAAAGGCTTTCACAACATAAGAGGCACTTGAGAAGCAAATGGGATGGAGATATATAATATAGGTAAAGACTTTTATTTTGATCGGCATAATCTCAAATAAATATTTCTCACGAACTCTTACCGCCGTGACAGTTTTATTTGCACAAATTACTCAGTGAAATTGTTAATCCGCCTTGACGTCACTGGACGGCATTATCGGTTATTGGATTCAGACGTCTCTCTCGGGAGGAACGAACCAGAGGAGACGGCTGAAATTCAGGCTATACAATAACTTTATTTATAGAGGGAAAGCGTTTTAACCAGTAACAGTTATTTAACCACTATACTAAGCGAATATCCACTCTCGAAGTGACAAATTCTCAGCTCAATGCTTGATTAGTGCCCAATCTCTTAGCGGCCCTAGGGCAGTTTGGGTATCTGTTGACGGCAATAGTCCAGTTTCCCATTCAAGAATTACCGCTGGATGCGATGACTACAGACGCATTTACTCAACGTGTCTCATTCTGATGTTAAATATTCATAAATACCAGTGGCAAGATGCGCTATTCACAACTCTCTGTAATGTTGTAGTTTGAACTGCTGCACCTTCTTGCTGGTAACGTTGAGTAAATGCCAACTGTAGCCATCACATCCAGCGGTAATTCTTGAATGCGCAACGAGCCTATTCCTGTCTTTAGGAACTGTATAGATGGTGTCCCGGAGTACAAGACGAAACAGTCTAATGTGCAATTCATAGACTTGCCTTATTTCGAGCGAGAGGTCGACTTGTTTCACTCGTGACGATTCGAATCTAATTAAATATTCTGGCGCGAAAATTGATTGACGTTTAGTTTAGAGAAAGGTGACAATTTTCACTTGTCGATAGTTGACGTGATTATGCATCTCAAAAGTTAAAGCTGTAGGATTTCACGCTTAACGACGTTCCGTCCTGATCCATGCTTTCTATTGGCTAGGCTGCTGCTAGGTCACCGGTTAAAAAATTTACCGGTAAATTTGCCGCGAAACAAGTGGGAAAAGTTAACCAAAGCGGGAAAAAATTAAAGGACTTTGAGAATGTCTATGCAATTCACTAAGAGCATCGACATACAATTCAAAAATACTCTGGGGCCCCGTTACCCCCCAAGCCCTTCAGGCATCACACAAAATAAAACATTTTAAGAACCTGGGTCATCCCAACTCGTTCTTCTTGAAAACATTGATTAATTTGGTAGAAACACATTTTCTAAATTGAGAAACATTGAAAACAGATCCGTTTAGAATTCTGCCACCGTGGTAAGCGGCAGGGAACACCCTAAAGTTTCTCTCGGTTCTGACTACCGTGCCTATTTTAGGATGCTGCCGAGATTCTAAAAGCAAAATATATCTCTGCCCACGCACCTTTTGGTCTGTGACCTTTAAATATCAACCTGTCATAGCTGTCGTCACTGCCACCGAACAACTGCACATGGTCATTTGGTGCCATATGTACAGCATTGTGAATCCCTTTGAATTCTAGCATCGCACATTTATGTGTTAACCCCTCTCTGGAGATAACTTCGTTGATGTGTTGAACGGCTGCCTGACCCAGCAGTAGCACGTGACGGTGGTTGGAGCTGACTAGTTCCCAGTCCATACACGTGCAGTAGTGTACCGGGATCCCTGCCTGTTTACATGTCCGTGACTTAGGAACTTCCATAAACAAGCTTTGCCCCACGTCCACAGTGGGTTTCTTCGGGTATTGCAAAAGATGATACAGCGTTGCATGTAGGTCAAAAGGCGACGTGAGTCTTTCTGTATTTTGTTTTAATGCTTTGTCTATGTCGGGATATTTCTTTTTAAACCACGCTGGTACAGATATTGATAGGTGTGGAAGCCTTTCTTCTAACTTTCCAATAATAGTACTGCGGACAGCTCCATACCGTATCCCATGATCACCCATTACAATGACCATCGTATTATCAAGATGACCATCTTTTTTCATATTTGTCAGGAACGCCACAAAATCCTTCTCCACGTACCCAAGGTGGTTGATGTCATCGTGACCAATGGCGAGGAACTCCAAGGAAAACTTCCGTGTCTTAGGGTACCCCTTGTAGAAGCTCTCCATGTATCGGAAACGCTTCTTAAAAGCGGGTTCGGACCCAAGGCATAGGCTAGCTTCACCATCTGTAAATTCTGCACCAGCTACCCAAAAGGAACGAAGGAAGTGGTCTACTGGCTGCTTTTTAAACCCGTGAAGGCGGTACTGAAAGGTGCCATATCTAGCTTGGTCCTCAGACCACATGCTGACGTAGCCATGTTCGTGTAGGCTATCGAAGATGAAGGGCCAGACGTCCACGTGAACTCCTCCTCTAAAAAGCAAATGAACATTGTCATGCGGGTATGATTGCGATAGCAAAATGTGGAATACATAGAGGTAACATAGAGGTGCATGGGAAGTTATGACTAATCTTTCACCTCCTACCGGTAAGCTTTAGTGGTGGAGTGTTGGTACTATGAGTGGACGATCATATGTTTGGAACCTCAGCTTAACTACCAATAAGCCGGGATTGTATTGCTGAGACGATAAACCTTTTGCAAATACATCAGTTCGGTTTACGCTACTTAGTTCGATTAGTCCACAAAAGACTAGTGGAATTTCAAATTCCCATAAGCAATAAACACTGACAAAAGATCGGCAGGGGAGCGAATCAGAGACATGTTGCTATGTGTTTTAACTTTCTTTCTGTATAACAAAGGCTTAATTGAGCAACAGATTTCGGGAATTTGAATTTGCCTCCTTGGCATTATCAATCGATATAGAGCACACATTTGTGAAACGTCTCGAAATATACTTCTCAACAGAGATCCGGGCCTCTAAAACGACCATTTATGTGTTTAAACTGACTAGAACAACAAACCTGACATCATCCCACATTGGTTCTGGCGGGAATATGCACCTGAACTCACGTCTGTAATAACTGGTATACTGAACATGTCTATTGCTACACAGAAAGTACCCAGGGTATGGAAGTCTGCCAATGTTAGTCCAGTCCCCAAGGAGACGAATGTATCTACCCTGAATGAACTTAGACCTATATCTGTCACTGACATTATAATGAGACTGTTTGAACGTTTAGTCCTAGCAAATGATCTAAAAAAGGTAGTTAATGTATTTATCACTAAGGATCAGTATGCATATAGAGATAATTGCGGCAATGAAATCGCTTTGCTTTTAAATCAACACATGTGGATGAAATGCCAAGATAGTAGTTCTAACTTTGTCAGAGTCCTCTCTTTTGACTTCTCAAAGGCATTTGACAAAGTTTCTCATAGTGTAGTAACAAATAAGCTTAAATACCTACCTGGTATTAATCCTTATATAGTAAACTGGGTCATTGACCTCTTGAAAGACAGACAACAGAGGGTCTGTGTTGATAATATGATATCACCTTTTGTACCTATTAATCGCGGAGTACCCCAAGGTACATGAGATCCTCTTGGATAAACTCATGGCTTACGGTATCAAAGGACATGCCTTAGGCCTTATGAAATCTTATTTAAACAATAGAGAGCAAACTTGCCAGGTTAACGGCAAGCTCTCTGGTCATAGAAAAGTAACCTGTGGAATCCCTCAAGGGTCAATTCTCGGTCCACTTCTGTTCATACTATATATTAATGATTTGCCAAACTGTCTCGAGCATACAACCCCTAGGTTGTTTGCAGATGATACGAGCCTAACGGCTGTTGGCAGGTCAGTTAGTGAAGCTGAAGTGGTCCTGAATTATGACCTTAGTAATGTTAAAAAATGGCTATCAGCTAACAAATTAAGCCTGAATATAGCCAAAACAGAGTACACCTTGATTGGATCAAGACCCAAAATACAAAATCTTGCCGCAGAACCTAATGTTCTTATTGGCGTTGACCCAGTCAAACGAGTCAATAATTGCAAGATACTCGGTGTACGCATAGACGAATTTCTAACATGGGAAAAACACATCGATGACATAGCCAAGAAAGTCTCATCGGGAATTGGGGCAATAAAAAAACTCAGGGAATTTGTAGACCGTGATACGCTAGTATGCGTTTATAATGCCCTTGTCCAACCCCACTTCGACTATTGTTGCGAGGTGTGGGACACATTGGGAAGCATACTATCACAGCGTCTGCAGAAACTTCAAAACAGGTGCGCTAGGGTGATTATGAAGCGCCCGAACGAAGCTGGGCAATCTGAAATAGCTCTCCGCTCATTGGGTTGGATCACACTTGAGGAGCGGAGAGCTAAAATTAAGGCTGGACTCATGTTCAAAATAATCAACAATTTGGCACCTCAACGGCTCTCTAGCATCTTCAATGACTCGTATGCAGTCAATTGCAACTACGACCTGCGGAATACACGTAAAAAAGTTTCCGTTCCTCTTCCTAAAACTGAATTCCTAAAAAAGAGCCTTAGTTACAATGGAGCCAAAATATGGAATGAATTACCTATAGAATTAAGAACCTCTGAGTCATTAGCCCAGTTTCGCTCAAAGATTTCCCCCGGCCTATTAGCGTAATTATATGCAGGGGTATCTAAATATAGTAGTTAGCAGTTTATAGTAGTATTTATAGTAGTATTTATCATAGATTGACATGTATTCGGTTAGTTTTTAGCTTAGAACATTATTTTATTTATACGAGTAGTGCACGCCCCTTCTGGAAATCAGCTTCTAGTTGTGAGGGTGCTGCGTGTGTTTTAAATAAAGTTGATCTTATCTTAGTACTCGGGCCTATTCTTTTTACTATTATGGTTAATGATATAAATGCAGTTGCAGACAGCACTACAATGGTGAAATATGCAGACGACATCACGTGTAGTATACCCATAAGCTCTAATAATATAATAGTCAATTCTATACTAGAAGTTGAGAATATTAAGAAATGGGCAGTAGACAATATTATGACCCTCAATCTTAAGAAAACCAAAAAGCTCGTGCTCAAGAGCCGAACAAAAAAGCCTCCCCCTGAGCCAGTATGTGGCATAGAACAGGTAGCATCTTTGAAATTCCTAGGGGTAACTTTCCAGAATTGTCCCAATAATTGGGATATACAATTTGATATTTTAATGGGAAAAGCTGTTGAGAGAATGCACATTCGCAGGGTATGTAAAGTAAATGGCTACCCTATCAAGGACTTACAATATTTATTCAATATACTTTGATTATGTCCTTGTTTACATACTGCATGACCGTCTGGGGTCAGTGTTGCTTCATATTCCCGAAGTCATTCATCCCATGAAATAATATCACAACATCGTATTTCCAGCATGTCTAGGTTTGATGCAATAATTTTATCCAGGTACATGCTTCATATTGGGCAGTTACGGGCGGTGCAGGAGGGAAAGGGTTAACTCGTAAATATCTAGAATGTATTAAATTACAATTTTACCTATTTTATGTAATAATTATAATTTATAATTTTATTATCTTACTAGTATTATTATTTATAATATTTGTAAACTTTAACGTTCGTTTGAAGTATTTTCAATAAAGACTTATTCTTCTTCTTATTATTATTATGAAAGTGTTTATGAAACCAAATTTTGCTTCTTTATTTTATTGCAGAATAATAAAGTTCATTCTTTTCTGATTATCAAGAGTATATCTATTTTTCTGTTCCGCCTTCGGAAAGGTCTCTTTTTCGCCATTCAAATTGACTACTTTATGCTAAAAACTGTCCGGTTTGCCGCGCGGCCAAATGAGCTGCGTGACGTCACTGTGAGGACTCGTTGATACAAACATGGCGGACTCCAGCGACAAAGTTTCAGAGAAAGCTAAAAATAAGCGAGGAGGTGGAAGATATTGTGTGGCTGGTGGTCTTGGTTTTATTCCCGTATTTAACTTTATCCCACGCCAAAATACAATGGACATTGAAGTTCTAATATACATTGTACAGTGTTACTCATTCACAGTTTGATACAACACAACTACAAGAAATGACTCACCATGAACTCGACGATAACTTTAATACTCCTGTACTTTTATGCTGAAACCAGAACAGTGAATGACAAAGAATACAATATAGGGTTTCTCTGGTTTCCTGTAGAAATTTGTTTAAGAGGATCCTGAATGTTCGTGAATGAAAAACGGACGATAAAACTTGCAAAGAACCCAGAATTTCGAAAGCCGTTATAGTCGAACTGATCGAGCCTCAAATTAAGCTATGCAACTCACTGACATCAGAGCAGCAGTTAAACACTGTTCCTTCGGATAATGAAAATATACTTCTTCAGACCACAGAATAAATAGCCAATGTCTGACAACGATGCAGTTGCTGTAGAAAATATAGTCGGGAACCTCAACTCAGTCTCAGAATTCGCTATATTATAAACGCTTTCTCTATGAATGTTTTTCCATCAGGCATTTTCAGCACTATCACAATGTGCAGATTAACTTCTCCTGTGCTAACCATACATTGTAAAAAGAAAGCACTTGTGTTTCCTGCAACAGTTTTGATCAGTTGACAATTTTACAGCCCGTTTGCGGCTGGCAGTCTTGCAATTTCTGTCTTTCACTTTTATCAATCGACATATTCTTTTTATAGCAGGTTCTTTCATCCAATAAGAAACGAGCTTTCAGATCGTCAATGTCAAGCTGTCAGAATTGAACCAATCAGCGACGAGAAATGTTGTAAACAAGTCGAGTACAGTAAAATGGAGTTTTCGCTGCAGTTTATTTGTTTAGTTAGATTTTTATGTGCATGGGTTCTTAAAATCAGATAGCTTACTTTCCTTCGTTTAGATTGAAGTTTATATTATAAAACAAATAAAAGATGGTTCTCCTCGGTTCTATAACAAAATAATGTACTTTCGAGGTCTTGAAATGCTGCTAAATGTACCCGCGTTCTGCTCGTGCATCCGCAGTTTTTCAAGACCTCGAGCGTGCCAATTTTTTTTATAGAACAAGGAGAACCATCTTTTATTTGTTAAGTATTGTGTTGCGTTCTACTGTATTTCATTTTTTGTATTGAATTATATTGTGCTTTATTATATATATATATATATATTTTTGGTAGAAATGCGTGTCGCCCTACAATGATCATATTAAGAATCACCTACCAAATTTCGTCTTCTCGCTGATTTGGAGAACTTGTCACTTGCGAGAGTCCTCACAGTGACGTCATTGTAATGGCGATTCGGTTCCAGGCCCCCGGACAGTTTTAAGCATAAAGTAGTGATATTTTATGTTTAATCTGTCTAGAACAACAAACACTTCAGAATAAACTTCTCGAGACGCGGTCCGCTAACGCGGCCATTTGTGTGTTTAACCTGACTAGAATAACAAATTAAGACTCTTGAACTTGATAAACTCGTTCAAAATTTATTGATTATAAGATCAATTAATTTACGGTTACTTGAGTAACTTCTGTATAAACCGAGGAGATAGATCGTGTAAGACAAGTGTTTTAAAACGACTAAATACAAACAGTGTAAAATGTGTGAAATGTTTTAGTCATTCAGCCGGTTTCTCCTGGCCAGCACAGCTCATTACGCGCTCAAATAAACCTGTCTGTCAAATTAAGTCCTATTCATCTAGACCCTCTTGGGACTAGGAGTGACTCCATTCTGCCGTTTTGAATACATTAACTAACCCAGTGATCACTGGGTTAAAGTGCATATGAACCTTCGTGCAATTTTCAAAGCTATGAACCTCCGAAAAGTTTTGAGTACTTCTGCGAATAATTTTTTTGCTTACAGAGAATACTCTATCGATTCCCGAGGTGACGTCATTTAATTAATTCGACTTTACAATAATTTGAATAAAAACTTACAATTTTCACTAATATGACTTTTTTTCATTTACTAACAACTCATAAACTGTACATTATCTAAAAATCTATGTTTTTGCGATAGAAAGGCGCCATGAAGAATAATGCATTAATGAGATGACGTCACCTCGGGAATCGACCCAGGGTTTTACTTACGCGGAAATGAATCAGGAAAGGTTACGTTTCCACGATTTCAAACAAGCGTAGAAGATAGAGTATTCCCTGTAAACCAAACATTTATTTGCAGAAGTACTCAAAACTTTTCGGAGGTTCATAGCTATGAACATAGACTTTCTCAAAGTCCTTCTTAGCCCCCCGTATGAAGGACTTTTCCCACTTGCAGCGCGCCAAATTTACCGGTTGATTTTTCAACCGGAGGCGTGGCTTATGACGTACTAAGGTTTGCCCAATCACAAAGCGTCAATTCTTCAGGCATTGTATGTTGACGTGTCAAGTTAGTCCTCAGAAAGAGATTGTCAAAGCCGGGTGTCAAAGCCTCCGATGCAGACGTCTTGTGTCTGCGAACTCAAGCCGGTTTTTTTGTTCAGCTAATCAGAGAGGAGCTCTCATTTTCCGGGAGCTCATTAAAATGCACAGCTCGTCGATATGAATAGATTCCCTACAAGTCGCTGAACTGAGTATTCTTGCCACCAAAGCAGAGTTTTTTTTGTGGCAACGGGAGATATTCGGAAGCTTCAAAATCCATAGCCAAAGTCCACATTTTATGCACTGAAATATGTTTTTTTTACCACTTGGTAACCCTAGGCGGCTAGCACGTGCTGCACGTGCAAAATTGGAAGTCGAAATAATCAGCCAATCAAATGTTTGTGTTCCCACGGTTTACGAAGTAATTAATTAATGTTTGGGCTATGGGAAAACCCTAACTAGCAAATTGATTGGTCAAAATAAACAATCCGTAAGTCACGGAACACAAAATGTGGCTCGAGTTCGCAGACGTTGGTGTGGGAGGGAGGGAAACGAACCACACAAGACGTCTGCATCGGAGGCTAGCTCCGCCCCTGAAATGTGTTTTCGCGCCAAAACATAATCCCCGATTCAATTTCCTGCAAGTGAAACAAGTCGAACTCGCCTCGCTTCGATTCTCGCGCTCGATTTTTGACCCAGTAATCGCTTACCAAGTGACTCAGCGAGTTCGACTTGGAGCAAGTCTACGATGAACATTGCACGAAGGTTCATATGCACTTTAAAGTCACGTGACAAAGGAAACTGAAAACAATAGTTAAGACACATTTAGACCGAGTGCATGTCGTAATGATCTTCGAGTGTTTAGGTTGATAACTCACGAGTGAGCGCAGCGATCAAGTAATTACTTTTTATTACGTGAAAACTGCGCCCAGTGAGTATTTTCATGATCATAGTTTTTCGCATACTTACTTTTTTCGTAGAGATTATCTAATCCTATACAAAACCGGTTCGTCAATAAACAAACGAAAACTTAAACGAAAGCAAAACAGAAACGTATTTGAATGAATGAATCTTTATTTAAAAACGGGATCTCTTCAAGTTGCACTTGGTTTCCAGGAGAACCGTTACAATAACTTCTTTTTAACGTATGGATTAATAATATAAATACAAATCTCATGTTAAGTATGTACATTAAAATATATTATAAACAGTCCATGAATCCACAAATATTGACATTTTGGAGCTCCGTTCAAAATATGTTTAAACTATTTGCCTCTTTTGTAAAACTGGGCACAGAGTTCCAAGTTTTGGTCCCAGTGCATGAAAAACGTCTTATTAGAGCTTCTGTTCGAGACATTAAGTTATAGTTATTGTGTTGGGATTCTTTTATAAAAATATCACAAAGATAGCTGGGCACTAAGTTATTTGCAGTCTTGTACATCATAACTTTCTTTAAATGTCTATCAAATTAATGCATCAGTCAATTCCAGCAATGCCCATCCCCCCCCCGGGACATGGTGGGGCATTTGCATATTTTGAGATCCCGGGAGTGGGGCATTTGTAATCTTATATCGGCCCGGGGGTCGGGCATTTGACACTGCCGAAAAGAATTATAGGAAAGAGCCGGACTGGTCTCGTGGTAACGACGCCATACTGTATCAAGTAAAAACAAATCTGATTTCTTGTAATTACTCCAGCTGCCCGAGGATTCTACATGTATCTATTTCTCTAAACCTAGAAACCTGCAGTTTATGACTGTCTTATCCACGTATTTGTATATGCTAGGACACGAAAAAGCCGGGAAATCTATGGATGTTGAATTTTTTACACTAGCTAGAAAATAGCAGTTCCCGTACGTATTCTTAATGCTACGCTGCGCTAAAATTTTCAGGAGCCACACGGGGCCCAAGCTCTGCCGGTCCGAGTTTGAAACGATATCAAGTAGTTCGTTTACAAATATACACAGTTTGCTGCTGTCCACCGGACGAACAGAACAGTTACACTATTATTATAAAGTCACATGGTTTTAATAAGCGTTTATTGTCGATAACATTAACCGCGTTGCGAATGATTATTTATAGGAATGAAATAAAAACTATATATACTGATGTATTAATACCATTTTGCTCCAGGCAGCTCAATAGTATAATCAAACAGCGGTAATAATACAAATACAAAACAAGATGGCGGATCTACAAAACGAACGGAAACTATCAATGAATAGATTCTCTGCGCCTTGTGTATTTGCATGGAATTAAACTTGGGCAGTATATCATTATGGATGTGCCCGGGGGTGGGGCATTTTCTTTACTTCTTTGGCTCCACTGTGGGGCATTTGAAGACCTTGCTTGTCCCCACGGTGGGGAATTAGATTTTTTTTTACGAAAATGGCTAATGCCCGGGGGTTGTCCCGGGGGGGGGGATGGGCATTGCTGGAATTGACTGATGCATAACCAAGTCAAAATCAAACAAATTTGCTTACAAGTAATGTTTTCATATTTTAACTAAAGCAAATGAGACAAAACACATTTTGGTCTGTGAAGTGATAGTCCACATGTGTTGATAACAATGATATCCCCAATGATATCCCCAATGTTATGCAGTGTGATATAATTTACGATTTTGCTATCAGCTGGTATATACTGATTGGCCCCTTTTTAAAAGACTTCTATTGCAAGATAAAAGGTAAAACTAGTCACTTACCTGGATCTCCTTGCCTCGGGCAGCTCCTCTTCTAACTTCCCAACGAGCATACCAATCATAGCAGGGGTGGTCCCATCTCCCAGAGTACTGTATCCCTTGAAACTGTACGTCACTAGCTCCTTCTCGAGAAAGCTTCTCACCTGCGGGAGTTTCCTAATGAAATGTGACCGTGATGTGGAGTCAAAGGCAATGATCAAAATATTGAGTGGAATCCCAGGTGTCTTCGTTCCTCGACTGTTGACATGTGGAAGTGGAGAGACCTCAATGTGGAAGTCTGTTTGTTTCTGCCCCTGGTCATTGTAGAAGAACACACGCACGGCATCATGGTTCAGTGCCACAGTGTTACGAGTCCTTGTTAGTTTGCCTTCTTTGCCCACGCCATGACCGAAATCGCCATTTTTTCTGATAATTGTTTGATAGGTGACCTCTTGTACTTTGTTACCTGAAACACAAAAAATACATAAATAAAATACTATGATCATAGTTTTTCGCATACATACTTTTTATGTAGAGATTATCTAATCATATACAAAACCGGCTCGTCAATAAACAAACGAAAACTTAAAAGAAAGCAAAACAGAAACGTATTTGAATGAATGAATGAATATTTATTTAAAAACGGGATCTCTTCAAGTTGCACTTGGTTTCCAAGAGAACCGTTACAATACGTTGTTTTAACGTATGGATTAATAATATAAATACAAATCTTATGTTAAGTATGTACATTAAAATATATTATAAACAGTACATGAATCCACAAATATTGACATTTTGGAGCTCCGTTCAAAATATGTTTAAACTATTTGCCTCTTTTGTAAAACTGGGAAAAGAGTTCCAAGTTTTGGCCCCAGTGTATGAAAATCTTCTTATTAGAGCTTCTGTTCGAAACATTAAGTTATATCTATTGTGATTCTTTTATAAAAATATCACAAAGATAGCTGGGTGCGAAGTTATTTGCAATCTTGTACATCATAATACATGTAGCCCTTGCTTTTAGCCTTCTTTCTTTTAACGATTCCCAACACAATTCCTTACGAATGTCAGCTGACCTAATGTAATTGTGTATTCAGATTTAGTTATTATTCTTGCAGCACGATTCTGAGAGTCTAACTTCTTGGCAAGGCCGACCTATCTTTCTGCAAAGATGAAACGTAAATTACCACCTAAGAAGTAATGACTAGCTCGACCTGAAACAAGTTTACAGTAGAACAAACGCTTTTAAATAGTTTTTTCGTACGAATAATGAATGAATGGAATAGTTTACCGAATGCTATGAATATAAGAGAGGCCATAAGTTTATCTAGTTTCAAACATAAGATTATGTCATTTCTAAATAAGGAGATTTCCCAATAGTTTTTAAATATATTTTTAAATACCTTATTACATGACATTTTCGCAACACTTCGATTTGCGATTTGAAAAAAACAATCGCGAAATTAAAGTCGTGATAAATAAGTGTCGCGAAAATTTGTTGGCGCGAAAATTAAGTGACTTCATTTATATATTTATCTTTTGTTTTAAAACGCTGCAGTTTTTTTCCTTACATTGGAATTGCATACCGTAGAGGTGTTAATTCGAGTGCTGCAAATCGTTCAGAACATTGTGGGCTACCTAATTTTAAACTGTATTAAAGCAGTATGAATGGTAGGTGGTGTTGATTTTATCTACAGGTATCGGCATATACCGGCATACAGGCAAATGCTCGTTAACAAATTCTTGGATGAAATCACGAAACTAAAGTGACTTGGATTTTAAAATTTATGCCAAGTCGCGAAATTAAAGTGTCGAGACACATGGAATCGCGAAATTAACGTGTCGAGAAAATTTCATGTAATAAGGCAGTCCTACTCAACAAATAATTTGTAATTTATGATATTAGTAAATAGTAATATTATACCTTGTCTTAGCTGGGGAATGAAATGAATGAGATGAATGAGATGAATGAGATGAATGAAATGAACGAAATGAACGAAATGAACGAAATGAACGAGATGAATGGAATGAATGGAATGAATAAATGAAAGGCGAGATCCACGATTATCCCAAACCAACAAAGCAATATTCTAAGGGTTGGAGTATCAGTGCCTTATGGACTTTTATTAAACTGTACTATATACAATGTACTGTCGATAAGATAGCGGTTGAAAAGGTTCTACTTTATTAAACATGGTAGAGCCAAGCGATACAAGATGGCGGCGAAGGTCTAGTGTGTCAAACTATCAAATTACAAAGCAAATGGCAAACTTAGGTAACCAAATACATTCCGACGAATAAGTATTGATTACAAAGGGTAAACAAACGATAAATGTCTGACTAATGACGACATAAACAAACGTTCTTACGACTTCTTTCTACATCTTTTGGACATGTACAGTACAATATACAATGTACAGTACATCTATGTGCAAATTATGATTGCCATTTAGCATATGGACTATGTTGATTGGTTAAGATGATAATAGGCGAAAATTGAAGTCACACAACCTATTTGTATATTTTCGCCTTAAAGCTTACTAGTTAGTTCACCAGCCAAATCGTCATTGTATGGCCCTCAATGCAAGTAAACAGAAAGCCTCCTCGCCAAACTGCCATCTGCTTACAGACGTTTTCAAAGCACGGAGATGACAATATTGCGTGTATTTAATGACATTCTTTGTTCCATCGATGCGCATCACGAAGTAGTCTTGGTGCTGTTGGACTTATCATCTGCTTTTGATACCATTGATCACAGCATCCTCTTAGAAAGGCTACATCATCGTTATGGAATTAGTGGTATGGTCTTAAGATGGTCCCAATCATACCTTGCTGAGCGAACACAGTCGATTGTGGTTAAGGATACCTTCACTACTAGTAGAACATTACAATACGGTGTCCCTCAGATTTGTCTTAGGCCCACTTCTATTTTCTCTGTTCTTCGTTCCTCTGGAAGATGTAATTGTGGCACACAGTCTCGATCGTATGATGTATGCAGACGATACTAAAATATATCTAACTATTAACTCTGTACGCGGTCGACCTGTTGTCTTATTAAAACTTGAACTGTGTATCAAGGATATCATCAACTGGTGTGCAGTAGTAAATGGACTCATGTGTAACCCCAACAAAACTGAAATTGTCCATCTTTCATTCCACTTCACGTAGTGCAACCCTTTACTTGGTATCTCAATCGACAGACCTGTCATTGTTCCCGTTCCTGTTGCTCGCGATCTGGGTGTTACCCTATCGGCCTCCTTGGCCATCCGCAATATTGGTAGAATCCAAAAGTACTTAAGTTAAATGGACTGTGAATAACTGGTTCACACATTCATAACATCGAGACTGGATTGCTGTAATAGCATACTTTACGGGTTATCAGCAACTGAAATTAACAAGTTGCAACGTTTACAGAACACAGCTGCAAGACTGGTTGCTAAGGGCATAGGAGCTTAGTTTGCGAAGCAAAATATGATCTACAGTGTCAAAGGCTTTTTTAGATCAATAAAGACATTACCATTTAGTTCACCCTTGTCCAAGTTGTTAAGCCAAATATCAGTTGCAAATAGTAGAGCTTTACAAGTGGAATGCTTAGAACGAAAGCCAGATTGAAATTTGGTTAAAAGGTTATTTGTTTGTAAAAATGCTAGGAGTTGAGTGTGGACTATTCTCTCGGCAACTTTCGAGATAGCTGGCAGAATTGAAATTGGTCTATAATTGCCTGGTATATCTCTTTCATCGGCTTTATATATTGGAAACACCTTAGCTCTTTTCCAATCATCGGGAAAGATACCGGTCTCAAATGTTTAATTTATAATGCAAGCTTTAAAAGTTTACTTGATATTTTGTCCAATCCACAACTTTTCGACGCATGTAGACTTGAAAAAACTTTATGTACGTGGTCTTCCGACACTGAGCTAAGTTCGAAATTGCCGTCGGATCTTTCTATGAATCTTCTGGTGAAACGTTTGTTACTGGGATTTTAGATGCCAACTTCTCTCCAAGTGAACAAAAGTGGGAATTCATCTGATCTGCAATTTCTTGGCTGTCAGTGAACTTTTTTCCACCTGAAGATATTTCATTGATAATTGTCGTTTTTGATTTTCTGCCAAGAGCATTATTAATAACTTTCCATGTTTCTTTGATATTTCCGTTATTGACCTTGATGCTAGGCTCGGTTTCAGCCGTTGGGGTGTCGTTTCTCCAAAGCCTCCCCCCACTAACGGCTGGGCGCGCGGTCAACACACCGTGTCCGTGACGTCATCTGATTAACTTCAATATTATTTATTTATTTGCGTGTAGCGTAGGTTCGATTCCGCGTAAACTTTCAAAACACATTGGAATTCTTTAAACTAAAACTCCAAGTGTGAAATTAATTCGACGTAGGTAAAGGTTTTATTTAATACCTGTTATTATTAGCTCTCATGTTCACAGTCCAAATTTTCAAGGAAAGCCCGGCTGTTGAGACACTCTCGGGATAAAAATTAAGTTCAGATGTTAACACTCTGAGCTAGAGTCGAGTATTCCCGCTTAGTACTTGTGTAGAGTATGTCTTGGAGACATAAATTGTACAAAATTAGTACATAGGACTTGAAGAATTGTAAAACTCATTTGATGCAGCGATTTTCAAGTGAATCGGTGATTGCAGAGTTAAACGCGTAAACATGGCCTGCGTCAGACGTGATTTCCTCTCTTCTATAAACTCTTTTAATATGGAGTCGTCAGTCTTTTCTTCGCCGATAAAGGCAGCACTAATTTTCTTTGAAGTAAGAATAGCCGGGCTACCTTGGTCTTGCATCGGTAAAGTTAAATGAGAAATGACTCAACACTACGAGCTACGACCTTTGAGCTGACGGTTTCCCAAGTGTCTTCCAGAGCCAGTGCGTTTACTGACAAAGTGTCTTCACCCGAAAACTAACTCTCTTACTGCTTCTTTGTGTGAATCCTTGAATTCTTCGAAACCAAACTTTTCCAGAGCAAATTTAAACGCATTTTGGAACAGCAATCGAAAGTCTTTGGTCCGGCTTTCAAAAGTTTACAATGTAAATTATGCAAATCAATTCAGCGACAGGATTTGAGTGGCAAGTTTGTGATTGGCTAAAACCCGACAATGTCTCGGCTCGCGCGCCCAGCCGTGAGTGGGGAGAGGATCGCGGGCTCACCGAAACCCCCACGGCTGGAAACCGAGCCTACCTTGATGCCTTCATTGAAGTATTCAGATTTCGCTGTTTTAATGGCCACATTGACTTCATTTCGTGCTTTTTTATATTCCTGCCAAACTCTGATCAGTTTTCACAGCTTTTCTTTTAAGATAATCTCTTTGTCTCATTATCCGTTTCAACTCCGCGTTAATCCAAGGGGAATATTTACTTCGCACTGTCCTATTGGGGCATGCTTATTCGCGACTTCTAGGAAGAGTGATTTCCAAACATCCCACATGTCATTTGAGTCATCCAGCAGGGTGGCAAAGTGAAATGGCGTTTTTTTAAGTCTTCAATGTAGGCATTTGTATCAAAGTTTTTAAACTGTTTTGATTCAACAATTTTTGGTGGGTTTTAGATGAGTTATGCTTTCGAATGGCGTAGATTAGGCTATGATCTGAAATGCCAACGTGCACAATAGTCCAGCTGTTATCGACCAAAATTGTTCACTTTTGTGATAAAAGCATGAAACTTTGCACAATTACTTCTAACCATGTAACAAACAATTTGTGATATGGATCCAAGCTATGTTAAGCTCTGGACTCGAGATCTGCGCATGCCCTAAAATCGCCAACATAGAAACGAGGCTGAAATTTAATTGCCTAAAAACAGGCCTTGGAGTACAAAAATAAACTTGGAACTGATATATTAGTTGCATTCTGTGCTAGAAAATGTTTAAGATATGATCACGTGACCTTTCTTTACAGTTTTACGAATTTCGATTGGGATACCTGTGGTGGAATGTCAAACATAGATACATGGCGCTAAAATTAGCACTACCGAACGCCCAGTTATCTTTTTTTATCATTTTAATGATAGAAAAAAGCTTTTCACATGTTTCCATCCCTGAAATGGCCTAAAGTCCATGCATGCATCATCCTCACGTTGCATTTTAGGCTTTCCAGGCTAATACCATGATGAGTTATTCTATCAGGTTCATTTATAACAATCTGATCTATTAATGAGCGAGAATTCGGTGTTATTCTTGTAGCCTCTTCGATTACTTGTTTATACTGATATGTTTCTGTTAAGGTTACCGGATACCTTCAAAACGAAACAGATGGATTTTTTTTTTTACAACAACATCCAATTTTCTCGCTTTCTGATTGACTCTCCGCTATATGTAAAATAAGTACATACAATGCAAATGACGTCACTCGCAAGCCGTGGTAGCTTTGCAAAGTGCTTTCACGGCGAGGTTTGTGAATTCAAATGAATGTTAACTTCGCTTCCAAAAACAAGAAAGTGAGGATTTCACAAGCATTTTATTACTAGGAGAAGTCAATCGGTGAGTCAAACTTCTTTGTAGTGTGCCATTTGGCAAAATAAGAGTTTTCTCTTGAGTGGAGAAAGTTTCGGCGAATTTGTACTTGTAGTCAGACTTTGTGACTAGACTAGTTCTCTCAGAGCTCAGAAGTTTTGAATTATATAACAATAACTTTTCTGATCTAGAAAAAAAATAATGAAAGGATTTCACATGCATTCCATCAATTACAGAAGTTAATCGGTGAGCCATTTGTCTAAGAAAGTTTCTCTCGGCAACGGTAATTGGAAGTGTTTACGTTTTGACTTTCAATGGCCTTTTTCGACTCGAAAGCAGTTTATTACGCACTCATTTGAAGCTATAAGTGCTTCGTCGTTGTGAAAAACAAATCGCACACATTTTGCCATTGTCTGTACTCGTATTGATCCGCATAGAAATGACGCCATAAAATGTCCAAAAACATTTTATGGCGTCATTTCTATGATCAATACGAGTACAGACAATGGCAAAATGTGTGCGATTTGTTAATTCGCACAGAAATGTAGTTTTAGTAGTAGTATCTCATATACCAAAAAATACCAAAATACTAAAAGGAAGTTTTTGACCGGAAGTAAAAGGTTTGATTGACAGCAGATCAATAAACACATGACAAGTGCTCACTCGCCCGTAACGACGGTGTGAAGAAAGCTGGCGCACATAATATTAAATTTATTTCATATATCAATGTTTACGTTTATTGGGAAACGTTTTTCCACACATGATTCCATAATTCCATCGGTTGTTGGCCTGATGCCTTCAAAAAAGCAAGCAGGATGCCCTTAGCTTGGAAAACAAAGAAAAAAGAAAAGCAAAACAAGGCCAAACAATGCATACGACTACAAAGCCAAATAGGAGTCCTCGTAAAACCCCACCAGGGTTCGTATTTTCATTTTCAGACAGAGTGCCGAGTGGCCCACATCTGAACATGAAGAATTGATAGGAGCCAGCCGAGTGAATATTTGTTTCCAAGAAAGCTTAAATGGAAACGTAAAGTCTGACGGTGAGTCTGAATCGCTTGAAACCAACACCACGATCTTAGCTCGCTATTCGGCCGTGCTGTTTCAGCCGCCTGCAAATCGCTGTCTCCTCTACTAACTATGCTGGCATTCAAGGCGTCTCTAGCCTCTAGGTGTTCACCTTGGCTTTGTCCCTCAAGGTCTTTCTGTCTTTCTCATTTTTCAAGTCACACAAGAAAACTAGAACAACCAGCTAGGGTTAGACACATTATGCCGGCATAATTTTGGGCATAATGCTATAGTCAGAGCATCAAGAATAATGCTGGCATAATAGTCATTTTTTTTATAATAATGCTACAAAATTTATCTTTCATTGTTTTCAATGAAAGTTTTATTAGAAAAATGTCACGAATTTGGTTTTGAACTGCCTTTTCTGAGTACAGTATTCAGCTCATTTCAAGGCTTGGTTACCGGTTTAGAGGCCTGGTTACCTCATTATGCCAGGTTCCTCAGGCTTGGCAGTCATCAATCCACATGGCCGCTAGCTCATGAGCCAGGAGAAACCGTGACAAATGCTTTAAGTCTATTAAGAAGCCCACAAGCATACGACCTAGCACGAAGTCGAGTAGTTGCTTCCAATAAAAGCAACAAAGAAAGCCAACGAGGGCCAGGGAAGGCGAGTCAAAAGAAGTCTACACTTCTGAAAAATGTCTCAGTAGAGACAAGAATCAGAGAATACAAAGACGAGCCCTTTCGTAAGTCTCATAATAAGCTTTTTTGTGAGGCCTGCCGGGAAGAGGTTTCTGTGAAAGCAAGCATACTTAATTAAGCGCCACATCGAACGGTCTTCTAAGCACAAGTCGGGAAAGGAGAGGCTAGCCCAAAAGAAGATTAGAGATGTTTCAATAGTTGACACTATGACGAAGTACGACCAAGAAGTCCACCCCTAAAGGGGAAACGCTAAGTGACAATCAAAGAGTGTTCCGAGTCAAAGTTCTCAAGACATTTCTCAAGGCAGGAGTGGCACTTCACAAGATGGATGATTTCCGTGAACTAATATACTCGAAGAAGGAGGCTACCGTCTCACCTCAGCGCCCCACATGAGACAGCTAATTCCATTTGTGAAACAAGAAGAAGAAGAAATGATCAAGAGTGAGATATCTGGCACCAATGTTTCTGTAATCTTTGATGGGACAACGAGACTTGGAGAAGCATTGGCTATTGTGCTGAGGTTCGTCACAGCTGACTGGGAAATCAAGCAACGACTTGTACGACTACAGTTGACAGCCAAATCTCTTAAAGGAGAGGAACTAGCGCGTGAACTTATTATGGTCCTTGCACAACAGTACAAAATTCAGAACAACAACCTTTGCGCGGCAATGAGAGACAGTGCTGCCGTGAATGGCGCTGCCATGAGAACTGTGAAGGTTGTTTTTCCCAAAGTGGTTGCTGTTCGCGGTTTCTCTCACGCCGCCATAGATGGTGCAGGTGACCATTACAACATCCCTACCCTCAAACGCTTTTTACAGCTTTGGAACAGCCTTTTTGGCCACAGTCCTGCCACTCGACTAGCTTGGAGGGAGCGCACTGGCATCTCTATGAAGTCCTACTCGCCGACACGGTGGTGGAGCTGGTGGGAGGTTGCACAACAGATAATGCAACAGTTTGCTGAGATTCTCCCTTTCGTGCAACAGAGATTACAAGAAGCTGCAAACAGGGCCGCCACCCTAAGGCAAATTGAGGCAATGTTAAACGATGCTCAATCCAAATGTTTGGTACAGGTTGAACTTGCAGCAGTTGTTGATGCATGCAGGCAAGCCTATGGTAGAGTCAACCTATATTCTGGAGGGGGATGGCGCACTGGCATGGAAATGCTATGAGAAACTCAAAGTCATCTAGAACAGCATCCACGCAACTCATCTCCCCAACCTCACTGCTGTCTCAAGGCACATCTCTGTTGTTGCCCAACAATGTTACCAGTATGATGTCGCAGCGGTGCAGCCCGGTTGGGACTACTTCAACCAGACGGTGCTGGGAACATTACATCCCCAAGTAGAAATCTTCAAGGCTGCAAGACTATTAAGTCCACATCACATCTGTCAGTTGCGCCCTGTGGCAAACAACATCGATGCCGTGGCAGCTATCGTCTCAATATTGTCTCTGCATCTGGGATGAGTCGATTGCCAAGCGAAACGAGATCAATCTGTCTCCTTCGATAAGGATACATTATTTGTATCGATTGTGTCAGATGTCCACTGCTGAACTGGTTAGATTTGGCACACGACAGCGCTGAAAATCTCATAAAAGAATGTTGTCTTCCTCTCGATACATCATTCACATGTTTGTGACCCTGATGAATACTTCCAGCTATGAATAAAGCGGAGTTTGACATGATAATTTGATAAAATGGTACTTCAGTATCCGGCCACTTGAAAATGCTACATCCGGGACATATCCTATGAGCTCAGGGCGTCAAAGCGAGGCGATCAGTACTTTGCGAAAAGCTATGCGTGTGGTCACCCTGTGTTGTAACGTCAAGATTAGTGTTGCTGCTCGCTACGCTCGCAGCAATAAAACTATATTTTAGATATGATTTCTGTGTGAAACGTAAATCAATATTTGTAACTCAACGGCTTCAAGACGAGCTAGACGAGTGAGCGTGTTTCGTGTTTATTTATAAAAGTTCACGTGTTTTTTCGCGGTTTCCATGCAGAACGCTTCACAAGTGCTAATAAGCCGTTGACAGCCTGCTTTCCCGTCCATATAATTTCTCGTTGAAAATAAAATGTTTTGGAATTTTATTTTCACTAAACTGTAGAATTCACTTTGAACATTCTAAAAAATCTATAAAAAAAAATTAACAAAAATGATCACATAAAGGGCTCCTGATACCTTAATGTACCAATATCTAGTAAGGAGGCCGACTTTCGTAACTTATTGGAGATAAACTTGGGATTCAGATCGGGAGCTCTGTAAGCAAGTCCGTTCTCCATGACAGGTAGATTCAATTTGAGCAGTTTGAGCAGGACATGAGGCAAAATGACTTGATGCAATAGCATTAGTTATTGCCAGTCGCTCTATTTTATCACCATCCAAATACTCATTTTAATACAACACAACTGCAAAAATCCTACCAGTTATGTTACTTTACTCTCTCATTTGGTGGTGTTGAAGAAAAATGAGAACAATCCATGATTGTAGCCTGCTTGCAGGCGGTGGATGGTGTTTTTTGGCGCAGCCGCGAACGGATCATCGAAGCGTCTGCCATATTGACCGAGCGTGATTGAGACTTGGGATCGAATGACAAATGGAGGGGGAAAGACCTTTAGCTTGCCTTTCTGCTTCTCCCCCTCCCCCCTCCATTTATCATTCGATCCCAAGTCTCAATCACGCTCGGCCAATATGGCGGCCGCTTCGATGACCGTTTGCTGCGCGAAAAAAACACCATCCACCACCTGCAAGCAGGCTATCCATGATTGCAGAGTAATTGCAGCAGGCAGCCTCTACCTTACCCGTTCCCCAAAAAAAACTCAGAAAAATTAAGAAAATAAACACAACAGACATAAAAAGATAAAAAGACAAATATAGCACAACAGCTAGATAGAAAGTTGTTCTCATTTGATCACAGGTAGCCCAAGCGGTTCAGGGTTTAGGGTTTTAAGGGGAAATTTTGCTGAAATTCGCTGTAACATCGCACAGACAGAGTTAAGGAACACAAGGAGATACTGTATAGGTTTTCGTCGAGTTTTATTCAAGATTTACGTTGTACATGGAAAACTAAAAAATCCCAGACAAATGCTGTTAAATATTATACAGATCCCAAGCTTGGGCTACCTGTGATTTGATCACTTAAAAAGGAATGCTATTACACTTACCTTCTGGGTGAAAAATTAGGAACCCATTCTTTAACTCTGTCACCAGTTTTTGTGGGCCGCATTTCAGGTCTCCACTGTCCATTATTAGTGGCATTACTGCTTTATCGAATGGGTCAAGCTTGGGTAGATTACATGCCATACCAGAGACAAATGATGATGAGGCCTGAATCCTCTGAAATAACAAAGCGGTACTGAAAAAACTACTTCCACAGTATAGTACAATCCTAAATGTTATGTGCACATAATAAAGCGCTACAATGTACATTTATTTAATTTTCCTAATAGACAATATTAATACACCTAATTTTGAGAATGTTGACATATAATAAAAACTATAAACACAATAGAAACATTATAGCAATGTGTTCTGCTGATCTCTTAAATTGTGCATTGCCATCGTCTTTTTTATTTGGCAATATTTGTGCAATTAACAATTAGGTGTATGAAGTTTTGTAATTTTATAGTGATTTGTCTTCCAACTACATGTACTACATGCATTGTATTTTTCTATTGTTTTTATGTCATTAGAGCATGCCAATAACAACTGAAAATTAGCTGTAAAACAACAGTAATTAAAATATCTGCCAGTTAGCAGGGTTGTTGTTACCTGCAGAGGGTCATATGTGAGGGAGGGAGGGGCAGGAGGCATTATGGCCCTCCCTTCACTCTCACATCAAGTTCCAATTACCCTATATCATTATGACGTCACTTCTTGTATATGAGGGAGACAGAATCGACTTGAACAATATAATTTTGAACTAAATCTGCTCTGCTGAGGAAAATTTAACTTCGAATTGTCTGGTTTCCAGATATCAGCTGTATCAATGTTTATCCCACAATATTTACCGTATTTGGTGGCTGTTACCACTATTCTACGTTCTACAAAATGCATTTGTCCTCCTTAGCGTTTAAACAATAGATTGTTTTGATTTGACGTCATAATGATATAGGTCAATTAAATTTAGTCACTGGAATATGTCACTTACTGGATAATAATATATAAAATAATTAAGGTTCAAAATAAAAAAGTTTCGAAAACGCGTTTTTTTCGCAAATTCTAAATCTAAAACCCCTAATCTAGCATCACAAAAAAACTCAAACTCAAAAAAAATATTTAAGCCTTGAAAATGAGACTTTCTGATTTACCGCTAAAAAAGGCGCGAAAAATGATCGACAGCTGCTGTCATTCACTGGGCATGTTATTACATTCTCGCTATCCTGTGATTTTCTGCGCTACTTTTCGTTCGTAAAGATGTTCTACGTTTATAATGCAACGCACAAAAGTGTAAAAGTAGATCTTTCTTGGTGCCGTATTCAAAAAAAGAAGAAGAAAAAACACAGCACAATTTAGTTTGTAATAATTTAGTTTGTGACTATTAAAATTTGGAAGCAGGTGTAAAGTTCTTAGGACAAACAATGGCTGGAGGGATTATATTCAAGTTCCAAGAAGTTAGAATCATCGCAGACTGAAAGTCCACAAAGAATGAAGCAATAAAGTTTTGTTATCTTCAATCGGCCAAAAATTTAAAGAGAATTCAATGCACGAAGCTAAGGTTTGCCGGTTTTGTTTCAGCGAGATGATTTTTTTTAGAATGACATAAACAGTCTACCGTGTACATGGTGTGGATCGAGCTGCGCTTCAGTGGTTTTCCCTGCATGATATTGTTTGCTTACTGTGGTGCCATTTTTCTGTACTCCTAAAAGAGTGTTTCTTCTTGAAATTAAGCTGGAATCGACACTATAGCTAACTAGTTTCTGTAGAAGTATCGAGCATCGGTGAACTGTATATAAATGAAGATATATAGCTTCTCTGTTCTGCGGCTCTTCTGAACTTTGTAAACACAACATGAATCGCTCTGATTGGTTAATGTTTATTAGATTACCCTTGGAGGCGGGAGTTCTTTAATAGTCAACCGTGAAATGAATCGAAAACCTTTTATCGGGCTGTTTCTCGGCTCTTTTTCTCGGCCAAAAACAGAACTTTGTTGAAGTCCAGCCTTTTAGCGTTTTGTCCAATTGTCCTAAATTTTTCACGAGTCGTAGAAAACGGTAGGCTCGGTTTCCAGCCTTGGGGGTTTCGGTGAGCCCGCGATCCTCTCCCCACTCACGGCTGCGCGCGCGAGCTGAGGCATTGTCGGTTTTTAGCCAATCAAAAACTTGCCACTAAAATCCTGTCGCTGAATGTATTTGCACAATTTATATTGAGCTTTGGATTGCTGTTCCGAAATACGTTTAAATTTGCTTTGGAAAAGTTTGCTTTCGAATAATTCAAGGATTCACACAAGGAAGCAGCAAGAAAGTTAGTTTTGGGTGAAGACACTGTGCCAGTACGCGTACGCACCGGGTTTGGAAAGTCACTTGGGAAACTCCGTCACTTGTACCAAACTCGAAGGTAGCGAAACCTGTAATGTTCAGTCGTTTCTTTGCCTATGCAAGACCAGGTAGCCATTCTTACTTCAAAGAAAATTAGTGCTGCCTTTATCAGAGAAGAAAAGACGGACGACTCCATATTAAAAGAGTTATAAGAGAGGAAATCACGTCTGACTGAGGCCACGTTTACTCTGCCATCACAATTCACTTGAAAATCGCTGCATCAAACGAGTTTTACAATTCTTTAAGTCCTACATGTATATGTACTAAGTGTGTGCATTTTTAAGGTCTCCAAAACGTACTCTACACAAGTACTGAGTGGGAATACTCGACTCTAGCTCAGAATAGTTCCGAGATAATATCTGAACTTTATCCCCGTATTTCGGCTTTTAGTTTCTGTCAGCGAGATGTCTTGAGCGGCACTAAGGGCGGACCATTAGATTATTGATGGGGGGGGTTGCGAGAATTTTAGTTGCTCAATATATTTTTTTCTGATTCTAGCCCTGCACGATATTTTTTAAAGCGCCATGACCTTGCACGATATTTTTTTCTGAACTTACCTAAATATTTTTTCAGTTATATTAATGCAATATATTTTGTACCAACAATCCTCTATTTTTTTAGCGTGACTGTTTTTTTTTTTTACATTGCACGCACTCCCGCTCGCTCAAGTAGCATTCCTGGTTGGGCCTTGGAAATTAAAGAAAGCCACATAATTAATGGCAAATGCCAAAACAAAGCATGGATATTCTGTGGCTGACAAACGGGCTAAGAGAAAAGGGGGAAGAGGACAGTCAAAGCAAGAAATCACCACATAGAGATCAGCCCTCTATCAGCAGAAGTGATGAAACACAAACTGGTACCCAAAACCTATCATTACCATTTATATTTCATATAAATATTTCAACTTGATCAATTTTTTGATCAAAAATGTTACTGTTGCATTAAGATTACCAGCAGAAGTGAAACCAGAAGAGCCTTGTGTCCGGGCCTTGTGTATAAACCTGCGAACATTTATAACCCGGATCATGTGTGCTGTACGCAAAGTCGGCCGACGTATCGGTCGACATGTCGACCGACGGTCAGCCGATAGGCGGCCGAGGGTCGGACGAGAGTCGACCGCTACTCGGCCGAGATTTGGCTATTCTGTATGTCGGCCGACATGGTTGATGATGCACCGACAGTCGTCCGATTGATCACCGACACTCAATAGCTATCGATAGTTTGCCGACAGTCGGCCGAGGTACCGGTGACTGTTATATTTTCAGCTACCGTATATGTACTTCAAAGGTTGTAGAGGCCACAACTATTAATGCTTTCGTACAAGGCTAACCTTGTAAACTTAAGATAGCATAAACTAGCAGCTCTTTATTTATTTTCCAGCCATGCGCCTCTGCATTATACTCCGATTGGAGTGCGCGGAGTATATAATTATAGTATTAGAATTAGAACCGAGCCCTACAGTAAAAATGTGATGCTTATTAATAAATCGTAGCGACCCCAATATTTTCAAATGTTATTTTATGTCGAATACTGGGAGCCGGCGCGGGGTTTAAGTATCGACGAATTCATTGGGATAGCTCGGCCTATACATGTGTCACTATTAGTCACGAACTTCAGTTTAAATCGACCCATTTATACGAATCGTTCGCTGCTTAGCTAAGCGGTGCGGCTAACTTCCTCTCGTATAAATGGCCCTATTGTTGCTACCCTATTCCAGATTCAAGGCGAAATCTCCCCTTCAGATAAAACAAATATCGGTACCCTGTTCCAGACCAAAACGGTGCGATATGGCGATTTATATACGCAATCGATCTTGCGCGAGCGGATGTATAAAAGCCACTAAAAAAACACAAATTAAGATATTAAACGTTGCATTTGAAGGAATTTAATGAGTCACTATGAGAGATTTAATTGTATAAAGGAAGATTTAATTGTATAAAGGAACATTTTATACCGCAACAGAAAGGAATATTACTATACTTAGACTGAATTATATTCAATACAGTAAACCTTCCAGGTAAAATAATTCCAAGAGTCATTGCGTACAGTACACATGATCCTAAAACCCTATATCCACTAGGCCAGTGAGAACTCATCGTTTACCAGATAACTTCTTTCCGAAATATATACAGTCAGTTAATACAGGGTAAGTTTCGATTTATGAGTGCATGTGACTTTTTGCGATCGATCGTCCCATCAGTTTATCTGCTGTCTTGATTACGGCTAGCCTGAATTTCAGCCTTCTCCTCTTGTTCGTTCCTCCCAGAGGAGACGGCTGAAATTCAGGCTAGATTACGGCCATCTTGGATAATTTACATATGTTGACTGATTCCTGGTAACCAGTCTGTGTGATATTCAGATCTGTATTGGGTTTCCTGTGGAAATTGTTCATAACAACAAACCAGTCTTCTTCCCTGGTTTATTTTTTGGCCTTTATTAGTTTAATTTGTAAATGCGTATGAGACCAGCTAGTGCTTGCTTGATTTTTTTTTTTCTTGATTATTGTGTTGCTCGATATTTTTTTTCTTGATTATTGTGTTGCTCGATATTTTTTCCCGATAGAAGAGCTTGCTCGATATTTTTTTTGGGTTTCCGTTATGTACTTTATAATAAACGAACAGCGTTCGACCAACTCAGCAGCTGGGTCGGCCTGTTATTCCAATCGGCCCGTCTTTTCCAACTATTAATAATATCACGCAGTCGGCCAAAGTTCACGGAACAAAGCAAAACAACATAGTTTATAGGTTTAAACAAACAATTTACCTCTGAAAGTGGCCTTCAAAATTGGCAGGTTCACTCTTTCAAGCCAGGCCTCTACAAATGCACAATCCTTATCCTGGAAGTCCTCGAAGACAAGTACGTTCGCCATTTCGACGCGAGCGATGCGAATTTGTAGACAGAGATAATATATTGTTTAAACACCGATCAAATGCCCCACCCCCACTATTTGTCAAATGCCCGCCCCTGAGGGCCTAGATTAAATAGGAGTTCATCCATTTCATTTATTGTCCATTTAGAACGCATACACGGTTACAGAATGACAGGGAGAAACAACGTGGAAGTGACAGTGGGTCCCAGTCCCCTAATGAACAGGGAGGGGATTACACAGGTAACCCAACCCGAGTAAATAATGCTCTATCTCCCCCCAAGTCTTTAATGTTCGATATGCTGGTTAGCTAGGTAGCTTAAACGTGATTGGGATGATAAAGACTGATTTGCATGAAACAAAACTAAACATGTTTAATGTCAATGGATAACTTGGAGTATGTGTCCAGAGTTCATTGTTCTAGAAGGCCTTTCTATTATGGTCCATCAGCCTCCGCAGGGCTAAGGGCAGCTTCTCTCTTGTGGGCTCATGTGCGGCTGTTGTGGTTCGATCTATAGCCTGGTGGAATGGAGGGTTGGCCATGGGGAGATCAGGAGGTTGCAAAGCCTCTGTTGGTCCTTGTTGTGCTTCTGTGACAGGAGGGTTCCCGGTGCTCAGCATTGGCGTTGCTGGGGTGATGGGCGGTGGTCCAGGTGGCTGGGGAGTTGGTGACCTGGCTGGTTTTGGCAGGTTGGTAGCTAGTTGCACGTCATCTTTGATGGTGATGCGGGGTAGTTGCAGGCATACAGGAAGGTATTTCCTCAAGAACTTCCGGTTGCGAATTGTGACCCTGCCTGATCCATCGACTCGTACCACATATTGGTCAAACTGGCGGACTTCAATAACAGTGCCTGTTTTGTCCCATTTCGTTGGGTGTGGACCGGTTTGGTTTTGGATGCGTACATGGTTGCCGACTGCTAAGGGTGGTAGTCTTTTGGGGTGTTCTGACCATCTTTCTGCTGCTTTCATGTGCCGGTTTCTGAGTGCCTCCTCCCTAGCAGCTAGGGTGTCACTCCAGGTAGGGTGTGGCTTGTAGCGGCCCGGCAAGATGGGAATGAAGTCCTTGATAGGTCTGCCAAATACGCACTGAGCCGGGGAGAGCTTTGTGTTGGGGTCAGGAGTGTTGCGGTATTGAAGTATGGCCTGTTGTAGTGCGTTCGTGTCGAGGCTCCCATGTGAATCAGTGTTGTTGGTGATTAGTCGCTTAACAGTTTTCACTCCAATTTCTGCCCGACAGTTTGAATGGGGGAATGCCACAGAGGATAGCCGGTGGTGTACTCCCTATGCCTTAAGGAATTGTTGTGTGGCTGCTGCAATGAACTCAGGACCACCATCGGTTGCGCATTCATCTGGGATGCCAAATGTCACAAATGTGCGTCGCAGGCAGTCGATCAGTCCCTTTGAACCGTCTCGTGCTCTTTCAATGACTGGCCAGTTGGAGTATCGGTCTACCACGACAAGATAGTTGAAGCCCTTGTAATGGAAGAAGTCGGCACATACACACTGGAATGGGTATGCTGGTGTCGTCGATTGAAACGGTGGAGCGCTGGGTTGTGAGGGTGCCATGCTGTTGCAGTGGCTGCAGTTTGCTCGTAGTGCTGTGATGGCAGGGGTGATGCCTGGCCAGAAGACAGTTGATTCTGCACGAGCTGTCATTGAGGTCACACCTTGGTGTGCTGAGTGGAGTACTGCCAGTATCTGTTGTCGCAGTGAGGGTGGTATGACGATGCGATCCTTGTAGAGGATGACTCCATCGACTGTGTAGAGATGTTCACGGAACTGATAGTACTCATGTAGGGCAGGTGGTAATTCATGTCGGAACTCGGGGAACCCAGATTCTATGAGTGAGACCAGCTGGTTCAAATCTTTGTCGCTTGTGGTTGCTAGTTTTACTCTGTCCCATGTGATTGCCATAGTGCTTAAGGCAGACACGGCTGATGACGTCAGCTGGTTGTCGATATCATGGGACCATGATTCCAGTGGGGGTTCTTCGCAGCGTATACCGGCCATGATTGAGTGCAAAGTAGGGTCCAGTGGGAGTATGCTGACTGGGTTACCTATGGCCGCTATGTCATCAGTTAGTGTTAGCAGGTCCGGGTTGGTGAAGCCAGTAGGGTGCCGTGAAACAGTGTCGGCAGCCTTATGTCGCACCCCGGGGACATGTACCATTCGGAATCTGTATCTTAACGTCTTCTCCTTTAGGTTACGGAGCCTGCCGTTGGAGATCTCCTCGAAGGATCGGTCACCAAATATCTTCAGAAGTGGTTTGTGGTCTACTGCAATGATGAGGTTGCTGAAGCCCAGGACGAAGAATCGTGCTTTGTCCAGGGCGTCGGCGACAGGAAGGGCCTCTCCCTCAACTGGGGCGTAACGTGACTCGGCGGCATGGGTGAAGCGACTCCCAACGAGTGCCACTTTCCAGCCTGTTGGACAGCAGAAGGGGTCAGTGGATGCACATTGGCAGTGCTTTTGTAAGAGCCAGTATCCGATACCACTCTTTGACCAGTCTGTGGCCAAACAGGTGGGTTTGGATTTGTCGTAGATGCGGACGCCTTCTTCAATCTCACTTACAATTGCTGCTTTGGATTCTTCGAAGAGCTGGTTGAGTGTGCTGTCCCAGTTGAATGGTGCTCCAGACTTGAGTGACTGGCGGAACGGTAGCATTCGGTCTGTTGCTGCGAAGGCGTATGACACTTGATTGATGAGTCCGAACCAAGAACGCATGTCGGTTATGTTGGTTGGTGTAGGGAAGTTGCGGATTGCATCAAGGTATTTCTTGCATGGACGCACACTGTCTGGGGTGATCTCGAATCCTGCGAACTCGACGGTGTCAGCTCCAAACACGAACTTGTCTGGATTGAGGGTGATGCCGTGGTGTCCGCAGAGGTCCAACCAGTCAACTGCCTGGGTGAAGCTTTCACTGAGGTTGTCCGCCCAAAGCAGAGTGTCGTCGATGCATTTGGTCTTGTTAGGAACGTGAGAGACGATCTCATCAAATCTCCTTGAATAGCCGTCCCCTAATGCGATGTAGCCTTGTGGTGCTGTTTTGTAGCGGTACCGCCCCCATGGGGTTATGAAGGTGGTGAGGTGGTAGTCATCCTCGTGTAGTGGGACACTGTGGTACCCATTCCAGCAGTCAAACACGGTCTTCTTTTTGTTGTTGGGCACCGTACGTGCTTGGTGGAATGGGCTCTGCGTGTGATGAGTTTCACGTGTTGCGTGGAGGTTTAACGCCTGGAAGTCCACAGTGCGACGGGGCTTGCCATTTTTCTTTGCACACACTACCATGCGGTGGCACCATGTCACCGGCTCTCCCACTGGTACTGGCTCTAGGACGCCTAGTGATACGTCATGGTCAAGGCCAGCCTTCACATCTGCTTGCCAGTGAAGCGGAACAGGTACTGGGGTATGATGGGCGACGGGCTCTGCATCAGGGTTGACCATGAGCCGCATGGGGACACCGTCCATTAGAGGTAGCAATTGGTGTTCGCATGTGTTAAATGTACTGGACTTGTAGTAGTCCAGGAGCCACTCTTGCAGACGCTTTCTGTTAGCTTCAGTTGCATGGAATGGTGGTTGAGTTGGCTTAGGTGGAGGTGTCACACGGCGTGGGCAGTCGCATGGTGGATTATGTGTATTCTCTGGTACGTTCTCTGGGGTGGGTTGGTGCCCTGCTGCATATGATGACATGTTCGGCTCGTGCTGAGTGCTGGATTGGGGTGTTTCGCCCACAGTTGGGAAGCTTCCAGAGATCATTCCTAGCGCTGTGCAGGTCTCCCGGCTCAGGAATAGCTTGTCAGAGTCCTTTGTGACGTAAACGATTTGTCGAGTTTCGATAGTCTGTCCTGGCTTGGATTTGCCTGAGAATCTCAGGATGATGGCACCCAGGATCTTGATGCCATTGTTGTTCGCGGCATGCATGCGTGTTGTGACTGGGATGAGGTCATGCTCTGTAAGACCCAGCCGGCGGATGACTGTGATGCTTGCGAGGCAGCTCTGGCAGCCTGTATCTGCCATGGCAGAGAGTCGTATGGATTTGGACTGCTGGCTGGCTGGCTTGAATCCGAGTGCTGTGTAATCGTCAGGGTGTATAGTGGCTGTGAGGGTTACAAGTGGTTGCGGCTGCGACGTTTTTCGAACCCAGCAATCATTGAGATGGTTGTACAGGTGATGGTCGAGGGAGATGGCACTCGCGCTTTGATCTCGGCTAGAGTTGGTGACCGTGCACAGGGCATCGAATATTGCACCTTCTGCGTCTGCTGTGGCACCACTGGATGGGGTGAGTTGTCGCTTGCCTGGTTGTGTTTTTGCTTGACATACGGCTGCAAAATGGTTTGGACGTCTGCAGTGGTCGCAGGTCTTTCCATAGGCTGGGCATTCCGACTTTCTAACTCTGATAGGAGAGTTCTTGCCGTGTCCATGCTTGCCGCAGTAGTGACATGGATCAGGGTTGGAGTTGGCTGGCCTACGGTTTTTAAGCTCCATCTGTTTGGCACTCTGGTATTGACTGCGAGCTGCATCGGCCCCCTGGGTCTGAAGGAGGCGACCGGCTGACCTTTTACCAGACTCTTTGGCCTCCACGAACAGGAATACCTCCTCCAGAGACATATCCTGGTTCTTGTCGCCCAGTAGGTCCAGCTGTATTTCGCTGTCTGCAAGGCCACGTGTGAGAACGTCACGGAGAATGTGCTCTGTATAGTCGACGGTGGTGTGGCAACCAGGGCATTGTGTGTTGAACTTGCAGATCCCAGCCTGGCCACGCAGACGAGCGCCAAAACTCCTCACTGTCTCGTCTCTGTCTTGATTCATATTATGGAGTTGTACCCGGGCAACCATTGTACTTTCCTCTCGAACAGCAAGTTTTCTGATGGCTGCCATCACATCTTCGATGGGTTTGTTTGTCAACGACCCTCCTGCGTTTCGTGTCAGATCTTTGCGAAGTTGATCGTCACAACACTCGAGTAGTTGGACGACCTTATCCTTGCCAGTGACTTTTATGGCATCTATATAGTCTTGCCATCGGGTTAAGAAGTAGCACCAGTCCTCACTGGAACCTGCAGTGGATATTGTAGGGCGGCGGACCCTTTCGATTTTCGCTGCGTTGACATTCGCTGAGGCCGGAGCGGTGGCCGTGTGTGTTCCCGTCGAGTGCACGGATATTAGTACGGCGGCTAAAGAATCTTCTACGTCTTCTGTCTCGTAAGTGCAGTCAGGGAATGGGCATTTGTGCTTGGGCATCGCTGTGCTGGATGGGAGTTGTTTGCTGCCTTGATCGGAGGTGCAACTGCCGCGTTGTCCAGTTCGTAGGAATCCAAGATGGCCGCCAAGTCGTTTCTTCTACGATTGCGATACGCTTCGAAGTTCGAGTTTTGTCTCTTGTATTTCTTTGGGAAGCGATCTAGAAGACTAGTGTTGATGTCCTAAATTCTCCCTGTCATAAATAGGAGTTCATCCATTTCATTTATTGTCCATTTAGAACGCATACACGGTTACAGAATGACAGGGAGAAACAACGTGGAAGTGACAGTGGGTCCCAGTCCCCTAATGAACAGTGAGGGGATTACACAGGTAACCCAACCCGAGTAAATAATGCTATATTAGATACTCGTCAAATTCCCCACCCTCGGGAGCAAGCCTCTGATCAAATGCCCGAGGGTGGCCCGGTGGGGTCATGCACGGGTTTGGAATTGACTGATACATTACAGAGTAACAAATAATGCAGCCTAGTTTCTCAATAATTTTAAATGGCGTTTGTTCTTGAGAATTCATTTCACACTTGGAGTTTTAGTTTAGAGTTCCAGTGAGTGTTTTGAAAGTTTAGAGCCTACGCTACAGTCGTGACTGAAAGGGTAAACGGCTTTTCTTGTCAAAACACGCAAATTGAATAATATTGAATTTTAATCAGGTGACGTCACGGACACGGTGTGTTGACCGCGCGCCCAGCCGTTAGTGGGGGGAGGCTTAACGACACCCAACGGCTGAAACCGAGTCTAAGAGAACGGCCGTTTCACAAATACTTTGTCGGGGAATTTTAAAATTATTTTTCGTTCTGGTTTTATGACCTGGTTTGTATCAAAATGGGATGAAAAACTACTTGTTCAACTTTGAAAAGGGATAAAATCTGTAATACGCAATATATCAAAAATGCCCGACAGAGTATTTAAGTCAATTTAGTTGGGGTTCAAAAGGGATAATTAAGAAAAAAATTGTTTTAAAGCCTGAAGGGCTGAACTCCTTCTGGCAGATGGAGTCATTTCGCATAGAAATATATACATCTACACTTTTAACATTTGTTCAAAACAGATTAAATATATACTTTCTTCAATTCAAGACCTTTAAAACGGTATATAGTACGTCTATGTGGCTTTAATTCCGACGATGCAAGAGCGTTTTTCCGAAATGACACGTCAAACCTTTATCGAGACCTTAACCTCAGAGTCTCAAAAACAATTCCCCACTTGTTTTCTGACTTTGCCTGCATGACCTTTAACCACCAAAATAATATTTCCCCCATTTTATTCCATTTCTGATTTTGCCTGACTTTTACCTCCTATTAAAAATTTGACATGAAAGTGCTCACTGGGCATTTTTCATGTTATAAAAAGTAAATTACACTGTTGCTTGGAGATACTGAATTTATCATCTGGGCCCAGTAGTTCGAAGCTAGGCTAACTTTAGCACTAGGATAGCACTAAATCTGTAATTATTGTAATCTGTACAGTTTAACTTTGGCTCAACCTCGGTGTAAGAACCTCACAGACTACGTCACAAAACTCCCTTTGTTAACCTTGAATAATTTGAGACTTAGAATATTTCCCGAGCACCCAAAGCGGCACTTATAAATTTTACAAGGAATTGGGCAGCCTCTATTTGAAAAAAAAAAATTCACTGCACTCAGCGTAGGCATCGAACCCAGGAATATAAGATCTATAGAACGACTGACACAACCCTATCCTAACCCTAACCGCTAGACCACGAACGAGTGAATTCGCTTGGTGGCAATCGTTTTTTTCACGTATTTATATCAACTAATGATGAGTAGCTGCATAAATTATAGTATTATAGTATTCAATACACTATAATTGTAATACGACTACTCGCCGAGCGCGCGAGGGCATGGTCTCTAGGGAATGGTTCTTACACCGAGGTAAACCCTTAACTTTGAGTTAGCGATTTAACCCAGGGCCTGGTTGTTCGAAGCAAGGCTAACTTTATCCCTGGGATAGTGCTAAATATGTAATACTATAATCTGTACAGTTTACTCTCAGGTTAGTGATTAATGCTGGGGAAGCACTTACCCTTGCTTCAAACAACTGGGCCTGGTGTTTAACTTGATAACTCACTTGTTCACTGTGCTCACTCATGAATTATCAAGCTAAACACTTGGAGATACATTTTGTATCTCTGCATGGCCATGTGTAATAGCCTCTCTGTACCTGAGTCAGTCCAGCAGCACACTCCTCTGTAGTAAAGTTGACAGATGATGAGTATTCAGTTTTGATGTACAGTACCATCCCAGGAGAATACTCAGGAAAGTCTCCAATGGCATTCTTCAATATTACCACATTTGTACCGGAGTTGTAAACAAATGCTTTACATTTAGTTCCCATCATTCCGCACATGTACTTTCCTCGATCACCAGAACGGCCAAACCTTTTCATGGTAAATGCACACTTCCCTTTGACTTCAGACTTCGGACATGAGAAATCACCAATGTTTGGAAAGTCCATGTTTTCTGTCTGTTTAAATTCCACAATAATTATTACAAAATTGTGGTTTGATGGTAATTAATGCTCGGTGTCTGCTACTGTCTGCTACTACTACTACTGCATGCTACTACTGCTACACTACTACTGCACGTTGCGACTGCTATACTACTGCTGTGATAACAACAACATCACTTTAAAATATGTGGTGTTTAATATTTTTGCAGCTTAATTGAAGTGCCTACCCCGTTTTTAATTTATTTTAAACTTTAGTCTTCCCTTAGTCATCTTGTGCAATTAAAACTCAATTTCGAGAGTGTGAACATAATATTATTGTAGTTTTTCATGTTGAAGTCAGACTTGCCTGTGGTAGAGGGCGTTTTTTTCTCTCAGAAAATGGATCACAGAAAATGGATATTGAAGTGGCCACCATATTGTCCAAGAGGGATTGAGACCTGGTTCGAACAACAAAATATTTAATGCATATATCTTCTCCCCCCTCCATTTGTCATTCGATCCCAGATCTCAATCCCGCTAGGCCAATATGGCGGCCACTTCAAAAATCCATTTCAATATCGATTTTCTGTGCAAAACACACCCTCCGACTGCAAGCAGGCTAAGTCATGCATAATATTATTGCCAAAATCATGTAACAATTTTTATACCATTACAGACATGCTAATCACATGGGTGACGTGTGAAGTGGTTTGCACATCTATGTTCATATCCGTAAATACGACAAAATACAGTGCATTTTAAAATCTAATTCTCATGTCTTACCACAGGTAGCCCAAGCCATCTGAATAGGCGATTACAAGAGAATTACGCCCTTTCTGTATTTTTATGCCCTTTCTGTATTTTGTATTATTGTATTTTTTGTCCTTTGTATTGTATTATATTGCATTTTCTTTTTCTTTCAATTACTATATCAAACATGATTAAATGCTGCATGGCCTAGCTACTTAGCTCGACTAGCTTTTAGCTATTTCTAAGTAGCTGTGCTCCTCATTTCTGGAGTATAAATTCTTAGCAGTAATATTCTTAGCATGTAAATTTAAGAGGTCACGAATAAATTGTTGTTGTTGTTGTTATGAAAATTTCACTAATATTGCTGTAGTGCTCTTACATCTAATATTCCAAAAACCTTCACTTTCTCGTATAGGAGACATTGAACTTGGGTGTCTTGACTCAGCTGGCCTTAAATCAAAACATTTCTACATTACAGCAAATTGTCCACTGGATACCAATTTTGCAATAAATTCCACACATTTTCAACCTGTAAACAACCCCATTACCTCAAAGTGATCAGCCACAAATTGCCAATTTGTGCCCAAAGTCGAAAACGTTGTCTGCACCTTTAATGGTCCCCCAATGCATAGTTAATAGAGTGGAATGGTTAGGAAACCCGGCAAACTTCAAAAGGGCTTACAAAGGCGCTGCGATTTAGGTTGGAAGGGGTAAGACAAAAGATTGTGCACGATCATAGTTCATTAGCGTTCCCTGAACGACTGAACTCACACGTTTCTATTGGCTGATTGATTAACATGTTGGAATTTCTATTGTGTTTTGTGCACGGTAGTGGTTGAAAAAAGCTAACAAAGACCTATAACAAAGAAGGTCCCTGAGTTTCCTAACCATTCCACTCTATTAACTATGTCCAATGGTTACAACCTCGTCCCCAGGATCTTCTTGGAGGTTTCAACTTGGGCATATGAATTGGCGATTTGTGGCTGATCACTTTGAGGTAAAGGGACTGTTATTGAAAAATTGGTAACCGGTGGACAATTTGCTGTAATGCAAAAATTATTCGATTTATGGCCATTTTACATGGCAGGATGTGAGCACCATACGTGCAGCACATTAGCTGCTAGTCAGAGACCCCTGGAAATTTTTAAAATCTAAGATCTCTGCAATGGCATTTCCTGCATTTTGAGAGTAAGAAACACACTCAGTCAGTCCCATTGTGCAGACCTCGACAGGTCATGGGTGGGCCTGGGGGGTAACTTCCATATGATAGGGGTGGGGATGCTCGTCATATCTTTTAGGGGTTTGGTATTGGTTAGTGTGTTAAAGCGAAAAACCTTACATTTGTAGTCAACGCAGTATATTTTAGGTGTGCATGTTTGTATTACACAAAAAAAATTATATTAAAATTAAAAAAAACTATATTATGGGCAGACTGGACGTAGTCGTAGATGTAGCTTTGGAACTGACATTGGCAAACCTTTTTGGTATTTTTCAGGGGTCAAACTAAGCTTGAGCTACATCCAGATTGATATCTTTTATGGGTTGAATTCAACTTTTCCGATAAGCATCCCTGCCCCTATCATATGGGAGTCGTTTTCGATGCAATATTTCCTCGACAATCAGCTTAT
Source organism: Actinernus sp. WN-2022 (assembly GCA_030867875.1). Lineage (NCBI taxonomy): Eukaryota > Metazoa > Cnidaria > Anthozoa > Actiniaria > Actinernidae > Actinernus > Actinernus sp. WN-2022. Next base: position 25,952,365 of record JAOWCC010000577.1, read on the forward strand.
TAAAATCAAGAGCAAAATCTGACCGTTTTCCGTAAAACGGTGGAACGGTCTGGATCCGCGCTGGGGATATACGTGTGTTGCAGTAAAATTTAATATTAAAACTTCAAATGTTGGATTATCTGCTCACCTTATCAAATGTCGCGAGTAAACCCAAAAACCTGAGAGCGAGTAGAACCAAAGCCGAGAAAACGATGGCGATGAATAGCCTCTTCTTTTGTCTAGAAAGCCACAATCTCGAGCGCAAAACGACTCGTCCGAAATTGCAGCGCATAGACATAGCTAGTCCGATCCGGGTACGGGTCTAGTCTGGTCTAGCTCACGAAAAGCGAGAAGAAAAGACCAGGCCGGAGCCACTAAGACGAACCGCCATCTTGGATCTGGCCGAGAAGACCATGGGAACAAGTTAGTCTCCTCGAAAGAAATGGAGACCGGGCTTCCTTTTTTACACGCGGGATGTTGGCAAAACACAAGAAATGCTTGAAAATCACAAGCCGAAGGCGCGTGATTTTCAAGCATTTCAAGTGTTCTCTCAACATCCCAAGTGCTTTATTTCGGTAGTAATCACATTGAAATGTGTGGTCTATTGCTTTTATGATAAAACTACGACCTGCTACGACACAACGTAAGCAGGCGTGCCAATTTCGAGGGTCCACAATAGGGGTTCTTAAATCCCGCAATCCCGACATTTTTCTCTCTCAATCCCGCAATCCCGCAATATTTACTCTCGAATCCCGATCCCGAAACATAATTCTCTAAAAATAAGTTGCGATTGCCAGTAGTTGCGATTGTTCCTTTCGTAGTTGTTTTAATTACGCGACGGTTTGTAATCGTGTCTCGTCTGTCCACAGGTAACCCAAGCACTGTAAGTGGCAATATTTACTAGCATTTTTTGGGTCTTGGATTTTCAAAACTAATATTGAATAAAAAGTGAGAATACTTAAAGGATTGTAAACCAAACTCGTTGCATGGCACTACCCAACACACGCTATGACGTAGCTAGCGTCTAATACGCATGCTCACATCTTATTACCGGTAGAGTGGCAACCATGTACAGCTGTTTCGTCCTTGTTAGGACTCATCAGCATGGCATAGCCCCCAAGACCGTCAGCCTCACTTTAGATCATAGGCCTCAGAATCTGGTTACTCTAGCAGCGAGCTCGAAAGCTACTTTAAACCCCAGCCACCACGCTACACGTGTGGGAGCTAGAGATGTGAACAAGCGCTATAGCAATGTGGATCTCTCCGAAGAGGATCTGGTAGTGCAAAATGGAAATGGCACGGCCCACGGCCCATGGGCTGGGTGTGGTTGCAATTTCAGCATTTTGGGCGCGTTTTTACCCCACATAGCCCATGGACAAATAAAAACAATCCTGTAAGTATTCTCGCTTTTTATTCAATATTAGTTTTGAAAATCCAAGACGAAATATCGAAATATCGCATACAAATGTTAGGAAATATTACCACTTACAGAGCTTGGGTTACCTGTGGTCTGTCATTATACTTGCAGCCTTTTTGATTTATTGACATTTAGTCGACCTCGTTTGCTGGCACTGAGATAAGACAAGGCAAATTACCGCCAGAGATTTGTTAACGTCCTCAGTATCTTAGTAGATATTTTTCTTTGGATCGAACCCAGAGCCTTACGGTGCATGAAACTTTAAATGTATACTCTCTCGCCACGCAAAACGTTGCGGCTCTCGACTATGCCCTCAAGCCATATACGGTGTTTACAGTTAATACTATATCTGTTCCTCTATCTTAAAGATAATAAACATTCCACGTGATTACACCTAGTATTCTACTCTGACTACGGATTTTTATTCGGAATGCACTGTTCATCTGATTCAATTAATCTAAAATCAAAGCATCAACCTATTATTGAAGCGAATGGTTCTACCAAACCTGGACACTGTCCCAAATAGAAAATTAACTTCACGACCGGTTTCCTCTGCCGTTTCTTGACTTTCTTCCGTTTCTGGCTCAGTTTCCTCCTCACTACTCGAGTCGTACTCTTCTTGTTCATGGACTTCATGGCCTACATGTGCGGACATAAGTGTTTCTTCGACACCGTTAGGGGCATATACTTCATCGAAGCAAACAGCCTCTCCTGGCTCGACTGATCTCGTGTACATGTCATCAGGAAATGTCCCGGCTCTTGCATAGTGGTTTCCTGTCTAACCGTGCGCTAACGTACAAAGGACCCATACGCATGAGCCCACTCCCTCATACGCTGCGTGTCTTCTATGGACCCTTTGAACGTGACGTCATAGCCATCATGTTGGTGTACAGTTAACAATAGATTCCTCGTCAGCTTCTTTTGTTCTGTACACCAACATGGCCGCCATGCCCTTTGTCATTTGAATCTCTGGGGATTGAGTGCAAACCATCTATAGCAATTGCTGCGAGGGGAAGTGGTTGCATAAGTAGGATTTCAGAAAGTGACATGGCGCGTTCCGGGACAGGGCCGGGTAACTGAGATTTGGGATGCGTGTCGTAAAATGCGGCCCAATGAGTAGTTTTCTTAGGCTTTCCTTTACTGCGTTGCCAAAATTCCTTGCATAATCCAGCACAGTGCACAAGGGATCTTTATGGTTAACCACTGAGTGTAGGTTTTCGACATCCAGTGTCATACAACTGAGGAGGTTTGCCGCATTGCATTGAAGTGTTGCTAGGACTTCATCAAGCCGTTCGATACCACTTCAGTTTCAGCCGCATTGCAACCGATTCCACAGTCTTAGACGCCACGTTGCCTAGGGTTCCATTGAGAGACTTGGGTAACTTGGGAATCGCATCTCTGATACCAGCCTCATTTTGCCGTATAGGAGTAGTAGACATTGGTCAACTAGTGCAGCTGCTTCTTGCAGACTACATATAGTGTACGGCTGACGCTTCTCGTAGATATATAGAGAACTCAAGGCTTTATAAATCTTCCCTACAGCAATCATAAATTCCGCTGTTTTGTGGAGGGTTGTAAATACCTTGATGCAGTTCATTTGTGCATCACAAACGTGGACGACGTGGTCAAATTGTACAGAAAGACCTACCGGCTGATACAGCTCGGCCATTTTGGCCAATCTATCTCTGTTGCCCCCGTTACCGCTCCCGGCAAAAACTTCAACATTCAAAATTCAATCATCCAACCTAAACCGGCATATTCTGAGTTTTATCTTCCTTTTATTTTTAATTTCCGTTCCGTGTCATTGTTTTTTATAATTTTCATTTCAATGAAACATTTTTTTTAATCTAGAAGAAGAGGCTGAACAGGAGCATTTTAATACTAAGTCTATTCAATATTTTCTTTTGGGAGACTCCGCACGCAGGTATCAGAATTAGACTGCGAGCAGTCCTTTTCCCTACATTCGGACATCGATATGAGCGCGCGAAGTCAAAGTTTAGGACGCGTTTGAGGAGGGAAAATGGGGCGAGAAATCTCCCCCATTTTCCCTGACTTCACTCAATATCCAAATGAAGGACAAAGTAGGGACTTAGGGTGCTTCCATTTACACGAACAGAGTGGTCTGATAGGCCAGTTCTCAAATGGAACGCGTCAGTTCTAAGAACTGGTTCAGAACAGATTAGCTACTCAGGGAGGAGAACTATATATGAAGTTCTGCCAGACTATTTGTCAGTTGCAGGGAAATGCCTTAATCGAGTTCTATCCTACAACGCATACGATTAGGGACGTAAGAAACCATGACGGCATAAAACAAGTTTTAATTTAAAAAATACAATAACTGCACGTGAAAATGCATGCAGTCGTAAACGATTTATAGGGTTGTCTGCAAAAACACAACTTGAAAACGTCGAGTTTTACGTCTCAAAAGAGCGAACCTTTCCTTTTCTACAACAAGAGCCCTGTCCAAATCGGACGGATAAATGGAAAACGCCTTAAGTAAGAATAAAAATAAATCGGGTGAGTGGGCTTCCTGTGTATGAACTCTCCCCTTTTGCAACAGGAAGCTCAATTTTCCAATTTTTCCGAATTCTTATTTTAATAGAGATGCTTGGGCGAGTGTATTAAAATGACGACGTATACAGGAAGCTCAATTTTCCAATTTTTCCGAATTCTTATTTTACTAGAGATGCTTGGGCGAGTGTATTAAAATGACGACGTATACCTTCGTATGGCTCGTTTGACATTTTGCGAAATTCTCCCTTTCACTCACTGATTCATTTTTTGGACTCATGTGTCATGTCGCGGCAAAGATACACACTGAATTAATATTCGACATACAATGTGTTTTTTTCCATTTTGGGTTAGTTTTAGCCGTTTTCTTTCGACTATCTTGGGCACTGCTAGCCATCTTACGTTAGAGTTATAGACGTTATAGAGTCGACTTGCATGGAAACTACACGTGCAGACTGCTGTAAAATCTTAAATCCTACCCTGGATGCCAGAGGTTCTATGATTATAATGCCCTCTCTAAGTAAAACTTAAAGGGATACCCGAGTGAAAAACATATTGGGGCTCAAAAGAATCTTCAACATGTTCTTTGTTCAGAAAATGTATTAAAATTTGATCAAACGTTTTTAGTATTAAGAACGAGCACCTCAAAGTTGGCCCCGCGAAGACATGGGCGCCGCCATCTTTCTTTGCATTTACGGAAGTGACGTCACTTCGTCCCACCAGCGTTCTCACTCTCTCACTTATTAGGTGTTTTTAGGATGATAAACGCCTTAACTGTACCTCACATACATTGTAGTTCTTATACTTATTCAGAAGTCACTCGAGTCTTTTAAGCCATGTTGTTTTGCTGTTATTAAATGGCAGTTACGAGACCTTGTTGTTCGTCTGATAATTTCTCGCCTTCCCAATGCTTTTCTTCCTCCTCCCAGTCTTCTGAACTTTTCTCATAATGTCGTCTTCATCATAATTCCGGTTTCTGTAAGAATTCCTCTGCAATCTCGATGAAAATATATCCACTTTAATTCCGAGCGTGTGAAAATCATACAAAGACAAGTTGCCGCGATACGCTGGTGGGACGAAGTGACGTCACTTCCGTAAATGCAAACAAAGATGGCGGCGCCCATGTCTTCGCGGGGCCAACTTTGAGGTGCTCGTTCTTAATACTACAAACGTTTGATCAAATTTTAATACATTTTCTGAACAAAGAACATGTTGAAGATTCTTTTGAGCCCCAATGTGTTTTTCACTCGGGTATCCCTTTAAGCAAAAGTCAGCGAGAAGCCCGAGCAGCGAAGCGATGAGAAGGCGGAATATTCTCTGGCACTATTGGCGGCTTTTGTACCCTGGGTACCAGAGGTTCTACTAGAAGGCTTCTCGTCGATCCTAAACTTTGGCTTAGCTAGAGAGGGCAGTAGAACCTCTGGCACCCAGGGTACGGCTTTTGGCGCTCCAAGTACGAATCTCACTTCCATGCCAGACTAATCCCTTTTGATTGACACCTGAGAAACCAGTGAAATGTTCTTTTGACTAAACCGGTTTTGACCACGTCGGGTTTTATTCTTTTCTCTGATAGATAAAGCGAACTGAAGTAAGACAAATAAGCAGATCGCGAAAATCCCGAATCCCGCCTCTCGGTGCCTCTATTTCCCGTATCCCGCAGCAAAAATCATCTATATCCCGCGTCCCGTCAAACGTTGAAATCCCGAAATCCCGCCTCATTTTCTTTCATATCCCGAATCCCGTGTCCAAAAAATGCCCAATCCCGCATCCCGTAAAACCTATTGTGGACCCTCAATTTCTATGTGTTTACCGGCACAATAGACCATAGATTTTTGAGTCTATAAGCCAATCAGAGCGCTCGTACTATATGGGTTATATTGTATTTGTAAAATACAGAAGTCCATAACCAGAAGTGTCCATCTCCCACTATAGATCCTTTGCATGTGACGTCATCAAAATTCTAAAATCTAAATACGGTGATTTGTTTTTGAGTTACAGTACTTTGAATTTTGTGACATCCCAGGTCATGCGTCAGCGTGTTTCCTAAATGTCAAGGAAATCCATATATTTCGGCCAATTTCAAATTTTAGACTGTACTTGATAAACCTTTAAAAGTGATCATATCTAAAGTGTTTTGAAGTGAATGATAATCATATTGATGGGGAAAACAGTTTTTTTTTGTAGAGTACGTTTTGGCCACCATCTTGGTGTACTAAAGGTGTACACCAACATGGCTGCCGCATACTAATTACACTAAATTGTTCGGATATTATTTGTCCGACAGCTCGGTTACGAAGTATCTATTGCTCCAAAATTTCGGTCATTTCTATATTCAGTTTACCTGCTCTATACACAGCATTAAATATATTTTACTAAATATAATTTTTTTCTTTAGAATTTTTTTTTGTGACGTCAAATGCAATGCAAACTAAGAATAGGGTTTGGCCCATCAGTTTACAGAGTAATGTATTTATAGAAAGCTTTTCCCGCCATCTCGCAGCCAATCATATTCTTCGGAATTTTATCAGCAGCACCTGATTGGCTAAGATAGCGATTTCCTTTGTTTGTAATATTGTCTAAATAATTATATAAGCGACAAAATTTTGGCGAACAAGGCAGTGTAGAAACAAGTGATTTTTCAACTAGCCTGGGAAACCAGCCGACTCTTACCGCTCTCGAGGTAAGAGTCGGCTGGTTTCCCAGGCTAGTTTTCAACTTAAATCTTCCAAAAACATGCACACCGTTGTCTCCAGATAATGCTTTCGGGTTCCTGGTAAAGTTGCGATTTAACCTCAGTGCAACAAATTAAAATACAGGTCAGTTTTCATCCTTAAAAATTAAAGTATTTTTGATGTCGGATAACAAATTGTTGTGAACGGCTCCACGACATTCAACTTCAAGAGAAAGTTGCCGAATCTCGCTCTAATTTTAGCTTGATTTCTATTGGCTCTTCGGTTTGCCGCGAAATGGGTTCCTGGCATGTGCTCCACACAGTCCGAAGCTCATTCGCTATTTGCAGACAATCAAGCTAGCTCATTGCAGACTGGAGTATTCAGCCAAGCCCCAACACTGGCCATTCTCGGATGAAATAGGAGAAAATGCACATCCTGTTCGACCAATTATTGTAGACTTTCGGCCTGCAACAACAGTTCTGCGACTATTTCACGACCACAAAACAGACACTTGCGCATGCGTTAATTTCTTCACTTCCGGTTTCTAAAAATCCTAAACATTTTGCGCGCTTTCACTAAACACCAAACTTTTTCCCGTTAAAATGTTGTTGACCACGTTCTCCACAAATTCGAGCATCGATTTTGGAAACTGACAATAAATGCCAAAGTTATGGCTTTTCATTCGCCAAAAAAGCTTAAAATAATAATTGGACTGAAAAGTGTTGTAAAATCTTCATTTTTTGTCGTAATAGCAAACGTATGCTCGATTTTATGCGCCTTAATTCGTAGGTTCGGAAAATATTCATAAATTACTAGTAGATCGAAGATCCTTGGAGAGTTTAGAAAGTTTCTGATTTTGATGACGTCATGATCATGACGTCACTTGATGACGTCTCAGACTACAAGACTTTACCCTAATAATTATTGCCCACTCTTTAATTTTCCGGGTTTTACGAGGCTGCAAACTTTCCCTAGCAACGGCTGATTTAAATATGTCAATGGGCCTTGAAAGTCGTTCTTTTAGTTCATGTCAAAACACAAGACTAATAAGGAGCACTGAAGGAACTGTAATAAAAATACAAACGAAGACGATCAGAATTAGCCTGAAGTACAGCGTACGACAAAGCACTCGCAAACAGTTACGTAAATCGCTCTCCTCCAGATGCTAAGCTGCAAGGAATACGAAGAACATAAACCCGTCAAAGGATTACTCCTCCCCTCCCCAATGGAGACGACTAGTTATTAATTGTTATTAATTGTTATTAATTGCTGCTCCGCTCGCTTCGCGAGCTGCGCAGCAAAAAGTAATGGAATGATAATAGAGCATGTGGGACGCCACAAGTAATTGGGCTCGAAACTTGATAAATGGCCGTTGACACTTTTGGCTACGATTACTCAAGTACGAGTCAAACCAGGAAAGGTTGCGCGTGATAATTTTGTAGTCGATAGTACAAAGGCCTTCTTTAGTCAATAAAAATTACCCCCGTTGAGTAATCCATTGTCAATATCGACAGACCAATTATTGGTGGCTTCGAATAAGGCGATAAGGGTGCTATGGAGAGACCGAAAACCCGATTGACATGGTACAATTTGTTAATAAGCTGTTGTCGTAAATTATTTTTTCGCCAACTTCTGCCCAAGGGATTTTGATCAAATTTGCACTGTGTATGTAGTATGTGTAATAAGTTTGAACAGAAGTCCATAACTTAGTTATGGACTTCTGGTTTGAATAGCTTCCAGTTGCGCAGTGGTAACAGGTTGGCGCAGTCAGTAAAACACTCGCCTCTCACCGCTGCGGTCCCGGGTTCGATTCCCGGCTCGGGCACCGTATGTGAGTTAGGTTTGTTGTCGATTCCTTATCTGCATTCGAGGATTTTTCTCCGGGTTCTCCGGTTTTCCTCCCTCCGTAAAAATCAACCGAGAGTCGAAAACAGTTAATGTAGTGGGAGTGTGTGAGGAGTAAAAGCAAAAGTTCGAGTTGATTTCGAGTAACTCAGGTAGATTATGGTCGGCGGGTCTCATAAACAAGACCTTAAAAGAATGCGTAATCTGATCTTGCCCGTATTGTTTGCAATCTAGTCCGAGCGTTTTTCGTGTCAGGTCTAGCTAACCGTAGTGCATTTTACACTGTATATCTGCTTTTCTGTAGTATTCGGACTTTTCGTTCTTACTAATCGTTTATCTTTTGGCTGTATAGGTCCTCACTTCGGATCCAACGTATTTCTTGCAGGATTGTTGTCAGTTCACGGTATTTTCTTTTGTATTTTCTACTCATTAGTACTCATGCATGTCACGCAACCCAGATATATTGCTAAAATATTTACTTCAAAAGTCCGAGTTCTAAACCCGCTATTTGAAATAAAAATTATTGTATACCAGATGTTGGCTATTGTAGTCCTTTTGGAAGCTACATCTGGATAATTTTACCTCAACCAGTTTAAACTTAACGGAGATATTTAATTTATAACTAAGTCTTAATGCCTTTAATATCAATAAATAGATTATAATAAGAGAAAGAACTCGGAATTTTTGATAATATGACATTTTTAAAATTGAGGCTCCACAGGTCACGTGATGACCTTACACCACTACCAATATGGTTGCTATAAAATAATTATCTATCTTGTTATCAACTAGATTTGACCACCCCTACTTTTGTCAGTTAGCCAAAATAACGGTTGACCCATGCCTTATTAATCGGCTACCCGAGAATGGCTCAACATGTCAAAAAAGTCACAATTACGTCATTAGTATGTGTGATCGGGTAAATATTTTTGACATTATCAGTTGTATCAATAAATTGTTTACTATTTGTGAAAATTTAACAGAATCAGGCCAAACTGATCGTAAAAGCTATGACATTTTCTTTAAATTCGCGAATCGGCTTCGGAGTTTCGATCGAGACACCTTTCTGCTGACGTGGGCCTGTTTTTACTCCTCACACTCATCAACTGATTTGGACCGACACAACGGCTCGACCCATATGTTTCACTCACTTCACTCATACAACTGCAAGTATAACATAATTATTAAGATATAAACTGAGGTGGAGGGCCCAAAAAACCATACAGCTATCTAGCCGGGACCAGTTTTTTACGCACGGAACCACAGTAAACCCAAGTATGGCAAGCCGAATGTAGCAATATTCAGAAAGCTCAATTTTCAATATCAATACAAATTCAATGTCAATTCAAAGCAAATTCAATGTAAATTCAATGCAAATTCAATGTAAATTCAATGCAAATTCAATGTCAAATTCAATACAAATTTAATGTCAATTCAATGCAAATTCAATGTCAATTCAATGCAAATTCAATGTCAATTCAATGCAAATTCAATGTCAAATTCAATACAAATTCAATGTCAATTCAATGCAAATTCAATGTCAATTCAATGTCAATTCAATGCAAATTCAATGTCAAATTCAATACAAATTCAATGTCAATTCAATGCAAATTCAATGTCAATTCAATGCAAATTCAATGTCAATTCAATGCAAATTCAATGTCAAATTCAATACAAATTCAATGTCAATTCAATGCAAATTCAATGTCAATTCAATGCAAATTCAATGTCAATTCAATGCCAATTCAAAGTAAATTCAATGTCAATTCAATGCAAATTAAAAATCACGATACCTGTTGTAGATAAATCGCGAACAAGGAGTCTGGTACTGTGCGATCAAACCACGTGCAGTGACGGAAGTCATTTTGTTTTCGAACGAAGCGTCAAGTGTTGACTACATGCATTATTATTACTACTTTAAAAATGGAACACAATCTTCGGCAGTTGGTTTCCTGCTTAGATCAAGCATCTGGTTTAGTAACAAGCATTTTAGATAACGAACAAGATGTGGCTACAACCTCTAAATCTGCCTCTACTTCCACAACGAACTCTAGTTCTGCTTGTTGCGGCTCTGCCTCCTCTTCACTAGGTGGAATAGTAATTTCAGGATGCGGTGGAGTGTCTGGAGTTATGAACCATGCTAGAACCATGATCCAGCAGTCATCAAGGGGCGGCATGTACTCAAGGTTGGGACAACGGCTCAGAGGAAGGGAGACAGCTGCGGTAAGTTCAAGTAACGAACCCCGGGAAAAGAAACAGCGTTCAGGAGGGTCTAAAGTCTTGGAGTTTGTATCAATGCAGCTCGAGGAAGTCGATGAGCAGCCCATGGTCATTTGCGAGGAAAGCGTGGTGCTGTGTGGGTATGGCAATGAGGACGACATTAGAGGCAAACTCTCGGCTACGAAAATGTCATACGCATAAAATATCCGTTGATTGGGAAACAATTAAGACTTTGACTTTCTACGTGCCAATTGCCGCAAGCTTTCACAGCCAGTAAGCTGTGAGCAATGCAGCTACAAACAATTGAAGCTTCTTGCTTTGCAAGGGTGTATTTACCTGAAGTTAAAGGAGGAGTTTGACTGCCTTTTATGTGAAGGTGGCAGGTTCGTTACTTGAACTTGCCGCAGCTGTCTCCCTTCCTCTGAGCCGTTCTCTTTGCCGTTGCCCCAACCTTGAGTACATGCCGCCCCTTGATGACTGCTGGATCATGGTTCATAACTCCAGACACTCCACCGAATGCTCCTGAAATTCCTATTCCACCTGGTGAAGAGGAGGCAGAGCCCGCACGAGCAGAACTAGAGCTCGTTGTGGAAGTAGAGGCAGATCTAGAGGTTGTAGCCACATCTTGTTCGTTATTTAAAATGCTTGTTACTAAACCTGATGCTTGATCTAAGCAGGAAACCAACAGCCGAAGATGGTGTTCCATTTTAAGGGCCCATTGACATGTTTAAATCGGACGTTGCTAGGGAAAGTTTGCAGCCTCGTAAAACCCGGAAAATTTAAGAGTGGGCAATGATTATTGTCAAGGTGACTCCTAGGGTAAAGTCTTGTAGTCTGATGATGTCATTAAGTGACGTCATGGTGACGTCATCAAAATCAGAACATTTCTAAACTTTCCAAGGATTTTTAAACTACTAGTAATTTATGAATATTTTCCGAACCTACGAATGAATGCGCATAAAACAGAGCATGCGTTTGCCATTACGACAAAAAAATAAAGATTTTACGACACTTTTCAATCCAATATTAAGCTTTTTTGGCGAATGAAAAGCCATAACTTTGGCATTTATAGTCGGTTTCCAAAATCCATGCTCGATTTTGTGGAGAACGTGGTCAACAACATTTTAACGTGAAAAAGTTTGCTGTTTAGTGAAAGCGCGCTAAATGTTTAGAATTTTTAGAAACCGGAAGTGAAGAAATTAACGCATGCGCAAAAGTGCCTGTTTTGTGGTCCTGAAATAGTCGCAAAACTGTTGATGCAGTAAAGTCTACAATAATTGGTCGAACAGGATGTGCATTTTCTCCTATTTCTTCCAACAATGGCCAGTTTTTCCATGGGGCTTGGCTGAATACTCCAGTCTGCAATGAGCTATCTTGATTGTCGTCTGCAATTGAGCTTCGGACTGTGTGGAAGCACATGCCAGAAACCCATTTAGCGGCAAACCGAAGAGCCAATAGAAATCGAGCTAAAATTAGACTGAGATTCAACAACTTTTATTTCACTTGTTGAATCTCGTGGCGTTCACAACAGTTTGTTCCCTGCTAGCAGAGGTCTCTCTCTATCTTGGTAAAATGGAAGGCGAGGGAGAGACCTCTGCCGACATCCGACGCTTTCTCTGTCGCGCATGCGTGAAGTTTCCTTGGCAACAAGTGACGCGATCTCACGTGTACTTTTGAACGCACGTAACAACTGTAACAAACAACTGACGCGTACAGCTATTTCCGGTAAAACGTGTTTTCGAAACTGGTTCGACTCGCCATGAATATGGACGGCAAGCGTCGGATGTCGGCAGAGGTCTCTACCTCGCCTTCCATTTTACCAAGACAGAGAGAGACCTCTGCTAGCAGGGAAAACAATTTGTTTCCGACATCAAAAGTACTTTTTTTAAGGATGAAAACTGACCTGTATTTTAATTAGTTGCAGTGAGGTTCAATCACAACTTTACCAGGAGCCAGAAAGCATTATCTGGAGAGAAAAGAGTGCATGTTTGTGGAAGATTTGAGTTGAAAACCTGCCGGTCGAAAATCACTTGACTTCTTGAGTGGCCGTACATTTCTTCGTGTTTTTAGAAGCCATGTTCTCGCTGGAAGCAGCCATTTCAGCTTCTATATCTTAGACAACTATAGATACATTTTACAAGATGTTCTTTCAATCTATCAACAGCAGGAAGATCTCGGCTACATCTGAGAATCCAATACAAGTTTGCTTTCCCTTTCGCGGCGATTTCCTGACTGATTTCACTCAGCTTTCGTCGCTGGAAAATGAAAAGCTTGGTTCATCGTGTGAAAGAAAATATTACTTGACAAGAGGCTCAATCCGATAATTTCGAAGGAATCGTTCAGGAATGACTCGAAAGGCACCTAACTGTGCTTGAACCTAGATAAAGGGAAATAATTAATAATTTGTACCGAGCACAAAAGTAACGGCAAGCGACGGCGCCGCCAACACTGATGCCCGATACGGCTTGCTCCGACTTTTGAACACTTTACTTCATTCATTCATGAAAACCTTTCAGGTAAACCACGAATAATACTTACAAACATGTGTAAGTATTAAAACTATCGGGTGGCCGGTGGATATACGCATAAAACTAGCCTGAGAAAACAGCCGACGCATATCGCCTCTCAGGCTAGCGTAAATCGGAAGTCAAAATCGCATGTGCTCCTGCGAGCATAGCAACGGTGTTGCGTAGCAACGGAATACGTCAATGGCCCTTAAAGTGTTGACTACATGCATTTTAATATTACTACTACTTGGCGCTTCGTTCGAAAACAAAATGGCTTCCGTCACTGCATGTGGTTTGATCGCTCAGTACCAGACTCCTTGTTCGCGATTTATCTACAACAGGTATCGTGATTTTTAATTTGCATTGAATTGACATTGAATTTACTTTGAATTTAATTTGCATTGAATTGACATTGAATTTGCATTGAATGGACATTGAATTTGCATTGAATGGACATTGAATTTGCATTGAATGGACATTGAATTTGCATTGAATGGACATTGAATTTGCATTGAATTTGCATTGAATGGACATTGAATTTGCATTGAATTGACATTGAATTTGCATTGAATTTGACATTGAATTTGCATTGAATTTGACATTGAATTTGCATTGAATTGACATTGAATTTGCATTGAATTGACATTGAATTTGCATTGAATTGACATTGAATTTGCATTGAATTGACATTGAATTTGCATTGAATTGACATTGAATTTGCATTGAATTTGACATTGAATTTGCATTAAATTGACATTGAATTTGCTTTGAATTGACATTGAATTTGTATTGATATTGAAAATTGAGCTTTCTGAATATTGCTACATTCGGCTTGCCATACCCAAGCTCTGTTCGTGTTTTAAATTATAAGGGTTTGTATGAGATTTTTAACGAGTATTTGGTTGTACCGTTAGGCCAGAACTGATACTGAAATAAAATAGTCAATGAAAACTGCATGACCGGCTCGGAAGTCTTTATCTGTTCTTCACTTGGGCTCTGTATGCAATTTCAGCGAATCTGTTGAAATTTTACCCCTCGACCTCTCCAACTATAAACAAAGAAGGCAAGGACGGTCGCAGCCGCCATTCACCGATCCCAATCACTCGAACATCACGCTCGAATTTTCATCCAAAATCAATGCCGACCGCAATTAAACCTCAAATAATAGCACAACGGTACTTAGTTGGAGAGGTCGAGGAGTAAAATTTCAACAGATTCGCTGAAATTGCATACAGAGCCCAAATGAAGAACAGATAAAGACTTCAGGTCCGTTTTCATTGAATTTATTTCAGTATTTCTGGCTAACGGTACAACCAAATTGGGAGATTGGGTTGAGCCCGCGCCAGTTTAGAAAGTTTGTCAGCAGTACGTATTTGTGTACATAAACGTATGCGTGCATGTCGGTTACAATTAAAGCTTGCGGTCTAGCGGAGTTGCTTTGTAGAGGGAGTTGTAGCTAAAAAGTGTCGTTAAACTTGTTAGTTCTTGGCCTGATTTGTAATCTAGACTACATTCAACTTTATAACGTTTGAACCGAAAGGACTGTGCTCCAATCTGCAGAAATTTCGTCCTTTTTTCGCTTTAATTCAGGTAAGTTTGAAGGGATATTTTATGCTGAATTTTGGCGAGCGGTGAATTTGTTGCTTGGTAGCGATTCTTATAAGCATTAGAAACCCCTTTTCTTTTGCTTTCTCGGCTCAGCTGTACCTCTATTTCAATGGCCCTCTTTAATCTTTTCTGGAGTAGAAAGTTACTTGACAGGAGGGTTTTAACTTGCAATATTCTGGGTTTTAGACAAGATTATAAAAATGCATTACGAACAAATTCAATTCACACGTTCGTTGTTAAATTTACAGCTATTTGTGACGCAACTTGTTCAGTATTTCAAGCGAAGTTTTCCTTTAGGATTTTAGATTTTACACAATTTCAGGTTCTAAGCATTAGTCTAATATTTCTAGTGATAATTTGTCAGCGATGTAGTACTCGTGGTTACTATAAAAGGACCTTTCTTTCTTCGGGTGGACCGCCTTTGAAGAGAACAAGGCCAAGGGACAAATATTTGAGATTGTCTTGGCGCTCAATAAAGATACCAATGCCTTTTGAACGAAAGGTCCACAAAGAATGGACAGCGATCGGTTTGTGGCTGCCTTTTTTCCTGTTGTTCGATCAGTAACCTTAAAACAACGTTTCTCTCGAGAATAAATATCGATTCACTGCCTTCAACCGATTGCATTCGATCGTTGGTTTGAATTATGGAAATTGCGTGAGGGCTAAGCTATAAGTATAAAGCTGGCCATATACAAGTCCTTTCCAGTTGATAAGACTGGCCTGATCAACTATAGTCTGTTTTATCAAAACGAATTCTCAGGCCTGTTGTATCTCCTTAGTTGTAGCCTTTAGCAAGAAGATAGTTAAACAGTTCAAATATCCCAAGAAGGTAATCTTAAGTCAGTACAAGCAGGCATTGATTTAGTACAGATGGTTGAGTGTAGATGAAAGGCTATACATGCAGCCATGTGTGTGCCAATGGGCATGCCTCCTACTTTTAGTAAATTCTCAGTTTCTCAAAAGGTTCTCCCATTATGTCTAACCAAATACGAATTGTCTTTATAGTGAGCAGTACAATATACCTTGTCATACATACAACAAAATGTATGTATACTGTGTATTAGTTATTAGTGTTACCTTCAGTATTTAGAAATGGCTACATGTACATCCATGTTGGATTTCAGTGTATTGGAAAGTTTATTCCATACAAGCCTGACAAAGGGAGCAAGGCATCCCTTCATAGAGTGACGACACTTAAGATTACTTAATTGTTAATTTAAAATGTTTTCTAAGAGAAAGAGGAAGGGAACTTTTTTGTTTAGTATTCAAGGTGCTCAACAGCTTAATAAGCCAATTTTTTTTGGAATGAAACACAGATGTTATTTTCACATTGGAATTTTGCTTTGTTCCTATTTAATCATCAGCCGTTTTTAAATGCCAAGTCAAATTTCAGGGAAGAACGAGTTAGAACTTTGTTTTAGGTATAAGGAAAGCTTGCATAATAGTAATCACAAAAACCTGGATTAAAGTTTGTTTGTGTTATGTGTGTGGAAATATAAGAGTGTTATTGTAATGGAAGTGTGATTTATGTACATGTAGGGTAGTCATGTAAAATGCAGAAACTATATGTACATGCAAGTTGGCCTGACTGCATGCCTTGGCAAGCTGCAATAACATCAGTAGGAAAATGTTCAAAATAATATTAATTCTTAGAAGAGGCTTTCCTTCTCTTGTGAGCTATGTTACCTGTATATCAGATGAATGTTGTAAGAGTGCGACAACTGAGCTTGTAACAGAGAACCAAAACCACAGTTTGCATCCAAAACAAATAACCTTTAATATCATCTAAATAGTATTAAAGAGCACTTAAAAATAGCTAACTGGAAATATGTGTAAGCACAAATCTAAAGGCCAGAGTATTACACATGTACATCAATGTATTCTGACTGGTGAAGTTAATATTGCATTCAAATTGATATTCAATCTAGTTTTTTTTTCTTGGTTATCACCTTTCATGGGATCAGGCTGTGCCATTGCACCATTCCCACTTTAAAAAAAACACACATTGTCCCTTGAAACAATACAATTAGGGTCAAATTGTCCCACTATGTCCTGCTTCCAAAGGAAATTAAATGGCAATTGGGCCAAATTGTCCTTCTAGCTCAATCTCTGGGGATCAGTTACAGTGAATGTACATGTACAGGAGTGTCATTTTGGTTTCCACATCGATCATCATGAATTTATTTGTGGAACAGTACATTTAGCCCAAGTTTTCAAAAGTGAATGTATATTAACTTTTAGTTTTGTTACAAATATATTTATTTGGTTTCAGAAGAGCCAGCTTTCAGTATAAAATTGTGAGTTATATTAACAGATAAGTGTACTCCATCATATACAGTAACTGTTATTTCTTTCCATTTTAGTGTTTAGAATTAGTTGATAATTATGGGTCAAAGTGATACTGAAAGTACAACTTCATCCATGCGAGGTAACCCTGGTTCCCCAAGGGATCCATCTTTCCTGTTGGAGGAGGTTGCCTTGGATACTGGGGCCACACCCTTCAGCCGAGCAGCAGCTAGCTCACCCTCTACATCGAGTGATGGCAGTGAGCTTGATACATCTGTAATTATTACTGGAGAACGTCCCAAATCAAGACAGAGGGATATTCCATTCATTGACTTGACATCACCAGATCAAAGTGAGCCTGGAACTGCTGTAATGGATGAGGCCAATAGCTCTCAATCTAATGAGTCAGTACAGTAAGTATAGTACTTACTTTCTCCTCCATGTACAGTCAAGATGCAAACTTCTTCACTTGCAGAAAGGCAATTGCTGAACCTACTCAGCATAAAATTTGCTGAATCTGCTCAGCAATTGCTGTTTTAGAAAACAACAATCAGCAATATTGTTTTGCCGGCTATTAGCAAACAAAATATTGGTTTTGTAAGTAAAGCAGTAATTGCTGATTCAGTAATTGCAGTAATTGCTTCATTCTGACAAGTATGTACAAAATCAATGTTTTATGTTTTGTGTTGAGATACATGGAGCTGTAATTTAGAATTGGAATTGAGATTACTAACAGTTCTTGCGGGTTGATCCCAGTTGTTGTTCAGTTCGTGGAGACTGTACATGTATCTCTGTGTGTACATAAAAGGGTCAATGCACAGGAATTGTATTCAATTAGATGTTCGAGACCGTGAACCAGGTAAACTAAATAATTACAAATCAGATGAGTTTTGTACAATCAAAATAATTAGCAATTGCTGTTCCGATATATAATTTGAAAAAAGGCAATATCATTTTTTTCTTAAAACAGCAATTGCTACTCAGCAATATTGGCACATTAGCATGAAGAAGTTTGTATCTTGACTGTATGTCTGGCAGTATGAGCTGGTCATGTTGAAAAAGTCTATGCTGTTATGTTATTATTATCCTTGTTATTCTTACAGTTTATAAATTTGATTTTGTTTTGCTGGCTCCTAAAATAATGATATTAATTTTGTTAGTAAGTTAGAAGCTACACATACAGTGTATACTATATGCGACCTCTTACAGGAAAACATACACTAACGGATATCCGTTAAACAGGCAAAAATTAACGGCTAACGAACGGATATCAAACGCTTTTACAGAGCGTTCAAATCGTTTAGTTAACCATTCTAACGGGCAAGCTAAAATTTCTAACGGTTTACCAAAGCATTCTAACAGGCAAGCCAACGGTTCTAACGGGCAAGCCAACGGTTCTAACGGGCAAGCTAAAATGTCTAACGGTTTACCAAAGCGTTCTAACGGGCAAGCTAATGTTTCTAACTTTCAACTTAGAAGAATCAATTTTGGTAGGTGTATAAAGGAGTGTAAACAAAACATAGTCTGATAAGTTACCGTATGTTATCACATACAAGCCGCACCTTTTATGACTTTCAGATTTTGAAAGTAACAAATAATTGCCACAAAATTGGGGGTGCGGCTTATATGTGAGTGTTTTCAAAAAACTATTTTTGCAATGACCGTAAACAAAGCCATATGAACAATAGAAATGGCACATTCAATTCACAGAATAATAGTGTCAGCAAAATTTCTACTCAAACTCCTCTCCTTCGCTTTCCAAAGAAAACTAGCTGTCCAGTTGCTTGTCATCTTCTCTGATAACTCCTTGAATGGTTCCTAGTGTTGTTAAAGGCCTTAATTGGTCATGGAAGCCTTCAAATAAAGTACACTTAATTCTCATCGAGTTCATGTTCAACTTCGGAGCTCCACGCTTGATCTCGGACATTTGAGAAAATTCTCGCCCCAGGCCTCCTTGAAAATCCAAGATGGCGGACCACGGACTCAGACACGTGCTCATACAGTTTCGCCAGAAAATCTTACTTGTGCGCTTAAAGGAATGAAGTTCCTTAAATATGTTGTTGGTTAATGGGGGAACAACAGCAGAAGAATTCTGAAGTGATTTAAAGACAGCAGGTTAAAATAATTATACACAAGAAAGGACAATGAAAGTTGTAACCAATTCGTTAATTGTTGTGATATGACGATCTCTTATGAAGAGTTTTGCTTCAATTACGGGCATTTATGAACTCGAACACAAGACTACTCTTACTGAATTTTGTGGTGCGGCTTATACACGAGGTTTTTCCTTAAACCTTTTGGGGAAAACAAGCTTCTGTTTATCAGGCTGAAGTTAGGGGTGCGGCTTATACGTGAGGTGCAGCTTGTATGTGATAAAATAGGGTAAGCTAATAATTATAGCCTCCTTTTCTTATAAATTTTTATTACCTCTAAAAAACGTTTTGTTAAATCTTTTTTAAATCTCTTGTTCATGAGAATGAGATAATCGAAAACTCTTTCTCGATCAGTTGGAGTAAAGGTTATGAAGTATGAATTTTGGTAATTTTGCCACCAAAAATTGGTGGGAAATGAAATAAATAGCGTAAAACCATTTATGAAAATGTTGCTTGTTTTAACTTTTACAGTTTGAAATACTGGTGCATCATATTTTGCACAATAATAGAGCTCTTTAGTTTTTGAATTTTGATTATTTTTTAGTAAAACAGCTTAGAATTGAAGTCCCATTTTTTTTGTATACGTCATTGTGACGTCATAAATATATTTGTGTACCCTCAGAAAATAGCCAGTTCATTTTTGGGGGAATTTTATTGATGAAATGCATTTGTCTAACACTCACAAGTCATAGTATTCTCTTCAATAATATGTTTATAGTCTGCAATCTGATTTAAGCTTGAAGTATGATGTCATTAATAATGACATCATAAAAATAGTGAATCGTCCATAACTTTGAATATATTTATCGCAGGGCTAAAAATAACGGCCGGTCATCGGACAATGTCCGGCCAGAATTGGAACTTGTCCAGTCAAATCTTTGCCTTGCCGGTCATTTTGACCAGTCAATGTTACTACAGTTTCAACCAAATACTGATCTTGACCGGCGACTGACCGGCCATTATTTTTGGCCCTGTTATCGTAGAAAGGCATTCTAATGACGTAATATTTTTGAAATGTGTGTTAAAGGTTCATTTTCACCAAAAAAGGAGACATCCCTTTTGACGTCACAACTGTTAGAATACAGAAATAATTGTCTCAAAAACTGTAGTCTTACATTTTTACCAACCTGCCAACATTTCGTCAAATTTAGAGTAGAAGTAAGGAAATGGTGTTACTTTTACGTTTTGTTACACTCGACCCTACCCTGGGTACCAGAGGTTCTACTGCCTCCCTTCGCGGAAGTTAGGCGCCGAGGAGCGAAGCGATGAGAACCTCTGGTGGCACGGCTTACCAATCTCACATCCATGTTTGAACTTGGTACAGAATTTGTACCAGGCTTATTATTGGTTAGTTATAATTAGGAATGATACCATCAATATGATTGGTTAGATAACCTACATTTTGTAGCGAACGAAAAACCAGTTTTGGGTTTACATTCAATCAAGATGACAACAGAAAACTCCATGCAAAAGTATTTCTCTGAAGCAGTTTCTGTAACATTGAAGTCCCTTTTCCTAGAGATCGAAAGTCTCAAACCTCAACAAGAAGAGTCAATTTTAAAATTCATGCAGAAGAGGTTTTTGCCATGCTGCTTACTGGTTGGGGAAAGTCATGGTGTTTGAAATGATTCCCGCGTTGTGTTCGATTTGTTCTTGAACTTGAAAGATCTGCCTGGTCCTCAGAAAGCCACTGTTATAGTTGTGTCCTTTAAATTCACTAGTTGTGGAATCACACATTAGAGAGCTGGAGAGTCGAGGAATCAAGGCATGTTCGCTATAAAGCAGGTTTCAGTGGAGTCTTTTCTTGCATTATCTGAATTTCGAACACACAAGTAGTCGGCACGTGTAGCGCAAATCAGTGGTGCGAAAAGTGTAAACATGTATTTGAAGGGCTGTGTGCAACAAGAGCGTAAGTGAATCCTGGTCACATTCTGTATTCTCCCTTAGAAAACAACAAATTTGAAGGAGAATGCAATCAGGAGTCACTTATGCCCTTGTTGCACACAGCCGTTCATTTGACAGCTAACAGACATCATGACTGCAAAACCGGTTATTCGTGGAAATGTGATAATAGTTTGAACATGGAAGTGAGATTGGCAAGCCGTGCTACCAGAGGTTCTCGTCGCTTCGCTCCTAGACTCTCGTCGCTAAGCTCCTCGGTGCCTAACTTTCACGAAGGGAGGCAGTAGAACCTCTGGTACCCAGGGTAACTCAACCCCGCCGTTTTTACGGTTATTCGTGCCCGCCGTGTAAAATACAAGGAACACTTAGGCATTTAAAAATGCAAATACGTATTTACATTAAAAATGTAAATACGGTACTTTAGTGACGGTCTAGGGCTGTCATTAAGTCTCTTGGTGCAATAAACTACAACTCTGACTTTAAGTTGTACATTAATTAGCCAGTGAGCATCATCATAGTTGCTCAGTGGTGATAATTGCTGACAGCTGGCTAGCTTCTATATAATGACAGACCCGAAGTCATTGATTTGCATTTTATCAAATATGTGGTTATGTTTGTGGCATACAGCATTATAATTAATATGTACCATATTCATTCACGGATAAGCCACACTCGTGGATAAGCCGCACCCCAAGTTAGGGAGAAAACTCCAAAGTTGTACCTGTAATTTCAGCTCTGGAATAGTATAAACTTCATGTCTACATACTTAGATATACGATTTATCTTTCCATATTATTTGTTTACCAGGATCTGTTCATTCAGGTCACCTTTTAGGTTGAAACGTGCACTTGTCCGTCCGTAGCTTAGTAACCAGGCATCTGTTGGAAAAGAGAGAACTGGACACTAGAAGTTGTTTTCACTGAACGAAGTCAAAACAACATGGAGTAGTATGCTTTTCATCAGCTGTCTGTTGCTATCATGTCTAAAAGGATATCCAGAAGCCATCTATTGCAGAAAAACTTGTTACTCAAAGAGAGGTGGAAGATCTGTTCAACAAATTTGCTGTTAAAGTGCTAAACTGCAAAGAAACATTGGCTATTTAGCATGGTATTTATAAACGGATCTGTTAGGAGCTGCCAAATTTAACTTGCAAAGGCAATGGCTGGTGCTTACATTCTTATAGCTTAGTATTTCTTTTAAATGTTAATTAATTTATGGAAATTTTTGGACCTTATGTACGGTAGATGTTCTCACAGATAAGCTGCATCCCCGATTTTAAACGAATATTTCCATTAAAAAGGTGTGGCTTATCCGTGAGTGAATACAGCTGTGCTTCTCAGAGGAATGGCTCATTCCCAGTGAAAATAGAGTAAAATAATAATTAAGGGTGCTACTCTTTTCTTGTAGGGATGTGACAGGTATGTATAATGAGTTTGCAGCACGCGTCCAGCGTCAGCTTCATGCAGCTCGTGAGAGAGTTGCCAGAATGAGAGCAGAGCACCACCGTCTCCGTCTACATGCTCTGAGATCTCGCATGCAAAACTGCCCTTACATTGCAACCTACCGAGATGGCAGGCGGCAAGTGTCTCTGTCTTCATCTGCACGCCAAAGACCTCATGATTTGGCTGTAGGGGAGGTGGCAGCAGCATCAAGTTCTAGATCAAGTGGGATGATGCCTATAGCAATGAGTGATTCATCTGTGGCAGGAAGTAGTAGTCAGGTACATTGTGGTGATGGTTGATGATGGATGATACAACTGATTGCAGTGCTACATGCATTGTGCAATCATTCAACATAGTCATTCGACTTGCTTTGTAACCAGACTCACTGGTTTATCATGGTTTTGACATATTCTGAGCACTCATCAGACTTCATTCCCGATCAGAAGTGGCAAACATTTGTGCAGAATGATAGTGTTGAAACAGCATGTTGAATGATTGTCTCAAACTCTTGAAACACCATCTATATGCATGTAACACTGTTAAATCGGTTGTAATGAAAATCTAACAACTCGCTTCCAAGGTACAACTTCTTCTAGAGCAGATTTCGTATGAGTGGGCCAAACTACGACATCCGTTACCATGCTGTAACCATGCTGTACTGTAACTCTGTGATTTGATTGGATCAGCAGGACAAAAAAAGTGGGAAACCATTTCAATGTTACGGCATGCCGTATGGTAACTGTTCTGTAGTTGGTGCTGTAGTTTGTCCCACTCATACAAAATCTGCTCTATTAAGTACACAACATAGATTGGCCTTTACAGTGTGACTACTGAAATTGGGGCCACGTAGACAATGAGGGCTAAAGTGAACAAGTTGCACCGTAAATTTGTTGTCGGTAAGTGGTCGGCCGACAGCTTACCGACAGCTTACCGACAGCTTACCGACAGCTTACCGACAGCTTACCGACAGCAATTTTCTTTCGTCTCAAACTCAAAGTGTGCGTATGTGCGTACATACTCGCTACGCTCTTGATATCACGTAGCTTTCCAATGTTAGAACGAAATTTGTCAATAGCGTATTCTTACTACGTTGTAAATAGTTGGATATTGATGAAAACAGTGTACTCAATAATCTGTCTTTTCTTTGCAGCAATATTCTCGATTCAATTCCGTAAATTAGTGAACCTGCGCCATCTTGGATTCCCACGTGATATCACGTGTTCTTTAACTGCGTCAAACTGCGTCAAACTGCGGCAAATCTATTATTTTAGAATCCTGACTTTTTGACGCCTCTGGCACGCAGGGTATTTACCAAAACCATCTTGCTGTATGTTTGTAAAACTGTTTGTCATGAATTCGAATTCGCGTTGGCATTCGAAAAGTTGCCCGAAATTTCGGCGACATTCTTTGGAACATTAAGAGCGAACTTCGTCGTAATATGTTTGCATGACTTTAGCACAATACTGTAGTTATCTGTTAATTTGCCGTACGTGAGATCGCACTGTATCGAAGGGGTTTATCGTTGTCACAACGTTGGAAACTTTGGAAACTATTAAGCGTATTTTGGTTCAAAATATTCTTGAGCCAGTATGAGATAACGATGTGCTTTCAGACTGATTGTCTGGTTTTTGACACAACAGGAGAGGCCCAACAGTGAGTGCCGCGGATATTTTAATTTGTTATCTGTTTTCGAAGCGGTTTTATCGTTGCCAGAACGTTGGAAACTTAAGAAGGTATAAAGCATATTTTGGTTCAAATGAGTCAACCACAGCTTACCGACAGCTTACCAACAGCTTACCGACAGCTTACCGACAGCTTACCGACAGCTTACCGACAGCTTACCGACAGCTTACCGACAGCTTACCAACCACTTACCGACACAATTTTACCGACCACTTACCAACCACTTACCGACAGCTTACCGACCACTTACCGACCACTTACCGACCACTTACCGACCACTTACCGACCACTTACCGACCACTTACCGACCACATACCGACCACTTACCGACCACTTACCGACAACGTATTTACGGTGCAACTTGTTCACTTTAGCCGACAATGAGAGCTAAACACCTTGCATAATGAAAATAAAGCATGCCAGTGTATAAATCCTAGCATATCCTTGCAATAGGCAATATTCGTATTCTCACGGACGAGCTGGAACGAGCACTCAATGGAGGCTCATGCGGGGAATCTTTTCTAATGCTAAATAGTTTTTAGCGAATTCCCCCGCCCGAGCCTCCATTGAGTGTTCGTTCCAGCTCGTCCGTGAGAATACGAATATTGCCTATTGTCTACATTCAAAAGACTTTGAATTCAGAACTAGTAGGCCAAATTTGCTCTTTACCAGATCGATGCTCAAGCAATTTGAAATGCAGCTATCGTACCATAATCACCACTGATTAACTCAAGTAATTGTAAGTTGAATGCTTTGTTTTCATTCTGCAATGTCATTGGTTCTCGTTGTCTAAGTTGCCCCAGTTTCTGTAGTTGCACTGTAAATTTTTGTTTAATTAACCTGTTTGTGCCATCCATACTCAGTGATGAGGAACTTGGGTGGAACAAACTATGGCACCTAGGGTATATAATTATGCTAATTTCCACGTGGTGATAATACAGTACTGTGTAGAACTAACCTCCATTGCATTCGTATTTGATCAAAAAGTAAATGCAGTAATGTTTGTTGGGTTTGCTTTGGAGAAAACGCATGCCAAATACAATGCACTTTAAATGGGCATACACAGTGTAAATGTGAGGCCAAAGTGAACACAGCAAATATCACAACTCAAACTTGCCTATTACACAGACTAATGGTCTGGAATATATTGTATGAGTTTTAAAGCATTTTCTTCTAGCTCATAATGTTTAGAAACCTTGTTGCTGTAATTTCTGGAGTTTTCTTGTGAGAAAAATCGACAGCACATGCAGAAGTTTTATAACACTGTATAACAAAAATGTGAAAACAAAGTCTGTGTAAATATTTGCCTCTCTTTCACCATCTTTTCCTTTCCATCTATTATTTGACACGTTGGACTAAATGTCTACTTTCAAACATTGTCGCGCTCGGTTGAACTGCTCATTCAAGTGATGGAATCCAAAAACCAGTTTAAAGAGTCAGATTTTGGAATTGTGGTGATTTTTACGGAAGTTGGGTCTTGAAAATTGTATGCCTCCGTGTATGGCTTTGAATATTTTTGCTTCCATGTCCCTTGCAATCGCTAGGTTCACTTTCACGCTAGTTCACTACGTTTGCTGGGCTCACTTTGAGTTCGCTGCATTCTTTCAAGCAAATGCAAGGCAAACCTTGATCGAATGCAGCAAACATTTCACTAGAGGTGAACTGTATAAACTTGATTTATACAGAATAATCATCCAGCAGCTTCAGCAGATGTACAAGATGATAGTATTGAAGGCACATTAGATGGCAGTGAGGCTTATGAACATCATCCTTATGGTCCTGAACATCGTTATACATGGAGACGCCGTCTTAGCAGAGAAGCATTGCAGAGGATACAAGACAGAGTGGGCTCATGCATCCAGGACTCTGATGAGACGATTGCTAGAAGGCTACAGGTTAGTCATCCAAGTAACTGTCATGAAACCCAAGGGTTTAATTTTGGTGTACATGTATGTTGGTTGTTATCAAATAAAGTACCTGATTAGCTGCTGTTGTTGTACCAACCATCACTACATGTACAAAACATTGCAATCCCAGAATAGAATCTGTAAGAATGCTCTAGGAAAGGCATGATTGTGATCACATATCAAATGTCCTGTCCTTTGACTGACAGTGACTGCTAAAAAGAGCACCTCAAAATATTTATTTATTAATTAATTATTAGTAAAAATCCCAAATTTGAGAGCTACATGTACATGTATATCTTGTGTGGGAGCAAAGATAAAGTCCCACAAAGTAAGACAATTTTACAGACATCTGTATGTGAGGGGGGGTGGGGTGTGCGCAAATTGTTGCATCCCCTCATAACAAATGTCTGTAAAAATAGCACACTTTATTCAACTATATCTTGGCTTCTAGGTCAAGTAATTATAACTAACAAATTTGGTAGTTTGACTAATTTTGAGGTGCTCTTCTCAGTAGTACCAGTGCTATTGCTAATTTAAGTAGATATCGTAATTATAATGATAATGGAAACCTTGGGTTGGTTTATTACGACAAACCTGTCCAGTTGACCT
Source organism: Actinernus sp. WN-2022 (assembly GCA_030867875.1). NCBI lineage: Eukaryota > Metazoa > Cnidaria > Anthozoa > Actiniaria > Actinernidae > Actinernus > Actinernus sp. WN-2022. The sequence continues at coordinate 25,979,106 of JAOWCC010000577.1, forward strand.
TATTCAATCTTTCTGGACTTTATTAGATTGGATATTTGTTGTACATACAGTGGTTTCAATAACGTTAAAAGTAAGAGGCAGTAAATGAAAAGTAGGCGGCTGATGGAACAATGGTGCTAAAGGTACCTGAGCCTGTAAGGGGGTTCAAATTGCAACAGTAGGCAGTGAAATCTTCAAAATAGACATGACATCAGTGGTTGCTGGTGCCTATAGAAACCATTGGCATATATCAGGCCACTTGAAGCATGAGTCATCTAAGTTGAGTGTCTCATTACAGTGGCATGTTTGTTAATGTAACAGGCGCAGTTTGATCAGGAATTTGCAGATGAGCAACAGCAGCCGCTGACTGGTGACTCTTCATACCTGGCACATGCTACTCCTGACCTTGCAGCTGGGCCAATGGTGAGATAATGTTAGTGAGATATAATGCACAACTTTGACGTCACTTATCTGTAGAGTACTGTAGTTAAGGTCTTAATAAAGGTTAAAAGTGAAATCTAAAAGCCCTAATCTAATAAAGCCTTGAAAATCTGAATTTATTATTCCCTCGAAGAAAGGCCTGAAAAATAATTAACAGCTACTCTCATTCACTGGACATTTGTAAAGTAAAAGTAGCACAATAGTTTGTGATAATTTAGTTTGGGAGTAAATTTAGCAGCAGTGCGAAGTTCTTAGGACAAACAATGGCTGGAGGAATTTATACTCAAGTTCCAAGAAGTTAGAATCATCGAAAGTCAACAAGGAATCAAGCAATAAAGTTTTGTCATATTCAATTGATCAAACGTTTTCAGAGAATTCAATGCAGGAAGCTAAGGTTACCAGTTTTGCTTCAGCACGATTAAATTAGAATGTGACATATTATAAACAGTCTACATGTACAGTGTTCAACACTAACTTTCTTACAAAGATGCTCATGGGGCAACTAGGAGTATAATTTTACTTGCCCGTATGATTATGTTGGTTGCCCTGCCAATAGCCATCTCTTGCCCAACCCTAGACAGAGAAAACATTCCAGAAACCATCATTGCTCATTCTAGTTGTCTTTGTGAATCCAAACTTTAAGAGATTTTGCATGTTAATCACATTCCAAGTCAGTAAAAAGTAAGCGATAAAGTTTCAAAACAGCTGTGTTTGTATAAAAAGCGGCAGGCATTCCAAGCTGCTACAGTATGTGTGAACTATTACCATGTGTCTATTTACCAGGCATTCCTTGTGCAGCAAATACGAGGAGTAACATCAGGCTACTCCAAAGAACTGCTCTGCTATAGCTAAGGCTATTTTTTTAGTAGTTTGGATGGGGCAGTGGAATAAAAAGTTTGCTCTTGGTGTCTCTCACGGTATAGCTTGTTATGCTGTATCGCGGCTGACAAATTTAGACTTTAAATATTCAGGGGCGAGGTTCAGAGATTTATAAACCCATTACAGCCCTCTGAATTTGGCATTGAGAATTGAGTTTTCTCCAGCCAAGAGTTTTAAATAGATCATCCGCATTAGCATCAAAACTTCAAGTATGTGTAAGTTAAAATATGAGTGGCATGATTTTGTTGCTTTTGGAGTTTGTGACAATGCCATTACTATTACCCCAAATCGTACAGCAGTGCACTTCAATGGTTTTCCCTATTCTGATAGGGAAATTGTTTATTGTTTGCAAGCTTATGTTGCCATTTTTCTGTACTCCTTAAAAGAGTGTTTCTTCTTAGAAATTAAACTGGAATCTACACTTATCTAGTAGAAGCATCAGTAAATGTAGCCTACTTTGTTCTCAATCAAGCCATGTTCTGAGCCATATCGTGTGAACTTTGTAATTACTGAGACTTTAGGTTTTATGTTTGTATTAAAATGGATGGAATACAAAAATAACTACTTTTTCAACTTTGATAATATGTAATATGCAACATGTCAAAAATGCCAGACAACATATTTTAGACAATTTAGTTGGGAATCAAAAGGGATAATTAAGAACTTTTTGGTCAAAGCCTGAAGGGCAGAACTCCTTCTGGCCGATGGAGTCATTTCGCATTGAAAAATATACAACAACTACGCTTTTAATTTTGTCCAAAACGGATTAAATATATATTTTCTTCAATTCAAGACCTTTAAAATGCTATATTAAAATGCTGCAAGAGGTTTTCCAAAAATGAAACCTTGAACCTTTATGAAGACCTTTCAATATAGGCAGATGAAAGTATTGTGGTTCACAAATTAAACACTTCATGACTGGTCCTGAGGGAAACAGGAAGTTTTATTTCCTGAGATTGTGATGTTTCTTGAGACAAAGTGGAGGGAAACGGCAGCAAGGTTTGAGGGAAACAAAACTCACTGTTTTCCAGTCCAGTCATTAAGTGTTTTGTTATATAGCCTAACAATAAACTATTATTATTATACATTGTCAAGAAAAAGGCAAACCAAAACATTTTGAAAGACTTGCATAACCAAAACACGATATCACGCCACCTTCAGGCACACACTGCATGATCACATGTGTTAGTGGGCAATAATGCACTGTTACCCTCTGACCTCATTGTTTTCAAAATTGTTGCCTGCTCATGTATTTTAGCAGGTAGCAGTTTGTTTGTTTGTCATGTGACCCTAAATCAACCAATGAGAGAGTACATTATATCTGGAAAAATCACTGCTATATGTAACAATCTCTTATTAATAATATTTTTTTATGGATGAGTGGTTTACCTTATACATGTATGATCTAAACCATCCATAGTATCCATATTTCACTTGCTGGTGTATGTCACACATACCGCCTTTTGAACTACAAGAAAATGAATATTCCAGTCAGAAAAAGCAAAAAACATCTAAATTAACTCTAAGGATTTTCTCGACTGCATGATGAGAAGATGAGAATCTGAAAAATCTTAGAAAGGTCATGAAGACATTATTTTGTTCTAACAGTAATAGGTGAAACAAAATGAGAGGTGTTCTTAGAGCAGTTTAACTGGCCAGAATCATAAAAAGAAAATTAAACAGTGGTTTGAAGTTTATCTTCTCGAGTCAAAAACATTTTGGTGCACACACTTTTGAAATGTCTGGCAGCATTTGTTTTGCTCGTGACTTTTTCTCTGCACTTTGAGAACCAAATGCAGTTGTGAAGGATGAGTTTAGATTTCAAAATGGATATATCATTAACGTCAAAACGTAAATTCTCCAAACTAGCTCATGTGTGTGCTCAAGCGTATAGAAACACTGCTTTCAGCCAATCAGAGCATGCATACTATCTAATCTATTTCATAATTATTGGAAATAGAAATAGCCATGCAAATTTTGACTTAAAGAGATACCCGAGTGAAAAACACATTTGGGCTCAAAAGCATCTTTCAGATGTACTTTGTTCAGAAAATGTATTAAATGTTTTTAAAACTTTTTCAGAGTTGAGAACGAGCCCCTCAAAGTTGGCCCCGCAAAGACCTGGGCGCCGCCATTTTGTTGACATTAATTCCTGTGACGTTTTTTACGTCACTTCGTCCCACCGGAGTCTTGCGGCTAACTTGTTGCGACTTGTTTTCTTTGTAGAACTTTCACACGCTAGGAATTAGAGTAGATTTTCATCGATATGGCAGAGCAATTTCGTACTAGAACAAAAATATAATGAAGACGATATTGTGAGAGAAGTTCAGAAGACTGGGAGGACGAAGAAAAGCATGTGGAAGGCGAGAATATCAGACGAACAACAAAAGGCGACTACCGAGCTAGTGCAAAACTGGTGTTGTGCTATGATGCAAAGATTCGCTGTGTGTTTTTGTATGGAACTTGTCAGCCTTAAACGCAAGACTAAGTATTGATATTGGCATTGCTTTCGAAACTTGTGTATTATTGGAGCTATATAATTTGCGAGTTATCCGGTTCGATCTGTACTGACTGCATGGCTTTGTGCAACTGAAACGAAACACCTGAAAAGTTAATTTAACCTCCCTGTAAAAAACCGACCATAACTAGCCCAACATAGCAGAATATATGCAATGACACAAGAACGAGACACTCGGAGCAATTTTATTGCAAAAATAATTCCATTCCCTTATTAAATTGTGTGAAAGCATTGGCGCGATCAAACCTGGCATGTTTGTGCAATTGTGGTGGAACTTGGCGCGCGCGCGCGCTGTTTCACAACACATCAGTTAGGTAAACGAAATTAAAATTTTGTGGCTTGCTACACCCTGATTATCTCTCTGGGTCAAATTAAACCAGTTTCGATTGCTATGCCGATATCAATATTGTAATAATCTACCTTTAGTCTTGTGTTTAAGGCTGACAAGTTCCATACAAAAACACACACAGCGAATCTTTATAGCACTAGCTCGGTAGTCGCCTTTTGTTGTTCGTTGATATTCTCGCCTTCCACATGCTTTTCTTCGTCCTCCCAGTCTTCTGAACTTCTCTCACAATATCGTCTTCATGATATTTTTGTTCTAGTACGAAATTGCTCTCCGTGTGAAAATTCTGCCAAGAAAACAAGTCGCTACAAGTTAGCCGCAAAACTCCGGTGGGACGAAGTGACGTAAAAAACGTCACAGGAATTAATGTCAACAAAATGGCGGCGCCCATGTCTTCGCGGGGCCAACTTTGAGGGGCTCGTTCTCAACTCTGAAAAAGTTTTATCAAATTTTAATACGTTTTCCGAACAAAGTACATCTGAAAGATGCTTTTGAGCCCAAATGTGTTTTTCACTCGGGTATCCCTTTAAGGGGAGATTACAGTTGAATGCGCTTTTTGGCCACGTTTGCGTAGTTTTTACGCTATTTCTCATTGGGATTGTAGGTTATTTTAAATTCGCTTCTTTCATTTTGCAGTTGAAGGCTCGCTTAGTTTATTATATTTTTTTTCTGGATTTTTTCATGGTTTTCGTAAGGAAATAATGAGTTGTGTGATTGAATTTGTTTTTGAGTAAATAGGGAAAAAAGAAAGTTTTATGAAGAATTAAAATTAAGGATTTTGGTTAATAATTAATAGATGGGCACTAAATTTGTCTACTATCAACCCGATGTGCTCTCGAGTGGATAGTCAAGTAGTTAGGTGTGTACTTATTTATTTTTTCCACTTATTATTTCATCCTCCATTCTCAACCCTTTTCCTACAAATTCAAATGTAAAGCCCCCTTAAATCATACAGTCGTGTATCAAAGGATATAATATCGGACCACATTGCAGTTCACTCGGTTCTATTATCGTTATAATTTTTGTGCCACATGTTTTTTTTACACTCGTTCTCAATAACACGTGCAGGTTCGAAATTGAATTTCCAACGATGTCACTCAACTATATTTCTATGGCAACACTGGTCTGCATGCTAAATAATACTACGAAAACGTCGCCATACAACTCCCAGATGTGGAGGAAACATAAATAGTGTAGGAGGTCAACGGAGTCGTAAGTAATTTGAGGCGACATAGGTAGAGAAATGGCGGATACTAAGCCGAAAAACGATTGTTTTTTGCTTGAATTCCTCACCGAAATGTCAGTCGAGAGTGGAGAGCATTGCCGATAATCCATGTCCTGAGAGTTTCAAATTTTTTTTTTGCCCTTTCGAAATCCATGCCTGGAGCTCGTCAAGGTAGAGCTCGAGGGTATTGCTCGATAAAACCTCTTATAAGGAGCATATCTGCAACTGGATGAATAAAATTACTATAATTCTTTTTCCAAGACCTTTGAAGCTATATAAACAATCAGATTTCTTATACACAAACCGCTCGCTCACACATAAAGTTTATGCGATTTCCCTATTAAGATCTTATACACAAACCGCTCGCTCACACATAAAGTTTATGTGATTTCCCTATTTTGATCTTATACACAAACCGCTCGCTCACACATAAAGTTTATGCGATTTCCCTATTTTGATCTTATACACAAACCGCTCGCTCACACAAAAGTTTATGTGATTTCCCTATTTTGCAAACCCTTGGCTCTAAGCATGATTACTCTCCATCTAAGCGACTTTGGGAAAGACTTTGCCATGTTTATAAAATGCTAGTTTCCCGAATTTACTCACATAACGGTTCACTTCAAACTCCATGGAAACGGTTTGATTGACATCCACCAGAAACGACTTCGAAGTCAGGAGTTTCGTTTCGAACCTGCACGTGTTATTGAGAACGAGTGTAATCAAGTGAAACAGACTTCTTGCACTACACAAGGAACACAAGTAGACCAAGCTTTGCTTTCTTTCTTCTAACAGCTTAAACGTGTTATAAAAGTTTGCATGGGTTTCTTATAAGTAAAAACTTTGTGAGAAATATAAAGAAAGTGTTTACTAAACTTGCCTTAATGGTTTTTCTTTGAGCTGGCATCATTGACAGCTGTAGTCTGTCAAGAAGCAGCCTGCAATGGAATGTAGTATAAGGCAGAACTAATATATACCTACTTCTCATTGAGAACTTCTAGTTTATTATCATTTTCAGTGTTTTATTTAATAACATTCACGTACATTGTGAATTTTGAAGATACAGGGAAACTGTTTTGAACTGAAGTATTTCAGCTGCTGTGGTAAAATGAGTGTTGTAATACATTTTGTATTAATATCACTATTTCTTTACAGCCCTCGCCATTACATTTCCGACGGCGGCGTAATTGGTACAGAAGACACAATGTGGCTCCTCACTTTGCCCCCGCCTCTGGTCTTCCTGATTTGCTGCTCCCATTTGTGTAAGTAAAACTGATAATGTATTGAATGAGTTCGAATCACTTGCCATACCTATTGGGTTTTCAAATCCGAGTGAAATTTCGAATGTCGGGATTGCTCGACTTCTACTCCTTGTTAAGTTAGTATTACAGCCATATTTTATATTCTCTTGTGCATGTTTCTAAGACTTTGTAATGTGTTTGAACAAGTGGAGGGGGAGGAGGAGGGGAGGGGAGGGGAATGAAGGCGAGAGGGGAGGAGAGAGGGAAGGGTGCGTTTTGCCAGAAAGCACCTATTGTTCCTTTTAACGTATTTTTTTGATCGCGAAATGCTGATTGGCAAAAGGAGTGCAACAGACTAAGAGGGATTCGAAGTACAGCACGTGGTATAAATTGAGACCAGGGCGAGAAGAAAGTAAAAGTGGATGCTTGCCCTTTTGTTTCGAAAGTACGTTTTTCGCAACTCTAACATCACAAAAAAGAAACTCAAACTAAAATATATTTTTTAAAGCCTTGGAAATCCGACTTTCTGATTTTCCGCTAAAAAAGGCGGAAAATATAAACAACTAAACGGTCAGTAAACAATTTCCCAGGTAAACTACGAGGTCTCAACCACCTAGAGCTAGGGTTCACAGGTAAAATGTCCCCACCCTCGGGACAACACGTTTGGTCAAAAATATCAAATATCTGCCCTATCTTCCTTAGGTTTACTATAAATAACCCCACCTTGGGGCAGGCAGCGTATCTCAAAATCCCCACCCTTCGGGTAGCCCTGATTGTCAAATCCCACCCCCTCCCTCCCCCTCGGGCTTACATTGAACATTGATAGGTACAATAAAATCACCACCATGTCCACGTAGGTCTGTGACGTCACTGCCACCTCCATTACATCACTTTGGTGATCCAGGACAAAACCAACCGACTGAGAATGAAGACTATGAGGTGAGGTAGATTACCACAGAGGAGCGCCTTTTCTTGTTGTTTGAAAACTACTTATAGGGATTTTTTTTTGCGAAGTCCAAATAAAAAAACGTGGTTAAAAATATTTTGGCGTTTTCGATTACGAGCTTCGAATGCGACAGTGGGATTTTTTTACGGACGTTTTTTGACGCACGCCATTTCACGTGTTCTGTCCTCATGATCATTTTCACCCGTCAACACGAAAACGCTAAAACACTACGAAACGCTTTAATACGGCAGGGACTGCTGATGTATGGATAGGTTATTTTCTTTGACGTACGCGAGCGTTTTCGAAAACCTTCGTTTTCATCGTCCACTCGATATGCCTCCGTTTTAAAAAATCTCCACTTTGGACAGCGTTTTCCATGAAAGCGATCACAACATATCTTAGTTTACGCGTGGATGGAAGGCGAAAACGCATACGTGTGGACGGAAGGGGAAAACGCATACGTGTGAACGGAAGGCGAAAACGACCGCTCAGTTTTCGAGTTTCACTAGCTTTACTGCCCCGATAATTGCTTGGTTGTATTGGCCTGGTTCACACCAGTGACGTATTTTAAGCATAAGCGCAAAGCTGGTGGGGCTCTGCTTTTACTCCTCGCACACTCCCCACTACATTAACTGTTTTGGACACACTACACTCGACTCACGGTTGATTTTTAGGGAGGGAGGAAAACCGGAAAACCGGAGAACCCGGAGAAAAACCCTCAAATGCAGATAAGGAATCTACAACAAACCTAACTCTCATACGGTGCCCGAGCCGGGAATCGAACCCGCAGCGGTGAAAGGGGAGTGTTTTACCACTGCGTCAACCTGCATCCCCCAACCTGCATACAGTGAATGTATTATCATTAGAAGTACTTGTTCTTATCAAAGATGTAATTACTGCGTCTGCTTATGTTGCTTGCGTGTATGCGCCACTAGTGTGCATGAACAGGACCTTAAATGTTCTTGCACGTGTTTACAGGTGTTGTGGAATTTAAGTGAACGGTTAGGACCAGCGAAATCACGAGGTCTGAGTAAGGAAGGTAAGAAGTTATCACTGGCTCAAGTCATTTGTATGCACCTTATTCGGGTCTCATTTCCACTTGATTTTGTTTGGTCTCTTCCACTTGTTAATTCAAATTCGCCACCACCAGCAGTTAGCGTGACAGACAGGCGACCAATACAATGCAGCTGTAGGTGGCTGTCACAAGATGGCAGAACGTATATCATGGAATTGTGCCTTCCATCTGAGTGGCATAACTATTCAGAGTGGACCGGAAAGTGTTCATTATACCTTGCTAGTAGGGTAACCCTCCCGGCCCGTAGATAAGGTAACCCTCCCCCTAGGGAAACCATAGCTTTCATGTAAACGTAACTGGGAATCACAACTGACTAGGGTAGCCCTTGTAACAGGGTATCAATTCTACAATGATGGTCAAAAGGTTTTGGACACTTGTCACAAGGTAGCAACTTGTATGCTGTCTCAAAAAAAAAATATCGACTCGGCATTTTTGCCAATTTATCAAGACATGTACGTACCCCTCCCCCCCTTCCCCCCCAAAAAAATCAATGTTGTAATGATAAATCGCCACTTTCAGCAAAACAAAAACACAACATTGATTGGGGCTGCGACACGACGTTTCTGTTTTATGAAAAATAGCTAAGTGTCCCAACCCTTTTGACCAGGATTGTAGACGACTATAAATGAGTCGAATCGATTTTCTACTCACCGTAGTTTATCTGTTCCACATAGCTGCACAGTTATAACCACAATCCATTGCGGTATGGTCATTGTAGGTTATCGCGGACAAACGACAAAGGAGCTGCAACTCTCCAGCTATGGATAGACTACGGTGTAATATGAACATGCGAAGCAACCATTCATATTCGTTTTGAAGTTTTTCACCCCCAAACAAAATAATTATCCAGACTTTCAGCTACACCCATAATGCATTTCGGTCTGATAATGCCGTTTGTCCGCGTGACAACCTTTTTTAAATGGGTGTATTCAAATTTGCTTCAAAAGAGAAGTTATGTAATTAGATTACGGCTGCTTTTACAGTGATGAGTGTTTAGTATCACCTCCAGAGTAAAGCACTACTGGCTATTTTACGACTCCCTCGTATAGATAAGAAGAGGAAGGAGACAAGACCAATGGCTTGACGTCCCTGCCCAAGGACGTGGCGATGTTAACCTATGGATGATCTACTGTCTTTGAACTGGTAATCGTAGCATCTGCCGGTTTTAACCGTGTGCTATTGTTTTGTTGTTCGTAGTGATTGATCGCATCCCGTCATTTCGGTACAGTGCCAGTAATAAGGGTCTGTCCAATGGTAGCTGTGTAGTCTGTATGATGGACTACACCAACAGGGAGAAGCTCCGCAAACTACCCTGTACACATGACTTCCACTCCAAGTGCATTGATCGATGGTTAAAGGTAATACTTATTTGCAAAGCACAGTTCTTGTCTATTTTGTTCAAGCAAAACTGCGTCCTTATATAGAGGATAGAGTGGATCTCGTATGAGTGGGCAAAAAGCTCTTATGAAGGAATGGTTTTGGGTTCCCTTGTCTCTTCATTGCAGTGGAGGAAGTCTTGCTGTTCATTCAAGCTGTTTACATCTTCCTCTGTGACTTTCCCAAACCTGTCCGCCATCTTTGTAGTTCAAAAGGCGGCAAACGTGACGTCATCTGTATTTTCACTAGTGAAGATATGGATAATACGTCACTCGGGACCTGGATGTTGTTTTGTATGAGTTGTACAAGTGGTTTATTTCTTAGTAAAACATTCCCGTCCATATAATAAATATGCATACTTAACTGCACAAAATAAAAAGATTAAACTATAATTTAGTTTTAGTTTTAAAGACCACGTTCTCATAATTTGCTTTCTAACGTAGTTATGAAGGTTACGCGCGCCGTGCAGACTAGATTAACAATAACGCATGACAAACGCACACTAAATATATAGCCAGTCAGCTTAGTCATTGATATTGAAATGTTTACTTAATCAAATAAGCGACGATTTTTGAAAACAACCTCAGTCTGGTTTCTCCTTAACTGTCTTCACTTGAATTTACCTCGAAATTTCTCTCATCCTCAAAGCTTACCCTCCCGGCGAGCAGAGCCTTCTTCCATTATAAGTAATCCCATGACATTTCGGGAGATTCGTTACTAAATTGCCCCGCGAGCCGAGGGAGTATTTGTGGAAGTCCCGACACAGCAGGTGGAGCGACTTTTACAAATCTTCCCGAGGCATTTAGTAACTAATCGCCCTAAATGTCATGGTATAGTTTGTAATACTATGATCTCCGAGGAAGCGGACGATATTCGCTAGTGGTGTGATAAATACGGTATATAGACAAAAGACTAACGTAAATTTCACTTAATAATATCACGGTCCCTCGGTTTTCATTGTTCCGAGAGGGTCATTTAATCTCTAAATGCCCTGATCACTGCTTGCATGCTCTCCTAAGTTTAGCTAATGCATGTTCACGAGGGAAATTTAGTTCTAATTTTCCCTCTTGCATGGTTAATGAGGGAGATTTAGTGAAAGTATGCATGCTGGTCAGGGATGTTAGATTAAATGTCCCTCATAGAACAAAGAAAACCGATGCGACCATGGTATTGTATTTCTACACGAAAAGCGATAAGAAATTCGCGTTGTTTCCGTACCGAGCATGCGCCAACGCCTTTTCAGTTCTCGTGCTCAGACTCACTCGGTGTTGCAGTAGGCTCCGGTTTGGTCATCAGCTTAAAACCAAAAATTAGCCGCGCGCTGATAAACCGCTTTTAACAGGCTTGAAAAGGCCAGAATCTTGGGCGAAAAAAACACGAATGCTGCAGAGCCGTCTTCTCGCTTTTCGCGAGTTCTCCTTTTTGCGTTCACTTGATAAATAGATACCTTTATTTAAATAGGGTTACTTTTTCAGTATTTACAGATGTAAAAAATTGATCTCTAATACTCTTAGCAACTGTTAATATAGTGCTTATGATAATAATAATATTTAAGTGAATAGACTTGTATCGAATTCGCTTTAAAATATGCTTGAAAGTTAATGTTGTGTTTATTTCCTTTGACAGAATAACCGCAGTTGTCCAATATGTCGGGAAACAGTGACCAACTCATGACTGGTCTACCTCGCTGCTCATTAACCGTTGGGCCATGTACTGACATAGTACTGATAGTAATTAGTATAATTTGTATCTGAGTTTTGATTAGATACACACACATATATATATATAGAGAGAGAGAGAGAGAGAGAAACCATATCAGTTTCATCGTAGTTGAATTGTAGCTTTTGGGGTATCTACAGTTAGAACAAGGCAAGACTCGGGGATTTGCGACTGACCTCTTCCACGTGAATCAAGTATATGCATGGGTCTGAACGCAATTTTTCCTTGATTCAGTCCATATCAGGTTACTGTCTATTTCTCAGATCCTTTTATGTTTGCCTATCAGTTCTACGGAAGTAACTACTTCATTCATTGATGCATTGTAAATGCATTGATGCATTGTAAATGCAGTATTTCTTTTCTCCGACCCTATGGTCGGTTTCTTCAGTAAACCCATGTCGCCCCTTTTAACCACTTTGCCCGATAAGGCCTTGGTTTTTGCTGTGAATATTTAATTAATTAGTCCGGTACGCATTAACGTCGTAGCTCTCATGGAAGTCTACTCTAAATCCTCTTCAAAAATACAGTGTGTTTTGATTTAAGCTGTGTAAGTTTGCTTAACCGAATCAAATAATCAAGATCTAAACTGGAAAATTGTGCGAGCTCAAACTCTTAAGAGGAAGACCATTCTCAATCAAAGTTAGCCTTCCTGGGAATGATGTGGTATATTGTGATAGAGTCGACGTTAGATTCCTTTTCTAAGAACGAACTGGTCATTTAATATGGCTGGCGAAGGGAGAAACGGAAAAGAATTACGCCACATCATTTTTGTCTACCAACAAGAGTCTAGAATTTATTCTTTCCAAATGTAGTTTCCGCTCCTTCCATCCTCTCCCGCCAAATTAAATGAGCGGTCCGTCACTTTCATCATCGATGTACTCTTCTATCGGACTAAATTAAATGTCGAGAAGTTTTGTAAAAAGTGAAATATCTTTAGTTTGATGAGAAGGCATTCACTATGTTCGTGACAAACCACAGTTGTTTCCTCTCTTTCGCTTGACCATAAAAAGTGAATGCCATATCTTCACGAAGTGATGCCTTTATTCTGTCGTTTCGGATGAAACAAGTACTTCTGTGTTATAAATAAACCTTGTACAGCAACTTTTTGTCTCGTGCTCGTTTTTTAACTGGTGGATGCGCGCAAGCGCAGAAACTAGTTATTGGAGTTAGGAAATCGTGTCACTCGCTTCTCACTCACTATGGTGTTAGCATGCCAAAGAGCTTGGGAAGCAGAGTGATGATAGTGAACAATTATTCACTGAAGTGGAGGTGAATAGTGGTGGATATTTACCTCGCCTCTCCGTAAATACTATCACCTCTACTTGGTGAATAATTCCACTATTCACCTCCACTTGGTGAATAATTGTTCATTAGCCCATAATGCGAACCAATCAGATTGCTCGATCTACCTAGATTACCGAGCTGTTATATATATATATATAGGCTGTTATATATATATATATAGGCCGAAGGCCGAAACGTTTTAGTAAATTTGATAACAGTCTTGAGTTGCTATTGCCTAGACAATAGCCCAAAATAATGGATATTATAGTATTATATTATATTCTGCTGGACAACCTTTTTGGCATTGACTGTATATATATACTGACAAGCGATATTCGATGTATTAAGTTCTTTGCAGGACATGGTCACGTGACCTTGGACAATTTGGTGCTAGAACAACTGAGATGCCAGAAATGGAAAAAACGAGCCAAACTTAGTTGAGAGCTTAACGGCGACGGCAGCGAGGACGGCACCTAGAAAAATGGTTTCTCCCGAAATATGTTTACTATCTCCTTCGTTTGCCTTTAATTACTTTTCACATTCATATCTTCCAAAAATATTCACGCAGAACGAAAAACGGAGTGATTTACTTTCTTATCTTGGCGTTCTCTTGTAAACGTAAGATGTGGGGTTTTCACGTTGTGTTTTTCCAGATAACTGTTGAAATGTAGTCGACTGCGTGCATTTTCACGTGCAGATATTGTATTTTGTAATTAAGGCTATTGTTTTATACCGTTGTCCTCGACGTTGCCGTCGTGGTTGCTTAAGCTCGCTCCCAAGTGTTGGGTTCATATCTTTACAACTGAAGGAGTGGCAAATTTGAAATCAAAATTTCAACAGTTTATATGGCTGGCTAGCAAACTGTTAAATTTGCCATTCCTGCTGTTTACTGCGAAGCAGGAGAAGGAAGAGAACCTCTGGTTAAAGTAGTCTTGAATCTCACTTCCATGCGGTTGACATCTATCAAACTTGTTACTGACCAATCACCGAGGAGTTCTCACGTGGTGGAACCAGTCGATTGGCAACTAGTTTCTGTAAAAACTAGTGTTGGTCTGCGTTAGCCTGTACACATGCAGACCTCCGTAATCCCTTCAATTTACGGAGGTCTGTGTACAGGCTAGTCTGCGTCGGCGGGGGAAGATAAACACTGTAGTAGCTGCTACTCTCTTTCCACGGCGGTTAGCATACCTCGATCGACTTTAGTTGATTACATACCAGTGTCGTTTTCTTCTTTATCCAATTAAAAATTCCTCCAATCAGGAACGAAGGTCATATTCTGACCCTTGTTTAAATTTATTGGCGCGGCACGAGTTCGGTGACTAAGCAAAGTAACGAAGAGAAAACCGGCGATCAGATGGGACCTGAACGCCAAAAGTTTGGGCTCGTAATAGGCCCTTTGCAGACTTGGCCACGTGACCGGCTTTTTAGCTTGTCAATCAAAACAAATTGGTGCTGGAACAACACGGATGCCAGAAATGGAAAGAGCAAGCAAAAGTAGCTCGCTGCTTCGCTAAGGGCCTGTTCAAACGGAAATCCCTGTTTTTAAGATTTGAAAACTTTCTACCTCGATTTTATAACGGATTTAAAGATTTTTGCGCAAAAATGATTGTGGGTAAAAGTACGAGCCGCCACATATTTTCTGGATATATTGGGAATAGTAAAACATATTCCCAATTTTAGGAGAGTTTACCTGTTCTCATTATTCAGTGGAAGTGATGTCATATACTTAACACGACAACGATTTGAACTGGTAATAATATATCGACTCTACTTTATGAATTCTTGGCGTGCAACCACGTGACTCAATTTTGTTTTGATTGCCAAATGAAAAAAAATGTTTTTGAGCTTGAAGAGAAATAAAAACTACGTCTCTGGGCCGAATTTTGAAGCAGAAGAGCATTTCGTTTCAGAGTTATAGGCGAACAAATATGAGAGGTTGTTAGTGTAAAATGTATGCCGCGGCCATGTTGGATGACAAGGGTTATCATCCAACATGGCCGCCAAAACTTCCAAATCTTAAACAAAGCGAACATTCCATCCATTTCAGTCGGTTTCACTATGAGTCTCATAAACATAACTTTTAAACATTTGTAAAGCCAAAAACCTTTAATTTGACGCAAATTTGTTGACTTTCGTGATTACTGATATAAACACGTGAAGGACTGTTGAGACATAATTCAAACCTCTGTATCTCGTGAGCAAAACATTGTATTGAACTGAAATTTCGTCTGAGAACTTAAATCACAGACATCTACAAAATGTTAAAGAAACTATTTTATAGGATATATAGTTTAGAATTTAAATGTTTGAAGACACCGTGATGACGTCACGTGCACACCAAGAATATGAGGCCATTCCAACCTCGTCCACAGGGTCTTCTCGGTCATTCTCGACCCCAGACCCAATCTCTTACCCAGACCCCATTTGTTTCTTACTGCACATGGTCGACGAAATCGAACATGTTCGTCGAGCATGCGCAGTAAGAAATAAGAAGAATGGGTCGAGGTTATCGGAAAGGAAGCAACTGGATGCCGGCAAAATAATTTAACTGACAGGTGTCGATCTAGCATATCGTCCCATCAAAAGTGTTAATTACTCTTCACACCGCACTTTGATTGTGCCGATTTGGAGAAATTTTTCGTTGAATATTAATCGCGTTTTAAAACTAATGAACATAATATTCATTAGCCACTTATTTATAAAAAAAAACAACGAAGAGGAACGCTCCCCATGATGAATTCTCGTGAACAAGAAGAAAAATTCTTACGAGTGTCAAATGAACATGGACAAGTATCAACCGTGACATTCCCATCCCGTGTTCGAATTCTATCATTTCGGCACTTTCTTAGTTCCCTTCCTCGCCTTCCCTCGTCCGATAAAACACGTTCCTGGGTTCAGAAAAGGCGAAACGAGACCATTGTCGTGAGAGAGGAGATGAAGTATTTTTCAAAATCTGTCGAAGGAGGCTCTACTAGTATAGCCGGTGTGGCGAAGAAAGGGTCTCCCACGATCGTCTGCAGTGATGTCTGTTTATCCGAACCACAGGCGAAACTCTTGGCCATTAAAACAATACACTCGGGGAATATTGAGAAATTGGTCTTGAACCGGCAAACTTTAGCTGACCCAGAATGTTTCGAATTAGAAGAGTCCATTATTGGAGGTCACAGAGCAATATCTGAGGCACCAAAAACTGCTGCCATGAGCATTTCTTCCGAAACTCTCTCTGTTGGTTTAAATCGGTTGCACTTAGTTCCCAACATGGATTGTGATGTGGAGGAAAGGAATAAGATATCCCACTCGGAAGGTTGTGATAACGAGGGTCCCTGTACTGAGCCGCAACAAAACAACTCGCTCGAAGTATCGTCTTCGGATTTTGGAACAAGAAACAAGGAATCTTCAGGACTATTCTTCAAGACAAGTCCCCCTTCCCGAAATTTTGACTTTGTTTGTTGCTGGGTTAGTTGTAGCCACAGAGAGCCAAGTGCAGATAAGTTATTCCACCATACACTTGTAAGCCATCTTAACCATACAACCGATTGGCAAACGACGAGATGTATGTGGAGAGGCTGTTCAAGCGACGGTACTCTTAGAGTTTTCACTTCTCGCTACAAGGTGCTTGTTCATGTTGGCCTGCATTGTCAAAGGCTCAAGGAACCAGTGGTAATGTATTACTAGTATTCAGTGGCGTAGGGGGAGGGGGGGAGGATGGGGGTATTACAACCTCAAACGCACTAGTCTATTTTAAGAGTGCGTTTCGCCGCTGTGATCTTTGGACATACGATACTAAGCAAATTAAACCGCTGAAATAATTGTTCAGGTTATTCAATTCCCGTTGCTTATGAATGAATAACAATATTTGTTGATCGAACCCTAAATATTCCTTCGCTTCTGTGACTTTTGGTTTTTCTATCGGCTATCATATGACCGGAGTAGAAATCTGAAAAACCGTAAAGAGTCCGTAAAATTGAGACTTGACGAAAACGATTTATAAATTGATGTGATTCTGCATGGGGTTGAAATAGCTGCGGGCCTCCGTAATAGGTATAAAATAGGAAATAATGATACAAAAATGCTGCAAGGAACATAAGAAGTAAGTACAAGACTGACTAAAAATCCAGCTGCCGTTTTCTGTACTGTTTTTGTAGATGTGTCAATTCCAAACCGCTTCGGGTATACCGGTGGAGCATTTGACCACTCAGTTTGTCCATGGGGTGGGGCGTTTACTAGTAGAGAACAGCTGGGGGGTTTGGGAAGTTGTGAAACATAGTCAAAGACAACGAATTTTATATCAATGTTTAAGAGATTTGCAATCGTTCCAAAGCCACACCTTAAGCCTAGGGCATTTTCGACACTCTGATCCCCAAAAATGCGGTTAAATCCCTCACAAATGCCCAGGGGATCGAGGGGGAACGGGCAGGGTTGGAATTAAAACGTCTCAGTGAGCGCTTACCCATTTGCACAGAAAAAGCAGTTGGGAGAGCCGGAAAATGCCAATCCGCTATGTCCGCGCCACCATTTTGTTTTAAGTTATTAAAATCTGCTGGAAACCTGGCTGGAGACGGGACATCGAACAAGTAGATTAGTGAAATGGTACACGAATTTTCGGTCATTTCGATTGGAATGGAAAAAGAGGAATACCTCTGAAGATATTCCCTTTCCAGTGGAATGCATCGTGCCATTTGACTGATTCCCAAACGGAAATACCGGTTTTCGGTGCAAATGGTAAGCGCTCCACTGCTGTGTTGCAAAAGAGCATGCGCAGACCATACTGAAATGATTCGAGCGAAATCAAAGTACTGCTTTTGATAGACATTTTATATAGAGCAGCCTGATTTCAGTTTTCTGAGATTACGCGCACTTTTGATTCAGCTACAGGACGCATCGCCGGAGAGCCGTGAGGAGGAACACACACTACCAGCACCTGAGCAAACAAGTCGAATCGCGGGCCCCATACGGCAGGTGATTGTTATTCTCTTCTGTTGTTCTTCAGTCGTTTCAAGTATTGATTTTCTACCTGGGAGAAAGGGCAGTCTATTCCTCGGAAATCTGGATAGTAGCGTGCCACCAGGATTCACTTTGAAACCCTGACCCTATTTCAGGCCAAACTGTCTTGAGTACCCTATCATGTCTTGAGTTGGGCTGCTTGTCGAGGCAATGTAAGTTGCGGCCCAGGGCCCTATTCACTCTTTTCACCTGGCGGCCATCTTGGATTCAAAGCGAGGCAATCCTTTGTTTTTGCCAGGTTAGCCTCGCAGTGAGGAATAGTCAAAACGAGGCTAACCTGGCAAAAACAAAAGATTGCCTCGCTTTGAATCCAAGATGGCCGCCAGGTGAAAAGAGTGAATTGTTCGAAGCAAGGGTAAGCGCTACCTTTGAGTTAAACAGCTAATACGAGGTTGGAGCTTTATCCTAGGGATAAAGTTACCCTTGCTTCGAACAACCCGGTCCAAGAGAATAAAAAACCTCGTTCTTGCACTTCCCAACTCGAGGCAGAGGCTGGAAGTACACACGCTATAGACCTCATTCATAATGGCCGCCACTTAATTTGCATAAAATGGAAGATTAATGTGTACAGAGAAACTATTGCTACCACATGAAAGATTGTACCTAAATTAGTAATTGACCACAGTTTGGGAGCAATGTTTCAAATTGCTGTCGAGTTATTGGCATTTTCAATGTAGAAAATACATGAAAGCGAGGCTGTAAAGGTCTACATGGTTTTTCTCATACAAATCTCTCTAATTTCAAATCGCTGTAACTTTACAGCCTTTTATGCTACAACACTCAAATTCTACAGAATCACCGATGTTGGTATGCTCGTTCGCATGGCAAGGATGTTGTTTTTCATACATTGAACATGTGGCTAAACTGTTAAAATACAGAGACCACGCCCTTATGAATGAGGTCTATTGTTTGCCAAAATGGCCGCCGCCGCTGTCAGAAAAGAAAACTGTATAAGCAACAAAAATATTGGTATATATTTAAATATATTTTGATTATACGTCCTCAGGTCCTGTTAGAACTCATAACTATTTATTTATTTATTTATTTATTTATTTATAGAACCTTCTTGGGTTACGAAGACTGTTTATGTCACGTCGTCAAGGCCAACAAGAAAAATGCAATACATCGTGGTCGGATTAAGCCCGGCGTTTTAGGCATACATTGGCTTTATACATCCATTTCATCGAAACTCCATTTGTAGTTATGCTTTCGCGTCGTAGGAGGCGGAAAAGTTACGGCAACTTTGATGTTTTTTTCAGACGTATATACACACGACGTTTTTTCGTGCAACACTGTTGCGCGAAAAGTCAACTGCGAGGGTGTTACACGAAGCAACTCCAACAAAACTCGGTAATTTAAAAACTTGCAACATGTTGCCGCAACGAAGACTGCATTGAAAATCATCTAGCGTACCATGTTACACGATGTTGAATTTTCGGCACGAAAAATTATCGTTAAAAATCGTTGCGTGTACCCGCATATTCACCTTTACGGCACGGTTTGTCATTCGGGAAGCCGTGACATTGAAATGGCTTCCCCTTACTTTGTGCCCGTGTGATCCAATCACAACACAAAGTAAAGTACTAGAGCAATGACTTACGGCACAGTTGCCGTGGCATTGAAATTATTTTCCTATTGTTTTTGTCCTTCCGAGTTCTGATCCAATCAAATTACAGAGTTATCATGGTACGATAAGGCTAATATGCCGTATTTCTGTCCCACTTCTAAGCAATTCGCTCTATATACGAACCGTACAGCTACAGTATTGCCGTGTCTTGCACAGATCTGCTCTATATATAGTAACCGTACAGCTATAGTTTCCGCATGTCTTGCACATATCTGCTCTATATCGTAACCGTACAGCTATACAGTTGCCGCATGTCTTGCACATATCTGCTCTATATATAGTAACCGTGCAGCTACAGTATTTCCGTGTCTTGCACAGAATGATCTGCTCTATATATATAGTAACCGTACAGCTACAGTATTGCCGTGTCTTGCACAGAATGATCTGCTCTATATAGTATAACCGTACAGCTATACAGTTACCGCATGTCTTGCACAGATCTGCTCTATATATAGTAACCGTACAGCTATACAGTTACCGCATGTCTTGTACAGATCTGCTCTATATAGTAACCGTACAGCTATACAGTTACCGCATGTCTTGCACAGATCTGCTCTATTTAGTAACCGTACAGCTACAGTATTACCGCATGTCTTGCACAGATCTGCTCTATATATATAGTAACCGTACAGCTACAGTATTGCCGCATGTCTTGCACAGATCTGCTCTATATAGTAACCGTACAGCTATACAGTTACCGCATGTCTTGCACAGATCTGCTCTATATATATAGTAACCGTACAGCTATAGTTACCACATGTCTTGCACAGATCTGCTCTATATAGTAACCGTACAGCTACAGTATTGCCGCGTCTTGCACAGATCTGCTCTATATATAGTAACCGTACAGCTATACAGTTACCGCATGTCTTGCACAGATCTGCTCTATATAGTAACCGTACAGCTACAGTATTGCCGCATGTTTTGCACAGATCTGCTCTATATATAGTAACCGTACAGCTATACAGTTACCGCATGTCTTGCACAGATCTGCTCTATATAGTAACCGTACAGCTATACAGTTACCGCATGTCTTGCACAGATCTGCTCTATATAGTAACCGTACAGCTATACAGTTACCGCATGTCTTGTACAGATCTGCTCTATATATAGTAACCGTACAGCTACAGTATTGCCGCATGTCTTGTACAGATCTGCTCTATATAGTAACCGTACAGCTATACAGTTACCGCATGTCTTGCACAGATCTGCTCTATATAGTAACCGTACAGCTACAGTATTGCCGCATGTCTTGTACAGATCTGCTCTATATAGTAACCGTACAGCTACAGTATTGCCGCATGTCTTGTACAGATCTGCTCTATATATAGTAACCGTACAGCTACAGTATTGCCGCATGTCTTGTACAGATCTGCTCTATATAGTAACCGTACAGCTACAGTATTGCCGCATGTCTTGTACAGATCTGCTCTATATAGTAACCGTACAGCTATACAGTTACCGCATGTCTTGTACAGATCTGCTCTATATAGTAACCGTACAGCTACAGTATTGCCGCATGTCTTGTACAGATCTGCTCTATATAGTAACCGTACAGCTACAGTATTGCCGCATGTCTTGTACAGATCTGCTCTATATATAGTAACCGTACAGCTACAGTATTGCCGCATGTCTTGTACAGATCTGCTCTATATAGTAACCGTACAGCTACAGTATTGCCGCATGTCTTGTACAGATCTGCTCTATATAGTAACCGTACAGCTATACAGTTACCGCATGTCTTGTACAGATCTGCTCTATATAGTAACCGTACAGCTACAGTATTGCCGCATGTCTTGTACAGATCTGCTCTATATAGTAACCGTACAGCTACAGTATTGCCGCATGTCTTGTACAGATCTGCTCTATATAGTAACCGTACAGCTACAGTATTGCCGCATGTCTTGTACAGATCTGCTCTATATAGTAACCGTACAGCTACAGTATTGCCGCATGTCTTGTACAGATCTGCTCTATATAGTAACCGTACAGCTACAGTATTGCCGCATGTCTTGTACAGATCTGCTCTATATAGTAACCGTACAGCTATACAGTTACCGCATGTCTTGTACAGATCTGCTCTATATAGTAACCGTACAGCTACAGTATTGCCGCATGTCTTGTACAGATCTGCTCTATATATATAGTAACCGTACAGCTATACAGTTACCGCATGTCTTGCACAGATCTGCTCTATATAGTAACCGTACAGCTATACAGTTACCGCATGTCTTGCACAGATCTGCTCTATATAGTAACCGTACAGCTACAGTATTGCCGCATGTCTTGTACAGATCTGCTCTATATATAGTAACCGTACAGCTACAGTATTGCAATGTCTTGCACAGAATGATCTGCTCTATATAGTAACCGTACAGCTACAGTATTGCCGTGTCTTGTACAGATCTGCTCTATATATAGTAACCGTACATCTACAGTATTGCCGCATGTCTGATCAGCTCTATAGATAGTCTTACATGACTGAAATGATAAAGGCTTTATATAGTCGCTTCGTGGCGATGACTGAATACGGTACGGTGTATGGAGTGAAAACGTCGACGTGCTAAGGATTTGTTGGGCCGGTTTTTATGGTTTAAGCCAGAGTAGATTTCTTCAGTTGAATTGTCACGAGTAAACATAATCTCAAGTCACCACTTGAGTGTGTTTAGGTGGACCAGTCATTAAGCACCATGCGAAGGTTCTTTTCCTTTTTTTATTTGTACTTCTTTTTATTAGATTGCTAGTGTTGTTTTTATTGTACTTTATATTTATTTCCCAAGTCCGCACCTTAGCCTTTTCTATAACTGACTTTACATGCTGACGACACGAATTTTTACCAAAAATACAATAGAATACAACACAATACAATTCAATACAACAATAGAACGCAACACAATACAATACAATAGAATACAATTTGGTAGCAATTCGTGTCGTCCTACATGAAGGGATGGCCTACTTTTTGAATGAATGAAACTGGTTCCAGACAGATTTCGACGAGAAAAATTATGGCGTTTAATTGTAGCGCTTATGTACAGTAGTTCTTGTGCGACGACTTAGCGATTTCTAAACCCTAAAATCGATAGATTTCTATACACAGTTTATTCATTTTTGTAGATTTGCTTTGATTTTAACCATGCCACACGTGCGCGACGTTTATCAGTTAATATGAACTGTCGGTCCGGGCGGGACTGCGAATATATCGTGACACGACCCCTTTAAACAATGTCGACCCGATATGCTACAGTTGTGTTTACTATAGTTTATATTCATCTATACAAGGTGCACTTCTTCCTCTTCGTGAGCCGGTAAGTCACAAATCCCTGCGAACCTATCAATGACAGTTGCCTGCCGATTTTTAGGTGACATATTTTCTTCCTCGGGAATAATAAGGTTTTTCCTTTCACTTAAAGTGCGCTCTAGCTGTCGCAACGCGTCCTTTGGCTTGTGCATAGCGTACTTCTCGGTCTCCTTGAGTACAAATCCCGAGTCAGATATCGTCTTGTGTTGATGTTTCCATATTTGATAAACATGGAAGAAGATCGCTACGTAGAATTCACTGAATGTGGCCATGACTTGCTGTCGATTGTTGCATTCTCTATATAAGGAAAAAAACCGTTAACGTTAGAGGCATACACTAAGATGTCATCGCTGCACAAGCCTAGACCCATTCGAAAAATGGCGTCCAATTTAAAAAGCTATTGTTCTGGTAACGTGAACACGAGGCTAGTCAATCCACACAAAAGCTTTCGACCGTGTAAGCGAGGCTAGTTAGTCCTAAACAATAGTTAGTTAAATTGGACGCCATTTTTCGAATGGGTCTATATATAGACCGGTGGGCACGACAACCATTTTGGCCACGACACTCCAAACAAATTAGCAGTGCCGTGCCCAAGTTTGGAGAGTTAGGAGTGCCGTGCCCAAGTTTGGAGAGTTAGGAGTGCCGTGCCCAAGTTAGGAGTGCCGTGCCCAAGTTAGGAGTGCCGTGCCCAAGTTAGGAGTGCCGTACCCAAGTTAGGAGTGCCGTGCCCAAGTTAGGAGTGCCGTGCTTGTCGTGTAATCCGGGCTATATAAGCCGCGAAACTTACGTATCGATATCTCGCACAAAAACCTTGTCCTACATTATATAGCGGAGTACGCGAGCGGAGCACCATACATATAATTTTGCTGGATGTTCTTCCCCGCCCGCCCGCCCGCCCGCCCGCCCGCTGCACCAGCGCGTGGAACAGGATTTCGAGTCCTGAATCGGCCTGCTCGATTTTGTTTGGCTATTTAACGCCGTCCTGTCCTTTACATTTAATTCTCCCGTTTATTTCCAAATTATCTCAATATCAGTCTGAATTTTTGCCATAACGCGAATTTAATTCCCGTTATATCTTCGCGTGCAAATCATCTGCACGTGCAGTATTTATTTTTGTACTTACATCTGCGCTCACGCATTACATTTTCCGTTACATATGTGCGTGCAACTCATCTGCACGTGGACTATTTATGTTCGTATATGCCGTCACCTTTTCTATAACATATATGCGCGTGCATATGTTCGTATTTGATTATTGTGTTTTTATCTTAGTTCTTTATATAATCTATCGTTTCTTTTGGGTCGTTTCCTCAGTTCAAATCATTGGTAGCTACGCTTTTAGGCTAGCCTAAATACATGTACATATATTACTATAGCATATGTTTTCTCTCCCGCGTGATTCAACGTAACCCGATTTATCATTTGACCCGTACGCGTACGTACGGCCCCACACGCGCTTTCCTTTCAAAACCATTTACAAAAGTCACGTGATGAGGGCCGGACGTGTATCGCGTGAGCGGGCCGGAAAAAGCCGTCCGGCCCTGCACAATTTTCTTTCTATTTTGCGGTTTGTTCTACAAAAAATATAGTCATATGATTTTAAAAATCCCATTGACTGAGTTAGGTCAAGCCGGACGGGAAAATATTTGGCTCTCGGTCATTTTGTACGAACCTCGCGCTCGAGCCAAATATTTTCCCGTCCGGCTCGACCTAACTCAGTCAATAAGTACCTAAACTCGTACAGTTTTTCGCTATACGGACCAACCCTAAGCAGATGCTGTCGCACTATGCGACGCTGGAGCGGTATTGATTCACACGCCGCTCTGCTCATATAATGATCAAAGGCCGGTTTCAGACGGAGAACTATCCAATGCTAATGAGCTAAATCTATTGTTATGGCTAATGAGCTAAATCTATTGTTATGGCTAATGAGCTAAATCTAGTGTTATGGCTAATGAGCTAAATCTAGTGTTATGGCTAATGAGCAAAATCTATTATGGCTAATGAGCAAAATCTATTATGGCTAATAAGCTAAATATATTGTTATGGCTAATGAGCTAAAGCTATTGTTATGGCTAATGAGCTAAATCTATTGTTATGGCTCATTAGCAATGAATTCGGTGCATGAAATGGTCGCTACCTGAAACGGGCCTGAGTCATTTACAGATTTAGAAATTTTAAATTCAAAACAAACTGAAGTAATTTGATACAGTAACTACAGTTACTAGAATTGTCATTAGTACTGTCACAAGGGTGACTGACTCGTATTTCGGGCATCCGAACACTAGTATTACATTTATTGTTATTGTTATTTATTTATATTATTATTATTGTAAATTGCGTGTAAAATAAAGAATGTGTTATTCTTATTTGGTGTTGTCACTATAATCTAATTCAGAAACAAAATACGGTACAATGAACAATTTTGGGCCAAAATGCATGGCTTCTCTCTTTATTCTTAACCTTTGTAAAGCAAAATTGTACTCATGCCAATCCCGTATTTGGCCAAAACGAAATTATTACTGAAAAAGGAGTTAGAAATAGAATCACTGTTTGTACACACTTCACAATTTATCATGATGGTTGATCACTATTCACAATCCTCGAAATGAAACACGAAGTGTAAAATAAGAAATAACACCTAGTAAACATGAGCTGAACATACATTTTTGTATCCACGGGTTCTCTACCGACTCCTGCTCCACTCAGTTCATATTGATCAGCGCCAAGGAGAGCAGTGGCACGGCCCAACCTTCTTGCGGGAAATGCGTGTGGAGCGAACTAGAACTTGGTTCCATCTCTTCTTGAAGCACTTTCCCCATATATTATTACACGAGTGTGAGTGAAATGTTGTGAAATGGAATACCATAGGCCTTTTGCCAGAATGCTATCATGTGGTTGTACTGGATGGTAAAAAAATCTGACTTCATTCATTTTTGCTCTGACGAAGGGCTAGTGCTCGAAACGTCAGCTGCTACTCACTCCCCACTGCAGCTAGCATACCTTAATCGACTTTTAGTTGATCATACCAGTGTTTATCTTCCTCGCCGACACAGATCAACACTAGTTTTTACATGAACTAGTCATCCATCATTTATTTAAAGGCACTTGTACGAGATTGGTACATGTAGTTACATGTTTAGCAAATTAGATTTGTAAATGGTATTTTCTACTTCCAATCGATTGTCGATATTTCTAAAACAGCGTTTAAAAGTTTATTTGTCATCCGTGCGCGTATTAAGCCTTTCCCATGGGATCACAAGCACAATTCATTGGTTATATATGCAAAAGGACCACATTGCTACTGGTGATACTTACTTATTGAGCTTGCCTTCTCTTAGCGCCTGAAGTGATATTCTGGTGATGTTGATTGACATGACACAAAAAGGGAAGTTCTGCGTCTCATGCTGGGAGAGTCGGTATATTTCAAGAGCAAGGCCATGTGTTCGCTCATTAGTTACAAGATAAAGCACATTGATGAGACCAAGGAGACCACATCCCCGAAGATCAGTTGCAGGGTCTAAACCTGAGAATTACACAACATATTGAAATGTTGAATTTTACAAGGGTGTGGGCAATAGCAGATTTTACAGTTGCATCTAGGAATAGCAGTTTCAGCTGTATTGACCCAAATGCCTCACTTCGATGTAATGAAGCGCCATTGAAATGTGTATGAAAAATGGGTACTTCTAGGTACTTGTATGTGCAGCCACGGGGTCCAGAACTGGACCCGATGTTATGAGAACAAATTAATGTGGCTCCAAAACCCAGATTTCCAAGTTATTGTGAAAGCAAACCCAGACTTTCATCCTGTTTCAATTATTCTGAATCGTCTATAACCAGGAATTCAACATATTTTTATGAAAAACCAGGACCCAGAATACTGCCATACACAATATTACATCATAAACAAGAGCACCCGACTAACCTTGAAAGCCAATGAGTTCCCAGTGGTTGCCATATCTTGGACAGTCAAGTTTGGTCCCAGTCAGCTTTTTATATATGGTCTGTAAGATTGTAGCATGAAGGTCCTCTTCATTGCGAAACATACAAAGTGCAAGTGTAAAGATAAGATTACGTTCTGTGTGTAAGCCACTATCCATATTGGAGGGTCCAAACAATGCATGAGTGATTGCTGAGAAGCCACGTCTCCTTACTGTTGGCTTGATGTGCGACATATGCTGCTCCAGGTATGAGGCTGTCTGGAAGTGACGAACTGCCTCATTAAATGACACGGTTGGGGAATGGGTACCACTGGGACCCGATCCTAGAGAACATAATGAATAATTACATTTAGTATATACCACACAAGTGAAAAGTGCTTTTCACACACTCTGATTGGCTACTCAAACTCGGAGTTTCCTGTATTAGTATATACCACACAAGTGAATAGATCACATCTGTTTGCCTCTGCCACGCAGATCATAGACCCGAAATGGACTAAAGCTTCAGCAGATAATAAGCTCAATTGGTTACTCTATGGCATTAGAGACTTAAATTTCGTGTTACTGTAATTCTCTATTGTTCAGTTAAAGTGCCTATGAACAATATATTTTTATTTTAGATATCAATTCTACATTAAGTGAATAGTGAATAGTAGAATGGTACAATATATACTGGTTTGAATGCTGTGCCAATGACTTAGAGGTTTTTATATTAATATCCAAAGTGCTAATTACATGACGTCAGGGGAGGCATCAACTAAACACATTTTTCAAATTATCAGTGTTAATACCCATCATTGGTTGAAATAAAATGATGTTAGAATTTTTTTTCCTATATCAGCAGAAATGCCCATTCACAACCACTAAGAAATGATTGCAAATATCTTCCCTGACGTCATGTAATTAGCATTTTGGATATTAAAACCTCCTTAACTCAGCGGTACAGCATTCAAACCAGTATATATTGTACCATAATTCTACTATTCACTTAATGTAGAATTGATATCTAAAATAAATAAAAATATTGTTCCAAGGCACTTTAAGTTCAGTCTTACATTGTCCAGACCAATTAATAGATTTAATTAAGCTCTGTATGTTTTTGTTATTGTTGCCGAATTTTGTCTTTGTCATTGTTTGCTGTTTTTCTTTTTTTTCTCAACTTACCTTGTAAAATGTCCTTAGTTTTGTTCATAAACAATATTAATAAAATACTCAACGAGTTTTCCAGCTCTTGGAGCAAATGTAAAGATTCAAAATAACATTGTTTAAATAAAAAAAAGAATATTGTTTTTTGCATATTCCGAGTTTGAGTAGCCAATCAGAGCATCCTGCACTATTCACCTCCGTGCTTGTGTGCTTGTTAATGGCTTTTGGAACGTTTGGAACTAATTTGAGGCTGGCTATTTCACTTGTATAGTATATTACACTAAAACAATTATTAGAGGTGGATATTTACCTTGCCACAAATGGTAAACATCCAGCACTAGTCACCAATCCGACACTGAGGAGTATAATTGAAGGGCTCAAAATGAAAATGACTTAAGTGACTATTTGAAAATCTTGAAAATCAACTTCGCTTTTTGATTAAGAAAACCTGTAATTTGTCCTCTAGAATGTTAGGAACTTGAAATCTCAAAGAAATGAAGTAGTGCTCCAATTAAGCAAGTCATCGTCGGAGTCATTTCTACAGCGAAAAGAGTTATTCTTCTTTTGCGATTCTATTTGGGGGGTGGTAGGGGGAGACTGATAGGTCAAGAAACAACATTGTCGCGCACACGCTCATTCGCTGTACAATTCGGCTGGAATACAAACTGAATCTCTCTCTGAAGTCAGATGCCAAGATGGAGAGATGCCAGGTTGAAACAGAGATACTTGTTGGAAAGATGCAACTCTGTGTAAATTAGGGCCGTTGGACATCATTAAGTTGCAGGCTTAACTCATGGTTAAACAAAGAACTGTTTGACTAAAAGGCAGTTTGTTATTGCTGGAGATTTACATAGAGTTGTGTCTTCAGGCGAAGCAAACTGTTAATATTTTAGAGATAAGAAGGCCATTTTGGTAAGTTTCGTGGTCTTACCTTTCCAAAGATAGTCGTGTCGGGCCTGGTTTGTGCTTTGCCTGGAGACTTATAAAAGATTCTTAAGACAAATCCCTACGGTGTTCCCCTGTCAAAAATTGTGCAGTGTACCCACAATTCTTTTCGGGCCGTGTTAAGTTCTTAGGTACATGTAAACAGAAGGGAATCGAGTCTAATCCGTGTAATCCTTGAAAATATGTTTCTTTTTCAAATCTTTTTTTTTCTATAATCAGCACTTTCACAAACATGATCTCCGTAAAATTCAACTTGAAAAAGCCTAAAAGCGACCGTAAAAGTAAAAACGGAATTGAGTGACAAAAATTGTCACTTAAGGTGGCTCGCCTGGATTTTCCAGGGACGCACCATACCCACTTTGAACGGCTGATATTCCACTGTCAGAGTTCGGTCGGACTAGCCACTTCACCCATTTGCTAGATATAGAATAAACTTTCCAAAAATGTAGGTTTGTTTGACATCGGTGTTACCATAACAACACGGCGTTGACGTCATGTATTTTACATATCATCAATTTTCTCGAAATCTAGACCTAAACTTTTAAAACGACCTAGTATCCCTTGTAGTTTAGATGTAGGCCTTCAAGATTGCAAAGTTTAAAAAAATTGTATGAGAGCGTTTTCGAGAAAAATTGGGTTGAATATTTTCGTTAAAATAATTAACAATTCGCCTTACTTCCTGTTTAGTCGTCGAGAACTGTATTTTCCGGACCGATTCAAGCGATGTTTTTAACATATTTCATACCTGTGGCATAGTACTACTTCCCATGAAAATTTCATTCCATTTGCTTTATTCGATTTCGGTTTATGGAATCATAAGTAATGTCATAAATATGCTCATTTTACTCAAAATAGTAACGTATTTGCTAAGAAAGCTGTAATTCGAAAACTAGTCGATAAATAGTTTTTTAAATCTTTTCACCTAAAATTCAACATGTACTCCCCTGTCCCTGTAAATTCCAAGAGCATTGAATCATTTTAAGGGCGCGGAATAAAAACAAAAACATAGGGAACTTTTACATTCATCCACGGAAGCTTCATTGCTGTATCATTTTGTTGATAGCTTGTGCCTTTCCGAAATTTCTCTTTTGTCTAGATTCTACATACTTGTGTGCTTTTGAACTAACAAGTTTACCATACACGCTTGCTACGCTTCGCTACTGCCGGACCTCTCGTGCAAATTATATTCTTAGTACAATTACATGCAATTATCATTGTCACGCTGCCAGTTGTAACGCTGTTATAATATAACTTAAAATATTTATTTACAAAACCTTTTATAATATCACTAATACAAAATCTCGTTTTTAATTAATATTTAGAAAATGTGGTTTAGACGTCACTTTTCCCCGATCTGGTTACTAAAACACACTTATTCAACATTATCATCCCGCACTGCCTAGCTTCATGGTTTAACTAATTTGCATGTCATTGTACTTAGAAAAAAATTTGCACGAGCGTTCGAAGCATTAAGCAAGCTTCCATGGTAAACTTGTTAGTTGAAAAGCACACAAGCATGTAGAATCTAGACAAAAGAGAAATTTCGGAAAGACACAAGCTACCAACAAAATGATACAGCAATGAAGCTTGGGTGGATGCATGTAAAAGTTCCCTATGTTTTTGTTTTTATTTCGCGCCCTTAAAATGATTCAATGCTCTTGAAATTTACAGGACCAGGATAGTGCATGTTGAATTTCAGTTGAAAAGATTTTATTTATTTTTTTCCGACTAGTTTTCGAATTACAGCTTCCTTAGCAAAACGTTACTATTTTGAGTAAAATGAGCATATTTATAACATTACTTATGATTCCATAAACCGAAATCGAATAAAGCAAATCGAATGAAATTTTCATGGGATGTAGTCCTATGCCACAGGTATGAAATATGCTAAAAACATCGCTTGAATCGGTCCGGAAAATACAGTTCTCAACGACTAAACAGGAAGTAAGGCGAATTGTTAATTATTTTAACGAAAATATTCAACCCAATTTTTTTCGAAAACGCTCTCATACAATTTTTTTAAACTTTGCAGTCGTGAAGGCCTACAGTTAGACTACAGGGGACACTAGGTCGTTTTAAAAGTTTAGGTCTAGATTTCGAGAAAATTGATAATATGTAAAATGCATGACGTTAACGTTGTGTAGCTATGGTAACACCGATGTCAAACAAACCTACATTTTTGGAAAGTTTATTCTATTTCTAGTAAATGGGTGAAGTGGCTTGCCCGACCAAGCTCTGACAGTGGAGTATCAGCCGTTCAAAGTGGGTATGGTGCGTCCCTGGAAAATCCAGGCGAGCCACCTTAAGTCATTTTCATTTTAAGGCCTTCAATTCTAACTAAATTAAATATTCATTCAATTTGAACCTTTGTTATTTAAATTTGAACAATTTTTTTCATTCCATTTGAACCTTTGTTATTTAAATTTGAACACATTCAGTCATAATATTGTTAAGTATTGATAATAATTTATATACCAGCTAGCACAGAATAGGTTAATGGTGTATTTTTTATGTCATGTTCCATCACGTAGCAGCTTAAGAGCAGTTTGCAACTGGGTGTTTGCAGACCAAAACCAAAGTAATTACAGAGTAATTTATCACAGGTGCAAGTAAAAATGCAATGAGCCAATCACGAATCAAAGTACATGTAAATTTGCCTGATCTGACTTTTGCCACAAAACCAAACATTCAACAGAAAAGACTATAGAAAGTTCAAGAAATGGATGAACTAATTTTAAGGCATTCCCTTACAAAATAATAATGACCTGTTTAAACTTACAATGTTTATCAATTGTATGTTATTAAGTACCTGGTTGTACAGTTTCTACCAGGTCCCATTCCATCTGTGCCTGCTCCAGTGTGGTTGGTGGTGATGGCAGCTTACGAATTCCAGGAGGAACACTTGACTTTCTTGATGGTCTTCCACGTGCCTTCTGTGGCTCCCTATCTAAGTAGGGCTTAGAATGTGGTTGTTCGATAGGAGAAACACAGGTCTCTGGACTACTTGAATTCGTATTTAGCTGCCTTTTTAACCCATGGGAGCTAGAACTGCAAGAATAAGGTCAATACAATGAATCATCTATTACTTTTTAATTATTTACTGTAAATCAGGTCCTCAACACAAAAAATTGTTGTTCACTAACATGTATTGTTTCTGTCTGTGGTTTGTTCTTGTTCTCAATTTATTTTGAAGAACAATGTCATATAATTTATAATAATTAGAAAAACTAAGAGAAATCAATGAACATGTGCAGCCTCATACTTCCATGTCAAAATCATACCCTTATTATACTACGCAATTCTCTATTCCCTCCCAAGGACCCAATACTTGGAATTCCGTAGCAAAATACATAATAGACTCCAAATAACTTTGCTATGCTTTAAAGGGGCTATATGTCATGGTACTGCACATGTATCAAGTAATCGCTCGGTTGGTGGCTGTTAATTGGATATACACAGTTAAACTTCCCTCCCTCAATGCTTGATTGAAAGGATTTTCAATATTTTCCCTGGAGACTGTTTATATACACTGTTTGTTAGTCATTTTTGTATAAACCATCCCACATGGCTGAGAGTCAATCAATCAAACTTTATTTAAAGAGGGTGACACTAAATAGTACAAAGTACTAATAAACTTGTGGCCCACAACATATAAATACAGACAATATGATTAAAATACAAGATCAATAACTAAAATGTCATTCACTAATTAATTAAACTACATTAAATGACTTACAACTAAGTAAATAAGTATTTAAAAAAGTTTTTTCGTTAGTTCATATCAAAATCGGTGGAAATAACTGTTTCTGGCCCGGAACGTGAATGTAAAGTCTATTACTGTGACACAGCCCCTTTTAGAAATGACTGCTTGACTATTTACAAACTAATCAATAAATTACTTGCCACATACGCTAACCACTCTTTACACAATACGATCACTATGAGGAGACCTCTTCACAATAAGCCCAATATGGTTTTTAGAGGCCTCCTCGCCATATACATCCAATACTTTATTTAACTTCCACCCTAACTTAACTTTTGCCAACTTCACTTATATAATGTAATCATATGCAAGTTACGATCTGTGTGTATATCTTTATTGTACTGAAATAACTGCTGTGACGTCTGTAAAAATGAAACATCATTTTATTTTTTAAGAATATACAAAGTCACTAGTCAGTAAGTAGCAATTTTCAAGCAATGCTTGTAATCGGACTGGGCCCTCAAACTGCTACCATACACGAATCTCACTCATGATCAAACAAAAATAATTTTAAAATGATTTAAGGTCGCTCGCGGGTATTGTGACCACCGAATTGGCACCATAAAGATTCTTACTTTTCAGCGGGAAGTTTTTGGCCGATCTTTGAGATTTTTTGGACCATACATTTCCTGATATTGAAGAATAGAAAACACATAACTGAATTCCAAGATACAATGTATATCACTGAAAAAATAATGTAAGTGCTTCTAGTTTCAACCCCTTGTTTATCTTGATCTCACCAGAGCCTTTGATACAGTCTGTCACTATACCCTTATGGCTTTGGCATACCCTTATACCCTTATGGCTTTGGCATCTCCGGAACACTTCTCGCATGGTTCACAGACTATCTAACGTATCGTCGCCAACGTGTGGTGGTAAATGGTTCCTATAGCTCCTGGGAACCTGTTCGCTCTGGTGTCCCCCAGGTTCGGTCCTTGGTCCGATTCCTTTCCATCTCTACATAAACTATCTTCCTGGTACTGTCTCTTTTTCCTCTATCGCTATGTTTGTCAACGATACAAAGTGTTTCAACACCATCAGAAACCCAGGTGACATTGCAAACTTGGGCTTCTCATAATGAACTATTCTTCCAATGCTCTAAGTGTGATAACCTGTGCATCTCCCGTAAACATCTATCTATTGACAGGAACTACATTCTAAATGGCACAACCCTCAAAGTCGTAAATACTGCTCGTGATCTCAGCGTTTCTGTTTCCAACAACCTTCTCTGGAGTGAACATGTCATCTCTATTATCTCCAAGGCAAACAAGATGTTGGGTTTCCTCAATAGGAACTGCACTAAAAATGTTTGTCCTACTTCTAAAACAATTCTCTATACTGCTCTTGTTCGATCTCATCTTATTTATGCCTCACACATTTGGTCTCCTACTTCCTACGGCTCCCTCCATCTAGCTCGTAATCTTGAAAGTGTTCAAAGGCGAGCAACTCGTCTCATCTTATACAGTTCCGACTTGGATTACAAATTGAGACTTCATCGACTAAATTTTCTTCCTCTCTGCTACTTTCTTGAATGTCTTGACCTGCTTTTTCTTTTCCGCTGTCTTAAAGGTGAAATTTTGATCGACACCTCTGACATTCTACTATTTAACAGATCTGTAACTCGTCACAGCTCCTCTGGTCTAGACTTACGCTCAATTCCTGCCCGTACCTCAACTTTTTGTTCTTCCTACTTTGTATGTATCTGTCCTCTATGGAACGCTCTTCCAGTCGATCTTCGCTCTTCTCCCTCTACCTCCTCTTTCAAACTCAAACTGAAAAAACTTTACTTTGAAAGGCTAAACTCGGTCTTTGATACCTTCAACATTCGAACCTGGTTCGTTACTTCTCCCCTCTGTTGTCATTCTAACTTAGTTTGTAACTGTATGCCCGTGTTAAAGTAGTTGATTATTGTTCCTATCATTATATCATCCAGTTGCACTGCCTGCATTCAAATTATTTGTAGCATAATGTTATTATCGTACTTGATTTTGTATTTAATCATTCATTATCTAATTATTGTATATATATATATATATATATGGGCAATTCCACGTTGCAGACATAATACATCCAGAGACCAAAAATCAGATTACAAATGCTTCCCAAACTTAATTTAAAATAGCTGTGCTGCTTAAATTTATACATAGCACATCTAAGGTGGGCCTCTATTTTCAATTTAAAAAATTATAATTCCCTATCATTACTCTTTTTTAATTAATATCTAAATGTCTGTTGCGGACATTACAGCAAAAAACAACCACTTATTTGGGTCAACTTTTTAAATTCTTAATTCCTTTGAGTTGTGAGGAGTTCCAAGAAAACAAATGGACTTTCTGAACTTGCTAATAATTATAACCAGAGTTCCCAACTATAATGATAATTAAAGTTCAACAAAGCTCACTGTAGTAGTTTTTATTTGCTTTATTCTGCGTTGCGGACATTACACAAAAATCGTTGCGGACATTACATTTTGGGAATGTGCTCAAACAAGGCCCTCATGGAGCGGGTGTGGCCAACATTCACAATATCTCACTTGTATCTGATAGACCAAGATGTCTGCTCTTAACTAAAATAAAGTTTGCTAAAAAATAATAGATTTGAAAATTTTCATTTTCATCATGTCTCGTGTAGAATAGCCTATATTATAATAATGTATTTTTTCTCTTTTTTCTTCCCATTAACACCCATCGTGACTGCTGGCAGAGACAAGCCTCGTAGGGGACTTTGAGTCCTATTGTTTGTTTCCTGTGGCGTTATGCCCAAATGTTGTAAATAAATAAATTTAAAAAATATTCAAAACAACACGATAGATTGTTATTAAATTGCTGTTATATATTAATAACTACCACATGAGCTTTGTTGGAAACAAGTTTCAAGAAAATCGATGGAATGGAAACTTCTACAGCAAGAGATATATAAATGTTATTGCAAAATATTATGTTTGTCAATTTCTTGCAAAACCTCAGGCAACAATGATTGCCGCTTCTAATTCTACCTGGTAATGTATAGTTGAACACCACAAGAAAGTACTGTGTTAACTACAAGAAGATCGAAGAGTATGTCACTAGATGAAGGAGTTAAGGCTAATTGTGAATATTTGGTGAAAAGCACCA
This sequence comes from Actinernus sp. WN-2022, assembly GCA_030867875.1. Taxonomy (NCBI): domain Eukaryota; kingdom Metazoa; phylum Cnidaria; class Anthozoa; order Actiniaria; family Actinernidae; genus Actinernus; species Actinernus sp. WN-2022. The sequence goes on from JAOWCC010000577.1 coordinate 26,014,979, forward strand.
ATTTTGAATTGATGTAAATTTATATAAAAAAATCTAAACAAAAACTTTGGCCTCATTCACGAGTATGTTGTAAGACAACATATTATGTGACACCATGTGCAATTTCATGTCATTTCATGAATACGTTTTTGCGCACTGAGGTCGGGAATTTAGGTGGTTGAAACCTTCAAAAACCTCCTAGCCTTTTCTCCTCCCAGCTTTCTAATTATGCACAAAAAAATACATTTCATCAGTGTGTTTTCAAATTCCTCACATGTATTCATTCACCCATTCACAACAACAACCAAAGTAACTACATTGATATATTAGCATATTGTTAGGGTATTTTTGGGGAGTAATTGCAGAATACCCCCTCCTTTGGTTCATTAATAATTCATTTCTCAAATTTTTCATACAAACCTTCTAAAAACCTAACCCTGAAATAATAAAAAAACCTAACCATTTCGACCCAAAATCATTCATAGAATGAGTCTAGATACACCTGAACTAAAGTGGAGAATTTAGCGCAGTTTTCAAGCGATCTTTTGAGTGGAGGGGGTATTCTGCAACTAAGCCGAATGGGCCATCCCATTTTATATGCACACCCCCCCCCCCCCCACCCCCCTATTGAGGAAGTCACTTCTATACCCCTTTGGATATAATTTTGGGCATCCCCCCCTCTGGATAGTTTTTTTTTTTTTTTTTTCGCTGTTTCTCCAGACCCTCTTGGCTAGCCTTTCCAGCCCTCTAGGATCCCCCCCCCCCCCCCCCCCCCCTTTGCATTATGTCTTGCCCTATTGAGGGAATTGCTTTTTTACCCCCTTGGATACCCTCTCTTTGGATATTTTACTCATCCCCGTCTGGATGTTTGTCAGTTTTACCCCCCCCCCCCCCCAAAAAAAAAGGGTATGGGGGGTGTGCATATAAAATGAATGGCCCAATTTTATTCACTTATAAAAGCTTAGTCTTGTCGATCGTAAATTAACGATCACCAGATCAAGATGCTACCAAACGAATAACAATTTATACACAGCACATTGCTAACAATATTAATACAAGTTGAACTGAAATCAAGGTTCAAGTCATCAAGAAGCCGGCGGGTGTAAAGTACAGGTCAGGTCACTTCTTGTTTACCTGGGAACCCTAGCTCTAGGTGAGTGAGAACCCATCGTTTACCTGTGATCTCGTCCGATGGTTAGGGTTAGGTTTGTGGCTAGGGTTAGGATTTATCTTAGAATTAACAACCTGACCTGTGACCTGTACTTTACACCCGCCGTCAAGAAGCCAAACTGGAAAACTGGGATCGCTTACACTTGTCCTGAACAGGATGTCAGACTTGTTGGCACGCCATGTGTTTTCACTGGTTCGGGAACTGATTCTTGTCTTTTGCTCAACTTAGACGTCGTATTTGACAAAGCAAAGCTTCCCTGTTGGTGGTCCTGTAAATGGTTTGAGTTAAAATTTGAATGATTACCAGCTTGATCATGAAAAGCACCGGGAAAAGCACTGTCGAACTCCGAGTCGAAGTCATCAGTTGTTCCAGTTGTGACGCTCTTGAAAGCCTGCTCTGCTTCTCTCTCAATGTCTTCTGAGTCCATTTTTTTCGATCTGTTGGTCATTTTAGTTGTGAAGGCGGATAGGAACAAAAACATCCACTTCACCTACTCTGTATAAACAGATTCATGGCCGCCGCCATGTTGGGACATTTAATGCAATGGTGCCATACATATTGGTTCTAATGACCCGGAAGGCAACCTCGTTCCCAGGGGTCTTTACGCCCTAATTATAAGGGACCTAAATTCAACCGCTGACCATAAAAACAAGATGGCGGAAGCTGCACTTACTTGAGACTTGAATTTTGGTTACCTTTTATTACTTTAATTCCCTAGAATGAAAACTCTAAAAAAGTTGTTTGGTCAAGAGGAACTCGAACTTTCAATTCCACTTTCAAGATTAGAAAAAGACCGCGAGGACGAGGTGAAACAAAGTAGAAATCGAGATTTTCACCAGGCAAAGACACATGGCAGTCCTACTATCTTGTTAGCTACATTCCTCTATGTTATTCTACATTTAGTTCAACGTGTATTGAGCTTTTGGTATTTGAAGCGAAGTGGAACGAATGTGTTCTTCATTTGGCTACAGTCTGTCATTGTTGTCGCATCACTTCGGATGCGCAAGAGTCGGAGAAGGCAAAGGTTAGTTAAGGGAACGTTCACATATCGATTTTGCCACGCTTAACGTCATTGTGACGTTAAGAGTGGGTGGGTAGGTGTAGGCTTGAGTTCGTGACGTTAAAATTTTAAAAGTACCAAACATTAATTCCATCGATATTTGATAAAATTATTTGAACCAAAATCACACTTTACGTACGATTACTTATCCGAGAAGGAGCTGGTATTGTGTCAAAACAAAATGGCGTCTCGCGACTTTGTTTATGTTTATATAATCATCTACTTTTTTTGAAGAAATCTTTGGTCTTATCAATAGAACACGTTTTACTAAAGCTTATAGAATATTAGCCGTAAGATTTGCTTTAAATGTTATTGTTGACACAGAGTTGAGCAAAATATAGTGTATTGGATTTGGAATTTGCCGTTCCGCTAACGAGTTGCTACCGAGTACCGTGACGTTAAGAGGGGGTGGGTATTGACCCTAAGGCCTAACGTCACAATGACGTTTAGCGTGGCAAAATCGATATGTGAACGTTCCCTAAATCTTATTCGAAGCAACTTGGCCAACTTTTCTTCTTTTTGGGGGGTGGGGGCATTTATGCAAATAACAATATCATTGTTGCAGGCATTATTTTTCCTCTCGTCCCAACCCCCTAGAACACCTGGCTGTAATTGCACAAGCTAACGGTAGCTAGGATGGCCTATATGTAATTAGGATAATCGAAACCAGATAATCTACATATTCGATTCACTAGCAATTTCAGTGGCACAGCAAAATAGACTATATTGCAACCCTGCCATCGCAGTGCACTCTGGGATGGATATCTTAGTTTGCCATTGTTGTTGTTGGGCGGCCGTCTTGGATTTAACAATGGAAACTGAGATATCCATCACCCCAGAGTGCACTGCGATGGCAGGGTTGTGATATAGTCTATGGCCAACCATGCATGCAAAGGCCTGTGGGTAATTATAATTCTTTAAGGTAATATATATTTAAATATAGGAGTAATTGCAGAAATATTACCCCCTCCAATATGGTTTGAATTAATAATTCATTTCTCACATTTTTCATACAAAACTTGTAAAATCCTAACCCAAAAATAAAAATATACCTAACCATTTCTGACCCCAGCCATATCATTAATAGAATATTTAAATTAAATACACCTGAATTGGAGACTTTAGCATAGTTTCAAGTGATCTTTTGAGCCCGGGGGGGTACTCCCATATATGGACTATATGGGGATGATCCGCTGGACAGGGTGTTCAAGACAAAGTGTTAAAATTTTCCCTCTATAAGACAAATAACAAATTATCTATACTTGGATGTCAGTGTTTATTGTGATCTTGTATATTGAGTGTCATAACTAAATAAGTCTTCATCAAGCACTAGACTAAATAACAACACTAGATAAATACCATACCCTGTTCAAGATCTGTCGATGTGAAAATGGATACCCTGTTTAAGATCAGAACCTTGAAAAACCATAGGGTATGGAAATTTGAGTTTTTTTGTCTTAAACAGGGTAAGGGTTTCAGAGCCCCAGCGGCACACCCCTACCCAACTTTGGGTAGAGTACCCCCCCCCCCCCCACCCCAGGCTTTTGAGTGGAGGGGATATTCTGCAACTAAGTCTAACTCTAAAGGTGCATGTATGAATAATAATTGTAAGTTAAATAATGTTTATTAATTTGCTCAGCTTTTTCCAGGAAGTTCGAAGACTCAATGCACTTCCAGCCCTTGGTTTCTATGTACTAGTGTTTGTATCAATTGATGGAACACAATCAAATAGATTTGTGAATACATCAGGAGGCTGTGAAGTACAACAGGTCAGTGAAAAGTCTCAGGAAAAATACATGGATATTCAAGTTTATATATAGGAAATTGCTAAAAAGATGGGCATTAAAAAGTCAACTACATTAATTTTTTGATAAAAGTTTTTCTTACTTATTACCAGATATTCTGCTAGCCTCTTCTATGAGCCAGTTATTCTGTACTGGTACAAAATGTTTTTCAGTACAGAACAAGACTTTAATTGGCATAGAATAAGAAAGTTCAATCAAAGCACAGTCAATGTGTCCAAGTCTCAAATGCTAAATCAGACTGGACACAATTGTCTCTTCTGCGATCCTACAGGCACTTATTTGGGCTCCCTTTTAGAAAACTGTGATACAGGGCTAAAAATAATGGCCGGTCAGTCACCGGTCAAGATCTGTATTTGGGTGAAACTGCAGTAACATTTACCGGTCAAAATGACCAGCAAGGCAAAGATTTGATCGGACAAGTTTCAATTCTAGCCGGACATTGTCCGATGACCGGCCGTTATTTTTAGCCCTGTGATAGAAACTCAAATATAAAACTTTTTGCAGATGACATGCTGTACTTATAATTAGAAATATCAAATATATTATGCATTATGTAAACTCACTCCAACAAGACATTAATACTTTTTCCAGCTGGGCAAATATTTAACTGGCAAATGAACTTCAATGAAGATACCTACATGTAAGTGCAATATTATGCAAATCACTAGATCCTCACAAACCTTACCAGCCCAATATCATACATGTACATCGGGCCAATACATTATTATTTATAAATTATTACTATTATTTATTCATTTATTATTTATCCAATCATTCAATACCGCTTTTACTTCACACCCTAGCAATAATTATTAAGCCTTTATAGACAAGGTACTTATAATTTAATGTTGTTTACTTACCTAAATGTTATTGTTATTGTAAGTTAATATCTTAGTAGCATTTACAACGTATGTATAGTCAAGTATATCATTTCCAGCCTCGACTGCTTTTTAACATTCTGTATACCGGTACATGTAGTGTTTACACTTCAAGGATTGTGTAGTTCCAGCAAATATCCATACGGTTTATATTTGAAATTAATGGACAAAATATCGAAACCTCTACCACTTATAGATATATCTGGGTCTAACTTTTAGTGCCTGTGGTTCGTTTACTGTAGCCAAACAAGAACTGAAAAAAACTGCTATGAAAGCTTTATACAAGATAAGATAAGAAATGGGGGCAAGTTTTAGATTTAACGTTGAAATCTCCCTAAAACTATTTGACTCACTAATAAAACCCATTCTTCTTTACGGAAGCGACGTCTGGGGAATTGATAAAATTCTACCAGACAGTCGTAACCCGATAGAACTAGTGCAAAGTAAGTTTTGTAAACAGCTGTTAGGAGTTAGTAGGAGCGCCTCAAACTTAGCATGTAGATGCGAGCTCGGGAAGTTTAGCTTAAAATCCGATTGCCAAACTAATAGCATAAAATTCTGGGTAAGGCTTCTCGCTCTTGACAATAACTCGCTGCTCTCAAAAGCTTATAATGATAATGATACTTGGACACAAAAAATATGTAATATTTTATATAAGTACGGTTTTGGTGAAATTTGGTTACTCTGCAACTCAAATCCTGAACTCAATGTATTTCCAAAGGTATTTCTCAACAGAGCCAGAGATATTGAAAGACAAGAATGCCTCTCTAGCTTGTTTAACGACAATAGAAATAACTCTAATCAGCAAAACAAACTAAGAACCTTCCGCACCTTCAAAACAGAGGTCGCGCTAGAGGATTATCTCTTACAAATAAAGAACATAAAACACTGAATCTCACTAACTAAGTTAAGAATAAGCAATCATAATTTAATGATCGAAAAGGGGAGACATGTTCGCCCTTATATCCCCCCCGAAGAGAGGTGGTGCCCTTTTTGTACCATTGAAAAAGAAGATGAAAAACATTTTCTCACCAATTGTGGATTTTACACTGACCTAAAAAGACAATTGATTAAAGATCTGAGAGAACATAACAACCTCCAATTTCAACACCTAACTGCTGACAAACAATTTAGGCTACTTATAAATCCACCAAGAAAATTAATGAAAACTATTTCAAAATATATTTATGATTGCTTCCAAAAGAGAAAAAAGGCACTGCCTTAGATAGCTAGCTTTCCGTTTTTTATCCAGTCTATTATTATTATTATTGGACTCCCACTTATGTAAAAGTCTTTTTACAAAGTGCCAATAAACAACCGCTGTCTGTCTGACTGGAAATTCCAGAGGTGAGGGGGGGGGGGGGGGGGGGGGGTCGATCTGCCCAAATTTCCAGTGGGGAGGGGGGTTACACCAAGGCTTATATTTTCCAGAGGGTAATGCACGTAATCGTAATCGCTTGTCTTTCGATGATCATAAATTTGTGTTTTTTTTTTGTAGAATTCAAATAAATTGTCTCAAAATCTTCTATCTGTTTGTGAGTACTTTCAAAACAATCCTTTTTAAGTGCCTTTCCTTAAAGCCAAAACGATTCCTGAGAAGCGAGACATCACAGGTTGGACGTTCTTCTACTCTCACTCAAACTGGCGAGCGTTTTGCATGCAAAAACTCATTTCTGCACCGAATTGAGTGATTGAAAGCTATTGACAGTCGCTTGGGTAATTATTGTTGAAGTGTAGTACAATATTTGGTCATATAAGTCGGTCTTTCCACATCAAACATTTGAAAAAATATGACTTTACTTTGCGATCGATTTAGCATACAGTTGTAGTTAACCCCAGGCCCCATGTGCTAAGAACAGGTATCCCGCAATTAAAACTGCTTTTTATACTTGTAGCATGAGTATTAGGTTTATTATATTGTTGATTATGAACTGACTAAGTATAATTTTGTATCAAAATCATAGCTGTAATTTCTGAAGTGGTGGGGGAATCCATGTAGTAAAAGTCTGGAAATTCCAGAGGGGAGGGGCGGACAATTTGGAGGACCTTTTCGGAAGATCCAGAGGGGAGGGAGGGTCAAAGAACAAATTCCTTCAGTGGGGGGGGATGGATATTTTCTGGAACTACACATTAATAAATATGAGATGACATGATGACAAAACCAGCAGCCCTAGTTTTTCTGGTTCAAATTTCTATCAGTTAAAAATGGCATAGGCTGGTCTAGCACAATCTCTGATTACCATGTTTATTAAACGAAAGAAAAAATGCAATCTGATTGGTCAACAGCAATTTTAAAAACATAAATGATTGATTTCAGTCTTTAACCCTTTCGCACCCGAACTGGCCGTAACCGGCCAATATCAAGCATGTACCTGGAGAAAATTATTGCATCAAACCTAGACACGCTGGAAATACGATGTTGCGATATTATTTCAAGGGATGAATGACTTCAAAGCCACAGCTATAACTGGGATCGCTTGACTCTCCCACTTTGGAGAAAAACTCATTTGTTTTGGAGTTCGTTTTTCGTTTCTCCGATTTTCACCAATTTTGAGGAGCTGAAAATTGCCCTCCAAAATCCTTCCCATTCGCCCTTGAAATCAAAAGCAAACACAAAATCAGCACTCAGTCGTTACAGTACCTTCTTTAATCTTTCGAACCACCAGGTTTGTTTGCACAAAACACACATTGCGACTGTGAAGCGTGCTATTCTTAATGCTGCACTTCTCTCCACCATGTTTTTCCTGCTCCCACCTCCAATTGCATGCTGGGTAATCAACAAAAAATCACAAGGGGAACCCCCCTCTGGGACTCCTGTAGGTTTTTTTTATAAGTCTTTTACCCCTACAACCAAGAGCGGTGATTTGGACTCGAGCCGTTGCTTTAAAGTGACAAAAACACATCCTAATAGGTTGAGCAGGGGGAAAAGACAACCAACTGTAGAATTTCAAGGGTTTCAGTGAAGAATTATTTCATGTGTCCCAAAGCAGAAACACAAAAGAAAAACCCTATGAAGCCCCTCACAAGGCCTACTAAAAGCAAACCAAGTACTTTTCAGCCGTCATCAGACTTAATGATGTCCTCTAGCTCTCTTACAGTGGCTTATTTGTCCAAAATTAGAGCACATTTCATTGGAAAACCTACAGAAGAAACCATACTCACCGGCGCCGAGTCTGTAGAATTCTGCCGAATGGCATCATGGGGAAAGTTTGAGCCCTTGGTTTAAAAAGTCAGCAGTATTTAACTAGCCCGGGCTAGCCAAACTGGAACTGAGGGGGGAGGGTTGAGTTAGCACTCTGCATTTCACCCATTGAGCCCAAACACGTCCGGGTGCGAAAGGGTTAAAGTGCATTTGAGCCCAATGTTTTTAATCATTAAAATCGATTCTCCATCAAGTAAATAGTCAAGAATTGTAAAATATTTTTAATTTGAGTGTTGCGTCTATGGGTTAATATAGAGGTTTCTATTTCCAATATGCTAATTATGTGACAACATGTGAGGACTCATTTATTATACAAAAACGTGCTGGCAGAAATATACATAATTTTCTAAACATTCATGTAATATTTGGGCCTTATATATCAGTGATATTACCAAATATTTTGTATAAATCAGAAATAGTTTCATTCACAAGGAGAAAGAAGTGACCTTTTGTTCGCCTCACATGTCGTCACATAATTAGCCTATTGGAAATAGAAACCTATAACTCATAGATGCCACGCTCAAATTAAATTTTTTTTTTAAAAGTTCAACTATTTACTTGATGGAGAATCGATTTTAATGATAAAAAAATTGGGCTCATGCACTTTAACAATAAAAAAATTGTAAGTTACATAAGAAATTATAATAATTATTATTGTGTAGTTCCAGAAAATATCCATACCCCCACCCCACAGAAGAGATTTCATCTTTGACCACCCCCCCCCCCACCTCCGGCCATCCCTTCATGTAGGACGACACAAATTGCTACCAAATTGTATTGTGTGTTGCGTTCTATTGTTGTTTTGAATTGTATTGTGCTGTATTCTATTGTATTTTTGATTAAAAAATTGTGTCGTCCTACATAAAGGGATTGCCCCCCCTCCTCCCCTCTGGATCTTCCGAAATGGGCACCCAAATTGTATCCCCTCCCCTCTGGAATTTCCAGACTTTTTCCACATGGACCCCCCACCCCCTTTGGAAATTCCAGCTACGATTGTATATAAATAAAACAATTAACATGATTATGATACAATACTCATGCACAAGATACAAATAATTACTAGTATATAAAGCAGTTTTAATTGCAGAATACGTGTTCTTAGCGCATGAGGCCTAGAATTACTAGACAAAAACGATTGCAAAATCGATCGCAATGAATTCTATTTTCAAATGTTTGATGTGGAAAGACCGACTTGTATGGCCAAATATTGTATTACACTTGGATAATAATTACCCCAAATACTGCCAATAGCTTTTATTCCACTTAATTCGGTGCAGAAATGAGTTTTTGCATGCAAAACGCTCGTCAGATTGAGTGAGAGAGAAAAACAAAATGCCCGCTTTCTTATTTTGTCCATCCAGCGATGTCTTGCTCCTCAGGAATCGCTTTGACTTTAAGGAAAGGCACTTAAAATGGATTGTCTTGAAAGTACTCTCAAACAGATGAAAGATTTTGAGACAACTTTTTTGAATTCTACATAAAAAACGCAATGATCATCGAAAGACGTCAGTCACGCAGTTACGATTACATGCGTTACCCTCTGGAAAATATAAGCCTTGGTGTAACTCCCCTCCCCACTGGAAATTTGGGCAGATTGCCCCCAACCCCCCCCCCCCCCCCCCAACCCATCTGGAATTTCCAGTCCCTTCCGTGGGGGTGGGGGTATAGATATTTTCTGGAACTACACATTCAATATTTGCAGTACAAAAAACTAACTTTTTTTATGAACTACATGTATAATCCCTGGGCTGGTGATTGATAAAACCTACATGTACTAGCCAAAAGGCTAAATACCTCTCAAGCTTTACTAGCCCAGCTAAAGTAGAGATGTATCAATATAGAATCTAAACCTTTCCAGGGTCACAATTCACCTGATACTGGATTCATTTGTATTAAATATGTAAAATATACATGTCATATTATTACCTCCTTTTTGTTCCAACTAGTATACATTTTTAATGCATGTACATTAATTGTAGCTTGGGCTAGCCATCAGCCCCCTGAGTACCATCTTAGTGACTTCATGGTTCCACAAGAATACCAACCCAGTGAGGTTGATGGGTATTGTTGTCACAGGATACATGTTAATGATGATGTTGTTCTGTGCTGAGAATGACCCTTACATCCCATACAAGTTCTCATTCATGCATGGAATTTTGGGAATAGTACATGGCACCTCGTTAGCACTGTTTGCATTATCAGCAAAGACGCACCTGCAAGAGGTATAGTTCATGTATAATGTCTGGTGCTTTTCACCAAATATTACCAATTTTAGTCCAGTTTCGCATTCAAGAATTACTGCTGGATGCGATAACTACAGTACATTGTACAGGGTCTAGTTGTTCAAAGGGTAGATAAGGATATCCGGCCACTGGATAAATTCCTTTTCAAGTGGATAGGATAACTAAGCTAGGTTGGTTGACACTTACACATGTATCCACTTAATAATGATTTCTCCAGTGGATAGCATTATCCACCCTTCAAACAACCAGACCCAGATGTATAAATTTACTCATCATTATCCTCATCTTGATGTTAAATATTCATGAATACCACAACTCAATGTGCTGACTAAGACAAAGAACACTGCTTTTGTGAACAGTTGTGGATGAGGATGTATGTACAAACAGGCTCTGACTGGATGCAAGAATTAAGGAATTCTCAGTGGAACATCCAATGAATATGTGCGATTTAATTGAACAGCCTTGGAGGCAGCTGTAGTTTAAACTCTTGCTGGTTTTGTGAATACTTTACATGTACATCAGGGTGAGAGTATAATGTTGAGGAAATGCATCTCTAGTCAATTGGCACACAGCATTATGTGAAATTGGCTTATTCACGACTAGTGAAAGTGCATGTAATTTCCCTTTTAATTAAGGCTCTGACATCAAGATTATTGTCAATCAAAGAAGCGTCCATGTTGATCCCGATATGTAGGTACTGTATAGCATTTAATATGTACAAAACCCAATTAACTGCTGTTTTGATTTGACCATTGACTGTAAAGTTAATTATAAAATAACCATCAGAAATCTCTGAGCAGCTCACTGATTAAGCCATCAGAGCCAAAGGCCGAAGACATGGAACACCTCTCTGACTGTGATAGTTTTGATGAAGGTATTTTTGCGTCAGATACAGGAAGCTGTTATTGGGTCTTCCAAGTCAGAGGCTTATGTTTAAGTATTCCAACGAACTCCAGGTTGAAGTGGAATTTAGGTTTGTTTTTGAGGAGGAAGAAAAATCGGAGAACCTGGAGAAAAACTCTCAAAGCAAGGGTAACTGTAAGAATTTCGTAGACTATAGGCTCTATAAACTCAGCGTTTTATTTCTCTAAACTCTTGCAACGAAGTGATCTTGACTCTACTCTCTCGTAGACTCAACGCTTTTTGAGCCTCTCTCTCTACTCAAACCACATGCTACAATGTGTGTCAATAATCCTACGATTGTCCAATTACAGAGCGAGAAATAATCTAACAATTACAACTGTCCAATCATAAAGCGAGAACATGAGCTAATTTACATATTAGCTAAGTAAACAATGTCTGACACTCCCCCTGACCAACAGTCACACTGCTTGGTCATCAATCAGTGAGTCCCTTAATTTATAAGGTTCCTAGCTTGGGTTGCTGCTGCTCTTCGTGGTCTTCTTTGTATGGATGTGTCAGATTCTTCTGGTTGGGTGTGCAACGTATGCTGCTGTTCACCTGCATTGATTTCAAGTGGATAAATCCTTTGAACTGGTCTCCTGAGTGAGGTTACTGATCCTCTGTTTGTCAGTCACTCCTCTTACTTCGTCGTTACTCCTGATCAACTCCTTTACTACTCCAGTCTTCCACTTGCTACGACTTAGACAGTCATCATGAATAAGTACAACATCGCCAACATCGACAGTCTTATTATGCGAACTCTTCCTTCTGCAATCATGGAATTCTCTCAGGTTCAGCAGATACTCTTTCAACCATCTATTCCAAAAGTGATTCAATAATCGGTTCAAGTAACATACTCTTCTCTTTAAGGCTGACTTATCTTCCTCATCATCAGACACTTCTGTACGGGGTGGCAGGGTCGCTAAGCGTCTTCCAGTAATTAGATGAGATGGTGTTAAAGGTTCACTGATATCTGGTTCAATGTAAGTGAGTGGTCTTGAGTTCATTGTGCCTTCCACCTCTACTAGTACCGTCATGAGTTCTTCGTAGTCCAGTCTTGCATTTCCAAGAATCTTTCTTAGGCTCCTCTTCACCAGTTGTACCATTCGTTCATAAAAGCCGCCCCACCAGGGTGCTTTCTCTAGAATGAAGTTCCACTTAATTCCTTTCTCTGATTAGTAATCTTGAACACTTCGATCACTGAACAACCTCTTTAGCTCCTTATCAGCAAGTTTAAATGTCTTCGCATTGTCAGAGGTAATAGAAGAAGGAATCCCTCTTCTTGCCGTGAATCTGCGTAGGCATCTAATAAATGCATCTGTAGAAAGATTGGGAGCTAGTTCCAAGTGTAGGGCTCTTGATGATGCACATGTGAATAGGCAAATATAGGCCTTCCTCGTCTCGTTGGGTGATGATTCCGGTGGTTTCAAGTTCAGGGGTCCTGCATAATCAACACCCACATGTGTGAATGCTGCCGTCTCCATCGTTCTCACTTCTGGCAAGTCTGACCATTTCGGTGCATTGTAGGGTGTCCCTCGTAGCTTCTTGCATAGAACACATTGAAATAGGATCTTTCTTACTAACTGACGTCCTCTTGGAATCCAGTATTGGCTTCTAATTTCTGTCAGGGTCTCTTTGACTCCTTCATGGTGTATCTTCTTATGGCACTGTTCCACAATTAGTCTGGTAACACGGTGTTCTCGTGGTAGCAAGATTGGGTACCTTGCTTCTACTGGGAGTGGTGTGTTTCCTAGACGTCCTCTACATCTAATGATACCCTCTTTGTCTTTGTATAAGCCAAGTCTTTGTGATTTCTTTGTTGTTCCATCTCTCTCTGGATGTCACAGATCCAAGCTCTTTCCGCTACTGTAATGTCTTCCGCAGAGAGGTTGATATCCTCCAGTGACTCTGTGTGACTTCTGTCTATCTTGGCTCTTGTGTTAGTTTTGAACTTTAGGACAATGGCTGTGACCTTGTATAACTTCATACAACTGCTATGCTTTTCACAATCAATTATCTTAGATACATTCATCAGCTTCTGAGGTGTCTGGTTCTGGGGTGTGTGAACAAGGACAGAAGTGGAGCTCATGATATCCTCCTGGTTTGAGTCCTTCACACGAATTTCTTTCAGACAATCTTCAGAGATACTCTCCTCTTGAATAACACCGTCTAGTTTTGGGTAGTGGTCGGGTGTCTTTTTCAGCCAACTGGGTCCTTCCCACCACAAGTTATTGTCCATAAGTTCTGAGGGAAAACATCCCCTCGAGCCAACATCTGCTGGGATCTCTTTCCCCGGGCAGTGATTCCACATGTCAGTCGTGGTCAACTCTAGGATGTTGTTCACTCTGTTTTGAACAAACTGCTTGCATTCCTTTCCACCTGTTATCCAATAAAGAACTGCTTTGCTGTCGGTCCAACAGTAGCATTTGTCAATGTTCACAACAGATGTCAAGGCTTCCTTTACTGAAGTGGCGAGACGAGCTGCAATAACAGCTGCTATCAGCTCTAATCTTGGAATAGAAAAATTGGACAATGGTGCCAGTCTGGACTTGGGAGGCAACTAGAGATGTGTAGATACCACTTGGTGATTCTTGACACAGATACACGACTCCGCAATAGGCTTTCTTGGATGCATCTCCAAATGCATGTAGACTGGTTACCTTTTCTGCTTCTTTCGGCTCTGTGTTCAGATAACATCTGTTTATGGCTATCTCTTTGACCTTTGCAACATCTGACAACCACCTTTGGGTCATCCTTTATTTTCCCTCTGTGAGAGGGCTGTCCCACTCAACTTTGAGAACACAGAGTTCTTGGAAGAGAGCCTTCACAGGAATCATTATAGGCGAAATCAATCCAAGGGGGTCAAAGAGTTTAGCAGATATACGTAGTATATTCCGTTTGGTCAGTTCTAGGTTTCCTGCATATTCTGCTATCTTGTCAAGTTTCAGAACAACAGTGTCTGATTTCAGATTCCAGTTGACCCCAAGCACCTTGTGTTCTCCTTTAGTTACATCTATTTCATCCAGTCCTCCTACATAAATCTTGGCAAAGGACTCATCCTCCCTTCTGATGGCATTTGGTTGTTTGTCTAACTTGTTCTCTGTTCTATCTTGGGCGATCATCTTCATCAGTTCCTTGCTGTTCGATGCCCATTTCCTCAGGTTAAATCCTCCTGCAGCAAGGCAAGACTTCGTTGCCCGATACAACGATAGAGCTTCATCCTCATTACTTCCTCCAGAGGACCAATCATCAACATAGAATCCCTCTAGCACTCTCTCAGCAAAGGCTTGGTTTTCACCATAATATGACCTGATATGGTGGTCCAATGTTGCATTTAGCAGAAAGGGAGAACAGTTCATTCCAAAGATAACTCTGTTGAACCGATAGATCTCAACCTCTGATCTGGGTCTCGTTCATTGATATCACTGACCCATAAGAATCGCATTAGGTCTCTTTGACTGTCATCAACACTAATGTTCAAAAAAGCTTTCTCAATGTCCGCAACCAGACCAATTATGTGTGCTCTGAAGCATAACAATATATCAAGAAGTGCACGTGATAAGGCTGGTCCATTGTAGATGCAGTCATTGAGTGATGGGCTACGTGGGTTGACCTTGGCACTGGCATCATATACGACCCTCGGTTTTGCTGACACAGCATCCCTTCTTATGACTGCCTGATGTGGTAAGTAGTGCACAGATACAACTTTGTTTGTGACAGCAGTGTCTATCTTCTCGACGATTCCATTTTCTCGTTGCTCTTCCATAATCTTGTTGTATTCCTTACAAATACTCTTTTCCCTATGTAGTCGTGTCACTAGGGAGTTAAATCGTGCCAAGGCTAACTCGTAGTTGTCCGGTAGAGGTTCGTGCCTTTCTTTCATAGGTAGCTTGACACTGTATCTCCCATACTGAAATGATATGTTCTTTGAAAATGACTCATGGATTGTGTCTCCATCCCTGATTCCTATGGAATCTAAGTCCCACAGTTTGTTTACAAACTCTTGTTCAGGACCAGAATCTTCAACAGGTTCTATAGTTGCTCCAACCTTCAGTGGATACAAGGTTCACACTGGACAAACGGGTGCTCCTCTCAGAAGGGATAGGTCCAGACAACACCCATCCTAACCTTGTTTCACTTGCAACAGGTCCCTCACTCTCCCCCTGTTCTATGTTGCTGGTAAAAAAATACCAAATGTAATCAGCTCCGATTAACATGTCTATTTCCACTTCGGCGTTTCCATGGTTACTATCAGCAAGCTCAATGTCCCTTAGATGTGTAAAGCAGTGTTTTGCCTTTCAATTTCCTGGCTACCCAAGCCCCCGGACAAATATTAGTTACAACAAACGCACTCATGGTAGTCGAGAATTCTCCGTTTGTGTTTCCAACAGCGAGCTCAACATTCTCACAAACTGTCAGATCGTCGACATGATTGTTTCCAAATGTCTTTATCAATAAAGATTCTTTTCCCACTATTTCTAGACTCAGTTGTTCCTTGATGCGTTTGGTTACATAACTCCTTTGGCTCCCAGAATCAAAAATCACTCTAACCCTCACCCTAGAGTTTGAGTTTGGAGATCCAACAAATGCTTGTGCCGTTTGAAGTAAAATGCTGTCTTGAGAACTCGCGTGTAGCGTGTTGAAGCTTGTCGCTTCCTTTGCCACTGATGTCTGCGCCAGTGTATCATTTGGCGGTTTTCTCGTTTCTGGTGGCTGATTTGTTATAGACTTGTTTTCGCCGGCCACATTTGATTTCTCTCCTTCGCATAGGCTAACATGATGTCCTCCAGAACATTTATGGCACACTCCTCTTGAATCACAGCCTCTTGCGAGGTGATTCTTCTTTAAGCATTTAAAACAACGTCCTTGCTTTAGTAGTATTTGTCTTCTTGCAACTCTGTTAGTGACAACATGACAGCTGGCCGAGGTGTGTGATTGTCTACAGTACGTACAGTTAATTGCTCCCTTTCCTCCAGTCGAGAATAAAGCTGCCGCCGTTGCGGGGTTACTTTTTCTCCAAGGGACTGTCTTTTTGGTGTCCGTCTCGTTTTGTTGCGTACATGCTTGAACTCCTCCGCATCTCTCTCGGTTTTCAACTTCTTCTCTCAGTAGTGACAATAAAGGATCTAAGTCCCAGCTTCCATCTTTGATCTGTCGGCCCAAGACTAGTCTAATATCTTCAGGTATTTTGTTTACCAGAACAGGGACTAGCAGACTGCCATTGGCTGAAGTATAGGAACGTCTAGTGCTTGTAGACCTCGCACATGTGTCTATCTTATCGTATGTCTGTCGGAGCTTTTTCACATCCGTAGATGAGCTTAGGACAGGGATATTGAGTAGACTATCCATGTGGCTACTTATAATCACTTGTTTATCTCCAAATCGCCTTTCGAGTAGCCGAATCGCTGCTTCGTAGTTTGCTGAAGTTAATTGTAGACCAGCGATTGTTGAGGCAGCACTTCCTTCGACGA
Organism: Actinernus sp. WN-2022; assembly: GCA_030867875.1. Classification (NCBI taxonomy): domain Eukaryota; kingdom Metazoa; phylum Cnidaria; class Anthozoa; order Actiniaria; family Actinernidae; genus Actinernus; species Actinernus sp. WN-2022. The sequence goes on from JAOWCC010000577.1 coordinate 26,031,691, forward strand.
GACTCTTCAAGTAGTTGAATTTATCGATCTCAGTCAGCTCTTTGTTTTCGTGTACAGCACTCTTGAAACTATCCCAAAAGGACTGCCATTGGGTCGCTTCTCCGTTGAATCTTTTGAGTATCAACTTTGGCAATTTCGCTGATTTTCCAGGGTTTGAATAACTCGATGACCCGTGATTTTGCTGTGATTGCACTTTTCCCGCCGTTGCGGAATCTATTTTGACTATGACTTCATATATTTGCTCTGTACATTTTCCAGCGTCTTCAATCTCTTTCAGTATCTCGTCGTCGTCGTCTTCTTCTAAAATCTCCTCGTCTAGTGATTTCAGGGTTTCCAATCTATCTTCATTTGTTTTAGTTTCAACTCCTGCTCCTTGTTCGACTCGTAGTTTTCCAGAATCTCGTTCACGCTTCCTATGAGGTTTGTGGCATACAATCTGTGTCCTTGTCTCTGTTTCTTCTTTTTACTCGATATATCGCTTGACTTATCCGGCTCGAAGGACCATGTAAGAATTTCGTAGACTATAGGCTCTATAAACTCACCGTTTTATTTCTCTAAACTCTTGCAACGAAGTGATCTTGACTCTACTCTCTCTCGTAGACTCGACGCTTTTTGAGCCTCTCTCTCTACTCAATCCACATGCTACAATGCAACGCATCCTCGCTCTACAATTACCAATAATCAATAAATGGCAAACACGCTTGAAATACCGATTATTGGTAATTCTACGACAAATCCTAACCCGAACCATAAACCGAACCCTAACCATCGGACGAGTTCACGGGTAAACGACGGGTTCTCACTCACCTAGAGCTAGGGTTCACAGGTAAACAAGAAGAGAAGGTAAACGAGAGCAAAAATTTTTTTGAGCGCTCCTACTCGGGCTCGAACTCGTAATCGTTTGCTTGTTGTGCTTGGTAGTGCAGGCATCACGCCCACTACACTAAGCGCGTCTACCGCCGTTCGGATTTGGACAATTGTTTATCTTTATCCTTGACTGGTTTTAAGAATGTCATTGTTTAATTTGCGTTCCAGAATTAGCGATTATTGATAATTGAAGAGCAAAAGCCAATTACTGGTTATTGGTAATTGTAGAGCGAGGATATGTTGCACAATGTGTGTCAATAATCCTACGATTGCCCAATCACAGAGCGAGAAATAATCTAACAATTACAACTGTCCAATCATAAAGCGAGAACATGAGCTAATTTACATATTAGCTAAATAAACAATGTCTGACAGTAACATACCAACAAACTTTACTCACATATGACGCCGGGTCCAGGAATCGAACCTCGGGCCACAGAGACAAGAGGCGAGGTTGATCAAGTAATAAAAAAAGTTACCCCCTTAACATTTTGTTGTTATTTTATCAACATAATAATAATAATAATTTTTCATGTCTTAAATTTGAGGAAATGATTTTTTTTTAATCATAAGGAATACGATTACTAATTATATTGGCCCTTCCACCTGGCATAAAAAAAAGGAAATAAGATTAATGGTTAAATTAATTAAGCTATTTAATGGTTCTTTTTAAACCTCCAAATATGTTACCACCCATTTAACTGGCTTATAACTTTTTTCTTTCTGTTTCTCAGATGACGATATCAAATCTGGTGTATTCTATCAACTTGTGCTGTGTGGTGTGTCTACCAGTCATCTTCATTGTGACAGGAGAACTGAATATTGTGCTTTCTGATATCCTCCCAGGGAGGGTGGAAGTTGTAGTGCCTCTCACTGGTGTTGTATTAATGGTGGGTAGAAATAATATATGAAATGAACCAGTCTTCAGCTCATAGCATTATTATCTAAGTTGCTCAAAACCTTCCATAAATATTGATACATTTGGTGCATGCCACAAGCATTTTTCCTTTTATTTGCAACTAATACTAGGTACCTATTGACTAAGTGGAAGGGCCGGATGGGAAAATATTTGGCTTGAGGTCATGACGTACGGACTGAGCTGTGCTCGGTCCGTACAAAATGACCGAGAGCCAAATATTTTCCCGTCTGGCCCGACCTAACTCGGTCAATAGTTTTTTTTGTCATATGACCATATTTTCTGTAGAACAAACTGCAAAACAGCAAGAAAAAATTGTACAGGGCCGGAGGGCTTTTTCTGGCCCACTCACGCCATACACGTCCGGCCCTCATCACATGACTTTTGTAAATGGTTTTGAAAGGAAAGCGTGCGCGGTGCTATATGGGTCATATGATAAAGTTGTGTATGTTTACGAGTTATGTGTATTTTGGTTAGCCTTAGAAATTAAGCCAAAATGCGAATGATGAGTAAAAATACACAATTCAGAATGAGTTTAGCCTTGGCTAGCAAAAACAAAGGATTGCCTTGTTTTGAATCCAAGATGGCCACCAGTCCCCTGGGCATCGCTGACATGGCTGCATTATTGGCAAAATGGTGATACCTATCTTGAAGTCCCAGAAATAATAAAGTGATTTAAAAATAGATTATGATACATTTCTTTCCTTTATGATACAATGTATGTTATGATATGTAAAGTTCCTGTTACTACCTTTACTCCCCAGCACTAGTCCTATATCTTATTCATGTCACCGTACTTACTGATATTTTCCCTTACTAAGCAGAGAGCATTGGCTTAATTGTATATGTATAAACATGAACTGATTTATACTTGTATATTTCCTTTTTGTGTGTCCTGCCTCCCGCCTGTAATAGTTTTTAACTAACTGCGGGTTTGGCAAGTTAATTGTTAAAACATATGAATAATATTGATTGATTGATTGATTGGCAAAGAGGTCTATTGGGTCTATTTATTTGTATAATTTTCATAATTCCACACTGTAGTCACTGTGAGTATTTGGTTTTAAATGTTGTCTCCACAGGCAGTGTTGCGGTTCCTTAATCAGGCAGCAAGCCTATACCTTATTCAGACCACCTCTCCCCTACTTTACATTACCACTAGATGCTTCACCTGGATTCCCATCACACTGGCTATTACATTCACTTTCAAAATGGAACTCCTGGTGTCTTCATTCCAAGCATTCTGGATTGCTGTTGCTGTCTTTCTAGCTGTCTTATTTGATGAACTCTTATAAATATTAGTTCATCTCTTGATCATCAAGCGTTTGCTGTATGAGATGAAAGCTATAACTTAAAGAGAATAGAGGATCTGAATTTCTAACGAGACCTGAAACAACCATAGAGGCTGATCAAAGTCAGGACCCGGCTAATTCACAGATCGAATTGGAATTTAGCGTGTTGGTTTTTGTGGATGAAGGAAAACCGGAGGACCTAGCCTGCGTCGCATCCGAACTGAACCTCGGGTTTGGATGCGACGCAAGCTACGGAGGACCCTAACAAATAAAATCCTTGGAGCAAGGGCGATATACCAACAAACTCAACTTGCATTCGGCGCCATGATGAGGCTTCCAGATCCTGACTGGTTAATTTGAATATCGATAAATGTTTATCAACAATTCAGTAATTGATTCGGCGAGAAAAGGATCATCGTAAGACTGACAAGCTGCCATTCTAACATGGTACAACCCATAGTTTCACATTTCACCAGTAGTGCTCCTCTCATTTTAATTGATACTTAAAGGGGCACTGTCAACCGAAGTTGAACCTTACAGGGTTTAAAAAAAATAAAACAACAAAAATAACAGCTTTCGATAGAGATGGCAAAGATTAAAGTGGTTACAAAAGCGTATTCCAGAAAGTCGAGTTTCGGTTACAGTGAACCGATTTCAGTCAAGTGGCTCAAGAAGTATTTTTCATCCACTTGAATCTTTACCATCCTTCATCAAAAATTTCTCAAATTTTCTCCAGTATCCCTGGAAAGCATTCTCTGCTAATCTGAGTAGTTATTATTGTCTTGCGGTACGAGAACGTTTCTTATTTGGGGTTGACATTCCCCCTTTAAACCACATAGAAACTGTACAAAGGCACAATGAGTTAGTTATTTATTACATTTGAAATATATATTTACAATTAATCAGATGGTTCAGAATAGGAAATTTCTCTAGATACTGTTTTTTCGTCTGTCCAGAAATACATGCACCAGGTGAGCGTTGCACCCAGCTAGCCTAGTCCCGGCCCAGGCATTCCCTGTGGTTTGTGACGTCACGGCTGATCTGTGACAATCTGATTGGCTACGCAATCATCATCTAACGATCATTAGCATAACCAGGCCACCGACAAACTCGCAATCTGATTGGCTACGCAGTCATCATCTATCGATCATTAGCATAACCAAGCCACCGACAAACTCGCAATCTGATTGGCTACGCAGTCATCATCTATCGATCATTAGCATAACCAAGCCACCGACAAACTCGCAATCTGATTGGCTACGCAGTCATCATCTAACGATCATTAGCATAACCAGGCCACCGACAAACTCGCAATCTGATTGGCTACGCAGTCATCTATCGATCATTAGTATAACCAGGCCACCGACAAACTCGCAATCTGATTGGCTACGCAGTCATCATCTATAGATCATTAGCATAACCAAGCCACCGACAAACTCGCAATCTGATTGGCTACGCAGTCATCATCTATCGATGATTAGCATAACCAGGCCACCGACAAACTCGCAATCTGATTGGCTACGCAGTCATCATCTAACGATCATTAGCATAACCAGGCCACCGACAAACTCGCAATCTGATTGGCTACGCAGTCATAGTCTATCGACGGCAACTAGTAACTGGCCTATTTTCCAACGGTTTTCTCTATGTAAAGCGAGAATGAACTAAAATGAAGATAACCGTAGTTTGGTTATGCTAAAACAATTAGACTTCTCGCTCTTGGTTTTAACTACAGCTGATATTCCCTCGATACACACTATTGCTTATTATAGTTCAACACAAAATTTTGGCGCACGCTCATTGGCCAAAAGCGACCACGTGACGTGATATTCGTTTTACGACGAAATTTGATCATTTCTTTTGCCACTTTTTTGTATTCCATAAGAACAAACAGTGGCAGAAATATCCAAATCAGTGAAAAAAGTTTGCAAAGGAGCCAATTAGACCACACATTTTAAAGAGAGTTTACCGTCAAAATCACGTCCGCCATTACGCGAATCCGTTCCCGTGGGCGAGGAATGCCTAGTCATTTTTTAGCGTATGTGACGTCATACACTTAACGCATCGTTCTCAAGTTGCTTCGAACCCATACATTTCTTCTTATATCACAGGCCAAACCCCGGGGCTAACCATCCTCCCATTTTGTGTATTTGTCACTGATGTTTTAATAATCCATCATTTCTTAGCAAATTGTGAAATAAAATACCTTTCGACTTGATTCTGCTGTATATGTGTTGATTTAGCGCGCGCTCATAATACAGCTCGGGCTTCCTGTGGCTCATCTCGCCAAATACATAAAAATACACAAGGCAGGCAACTAAATTCATCGCCGACAAGCGAGACGCGCGAGAATTTTGCCGAAAAACGAAAACTTCCAGGTTCCTGCTACCTCCCCAACATTCAAAATGTTGAAGAACAATAGATATCAGCATGGATCATAAAAAGACTGGATTGGAAACTACAGGTCACGTGGGGGTGTTTCCGGTTTGCTGATTGGCTGATACTCTACTTCAACATGGCTCGATCATAGTGGAAAATCGTGACGTGAGTGGTGTAGGTAAAGGTTTTTCGCTGTTTCTTTGCCTTTACTTCTGGGCCCGGTTCCTGAAAGCCAGATTAGCGCTAATCCAGAGTTAATTACCATGACAACTAAAATGTTTTGTTGAGAGTTATGCACTAGTCAAAGTAAACCCCCAACCCGGGACAGGGTGCGGCAAATGTGGGGCAAGCGATCGCTTTTGACACGGTAGAGTGCCCCAGAGGGTGGGGGAAAATCGGTTATTTGATGCCCCACTATGGAGTGTGGGGGAACTGTGGGGCCAAAATGTGGCGGGGAATTGTTCATAGAAGACAGTCCAGGCCACTGCAGACTTCTCTGTTCTACTTCCGTGTATAGTTCAGGACGAATTTCAGCAATACTGTCACGTTGTTTGGCTTCTTCTGTGTTCAATCTCATTAGTACACGTAGATCAAGACCCTATTGCTGGCTTTCACTCAATCCCCAGAGATTCCAATGACAAAGGGCATGGCGGCCATGTTGGTGTACCTAACAAAAGAAGCTAACGAGGAATCTATTGTTAAAGGTACACCAACATGGCGGCCATGACGTCACGTGAAAGCCAGCAATTGAGCAATAAAAGACAACCCAGACCACTGCAAGCTAAAATGTGTGAAGTTTGTAAAACAAAAATGACTTATTTTTAGTGATTTGTCCCCTGGGGTGGGGGCATTTGCCTGCATTTACTGTCCGCAATAGGTGGGGCATTTTCTGTTTTTTGCTTTTCCTGTGAGGCAAAATCCCCACCCTATCCCGGGTTGGGGGGTGGGGGTTTACTTTGACTAGTGCATTAATCGAGGATTAGCGCTAATCGGGCTTTCAGGAACCGGGCCCTGTTCTTTCGGTCGTGTTTTAGTGCTCTTCTCACTTTTAAGTAACAATGTTTTCTTTTTCCGTTGTTTTACGACGATTCCAACCCGAAGCCACATGGGAAACTTCAAGGTAAGCCCATCTTGTTGTTGTTTACTTTCATTTTATTCTGTTTTGGAGAAAATCGCATCCCAAAAACGGGCCTTTTTAGGGCCAAATTTGGAAGAATGTTGTGTATTTTGGGACACAAATATTTGTTAGTTTTTCACGTAGTCGTTCAAATTCTCCTATACTTGATTGTATTTGCATCAAATTGTGGCTTAGACATAGTTTTACGAGTTAGGGTCGTAATTTGAAGCTGCAAATTATGTACCAACATGGTGACTTTTGAGGATAGTGGTGTAGCTTATGTCAAGGTTGTTATACGGAACAAAATGTCAATGTCACTTAATTTTATCCATGCACTTAGACATATGTCAAGATGGTTGAGAGAAAGTTAAGGCACCAGGGATGCCCCAGTGAATCTACTGCAGATCGAGATTACCTCCTTGTGGTCTGCCACTATTCTTATGTCTTCACAGTTCTATATGAAATGATGGTGTACTTATAATAACCAGTGGAACTTAATTGCATGCCAAACATTCAGAACTCTTCCTTATGTTCCATATTACATGTACATGTATTAAAAGAAGTAGTCTACATCAGTACATGCAAATTTTACAGTTACTCTATTGCCTTAGGGTTATTTATTTTTTCATATCATGACTCCATGATTCAAAATGTGTTATACTTTATATGGACCATTCATTACTTATGAGAAATTATAAAAATAGAGATGACATTAAAATTTCGAGATTCACTCCTCATGGAAAAGAATCCCCAAAATTAAGCTACAATACTATAACCTAATTGAGATTTTGAGACGCCGATACCGAATTATATTGCCGGCCAGTTGGGAGAAAATATATTCCGTATTGGGCGGAGTCGCACAGCGACGAAGCCCAATACGAAGAATATATTTTCTTCCAACGCCGGCAATATAATTCGGTATCGGCGTCTCAAAATCTCAATTAGTTTTGTATCACGATTCAACAATTAAGAAGAGACCCAGGTTGAGAATCTTGTCAAGATCTTGTAAGATCTTTTACCTGGAAAGAATCTTGCCAAGATCTTACTAAATCTTGGTAAGATCTTGCATAATCTTACAAAAATATTTTGTCCTAAAACGTTTTTAATCTTGGCAAGATCTTACTAAGATCTTATAAGAACTTCTAAGATCTTACTAGATCTTGGAAAGATCTTCTAAAGATCTTGAAATATTTTCTTGTAAGATCTTATCAAGATCTTACAAGATCTTGGAAAGATCTTATAAGGATCTTACAAGATCTTGAAATTATGTTTTGTTGATCTTACCAAGATCTTACCAAGATCTTACAAGATCTTGGAAAGATTCTCTAAAGATCTTGCAAGATCTTATCAAGATCTTATCAAGATCTTGGAAAGATCCTCTAAAGATCTTACAAGATCTTGAAATATTTTCTTGTATGATCTTATCAAGATCTATCAAGATCTTACAAGATCTTGGAAAGATCTTATAAAGATCTTACAAGATCTTGAAATCATGTTTTGTAAGATCTAACCAATATCTTATCAAGATCTTATCACAATCTTACAAGATCTTGGAAAGATCCTCTAAAGATCTAGCAAGATCTTAATCAAGATCTTGGAAAGATCCTCTAGAGATCTTACAAGATTTAGACTTTATCAAGATCTTACAAGATTTTGGATAGATTCTCTAAACTTCTTGCAAGATATTATCAAGATCTTACATGATCTTGCTGATACCTTCACTCTATTTATGTTAAAATCTAAACCTAACTCATGGTGCCAATGATCCGAGACTTACTGACTAGAAATTTCAAAGATCCTGGCACTCTTGGAATGAGCAAGCTCCCACTACAAACACGGTAATTTTCTAGTTAAATATTTTTTTATGATGTGATAAACTGTATTTGTGCTGAATTTACTGATGGTAATACCTGGTGATACTAGTAGAGTGGAGTAAAATTTGGTCTGAAATCATAGTACGAGAGTTTAGCGATCGTGCGACATATATTTTTGTAAACAAACTTCCCGCGAGTCTCAATCTTCAAGATATTTTTCTTCCGGTTCGTTTATCGGAAGCTGCCAAAAACTACTTCATCGGGGTGGTGTGTCAAGTTGCATACAGCCTATACGAGGGAGATTAGGAGAAATATGTGAGCTGTCCATTTCTTCGCAGGGGACTCTAGACGGGAGATCATTCGACAGTTTGATTTAAAAAATTTGAATGCGATGACCGTTATAAATCCTTATGATGGCTCATATCTGTCCCGATCATAGAGAGAAAAGAAAATCGCCGAAAATCTGGACCAGTTTGACGGTTTCTAGGAAGCTTTTGCGAGTGTTTACCACTCGATATCGCCGTGAATTTCCACCAAAAACTTAGCTCATTTATTGTTCTTCAACATTTTGAATGTTGGGGAGGTAGCAGGAACCTGGAAGTTTTCGTTTTTCGGCAAAATTCTCGCGCGTCTCGCTTGTCGGCGATGAATTTAGTTTCCTGCCTTGTGTATTTTTATGTAGTTGGCGAGATGAGCCACAGGAAGCCCGAGCTGTATTATGAGCGCGCGCCAAATCAACACATATACAGCAGAATCAAGTCAAAAGGTATTTTATTTCACAATTTGCTAAGAAATGATGGATTATTAAAACATCAGTGACAAATACACAAAATGGGAGGATGGTTAGCCTGTGCTTATATTGTCTACAAACTCACACTGCGAATTTTGCTGTGGTTTAGTAAATAACGGCCTAAAATCTGCATCAGATTCTTCAGAACATAGTAATGTGTCTTTCTGTTTACATTTATTGCCGGATGTTGATGATTTAGGGAGAGCACAGGCTTCCCTAGGCTCGGTTTCAGCCGTCGGGGTGTCGTTTCTCCAAAGCCTCCCCCCACTAACGGCTGGGCGCGCGGTCAACACACCGTGTCCGTGACGTCACCTGATTAAAATTCAATATTATTCAATTTGCGTGTTTTGACAAGAAAAGCCGTTTACCCTTGCACGACTGTAGCGTAGGCTCTAAACTTTCAAAACACACTGGAACTCTAAACTAAAACTCCAAGTGTGAAATGAATTCTCAAGGACAAACGCCATTTAAAATTATTAAGAAACTAGGCTGCATTATTTGTTACTCTGTAATATTAGTGCCGCTCTAGACACCTCGCTGACAGAAATTAAAAGCCGAAAACAGGGGTAAAGTTCAGATATTATCTCGGAACTATTCCGAGCTAGAGTCGAGTATTCCCGCTCAGCACTTGTGTAGAGTATGTTTTGGAGACCTTAAAAAATGCACAAACTTAGTACATAGGACTTAAAGAATTGTAAAACTCGTTTGATGCAACGATTTTCAAGTGAACTGTGATCGCAGAGTAAACGTGGCCTCAGTCAGACGCGATTTCCTCTCTTATAACTCTTTTAATATGGAGTCGTCCGTCTTTTCTTCTCCAATAAAGGCAGCACTTATTTTCTTTGAAGTAAAAATGGCTACCTGGTCTTGCATAGGCAAAGAAATGACTGAACATTTACGGGTTTCGCGACCTTCGAGCTCGGTACAACAAGCGACGGTTTCCCAAGTGACTTTCCAAAACCGGTGCATACTGACACAGTGTCTTCACCCAAAACTAACTCTCTTATTGCTTCCTTGTGTGAATCCTTGAAGTATTCGAAAGCAAACTTTTCCAAAGCAAATTTAAACGCATTTTGGAACAGCAATCCAAAGCTTCTGCCTTCTGGCCCGGCTTTGAAAAGTTTACAATATAAATTATGCAAATACGTTCAGCGACAGGATTTGAGTGGCAAGATTTTGATTGGCTAAAAACCGACAATGCCTCAGCTCGCGCGCCCAACCGTCAGTGGGGAGAGGATCGCGGGCTCACCGAAACCCCCACGGCTGGAAACCGATATTTCCCGCTTATTAGTCTGTTGGGTTACCTGTGGTTTATCGATTAGTTTCATAACGATCTCAGAAGAGTTTAAATAATTGCTTCGTGTGAATTCTCTTTTCCGATTCCTACGAAATGAATCTTCAATAATAAAAGATTGATACTTAAAGGGGCCGTCTCACCCACAGTGCTTAGCATGCTTTTGTTATTGTTTATATCCAGGACTTTGACCCCTTGTTCACGGCGGGAACCTCACGAACTAAGCATTCTTTATGTTGGTGACATGATAATTTTGATTTGAACATGGATGACCTTGATGAAACTAATAGTACCTTACAAGTTGAATGTGAAGTCAACAAAGTGTTATACAGCAGTACTTGGCTGTACTGTAACATTTCAACTGCTCACCCGTCGCTGAGAACACTCTCTCCGGGTAATACTAATAATTATGAAAGCGAGATGTTTCTCTAGGGTTTCTCTCCTCGGTTTTATTTTTACTTGCAGAGAGAGAAAGAGAGAGAAAGAGAGAGATCTGCTAGCAGGCAATCTCGTTGCTGGCTGTACCAGAGAACCAGTTCAAGAGAGAACAGTGAACGAATTACAGTTCGTTTCAATGGGAAATTATTATCAAGGCCTACCCCGGGTCCTAAAGTTGCCGTAATTTTGGGTAACTTAAGGCGACTTTAGGCGACTTAAGCAAAATCGAGGTAAAAAATGTGGAAACTTAAGGCGACTTGATGCGATTTAAGGCAACTTTAGGCAATTTTGGGCGACTTAAGGCAACTTAAGGCAACTTAAGGCCAACTTAAGGCCAACTTAAGGCCAACTTAAGGCAACTTAAGGCAACTTAAGGCAACTTAAGGCAACTTAAGGCAACTTAAGGCAACTTAAGGCGACTTAAGGCGACTTAAGGCAACTTTAGGACCCGGGGTAGGCCTATTATCACGGCGGCTCTGTTGTCAAATTTCGTGCGAGTATAAACTTTGATCAATCCGGTGGATCCGAAAATCTCGGCGAAATCACTGTGTGAAAGACCTTCGAAACCAGAGAGAGACCTATTTCCACAAGTTAAACGCCGAAGCCCTCAAAATGATTTTAGGAAATTGCTCAATTCTTTTCTGGTCGACCAAACGGAGTTTCGTTGCCTATAATATTTTGTTGACTATAATCAAGGGCACCCAACGATGTTTTCGGTTAAAAAGCTGTTCGGGAGAGTAAGTTAGCCTAAAACTTTCGGATTTGAAAAAATTGTCCCTAGAAAATTGTTTTCTGAAATACTGGCTAGAAAAAAATTGTTTTCAATCCCTAGAAAATTATAGAAGAAAAAGGAGACTAAAAGGTTTTCCCTAAAATATTCGTACGTCCCAATTCGTCTGATCAATAGAGTCAGAACAGGAAAAAAAGAATCCCTAAAAAATTCATCCCTCCACAAAACTTTGCAACATGAAGTTACTTGGGCTAGAAAATTCTTATGTTCTAGACTACTAACAAATTCATAGGCCGGGAATATTTTGCCATAGTATTTTCGGTTGACACGATTTCCACCTAGAAAATCCGAACCGCTAATAGCTTTCTAGAATACGTAAAAAGACATAGTAGGCGCCTTAAAATGGCTAGATAAGCTGCAGACAACTGGTTTCAAACGAATTTCAAAAAGTACTCGTTGGGTGCCCTTGTATAATATTTACCGCTCACCCGTCGCTTCCGAACCCTGCCATCAGTACTATAAACAGAGAATACTAATAATTATGAAAAGAGAGGTTTCTCCCCTCGGTTTTATTTTCCCTGCAGAGAGAGAGAGAGATCATCTGCAAGCAGGCAATCTAGTTGCTGGTGCGAGAGAACCAGATCAAGAGAACAGTGAACGAATAACAGCTCGCTTGAATAGGAAATTATTATCATGCACGCAGTCTCGGCGGCTTTGCCGTTTGTCAAATTTTGTGCGAGTATAAACTTCAAATGATCAACCCGGTGAATCCGAAAATCTCGGCAAAATCACTGTCTAAAAGCCCGAATTCCGCCCTTCGAAACCAGAGAGAGACCTGTTTCCACAAGTTAAACGCCAAAGCCCTGAAAATTATTTTAGGAAACTGTTCTTCAAGTGGAGTTTTGTTGCAGGCCACGGTGTCCAAAAACCCAAATCGGCACAAAGATAGTAGATACTCGAATAAGCGCTAATATATATTTACATATACATATCTTGGAAATCGTGGACACAAACGGACAATTGTTTCCTTTGGCATCCATCAGAGAACTACGGCCACCTGAAATAAAACTAAAATTTGCATGACCAAATAATTTAAAATACTTAAATAAGAGGCTCAATAGGAAGAGCAATAAAAAAGGTTCAACCTAGTATGATTTTGTTGACGATAGCTGGAAGGATGGCAGTGATGTAGAGAAGATTAAAACCACTACCATAAAACTCTGGATTTCGATGGCATCGAAAATGGCCGCTATGCTATGTGAGCACGCTAAGCACTGTGGGTGAGACGGCCCCTTTAATGAAGTTGTGTGAGTGGTTTTTTGGCGATTTGGGGCCTTCTAAAGCAGTTTATTAGGCCTCGAGGTTTTGACGGTTGGCCGCGTGTCTACTAAACACGGCTTACTGTATTTTGCGAAACGAAACGGCGAAATTGCGAAATTGCGAAATTGCGAAATTGCGAAATCATAAATAAAATATAAAAGAGATAAAGAGAGTCTATTCAGTTAGAGCCAGGAGAATCGAACAGCCGTAAACTCGAGGAGTGCGTACATTCTATTGACTCATGTACTGGAAAATATTGTGTACACCTTGAAACATATGGATTGATAACCTGCTATGGTGTATTGTTCAACAGAAATTTTCAAACGGGAGATTTCATGCAGTTTGGACACCGTAGTGTAGCTTGGTTTGACGGTGTATAGTAGCGCGGTCATATGGTTCGGTCCTTGGACCTCTATTATTTATCATTTTTATTAATGACCTTCCTCTGAGTATTCAACGCAGTAAAGTAGTTTTATATGCAGATGATACAGCTATATTCTTTGCTCACAAGGATATACAGCTAATTGAATCCGTCTTACAAGCTGAACTTGACAATCTTAATACCTGGTTTAGTGCTAATGATCTCATCGTAAATTGTAAGAAAACTAACGTAATGCTTCTTGGGACTAGCCAGCGGCTAGCACGATCCAAAAAGCCATGTTTATCTTCGTCGGGAGTCATACTCCAACATTCAGAGTCCGTTAAATATTTAGGTTTATGTTTTGATTCTAAGCTTAACTGGCACGAACACATCGATGCATTATCAGCTAGAGTATCATGCAGATTAGGGCTCCTTAGGAGAATCAGGAAATATGTTAGTGTAGACACCTGTAAACATCTTCATTGTACACTAGTCCAACCATTATTAGAATATTGTGACATCATCTGGTCTAATGCTGATCAGACAAGTCTTAATAGACTCCTTAGGCTGCAAAAGAGAGCAGCACGCATAATATTGATGAAGAAGACACGCGAGGAACGTACAGTGAATCTATTTAGAGAGCTAGGCTGGGTTCCATTAAACCAGCGTTGGGACTTCCATAAATGTCTCACCGTTTTTAAATGTTTAAATAATTTATGTCCACCGTATCTCCAAAATCTATTTCACCGTAATTCTGATGTACATAATTATAATACTAGAAACCGTAATAACATCCATTTAGTCAAAATTTCATCTAATTCTGGCTATAGATCATTTACTTTCTCTGCAGCTAAACTCTTTAATAGTCTAGACAGCTATATAAAGAATGCTCCAACTATCAAGAGTTTTGTAAATAATTACTGGAATAACCCTATCTGTAATTAGTTAATGCTGCTACTACATGTATAGTACATCAAGTATATTTAAATTAGGGTAATTACTATCAAGTATATTTTAATCAGTGTAATTACCATCTATGTGAATACTTATATTAGCGTAATTATTATATATTATCAATTATTGTAAACTTATTTTAGTTTTTAAACACAGCTTCAATGGAAATCAGTGTAAACTGTTTGAATTCTGTGTATAATAAAGTTTATTATTATTATTATTATTATGAGTTTGCTCTTCGCGCTCATATGAGTTTGCTCTACGCGCTCTACGCGCTCTACGTGCTCTTTTGCATTTGATAATTACTTCTAGAGCTTCATATGAATGGCACTTGGTCACAAGACTATCCTCTTTCGGATCCCCCGGTTATTTTCGACATTAGGGATTTATTCTTGGAGCCGTTCGTACAGTTTACATATGGTCTACTTGCATGGGGAAACACTTACCCAACATCACTACAAAAGCTATCTATTATTCAAAAGAAATCCATTCGTATTATTACATTTTCAAAGTTTGATGCACATACAAGCCCCCTTTTCAAGAAATTAAATATTTTAAAGCTAGCAGATCTGATATTCTTGCTTTCAGTTACGTTTATGTTTGATTATCATAATAATAATATCCCAACTTCTTTCTCGGAATTCTTCACTCTAGTCAATAGAATCCATGAGCATAATACTAGATTAGCTTCAAAATCAACATATTTTATACCAACTGTTCGAACAAACTATGGTAAATTCAGTTTAAGATATAAAGGTGCTGTAATCTGGAACTCACTTTCCGAAGAAAATAGGACAATTCAGTCAAGGAAACTCTTCAAATCTAGACTCCAAAAACAGCTCATAGAGAATTACTAATTTCATTATATTTATTTTCCCTTATATCCATCTTCTCTTCTAAATCTTGTATTTGCATCTCCCCATCTCCCTCCCCAAGATACCCGTGTGTAGTTTCATCGTCATTTAGTGCTTAGTATTATTGATGTCAAGTGTGATAATATACAATTGTGTCGTATGTTATATATATATTTCTTCATGTTTCCTTTCTTTTTTTTGTTTTTTTGTTTTGTTTTTCGTTATCTAGTTCGACCCATATTATACTGTCTATAAAAATATATTTCGAGATACCAGACTCGATTAGTTTTCTTCTAAGCTACTTCTGGTATCCCAATACTCTAACTATGGCAATCACATTTATTAATTACACTCCATGTAAATACAGAGTATGAATAAAGACTTGTTGTTGTTGTCAAGATGTGTCGAAAGTAGAAACGTTCACTACGTCTTGTCACCAAAGTGCGTCATAGTAGTTCGATGTATTGACCGTCTTATGTAGTCGATAATAACTTCTATAGCTTCATATGTATGTCATTTGGTCACAAGGCTATCGTGTTGGAGTTCGTGAGATTATTTTGCCAGAAAATAAAGGTTTTATCTAAGTTTTCGTACAGTCTTTGCACTCGGTTCGCAAAATTTTAGCCTCGTTTCCATGCCGTAGATATGTATTTCTTAGTTATGCCTTTTGGACATGAAATAATTTTCCAAATGGCACCATGTTTTTATTTCTACATGTTTAATAACACAGTTCTCTGCTGTAAAAAAAATATAACATTCTGTGAAATGTTTCCTGTCTTAAAGTCTTAAAGTTTGGGAACGTAACACAAGCACACACACAGATTAACATGTGCTGATTGCTATTGTGCAGTCAAAAGGGGGTGAACGATTTTTGATAGTTTGATTACATATGTAATCTAGTGGCAATACCATTTATGTACATGGGAATGCTAATAAAATATTGTATTGTAAATATTGTATTGCTTTGTTCTAAAACAATCTATTTCCAAAGATCAAGTGACAGTAAATAAAGTCCATAATTGACCAATGTCACTCCGAATCTGAAGTAATCTTAATGGAAATATTACAGCTATGGCCTAGATATTCTGGACGCATGAACTAGACATGCAACATACATTCTGATGAAATTTTCGTGAAGATTGTCGTTCCAGAAGCAAAGTAAGACTTCTTGGAAATTGATTTTAAGGCAAAAATGGCCCCCAAAACTGTGATGATACATATAATGCCAGTTGGTTTATAGTTTAAGCACACTCAATAATTGCTCATTTGTCTTGATATTGCACAGAAAGTGAACTCAGGTATTCCGCGTCATTTCTGTGCATCGAAACCATCCATCAAAACAACAGGGAAGATATTGGCTTTTCAAATCTGTGAGGTACAGGATAATTATATACAGATTCAGACCGAAAAAGTGTGCATGCGTGTGCAGGTGTGTGTGCTTGTGTTACGTTCCCAAACTTTAAGACTTTAAGACAGGAAGCATTTCACAGAATGTTATATTTTTTTTACAGCAGAGAACTGTGTTATTAAACATGTAGAAATAAAACATGGTGCCATTTGGAAAATTATTTCATGTCCAAAGGGCATAACTAAGAAATACATATCTACGGCATGGAAACGAGCCTAAAATTTTGCGAACCGAGTGCAAAGACTGTACGAAAACTTAGATAAAACCTTTATTTTCTGGCAAAATAATCTCACGAACTCCAACACGATAGCCTTGTGACCAAATGACATACATATGAAGCTATAGAAGTTATTATCGACTACATAAGAGTCAATACATTAGAATACATCGAACTACTATGACGCACTTTGGTGACCTGAAGACGTAGTGAACGTTTCTACTTTCGACACATCTTCGCTAACTGTACGAACGGCTCCAAGAATAAATCCCTAATGTCGAAAATAACCGGGGGATCCGAAAGAGGATAGTCTTGTGACCAAGTGCCATTCATATGAAGCTCTAGAAGTAATTATCAAATGCAAAAGAGCACGTAGAGCGCGTAGAGCAAACTCATATGAGCGCGAAGAGCAAACTCATATGACCGCGCTACTATACACCGTCAAACCAAGCTACACTACGGTGTCCAAACTGCATGAAATCTCCCGTTTGAAAATTTCTGGTGAACAATACACCATAGCAGGTTATCAATCCATATGTTTCAAGGTGTACACAATATTTTCCAGTACATGAGTCAATACTGAGAATGTACGCACTCCTCGAGTTTACGGCTGTTCGATTCTCCTGGCTCTAACTGAATAGACTCTCTTGATCTCTTTTATATT
This sequence comes from Actinernus sp. WN-2022, assembly GCA_030867875.1. NCBI lineage: Eukaryota > Metazoa > Cnidaria > Anthozoa > Actiniaria > Actinernidae > Actinernus > Actinernus sp. WN-2022. The sequence continues at coordinate 26,049,106 of JAOWCC010000577.1, forward strand.
TTATTTATGATTTCGCAATTTCGCAATTTCGCAAAGCCGTTTCGTTTCGCAAAATACAGTAAGCCACTAAACACAAGGTATGCAGCTTCGAGGCGCTTTTCATCGATGTCACCTCACTCGAACCCTGCTAGCAGAGGTTCTTTTCTCTTACCCTCTCTCCGAGGTTCTTTTCTCTTACCCTCTCTCCACTAACGAGGGAGAAAAGAACCTCTGCCACGATCCGAACGGTTCTTTAGATCTCGCCGGCTCCAGCTTTTTGGAGGTAAGTCACAGGGTGTCTAGATAACGAAGGCCTAGAAAACGAAGACCCTAGTCAGTATCTAGGGGGGTCTTCGTTTTTCGGGTCTTCGTTTTTCGGGTCTTCGTTACCTAGGGTCTTCGTTTTTCGGGTCTTCGTTATCTGAGGGTCTTCGTTTTTCGGGTCTTCGTTATCTAGGGTCTTTGTTTTTCTGGTCTTCGTTATCTAGGGTCTTTGTTTTTAGATCTTCGTTATCTAGGGGGTCTTCGTTTTCGGGGTCTTCGTTTTCGGGTCTTCGTTATCTAGGGTCTTTGTTTTTAGATCTTCGTTATCTAGGGGGGTCTTCGTTTTTAGGTCTTCGTTATCTAGGGGGTCTTCGTTTTCGGGTCTTCGTTTATCTAGGGTCTTCGTTTTTGAGTCTTCGTTATCTAGGGTCTTCGATCTTCGGTCTTCGTTTTCTAGACACCCGTAAGTCACATGACAAACCGGTTTAATAACCCGTTTAAAAACCGGTTTTTCGAGGTCGACGTCACACACGATGACTTGTTGATACTATTAAAACACGGCATCTGTTTTTGGAGTGAACATGAGCGTGAGTAGCGTTAAAAGCAGCTGTGACAAACCTCAAGGAAAGCAACATCACCCTCGAAGAAGGAAGTTTATTTAATTTTTCCCACGCCTCTTCTTGCCGTTAACAATAGGAAATCTACAATGTTTACTGTCTCGTTTTTCTCGGCCAATGGAAATCCAGATACCGTGGCGCATGCTCAACAGAAAACCGTTCGGATCGTGGCAGAGGTTCCTTTCTCCCTCGTTAGTGGAGAGAGGGTAAGAGAAAAGAACCTCTGCTAGCAGGGTTCCTCACTCGCCGCCGAAATTCGACAAGAAATTCAAATCGATTTCGCCTCTGCTTTCGGCACACAAATCCAGAGATGTGTGGGCATGGCAACTCAGTGGACCTTAAAAGCACCGCCTGCGATGTCTACCGCTGATTTGTGGACCGATCAATCTGCAGATTACCCTGGGTTCCAGTACCCTGGATACCAAAGGCTCGAAATCGTCGGGGCGAGCGAAGCGAGACCAGCTGAAATTAAGATTTCAGCACGAGTCGCGACGGTCGTCACGCAAAACAAAACTCCTTCGGGGAATCAAAACTCTTTCGATCCCGGCACATTAGAGTATAGTCGTACCTGAGCCCCTCTGGAACCAGGGTAGGGTTCCAGAGGCCTGGAAAAGAACCTCTGGCACTTAACCTTTTGGAACCTCTGGCATCCAGGGTATCTGCAGATTGTATATTTTGAATTCGGAATTTATTTTCCAAGCCATTTTCACGTCGTTTGGCCTGAAACGTGGATGAGAAGTGCTTACACATCTCTGAATTTGTGTGCCGAAAGCAGAGGCGAAATCGATTTGAATTTGTGTCTTTGAAGTAGACACGCGGCCAACCGTCAAAACCTCGAGGCCTAATAAACTGCTTTAGAAGTCCCCAAATCACCCCCAAACCACTCACAAAACTTCATTAAGTATCAATCTTTTATTATTGAAGATTTATTTCGTAGGAATCGGAAAAGAGAATTCACAAGGAGCAATTATGTAAACTCTTCCGAGATCGCTTATGAAACATACCACATGTAACCCAAAAAGCGGGAAACATATGTCGAGTCTGGGCTGCCTGTGGAAGAACATTGGCTTACATGTAGTTACTGGGCTTCCTGGCTGTACGTATTTTGTGCATACATGTTACAACAGACACTGGAGAAAAGATAGTCAACGATACCGTACTAAGTCCGTATAGTAGTTGTAGCCTCGAATCTAAGAAGGGCCTTTCTTTAGAAAATGATTGTCCAACGACGCAGACCAAAACTAGTTTTTACAGGAACTAGTTGCCTATCACACTTTCTTTTTAGACTGCTTGCAGTCCTCTCTTTGGCGAAAACTGAATCAGAGCGGAACTACACCTCGCGCGGCCAACTCTGACGCTGCTTTGATTTCGCTTTTCCCTGATCTCAGGTTCACGTCAGATATGCAAAAAAGGTACAGAGGATGAGATACATTTATTGATAAGATGTCCTCTATACCGTGAAAAAAGGAGTTGCTTTTTTCCAGTATATAACAACACTAAAAATAAGATGAACTCAATGACTCACAATGAATAATATATTTTTATTTCTTATTAACCCTCCACTGAAACAAGCAACCAGTTATGCAGAAAGAAATTACAAAATACATATTTGAATGTATGCTACATGGAAACATGGAAATAGCGCAACTGTTGAGAACACAAAAACCTTGTATAAAATCAGATGTAATTATTAATTAAATATTAGCCATTCGACTAATTTAAGGTTATTTGGACTTTTAAATAGTTTATCTACTCTCCGCCTGTGTAAGACTCCAAATATAAAAATGTCTGTCTGTCTGTCAGTGACCCACACAGCCCCCCCCCTCCCCCCCGCCCCCCGGACATTCAGGCCTGCTGGATATTATATCCTGGCTACCATCCTGGATATCCCTGGTGTGGATATCTATTCATCTTCCTATACCCCTTTGGATATTTTACTCGTCCCCGTCTGGATGTTTGTCAGTTTTACCCCCCCCCCCCCCCCCCCCCCCTCCCCCAAGGATACAGATACAGATACAGATATTTTTATTAGCTCCTTGCACAACAAATGGTACATTGGAATATAGCGCTAATAAAATATAATTTAGTGTAAACATTAACATTTAGATGCTAAATCGATAAAATTGATGATCTTAAGATCATGCTCTCATAGACATACTTTGCTGCAAAACGAGCTACTTCCATGGGTGGATTTATGACCAAATTAAATAAATGGTCATCAGACATATAACTTGTATTGTATTTTGTATTAATTTTAAGGGTGCAATGAAAATCGTTTCTTATCGTATCGTACGTTTCACATTTAACAATGAAGTGGAACTCGTCTTCTAAGTTTTTATTACAGGATATCCAAGTACCTCAATAGGGGGGGGGGGGGGGGTGTATATAAAATGGTATAGCCCATTGCTACAGCTGTACAATGCACAAACTTGAACGAATATTTCTATTCAAAACGTTTTGTTTGCTTTTCAAAGCGGGAAAATGGTACAGTTTCTTACTACATATGTTAGTTCGCGTGAAGGTTTGTATGGAAAAGTAGCCACACGTGTTGTTGTGGGAAGTTTTTACTGTGACATTTCCCAGTCACTGGTTGAAAAAATCAGTCTCGCCGGCTGGCTAAAACTTTTCAGAGCGTTTTCCCGCGTCGGCGATTTTTTAAATTTTTAAAGAGGCGCTGAGAGCGATTCCCGCATCTATACTTGGATTGCGCGTTAGCAGTTTCACGAAGACCAAAATATCTTCAGAACGGCTTCGAATTTCCACAATCGCCGACATTGTTTCGTAAACAAGGTCTGTGGGAGTCCAGAAAAGCAAACAGATCTTAAATTCATTAAATTGCCGTGGAGTTGGAGCTCTTGGAAACCAACTCGCTTGTTCGGAAAATAAGTTTATTTAAAAATCGCACTTTTATCAAAATTACAAACCTTAGGTATATCGTTGTAGCCAATTTTTTAAGCTTTAAATGAGGTATAATTTATCTAAATACGACGAATATTCGAGACGCTACTCAATTTTATCCGGAACAGTACCCTGAAGGTATACGATAACCTTAAATGTATGACGTCACATACGCTAAAAAATGACCAGGCATTCCTCGCTCACAGGAACGGGTTCGCGTAATGCGGATGTAAAATTCAAGATTCGGAGTTCAAAAAATAAGACTTCCCGTCGTCGTATCGAAAAACGGTTTGAACTGGTAATAATATAGCCACTCTACTTTACGAATATGAGAAAAAATTGATATGTCAAAATTTGATCGTAGGGGCACTTTAAACGCAAAGACTAAAGGTAGATTATTACAACATTGATGTCAGCATAGCAATCGAAACTTGTTTAATTTGACCCAGAGAGATAATCAGGGTGTAGTAACCCACATAATTTTAATTTCGTTTACCTCATTTGACTGATGTGTTGTGAAAAGTTCCACCACAAACATGCCGGGCTTGATCGCGCCAATGATTTCACAAAATTTAATAAGGGAACGAAATTATTTTTGCAATAAAATTGCTCCGAGTGTCTCGTTCTTGTGTCATTGCATATATTCTGCTATGTTGGGCTAGTTATGATCGGTCTTTACAGGGAGGATAATTAACTTTTCAGGTGTTTCGTTTCAGTTGCACAAAGCCATGCAGTCAGTACAGATCGAACCGGATAACTATATAGCTCCAATAATACATAAGTTTCGAAAGCAATGCCAATATCAATATTGTCATGATCTACCTTAGTCTTGCGTTTAAGGTTGACAAGTTGCATACAAAAACACACAGCGAATCTTCAAGGGCACCCAACGAAGTTTTCGGTTAAAACGCTGTTCGGGAGAGTAAGCCTGTTAGCCTAAAACTTTCGGATTTGAAAAAATTGTCCCTAGAAAATTGTTTTCTGAAATACTGGCTAGAAAATTTGATTTCAATCACTAGAAAATTATAGAAGAAAGGGGAGACTAAAAGGTTTCCCCTAAAATATTCGTACGTCCCAATTCGTCTGGTCAATAGAGTCAGAACAACACATTTTCATTCCCTAAGAATTGCCTTTAGACAGGAAAAAAGAATCCCTAAAAAATTCGTACCTCCACAAAACTTTGCAACATGAAGTTACTTGGGCTAGAAAATTCTTGTTTCTGTTCTAGACTACTAACAAATTCGTAGGCCGGGAATATTTTGCCATAGCATTTTCGGTTGACGCGATTTCCACCTAGAAAATCCGAACAGCTAATAGCTTTCTAGAACTGATACGCCAAAAGACATAGTACGCGCCTTAAAATGGCTAGATATATAAGCTGCAGAAAAGTGGTTTCAAACGAATTTCAAAAAGTACTCATTGGGTGCCCTTGAATCTTTACATCATAGCACAACACCAGTTTTGCACTAGCTCGGTAGTCGCCTTTTGTTGTTCGTTGATATCTCGCCTTCCACATGCTCAGTTTTCTTCGTCCTCCCAGTCTTCTGAAGTTCTCCCACAATATCGTCTTCATGGTATTTTTGTTCTAGTACGAAATTGCTCTGCCGTATCGATGAAAATCTACTCTAATTCCCAGCGTGCGAAAATTCTCCAAAGAAAACAAGTCGCTGCAAGTTAGCCGCAAGACTCCGATGGGACGTAAAAAACGTCACAGGAATTAATGTCAACAAAATGGCGGCGCCCAGATCTTTGAGTAGCTCGTTCTCAACTCTGAAAAAGTTTTATCAAATTTTAATACATTTTCTGAACAAAGTACATCTGAAATCAAGTTCAGCTGCTCTCGCTTCGCTCGCCCCGACGATTTCGAGCCTCTGGTATCCAGGGTAGTAATCCTATGGCTTTCTCGTGCAATTCTGGATTACTTTGAATTCGTGAGATTTTTCAAAGAGCTCAAATACTCATACAATTTGACAGCCTAGTCCCAAGGGCTTCTGGCTGGTATTTTGTCTGGGTGGATTAATGGGATCCCTGTGGTTTGTACTGGCTTGTGACGTCACCGCTCACCAGTGAATATCACCTCTCACAGTGATCACTTCGCGCGAGTTTTTGTCCATTTGACAGAAAATAAAATAACTATTTGGTGCTGGCTATTCATCTGCAATGTGGTATATACTAAAACAATTATTCACCACAGTGTCGGTGAATAGTGGTGGAGATTTACCGAGCCGCTTCGGCGTGATGACTCAGCTATTCAGTCAAGAATATGTTTGTACTCGGACTTGGTAATTTAGGTGAGGTCAACAGACTGTGGAGAGGTGACTAGCTGCTGTTAAACCTTTTATAATTATAGCAATTAAATTTGCTAAAAATAACTCTCTTCCTCCCACCTACCGTGTTTGTGTACTGACAAGTTCAATAATTCCCGCCTTTCAGTGATAGCTGACTCAGTTGTCGTTTCAGTTATTCGCATGTAGTCAAAAGCCGTTTAATGTCCGAATTCAATGGTATCAACTTGTTTGTATTAGCATTAAAGAAAGTGTTCGTGTTTTTTTCTGATCAACTTGCTAATATATATCACAAACAAAAGATGACGTAATATTGATCACAAGTTACGGTACGGTCGCACCGCGAGGTTTCGGGGGCAGAGGAACTTAGTGCTGGTGTTCTGTTATGTTAGATACTGAAGAAAGTAAATTAAAATATCCTAGCATATCATGACTCGTTCAAGTGTAATCACACACGAGCACAAAGAAGAATGTGCTGATACAGAAACGGTTTCGATAAGATATCCCCATAAGTACTTTATTTCCGAATTCCACAATTCATTTGAACTTAAATTCTCGGTATTTCAATACTGATTCAATTATTGGGGAGCCGGGTTGGTGAGCCTCTCATCTCTATGGCCCAGCGGTGGTGTCATAATTTATGTGAGTTGCGTTGAGTTTGTTCAGTGGTTGATCTTGCCTTATCTCCGGGTTCTCCTGTTTCCTTTCTCCACAAAAACTGAAACAACACGCTCAGTTAAACTCCAATTCGATCTGCAGATTAGCCGGATCCAGTAGCTTTGATCAGCCCTATAGTTGTTTCAGGTTCCGTTAGAAATTCAGATTCTATAGCCCTGATGGTTGGTGATCAAGAGATGAACTAACATTTATCAGTGCAGACTGATCCGGCTGGCAGTTTCTTCCAGGTTTATTCTCGGGGAACTGTGAAATGCACTGCAGTTTTTAAAAAGTAATTTAATCCGGCGGTGGACACTAGGACAGACAGACTTTTAGACAGACAGACAGACTTTATTCATTAGCTCTTTGTACTACATTGGTACATCAGATGACTGCTAACAAATTTAAAAAGTTGGTTAATGACGGATAGATTGTTCTGTAATCTTAAAAATATAATATATATATAGTTATCGTTAAATTAGCTCACATTATTTGTGCTGAAATTATGGTGGATCGCATGTCCATACAATCATAAACATATTTTGCTGCTACTGTTGTGACTTGTCTCGGGGGATCAATGATTACCGAGAATAGTTCTTTTTCTGTCATTTTTCTGCTATCTAATTTCGTTAGAGTTTTTAAGGAGGATAAGAAATCATGCCTAATTGTCTGGTAAGTTTTGCATCTCAGCAGGAAGTGAATTTCATCTTCCATTTCTTGTTTGCATGTTGGGCAAATTCGTTCTTCTGGTTTTAGATAAGGTTTAAGGTGTCTTCCTTTTTCAATTTGAAGGCAATGATTGCTTATTCTTAATTTGGTGAACGTAATTCTATGTTTGATGTTTCTGACAAGATCCAAATAATTTTCGAATTCATACTTCGTTTTGAATGTTCGATAAACTCGTAGTTTGTTACTCTGGTTTGGATTCTGTCGTTGGTCATTAAATATATCACCTAACCAAATTTGTAGTTCTGTGTCTTTCAGTCGTTGCTTTATATTCTTCAGAAATTCCCTAAAATCTGGAGTATTATTTTGGAGTGTCCATATATCACCATAGCCTAGGCATTGTACGGTTCGCTTAATTTTGTTACTCCAAAAAACTGGGTTGCTTGATTGCAAACTGTCGAGATACATATTTTTGTAAGCATTGGCTCGTCCCTGGTTAACAATTTTGTCCAATAGTTAATACTTCTGAATGTTAATTCACATCTCAAAGGATATCTACCAAGCTCTGCTCTACATCCATTATTGACTGATGTTCTGCTGGTTCCTAATAGTAACTTGCAAAATTTTGTATGCACTATTTCTATCGGATCATTTTCGTTAGATCTTTTGCTATCGGTCCCCCAGATTTCGCTTCCATAAAGCAAAATTGGTTTTATCAAAGTGTCGAAGAGTTTGATTGTCAGTTTAATATCAGATCTAAAGTGGGATCCCATTTCTTTTTTTAGTTTAAACATTGCCTTCAGTGCTGATTTTTTAAGTTCTTGTGTTGCCACATTAAAGTTGCCGAATGCGCTGAAAGTAAGTCCGAGATATTTGTACATTCGCACATTTTCTAATTGGTTATTTTTATAATAAAAACAATAATTGTTCATTCGTTTTCCGTTATTATTAAAAACAATAGCTTTTGTTTTCTCTATATTAACAGTTAATTGGTTAGTGTCACAATAACCTTCAAGGCCTTCCAGTAGACTTTGTAAATCATGTTTATTCTTAGATACTAGGACTAAGTCGTCTGCGTAGAGTAAGTTGCTTATATTAGTTCCACCAATACATATAGGATCATTTACTCCTGATTCGTCTAACACTTGAGGCAGATCACTGAGGAAAAGATTAAAGAGGGTGGGGCTTAGCATGCAGCCCTGTTTGACTCCAATGTAACATCTAAACTTTTCTGTGATAACATTATCTATTTTAACTGCTGAATAATCGTCGGAATACATTGAGTGTAATAGTGAGAAAAAATTACCTTCAATACCTGCCTGTTTTATTTTCTCGAACAGCTTTTCCCTTGGTATACTATCAAATGCTTTTTTAAAATCGACAAAGCAAGTAAAAAGCATGTTATTTTTCTTGTTTGGTTTACTTTTAACGTACTTATCGATAAGGCCTTTCAAAACAAAAATGCTATCAACAGTGGAGTGTCGTTTTCTAAACCCAAATTGTTCTTTCTTCAGTATTCCTTTATATGTTAGGTAGTCGTATAATCTCTGGTTTAAAATTGATGTAAATAGTTTACTAAGCGCAGATAAAAGCGTAATGCCTCTGTAGTTCTCTATTTTTGATCGGTCACCCTTTTTGTGGATGGGAGTAATGAGGCCTATGCTCCATTCTTGCGGGTAATATAACTTGGCTTGCCACCCCCCCCCCCCCCCCCCCCCCCCCCCGGAGGAGGGGGGGGGAGGGGGTGCTCCTGTTTGTGACGTATTATGTATGTGCCGCGGGGGTGGGTCAGGGTAACACTACGCAAGAATATGGGAATTTCATTTAGAAGAGACCTGCCACTTACCTTACACCTATTCGATACCCTAATAAAACCCATTCTCACATATGGCTCTGAAATTTGGGGTCTTGATACTGTCAAATATAATGAATCACGTGACCCAATAGAAAGTTCTGTAAACAAATCCTAGGCGTAAGCAAAAGAGCAGTGAACAAAGCTTGCCGTGCAGAATTAGGCCATTTCCCCATCATTATCGAAGTAAAATCTAAGGCATTATCATTCTGGGTCCGCCTTCTAACATTAGACGAAAATAGAATCGCAAAGCAAGCCTACTTATATATGCTAAGTCACACAAATTCAAAGAACTGGGCAATGCAAATTAAAGCTATAATTATTATTTCAGAATGGCTTTGGCTATTGCTGGGAATCCCAACAAGATGCCGTTATTGATGAAAACGAGATCAAGTGGTTTTATAAATATACTAAACAAAGACTAGAGGATATTGAAACTCAAGACTGGAGATCAAGCATCTTCGATGATGAATCTAGATCAGTGGGAGGGAACAAATTAAGAACATTCCGTGAGTTCAAAACAGACTATAAACTCGAAGATGGTTTATTGGAAGTTAAAAACATAGATCATCGCAGAGCACTAACTAAGTTAAAAATAAGCGACCATATTTTATAAATTGAAAGAGGCCGTTATAACAGAATTTATGTGAGTCCTGAATTGAGAATATGCCCACATTGCCAAATTATGGAAAACGAAGAACAGTTTTTATCTAAATGTCAATTATATTCTGATCTATCTAAGAAATTATCTCTTTCAAGATATAAACAAAAAAATAACAAACTATAAAGATTTAATCGCACCAAAAAAGCATAAGCCAGAAATAGCAAAATACATCTACGAATGTTTCATTATTGGAGAAGTATGCCTAATATATGTACAGTCTGTTGCTTGGCACTCTGTCTTGTCTTGACCGCACATTTTCATATATTTCTCTTGTTATGAAATAAACGCATTCTCAACTAAAATCAGTTTTTATCATTTGGTGAAATTCCGCAAAAATTCAATGAAAACGCGATATTAAGAGGAATGCGTCCGCTAATAATGCAGTTTTCGCATATAACCAAGACGTGTTTCCCCCAAAGCATAAAAATTAGACGTTGTTGGCGGACCACCTGTTTTTATTTCACCAAATAACTAGTATTTTGACGTTACCACAGAAATTACTAGATACTCTATTAACATTATTTTGGCGGACTGGACATTTTTAACAACATCGAAAATACATTTTCGAACGGAAAGGCATTTTCATGCAAAAAGAAAGTGTTGTTTAAGGCTGAAATAAGCGGAACACAAAAAAATACAGAAAACTGGGATACCAAATACAAAGTTCTGGCGGATAAATCGAACTCCTGATTCCGCACTGCGGAATGAAGGTTTACTCAAAATATTGCACAGATGATCAAATTTGGCGGACAAAAATAATCCCCGATTCCGCACTGCGGAACACAAGCATTCTCACAATATCACAAAAATGATCAAATCTGGCGGACAAGTAAACCCCGATTCCGCACTGCGGAATGAAGGTTTAATCAAAATATCACAAAAAATTATCAAATCTGGCGGACAAGTAAATCCCGATTCCGCAGTGCGGAATGAAGGTTCACTCAAAATATCATAAAAATTATCAAATCTGGCGGACAAGTAAACCCTATTCCGCACTGCGGAATACAAGCATTCTCAAAATATCACAAAAAATGATCAAATCTGGCGGACAAGTAAACCCCGATTCCGCAGTGCGGAACGAAGGTTCACTCAAAATATCATAAAAATGATCAAATCTGGCGGACAAGGAAACCCCAATTCCGCACTGCGGAATACAAGCATTCTCAAAATATCACAAAAAGTGATCAAATCTGGCGGACAAGTAAACCCCGATTCCGCAGTGCGGAATGAAGGTTCACTCAAAATATCATAAAAATGATCAAATCTGGCGGACAAGTAAACCCTATTCCGCACTGCGGAATACAAGCATTCAAAATATCACAAAAAATGATCAAATCTGGCGGACAAGTATACCCCGATTCCGCACTGCGGAATACAAGCATTCTCAAAATATCTCACAAATGATCAAATCTGGCGGACAAGCAAACCCCGATTCCGCACTCAGTTTCTCAAAATATCGCACAAGTGACCAAATTTGCTGGAAACATCCAACATTCAATCGGTCCCGATATCGTATAAATATTAAACGGGAACAGATAGATGATGTATTGCGGGAGGAATAAACACTTAAGCGAGTTACTTATAATCGTTTGTTGTCAACAGGATCCTTTCGACAACGAAGAAACATTCTGCGTACGAACTTTTCACATGTCAGCCTCTGTTCTCATCCGCTGTAACAAGTTTCTGTAAAGAGAATATATTGGATACGTTTATACATTTTAAATGTTAGGCATTTAAGAGTGAGAGGATGACGATGAACGGTAGATACATGTCAACTAGTCTACTACACAAGAGTCTGAAAGTCAGATACCGGTAGCACAACCTTTCGAGTTTGAGACTTTAAGCTAGTATAATTTTTAACTTATGATTCAAAGCGAAGGCTTTCGTTAACAGATGACACTACAATTTCTGTACAGATAAACTCCAATCGCGGTTTACAAGGAAGGCTGCAACTTCTGCATTGAGAACACAGAATACATTTTGAAGTCGTCCCATATCTTGATTTCCTTGATTTTTTTTTCATAACCATAGCGTCCGTATTGATCTTACAAAATTTGTCCTCAGAATACGTCGTGACTTTTATTTTGGTTCGCTTTTTGAGATACACATAACTAAATGAAAAGCAACTCAGACGCCGACAATGTCAGTGAAGTGAAAGTAATCTTGATCTAAATTATACATGCTTTCTTGGATGTAATGTGCAACCTGAATAATATATAAATGCTGTGTTTATCACTCTCATAACAATACCTACCTTCAATGTGTGTGTGATCCTGAAGATTTAGATGAACAACAAGGCTTGTGTGCGTATAAAAGCACATGGCGACGTGTAACTAAAATTGAAGTGACGCTTATTTATTATTCGGTTTTTGGTAGTATTCAAATTTTTGCGCGCCTGAAATAACACTAGTCCTTGATCCGATTGGTTAAAGCTGAGACTTCACAGGCACCGGGATATTCAATTTCATTGAATGGTGTTTTCACATGTAGGTATTATCTAATCGCTAGCGTCATCGGCAATGAACCGTACAAATTATATTGAAGTGGCGGTTTCATCCTGGCAATGGAAACCGATAGTTATGAGATGGCCAGAGCACAAGAACATGGAGAAGTTGTCCGGGAACAAATGCTTTTATTGTCTCGTGAGACTCCCGATCAATGAAAAACGCCGACTGCGTGAAGTACCAGTTGAGAATATCTTAATATGGTTCACTTAATGCCGCGTCACATCAAGAGGATTGTATCAGCCCATCACCTAAAACCTTCAGATGTTTCTACTTCGAATAATTCTGTGTAAACCAAGGCATGAAGCACCGAGAATTCCTGCCGAGAGAAAGATATTGGCCCGGAGATGCGATTGTTGTTGAATCAGTAGACGTGAGCCGAACCCAAGCGTACTAAAACAGCCGATAAATTTCACTTGAACAATATGCATCCAATCTAACTGATCAGAACGACGCATCTGAGTGTGAGCAAACATTCCCATGCGTTTGATGCAGCCACAAAACTGAAGAAAAGCTGAGTAGATTGAAGAGGTAGACAATATCCAACTAATGTGTAATTATTATATCCTCATTTTAAGTGTTATTCTCTAAAATTTATAGATCGGCTTGGCCAGATTTCGGGTACACTATCGATCGTCTGTGAATCGAGTCTCAGTTCTCGTTTGCACTGCATGCTAAACAAAACTAAATTGCCAAAGAAAGAGCTGCTAGTAAGTTTAAAAATTAACTGGTATGTGAGGTTCAGGGCTAAAACATAGCTGATTGGTTTTAATAATTAGTTTAATTACCGGCCAACCAACTGCAACGGTTTTAAAATTTGAAGCAGGGCCTTGAAGCTATCTCTGTCTAAACCGGTTTTGTAGGCAAATGATCCTTTTTTGAACGACCCTTGCATAAGATTTGTTCTTGTGGGATATTTTGAGAAAACATCTATTCCGCAGTGCGGAATCGTGGTTTAGTTTGTCCGCTAGATTTGGTCATTTGTAGGGTATTTTGAGAAAACGTCTATTCCGCAGTGCGGAATCGGGTTTTAGTACTGTCCGCTAGATTTGGTCATTTGTAGGGTATTTTGAGAAAACTTCTATTCCGCAGTGCGGAATCGGGGTTTAATATTGTCCGCTAGATTTGGTCATTTGTAGGGTATTTTGAGAAAAGTTACATTCCGTAGTGCGGAATCGGGATTTAGTATTGTCCGCTAGATTTGGTCATTTGTAGGGTATTTTGAGAAAACACTTATTCCGCAGTGCGGAATCGGGTTTAGTACTGTCCGCTAGATTTGGTCATTTGTGGGGTATTTTGAGAAAACGTCTATTCCGCAGTGCGGAATCGGGGTTTACTATTGTCCGCTAGATATGAGGACTTTGGTTTATTTAACCTCACATATTAATCGTAAGAAATGTATAATTTTTTGCGTATATTAAAAACATGTCCTCCAGAAATGCTGTTTTTGTGATGGTTTTGTTTTTGCACCGCCAATAATGGCCAAAAATTAGAGGGACAAATTACGCTTCCGAAAAAAGTGTAATTCACACAGTTTTCATCGGAATAATCGTAAATGAGAAAAACTGATTTTAGTTGAGAATGCGTTAATAGAGTACAGGCCTGAAAAAGGGTATGGAAAAATAATCTTATAGTGGTCTGAAATACGGTCATGCAGGGACCCATGTTTACATATAGTATACTCACTATATCGATTCAAGTAAAGCGGGCCTGATCAGTATAGAAAGTATGTCTACATGTACAGTAAAACTGCTGTCCCCTGATCTGAGTTTTTCTACTCAAACTTAGCTCTTTTTTGTCATCACATTCTGGTTGCTTCGAGTTTCAATGATGCGAGATGGATGTTAGACTTTCTGAAAGTCCTTTCATTTTTCCCCGCTTCGGTTAGTTGTTCGTCGCTCAAATAAAGAAAACATAAAGAGGACGGACCTGCTGGTACTTTCTAGATCAGGATGGTGACTAGCCTGACACCGAGTAGTTTAACTACTTTACTTTAGTGTGCCGTTGAATGTAGCGTACTCTTTTTATGTTGTATATATACTTCCTGTGTACATCAATTGTAGCTGAATTAAAGCAGGCCTTGTAAAGTATGAAAATGATGGATACTTTTTTGTCAGTGACAAAAAGTAGCCATCATTTTCATATTTTACAAGGCCGTGCTTTAATTCAGCTACGATTAACAATAACTGATCGAAATATATAAGTATACAGTCGAGGTGACACCGTATCCCTTAAACCGCAATGAATCCTTCATGACTGATAAACTCAACTGACTGCATTGTAAAGAGATTCTAGTCAGTGAATCGCACGCGAGCTCAGTCAAAATAACAGCAACTCAAGAATAAACACAGGAAGTGTTCTAGGGCACGTTACATTCTGAAACAGCAGACTGGTTTTTCCTGCCTTTTATATTCTCCTTAGTCGGTTAAGCTAACCCCAAGTTACGAATTAAATGCCGGTTAGATTGATAACTGTTCTTCTTCTCGGACGGGTATTCAGTTAAGTTTAGTTCATTTTAATTTCTAGTCCCTTATTGGCGATGATCGATGCACTGAGGCAACACGGATGTTTGCCTTGCAGTCATGTTTACACTGATCGTACGGCCCGGGTATATAAAGTACTCACTACACTGATGTATCGATTCAAGTAAAGCGGGCCTGTTCTGCCTGTTAGAATCTACAGTAAACTGCTGTCCCCTGATCTGAGTTTTTCTACTCAAACTTAGATATTTTTTTCTTTGTCAACACATTCTGGTTGGCTTCGAGAGGCGAGATGGATGGCCGACTAGTCACTACAGTTGACGACAGCCCACGGGAGGCGGTTCAGTACGACTACTTTACTGATATAGTGCTGCCCGTTTTTTTTTCCGTTCAGCTCCCTAAATCTTTGACATCAACTCAGTGTTCCCAACAGTACGTTTGCCCCGCAGTCATCAGATCAGATCAGAACTGAGCGCGGGCCAGTACTGGTTCAGTGGAGCCGGATTCTGAAATGATGATGAGTTTAGTCAGTTAACCGTTCAGTTAGCGATGCGACTAAGTGTGGCATGCGAATAGTGTGCGAAGTTATGACTACTAATAAACTGCAATGCATTTCACAGTTTCCCAAGAGTAGGCTAGACCTTTAGAAGAAACTGCCGGATCAGTCTCAGGAAAGAATACTAACCATAACAGCGACTTAAAAACGCATCCGCGGTACATGGCCTGAGTACCTGAGTCAGTTGTGATTCAACTAAAATTTCCTTTTGGCTCTTGAACTTTTTCAGTTTTGGCACAGTGTTTTACCTCCAAACGATTAGCTTTCCTTCATACAAAATTATCATCTAAGTACCCTACCCAACATAAAACCCTAACTGTACCCTAAAACAGCATGCAAAAAGAAATCAGTAATAAAATCTAAACCACGATAATCTTTTTCATTTTAAACTGGATTATGTATGTATGTATAACTTTATTTAGACACGGTAGTTCAAGGAGTTCAGTTTAATAGTCCAAGTTTTTAGTGGAAATACATTCTCTTGTCTTCATATACTGATTTGAAGATGGCGGATATATCTAAGTATGTATCCCTGAATGTTATTATTGTACTCTACCGTGAGTTTGCCGGACTGAATAGAAAGAAGAATCGTGAAGTCGGCCTCACTGATCGATATCAGATTACTCATGCGCTCTAAACTATTTGGATTTTAATAGTACAGCTAAGTATTTCAGTCTTACTAAAGCTGTTTAAGCCGCTTGTTATTAATGGAACAGTTAGCACCTTGAAGTAGCAAAATCATCTTTCCAAATCAGTAAGTTGTGAGATGCAGCGGGTTGCTGAAAATGAAAGCGGCGTCGACTTGGTTCCTCATAATAGAACTAATAAAATGTTTTTTTTGTTCTACCTTAGCTGACTGATGATTACTTTCGCGTCTTAACCTATAAAATGACTAATTGTAATATGTCAGTACAGAATTTATTGACTGCCTCTCCTAATTACAAAGATGCATGTGTTTTTTACGGCCACACACTGCCGAGTACAGCTAAGTGATTAATATGATTAAACACCACTGACTAAGTTGTTGGGCTGCCTTCAGGAATCAGTTGGGACCTGTTCGGTTATTTTGAGCAGGCGTGTTCGTAATCTCCTCAGTATTCTGAATATTCTCAGTTAAAATTCATTTCTACTCTTCAGTAACGGCAACCCTCATACCTAAAGAGCCACAAGGATTACGTTTCTTGAAGGCCTACTAGCGGTGTACTGTAACTGAACTTTGCCGAAGAAAGCTCATGAAGTGATCTGATGATAATGATATATAATCGACTCGGATTATCTTCCGTCTTTTCTATATGGCCTACAAGTCTACGATTATCAAACCGGGAAAGTTCATCTTTGGTCTACCGATTGAATACATTTTATTTGATTTAGTTGCTCCATCTTTAGTTCAAATTTGTACTCGATCGGTGAAGATTTTGTGACTGAAGAAGTTGTTAGTCCCTCGATCGATCAGCCGAGTTCTACTCGGAACTCGATGCATGCATAGGATCAACCAGTTTACCGGCGCTGCAAACATAAAACGTTGAAATTATTTTAAACAACGAGACAATAAAAATAAGAGTCAAACGAAATTTCTAGCTTGACGATTTTCTAATAAAATATGCAAGTGTTAAAACGCAAGCCTCGTTCATTGACTAGCTATTTAGTATCGTCGCACTGACCGCTGCACATTGTACTAACACAGCTGAACGAAGCACTTTCAGTTTTCAGGCCTACCTGAGTTCAAGCTACGTCTCTAACACTCCAACTTAAAGTTCCTTTTTAAAATGGGTTTTGGATATCGGTCAAATAACAGATTATTCACCTGTGATTGTATATACTCTTGTACTGACTCCGAATTCACACACGGAGAGAGATGGGAGAGAGGCGGTCGAATTCTTGTCGGCCGCTTTGCCGAAGGGATAATATTTCAGCTGGGGAAATCAAAACTCAACAACAATTTATACAAAATATTTTAACAAACTGTAATGGTTTCATTTGAGGATGAAATGAGGAACCCGAGCTCAAGGCAGGGCGTTGGTTTGAGATAAAGAATGCTGAATTATAAACAGACACGTGTAACCGCCTCAAAGTGAATAACAGGAAGCACATACATCGCATTCCCTCATATCCGGTTTAACCGTCGTAGTTATGGGGGCTCCTGACCCGTGTATCCGGTTTTTACGGTCGATTGTACGGTAACAATGGTCTATCGACAGAAATAAGTTTGAACAACTGAGTATAAGAATTGCAATACGCTTTTTCTTACCGGTATAATGGTAAAGAGCTCCTGTTAAAACTGAAATTAACGAAGGTAGCACTGAGCTTATTTCTTTCTTGTTCGGTGCACATTAAAAAATCGTTTAAAACCTTGGAAAGGCGTAACTTTTACATTGACTTTCCTGATTTTTTTTCTGCATATTTCCCGGCGCATCGCAAGTTCCTGCTGTACAAGTTTGAGTTATTTTGCTACGAGAAGAAAAATTGGAAAAATGATCGTACGTTTTCTGATTTAGATACAATGACAACCTGAATGAATTCCCTTTATACTAACTATAAACAACAATATTGACTGGTACGAAACATGTGCTCTCAACGTGTTCTTAGATTTGTTAATACGATTTTGCCCCCTTGATCTCTTTGATGGCAAAAATCTTAAGAAGAATCACAGGCCGACTGTCGGTGTGTCGACGTGTAGCAGGTGCGGTGCGTATGGCCAGCGCTGGTTTAGCAAGTTTGCCGTTTATTTATAATATATACTTACAATCAGACAAAATTCCGTTCCAAAATGTCTGCAAAGATGTGCAGACAGTTTTACGAGAATGTTAAAGTGACATAACCAGGAGCATTACGACATAACTAAAAAAATATACTGTAACTGCGATTTCATTCTGTATTTTCAGTGTAGTTCCTTCCGTTTTCCGGTTTGTATCCCGGCTCGCGACGTTTGCAAAGAAGAACGTCGAGAGAGGCAAGAATGGCAAGCAAGAGGGGCCGAGAGGTTTGAGCGCTCGCCTCTCAGTCACTTCTGTGGACTGGGTTCAATCCCAGACCCGTCGTGTTTCAGTTGTTGGTATCTCACGGCCTTGTTTCCGCTTCGAGGGTTTTTATCCGAACTCCGGTTTTCCTCCCTCCTCAATTGGGAAAGGATGAGTAAACGTTCGAGTATCAAGGCTTGTACTGTTTACCATAGCACACTTTTTCGTACTCTTTCGGAGTTGTTTTTCACTCGTTTTTTCCCCATGGTATCAACTTCCTGTTTTTAGTGTCTTTAACTCACTGTGTACGCAAGTCATTTCCGCTCCGCACAATTGACCGGATAAGACCATTTCCTGTTACCTCAATTTCCTAAATATTTCCTTGGTCTCTACGATACGTACACCAATTATAGTTGTTCAAAACAATCTGAAAGCTTTTTTTAACCATCTTTACAAAAGTTAGCCGCCTACTTTTGTTCTTATGATAATCATGTACTTCAGATATCTGTAGGTGCGGGGTTGTTATGCAGGAATTATTTGATTCAAATTTTATTAAATAGAACGGCACCGGGTGCGGGGTTGTTATGCAGGAATTATTTGATTCAAATTGTATTAAATAGAACGGCACCGGGTGTAATTTTGAGCAAGTGTTTTGCCAGGGACTTCCTGTTTTAACGCGCTTTTATACTTCGATTTGCTCGATACTTTTGAAACCTCTTAAATATAGAGAAAAATTAACAAATCAGAACCCTTCCAGAAACCGATCCTAGCCTCAGTATAAAACATGAAAAACGGTAACAGGTAGGGAGGTACATTGCTCAGGCTTAGCTATGTCAGTTGTAAATTGCAAGTCTCGTACATTTGCATGATGACGTCATATACAACAACTACAAGAAATTATTTTGTTCCTCAAATTTTGATCATTGTCTCGGAATTCTAAAAGGGGTTGAAAAATCTGAATTGAATGAGAAAAAGAATTTGAAAAGGATGATTCTGGTAGTTGTAGTAAAATGACGCCATATATAATTTCATTGTTTTTGAACGTTTTATCATAGTGTTTGACTTCAAGTCTAAAGTTTTTTCGTTGTTATATAGTTTTATTATTTTAAAAACATACTACATGAGAAAAATACTGTATGTCCACAGTCTACTATACAGTGATGTACAATAGAGCTAGTCTGACTAATAGTTTCTAAACGCTCTTTACATCAATTTTTTCTCTTTAAAAAATACTCAAACTACAACTTATCTGTATATTGTGCTAACTAAAATTACAAAACTTTTTCAGACAGAGTACTTAATCCAAATAAAACTACTTTACACATCCATTGTTTCAAGGTCTACCTCTTAGTATATTTTATTTCAAAGTATCGAAGTTAGCAAGGTTAACCACACCCTTTGAACTAAATCATTCTATGAAGACTTCATCTCTGCACTTATCGTCAAAACTTACACAACGTGTGTTTCTCAAACCTTAAACAGATTATATAAAACCTGTGAGATAACTATAAGAATCACTACTCATTGATAAACTGACATATATTGTCACTGACTACAAAAATACATCTAACGCTTGCACTTTAATTCACTTGAGAAGCATATTCCTAACTTCAGTTATAAAGCATTCAAGTGGCTAAGACCTTGATTTATAGCTTCATATGAATCATGTTGGCGAGTCTGAAAGCTGTCCAGCATTGCGGAAATATCAAGGATAATACCGAACTTTACATTGTAAATACTTCACGCTTGACCATAACATAGGTAAAGCTGGTTTGTTATGACTTAATTTACTCGATATTTAACATGCTAGATAGCCGTTTGAACTGATAACCAAGCCTGAAACGATTCTTAAAAATACAACGCTGAACGAGCTTGGTTATAGTTTTTTTTAATATAAGGAGTTGCTCCACGAAAACTGTAGCGGGCAACTCTGAAAAAATCTCAGTGAGATAACATTAAGGTCCTGTTTGCTGGAGTTCAAACGGCTAGCTAAGTTATATATATACTAAATATTAATTATATATACTACTCTTTGAATGTATTTGAGTCTGTCAACTCCCAGTACCGGCTGGGAATTCAGATCCTAGATTTCATATCAATTTCATGTCAAATTTCCTTCCCGCCCTTCCCTTTCACCCTACAAAAAACTATTTCTTAAATACCTCTAATACTTCGGTTGTACTATTACTCTGCTCTTAGCTTCCTTCAGCCACATAGCTTGAAGGAAGTTTGATCAGGCCGGGAAGTGGGAGGTTTGATCAAGTGGATTTTTAAAATTCTCTTTCGGGTTCAAACATGCCTTCTTTCACTATACTCATAGCTATACAAATGTGAGATGTTTAAACCCAAATCTGACCCTGGTGCATGTGCATACATTTTTTTTTAAGTAATTGCGCTTCTTTTTGCGCTTATAATTAATTATGAAAAGTTGAAATTATAAGATAGGGATTTTTTTCAAAGCCGGCGTTGGATTTTAAAAGTACTAAATATGGATCATAGCTTGACCACTTGCCATTCAGTTCTTGTCAGAGTTCGTCTGTTGACTCAAATTTGTTACATAAACTCACTGCGTTCTGGCTTAAACCATTAAATCAGTTTCTCTTATATAGTCTTTCGATCACACGGCCCACTTTCTCTTGTGAAAATTGTTTTAGACCTCTGTCTCGCGAGATTAGAATTTCAGCATTTGTTTTTGAATCGATACACCAGCTTGCTTCGTGGTTTGTCCAAGATTCCCTTAGCAATGTATGTACGAAGTGACCTTGCAAAGTTCTCGTATTTCATAAGTGGCTTATTTCTCCTCTCTCCCCATTCGCGCGCCACTTTTGACGAGTTCAGGAACTTAAAGACCCCGCTATCTCGGTCTACCCACTCAATAAGGTGTGAGTATTCTCTAGGGTTGCCGAGAAGCTCCAGCAAGAACTGACAAAGTCGGGGCCGCCCGCTTTTGAATGTTGTCTTGCCTCTCTTTCCTTCTTTCTTGATTTCAGGGGCTTTCCTGACTGGGGTAGCAATAGGCGAGTATGGTTCTTCACACCAGAACCTCTCATGTTTATCACATGCATCAGCACAATCGGGCTTGTCCTCTTCTTGCTTTATCTCGCTTTGTTCAATATCACTGCTGTATTCCGAGAGACATGGGTCCCTCACAAGTTCAGTGCAATTTATTTTCCCCTCGCTACTTAGATCAAACCAGGGCTCCGGATCTGGTACAGTGCGATTGTCCATTATGGGAGGCATCATAGTATTTCTATGACTAAAGTTGATATCCGCGAGGAAATCACGCGCAGTGGGCGTGGCCGTTTGTTGAATCAAGTGCTGAGTCTGCTGGATGAGCATTTTGTCCTCTCTGATTGGACTGGCATAACACCACTGCAATCCCTCCTGATAGTCCATTTCCAAGTCATGAGAAATGAGCGGGTCGGACTCGACAGTGCTACGAGCCTGGTCCACCATCATGCTAATGCTGAGCCACTCTGGAAGATGCCGAGATGCGCTAAGTGGGTGATTAGTGAAGTTACAATGTGGCAAAGCCTCAGTTGGCTCGGATTTCATCTTTGCTAGGTTGGTATCGCTGCCGTAGAGTTTAGCTGAAAGAGAACATGTAAAAAGCGGATCATTATCAACCTGATGCATTGATTGAAATTGTCAGTCTATCATTCTTTATAATAAACATATTTTAGTGCGACATCGTTTAACGATGAGTTGATCAGCTAAAATAATTGCCCAACGGTAATTCTTCGTCTTCCTATTTTAGTCTAGGCCATAAGCTAAACGTCAATAGGTCTCACGTTACTCTAAAACTGCTATTTTTGATCCAGTGAAAAAAACTACTTCAATATTTATTGTAGCTCAGCTAATACGCTCTTGCGGTACAAATACACTGCATCATATGACGTGTACAGAACTAAAAATATTCATTGGAACTGTCAGGAGATAGAACACGTCAAAAGTACAAATGCGTGTGAATGCCGGAATAATTAACGTAGATAAATAGAACACGAACTTTCTAATACTTTACAACTCAAATGTAATCCACTTCCTTGTGAGATATTAAGGAGAAGTGAAACCCGATGAATTAATTAATTGACTGACCTGTTGACTTAGGATAATATTTCACTTGTCGTTAACTATTTAATATAAGCTATTCAGTGAATAATGCACTCAGAATAATTTTGGCACAGCTGTTCTCAAGTATTCAGACCACCACGAAGCTAAGTGGGATAAAAAAATATTACATACATACATAATAGGTTTCATATATATTTATATAAACACATATAAACTCGACCGTACCTTCTTCAAGGTTGTTGCTTTTGTATAGTAGAGTATCTGGCGAAGGTTCGCGCCCTGATAATAAAACAACGTTGAAACAGAATTAACTAGACAGTCTAAATCAATAATATGTAGCTAGCAATGAAAGTCAGAGTTTTCGATGCGGTAGTGTTTGAGGCAATAGGGAGCTTCAGATTCGAGTGCGAGTACGACTTTTACTACGAGTACGACTTTTAGACTCAAAATATCTCTGTCGCAAGAAAGTACAAATCTTTCATTTCTGCCAAGCAATGCTACAGACACGAGAACGAGCTACTAAGAGTACGTGTTTGTTCATATATCTTTTTAAACTGTTCGTCGATTGTGAAAAGTCGTACTCGTTGTCGTACTCGAATCTGAAGCTCCCTAATAATACAGTCACTACTATACGCTATAATTGGCGAAATAATAATAGTATTTTCTTTGTAAACAGCAGTACTGGTATTATTAACATGAAAACGATCGAGATACAGTTAGGACTGCAAATTTGCGATAAATTTGCAAAACTGTAGAAAACTTGAGTTCAGTATTATTTTACTTCGAGACTTCTAATGGCGAAGATTATAACGGTTTGTCGTTGTGCGAAGTAATTAGCAGAGTTTACTTGGCACTGAGATAAACAGTTAGCTTTAGCCTGCGTGTAAGGTCGTCGGTTATTAAAGGACCGTCATAGAAGTGGGTAATTTTGTTATTCACCGAAACAATGCCAGGCAGGTTGTATTTCCTGATAACCTACTCTAGGAAGACTTTTAAAAACTCCCAAAAGAACAATGTCGATTATTCACTAAAACACAAACAAGAATACTCAACAATGTATAAAGAAACATAAGAGACTTACCTGGAACAATTTGCGCTGAATTATACATCTCTAGCTCTGGGATTACTGTTAAGTAAGAGCAATAGAAGAAATGATGAATAAGTTAAAGAAATGCACCTATATAGACTGAGGTTCGCGTGCGAGTCAGAACGAACAACCACTCTAGTGCTCTATTTACCATGACTTTTAGCCATTGGTGCATCAATAGCTGATTGACGTATGTCACACAAACCGGCCTCACTATGGCTTTTTCACTTACGAAGTTCAGCCAGTATCAATATGCGTCATTCTGTTCAACTTTAAAGATGAAATAAAAACCGAATAGTTGAAAAATGCTATTCTTCAGGGTTTTTTGGTGATGCAGATAGTCTAATTATAACACAACCCATGGTCTCTGACGCATGTGTCGTGACGTTGACGGTCTTGTGCTACCGCGGGGTATAAAGTGTGTTAAATACAGATTACGTTCAACCCACGCGGTTAAAGTGGCGCGAAAAAGCCAACCCACTTCTGAACGAAGAATGAATTACTTACCTTCAAATAGATCGCTGAACGCTGCGTCTACGGGGCTTTCAGGACCTGATGCTGCTCTGACCATTACTTTAAACTACAGGGAAATAAAAAGGAAAAGCTATTTGAGAGATATCATGGTAGAGTAGGTTTAGGCTAATTATTTATAGGAGACTGCCGAACGGCCAAGAGCCTGGCTCATCAACTTTCATTAACACACCCACGGTTTCGAAGGCGAGTAAAAACCGTGGTGAAAAACAAGTCCATAGTCCGGTACCGGCGCGCGAGAGAGTTTAAAATACTACTAACCGATAATAGCAAAGGTTTCTTTTCTAGCGGAGCCTTCGGTTGAGCTGTCACGGTAAATCGATGTTAGCAGTTGGGGTACTCGCTCACAACTGAAGGGCTAATATTTTTCCTTCTGATTTTGAGATTGTTCACGCATGATCGCAGAATTCATGGAAATAAAACTCATGTGATGATCGCAGATCAACATCCGCTGTTTCAGTGAAACACCTGAAGTTCGATTGCATTGACGTCACTAGAGATATCGGCAACATTGCGTGACAACTTTGTTGACACGCCAGCTCTGAACTATCTAATTTGATTTCTTCTTTTCGCTCTAGCCCCTTTTTACCTTCGCCATATCACGGTTTGGAGCTCTCGAGTGCACTTTTACAATCACTTCCTTCTAACACTCGTAGCATTTTCTGTGTTGTATAAATTAAGAGCTCGCCACTTAAGATTCAAGAGAAAGTGAAATAAGCGTGCTCAACATTGACCATTAAAAGTGCCTGCTATTTACTTGAAACTTCCAGTGTAGATGTGCAAGTAGAATGTTTTACTATATCTTTGTGCATTTGTAACTGTGTTTTAACCCTTATACCTTCGTATGTATGCCTTAGAAATTGTATCACGCTGGCTCGAGCTGGTTGGATACTGAACGACACGTTTTGAAATTTATCTTATCTGACGTATCGCACTGGTAAATAGTCTAAATACAATTACGGTGTTAATCTGTTGTCATAAAATGAATAGTTATGACTTGTGATTAAGTTCAGTGCGCATCTTACTGCGCACATCCGGTGTTAAGCCCAGATGTTTACACGCTGGTACAAGTTTTAATTATCGTTTTACTGAATTGAGTTCGAAATTCGAAAATGAATGACCAAGATATGAAATCCACGAAACCATTGCATTCATTTTGTGATACACGTAGCCGACAGTCGTTCGGCCGTCATATTACTGTCTGCTCTAGAATCTAGTACTCCGTCGGTACAAAGCTGCTGATGGCTTAGCATTCTAGCACTGGACACACCTCCGTGTTCGCTTAGTTGTGGGAGTGTTATTCACTGTTTCCCCTTTTTTTTTGGTGCAAAAGTTACTTTCGTAAGGTCTGAATGTAGATGCTTTAACGCTCCTTATTTTAAATAATAAAAATTAAAACTTCTGAATATTTTTTCCAACATAGATTATTACTAGAAATGGAGAAACACAGCACATGGCCTGAGCTTTCAACTTACCAGCGGAAATTTCTCAAAGCGCCGCGCTTTCTGAGGAGAGAAAACGATTTCCAAAATTCCAGAAATTCAGCAACACCAAAGTATTCTTTGCTGGGATTTGTACAGAAGAACTTTCACAGCTCGCTGTACTGTGGCGAGGTAGCTCTCGGACAGAGGTTTGGCACGGACTGAATCCAAGCTTTGAAAATTTACATATTATAATTATAAACGTGGTATGAGGTTGCTGTTAGCAACAAGTCACTGATGATCTCTTGATGGCCCTCTGACGTCAATTGGCTCGTATTTCTCAGGATTACGAGATTCATTCTAAATATCAGGGTATTTTTTCAATTGCTACCAATAATACGCGAGATAAAAACAATTTAGCTGGAATAAGAATAACAACTTTCAACCGAGAGGAATATTTCCATAAAAGGCAGAAACTGGCCACCAACACTCAGTACCAAGTGTGCTATCAGGATTGCACATCCGAAATGAACCGTCCGACCGTAATAACCGGTCGGACGAACCCTAGTTCAACGTTATTTTGTCGACGGTTTATAAGCTCAAATAAGTTGGAATAACACAGAATGGCTCAATGAAAAGCCGGTTAGGCCAGGCTCCGCTCAAAAACAACCAAAACGATCTGTTGCTAGTCATGCAGTTTCGCTGACACAATTATATTTGGTTAGCTGAAAAAAACGGCAAAAGTTCGTGTTTAAAAGGGATACACTGGTATTTTTAGTCATTACATCATGCGTGACGTCAGTAAAGGTCATCTGCACAGCACGTCGCTGCACGCGTGTTCTGTTCGATATGTGAAGCTGCTGTTTGAGCACCACAAATAACCACGAAAAACTTCGTACTTCTGCATGCTCTCATTTGTTGTATTCGGTCAGTGATTACGGGAGTGTGACGAACCTTCTTTGTCTGTTTTTGCTGTGAATTAGTGAGCAGTGCACAACATTTTCACACAACCAGATTATATGGAAGACTCACGAGACACGCGTAAAAATGTGTTTTCTCAGTTTAATACGAAATTAA
The DNA here is from genome assembly GCA_030867875.1 of Actinernus sp. WN-2022. Lineage (NCBI taxonomy): Eukaryota > Metazoa > Cnidaria > Anthozoa > Actiniaria > Actinernidae > Actinernus > Actinernus sp. WN-2022. The sequence goes on from JAOWCC010000577.1 coordinate 26,075,672, forward strand.
CGTTGTCAGTATGCTGCCTGACAGTCTGGAGTAATTTTGTCTTACACATGGTGCGATCATATGACACTTGAGCGACAAAGACTTCAACTGAATATTAATATAGGATGACACTTCGACTTCTGTTTCATCCTATTTTGTTTTTATAATTTTGTTGGCTTTGCCGGTTTTAATAAAATTATATTTTATAAAGGAAGAAGTTAGCCAATTACCTTCCCACATCAGAAAAGTACCGCCATCTAAAAATGACGTTTTGACCAACCAACTTGACGTCAAACTGAGAAGGAATACCCCGCTCCCATCGGCGCTTGCACCGTGATCTTCTTAATCTAATACATGCTGAGAGCAAGGGGATGAAGCCGTGATCATGAAAATTTGACAGTGCTTGCTTGAACAATTCGTCAGACAATGAAATGGTCTGCGATGGCGGGCAGGTAGACCAAAGGATACTGATCGGGAATATTTATAATTTTTACTCAGAAAACGTAGGTCAAAACAAACGACTCTATACACCTCCATACCTCGGATCCGGTGTTTTTGCAGGATTTTTGTATGCGGTACTTGCTTATCAGTTTAGTTCTCATACACCTACCTGGGGTAGGGTAAGTTATTGGGGTAATTTTCTATGGGGAGGGTGTTGGTCTTATTTTCCCTGGAAAGGGGAGGGGGCTGCCATCGGGGTGTTTCTTTTCTTGTGGGAAGGGGTTGGTTGCAATGTAGGAGGGGATACTTTTTACATTATTATTAATAAAGGGGTAAAACACATTTTATTAGATTTTATCATAAATTTTATTAGAATATTTATACTCATCACTGATGAGCTCACAAAGAGCAAAACAGTACTGTCTGCAGATTGAGTATATATATATATCACGCCGGGACAGTTGTCTCAAGAAAGTGATCATTTAACTACTGCGGTCAATACAGCATTGTACAGCGGTAATCCAATAAAACAAGATGGCGAGTTTCACCACGAGTCAAGTATACTAGAGGAAGTTTGTTCGGTGACGGCTCGACAGACTCGAATGTGTCAAACCTTACATATAATTATTTAGATACACCAAAATATAGAAGACTTCCGTGCTATACAATTCATAAGGGAGAGAATTTCCCGTCCGATCATAATTCGTTCAGCGGTTCAAATCAATTCATTCGGTTTAAAAAGCTAAAGCAGTTTCGAATAAAATAAGTTGTCAAAAAGAACGTTGTTTAAAATAAGACTTACTCGTATCCGAAGAAAAAAATCCAATCGTTATAAAATAGAGAAAGAGCACAGTCACAAATAAGCTATCTACTAGTTCTGCCCGGGGGGGTGACTCCCATATAAAAGGGGTAGGGATGCTCGTCGGACATTTTCGATTTGACCCCTAAGAGGTACTAAAATGGGCGTGGCTCTAGCTTATTTTGACCCCTAAAAGATAATAAAAATGTAAATTGATAACAGCTTTTTTGTTCCTTTGACACCCGACCCCTAAAAGGTACCACTTTACATATAAATGTCTGTGTTTGATGGTGGATACCCTAAGTGGTACCAAACTCCTGATTTTGACCCCTAAAAGGTACGACGAGCATCCATGTACCCCTCACATAAGGGAGTCCCCCCCCCCCCCCGGGTAGTTCTGGCATAAAATATAATATCAACAACATTGCATCGCTTGTACATTACTGTTTGTTCGGATAGTAACAGTATTGACGGCTCGACAGACGCGAATGTGCCGACTCTTACATATACTTATTTAGATACACCAAGATATAGAAGACTTCCAAGCTATACAATTGATAAGGTTCTGGCATAAAATATAATATCAACAACATAACATCGCTTGTACATTACTGTTGTGATCGTACCTTCAACTTCAATCGGCGGACAGTTCGTTGTTGATTTTTTTATTTATGTCCAGACTCTTGTTTTTTTCCCTTGGCTAGCTAGGCGAAGTGCTGCTTCACGCTTTGCCCCCATAAACTTCCCAACGGCGAAGCGGTTGTAATTTCTCTGAGGCATCGTAAAGTCGCGTATTTGCCGGCAAGTATCAAAATACAAGACTTAGTACGTATGGAAAATCTTTCAGGTCCCGGTATTCGCGAATCCGGAAAATCCTATTGAAGCAGTTGAAGCTTAAGCTAGCCATTTTTCGACAGAGTCAACAGTCTGCCATTATGCCAACAACACGATTTACATCTCTAAAATTTACATTTTTCTTTTCTCCCTTAAGATTGGTAAAGAAAGCTTGTTTTCTTCGCTTAATCCGTGGCGTATCCCAGGGTACATAGGTAGCCGTTTATCTTCCATGGTAGATTAGTTCCCAGTCCTTGAAAAATAATGCTCCGTCGAGCCGCCATTTTTGGCTTCAGTCTAATGTCGGGAAATATATATATACAATATTGAGAAGTTGCATGATTTATTAGCACCTTGAAAACATATTTGTTACATCGGTGTGGATCTAATAAACTTATATATAATAAAAAAGTAATCAATTTATGTAATTTACATATGTTGTATAAGATTAACCAGAATTTTATACCTTTGACCAGGAGCCCATTACCTGCTTTGACCAAATATATTCTTTCACTATATTTAATGAATACTTAGTCCGCTAGAATAATGCAAAGATACAGTGACTGAAGGAGTACAATACAATGCAGAATGTTACAATCCTCAAAACAAAACCCATTCACCGAAGTTCTCAGTTCGCTTTAGACTGGTTCGGTATTAACATTTTGTCTAGTTCATGTCCAAGGATGAGTAAATGCAGGAGCCCATTACCAGGAGCGTACCTATGTGATGGGTAGCGCCCACACCAAAGTAGATGGTGTGTCTATTTATAGTCGCGAAGTTCTGGTATGCGATTACGTTGTCTTTTGTCCTCTTGCCGGGCTTTAGTATTTTTAGCAATTCGCCGCCAGCGGACACGAGAAAAAAAGCGCGGCTCTGGGGACGAGATTGTATTTTTAGCAGTTTGAACCGTGTTAATTACAATTTTTCAGTGCATCCTGATTGGTTAAAAGTGACGGCCTTTGTTTCTTCTCGCGGGAAACACAAAGCTAAAAATAGCTACATCATCTGTTCTGCTGTTGGACAGACCTAATTCACTCTTTTCACCTGGTGGCCATCTTGGATTCAAAGCGAGGCAATCCTTTGTTTTTGCCAGGTCAGCCTCATAGTGAGGGATAGTCAAAATGAGGCTCACCTGGCTCACCACGCTTTGAATCCAAGATGGCCACCAGGTGAAAAGAGTGAATCGGGTTGATTCACGCTCCTGATAATGAGCTCCAGCTGGTAATGAGCTCCTGGTAATGAGCTCCTGGTAATGAGCTCCTGGTAAATGTCATTTGGGTATATGTGCCACCGTGTTCACAAACAAGCTGACACTAACCAGGGCTGACGCGTTATAACGGCGTGTAATTACGCACAAGCCTCGCTGCGTTGAAGGGGGTTGTTTATTATAACCCCAACCAGTGGGTAGCTACTCCGTTTAGTTCGCTCGAAAGGCCTTACCTAAATTGGCTTAAGGCCATATTTAAGTTTGGATTAAAGAAAGAAGCAGGAAGAATAGGTTTTATCGGATAAAGAGATTACATCGGCTTTGAAAATCTAAATTTTAGCCTCATTAGAGTCGGCCTCTTGTAATTCGCAAACTTTAATTTGTAGTCACCTCCAGTTCCGTCATTATAATCAACCATTTCATAATTTTATTTTGCTGACAGTGCGACAGTACTGTAACCAAGGCCATTTGACAACGAGAACTTAACACATTGGAAAACGAAAATAAAGCACTCCAGCTTACAAATCCTAGCATATCCACGCGAACTTCAAAACTAGTCCACCAAATTTGCCTTTTACCGGATCGAAACTCGAACCAGTTGAAATGCTATTGAAATGCTATTGTAGCTGTGTTTCAGCCCGGTATCATTTACATAGAATCGCATAGCCAAAGCTGAATCGCACGGTGCATTTGCGAAATCAGACGCTAATTGGCTGAGACGGAGTGGTGATTCAGAGTGGAATCACCACTGTAGACTACGCGCGCTATTTATAACTTAGCAAAATATCAACAAAAGTACTAAATCTTCAAGTAATTCATCGGACTATGCGATTCAAGGAAAAAGCGACTCGGGCGATATCGATTTTCTCGTGCAATTTAACGTGGAATTACCTCGTCAGGCATGTGATTTTCCTATAGAGCGAGCCAGCCCAGCCCCAGCATTTGCTCGAACGTTTTTGGCGGGAAGTCGTTTACAAAATGGCTGACTCAAGGACGGCCTAGCCCGGTGATCGCGATTACATGAGGCGGGCTGGCCCGGTCTCTCCAAACCAGGCCAGCCCACCTCATGTAATCGCGATCTTAGCCCGACTTGGCGAGCCAGCAGAAGGCCGGCTAGCCTGATTTTCAGATGATATGAGGGCGTCCGCTCACTTCCTCCCCATCCAGGAAGTGAGCGGTTGACCTCGTACCATCTGAAAATTAGGGTAGCAGGAGGCCAGCAGTTAAGTAATTGTAAATTGTAAATTTATTATTAACGACGACTTTGTGAACGACCAGTTCCGCCAAAAACGTTCGCGCCAATACCCCAGCCCAGGCTGGCTCGCTCCATGTATGACTGCGCTGAAACTGACAGCTCGGCGAATCGAGCCAGGCCGCGTCATGTAACCAGGCCTCTGTGTGGTAGAGCATACATTGGAGCTATTTTTAAGGACATGAAGACGTATTAAAACAATTAAAGTACTTAGATTATTCATAATCTGCATTGCCACGTCTTCGCCATGCAATGATAATATTTTCTTATATTTAGGGTGCGTTATCATTTGCGTAATAAGAGAAGCATTTTTGCTAACTATTTTGAGAGTCAATAGCCTACAAGCTTTAGTGGATACTGGACTGATATGTTATATTTAACCACAGTGCGTCTTTGACCTCTTCAGTTGTTGTACCATTCACGTGGGCTGGGGGTATTTAAAGCTTTGAAAGTAGATCGAGCATGCAGTCAGTGACTGAAACTAATTTGTAACTAGACTGGTATGTTATATTTAACCACAGTGCGTCTTTGACCTATTCAGCTGTTGTACCAAACACATGGTAGGGGGGAGGGGTGAGAAACTGATGGGGGTATTTATAGCTTTGAAACTGAGTAGATCGAGCATGCAGACAATGACTGAAGCTAATTTGTACAAAAGTCTTCGATTTCTTAGAGAATCTGGGAAAATAACAACCAAGAAGCACTGAGGTGAAGCGACTTAACGTACTAAAACAGAAGTTTTAATTATCTACCTGATCCACTGCTTTGATATATTCACGTGTCTCGGGTGTAAAACCTAGCTAATCGAGACACGCGCAGTAACGTTAGTCGTGACTGAAGGCGATACGAATGTTCTAATTCGTAGTTGCCATGCGGTGATGCTGGCCGATCGACAATCGATTGGAGACGGAAAATAGCATTTACAAACAGGTTTTGCTAATAACAATACCGATCCGTAGTATCAAGCCCATGAACTGAATCAATATTTCTGTTAATTGACACACCAAAACACTCGGTTTTATGTTGTTTTATCCATTCAGTTTGAAATACCACTTTTTACGGTGGCTTAGAGAGGCCATCATGAGAATACGAGTTGACGAGAATCGGAGCCTTGAATGCGAGTTATGCGAGAATCCGAGAATCCGGGTGCTTCTTGGTGTAGCAGATTCATTGTTTGATCCATTGTTTCTGGGGTTAACTGGCTGGTTCTCATTGATCGCTGACGATCACTAGCGATCGCCGGATCGTCCAAATCACTCACTCACATTTCCCAGATTTGAAACTGACGCTTTGTGCTCGATGTGCACAGCAAGCCAGTCTAGATTCATAAACTCGACTGGCATGGGAACAGAATCTCTTCCTGAACCCGACGGAATGTTCTTTCTTCGTTTGAGGTATCCTCCATACGCAGTCCTAATATTTTTTCCTCTACAGCAGCCGATGTAATGTTGAACTTTTCACTGATTTTCGTCCACACATTCAACTTTTGTACTTGTTTTTACATTCTCTGCTATATTTGTTATAAAGGCATTCGTATTTGCGCAGCTCATCCATTAACTCTTCCGTACTGCAGCCCGCCATGTTCGAAGCTGAGTGAACAAGTGAATGCACGAACGACAACAACACAACGACAAACCGTTGCCATGGCGTTGAAGTTTGGATCTAGGAAACATTACATTGTAGGATGCCACAGGATCGCTCGATTGCCGAGAAGTGTTCTCATATAATCGCCGACGATCGTTGACGATCGCTAACGATCGCTAGAGTAGAACCTTGCTCTACTGAAGCGATCGTCAGCGATCGCGATCGCTGACGATCGCTGGATCGCGAGAAGTGTTCACATATGATTGCTTTAGAAGACAATAGTTTTCTTTGTTTTACGTCATGTGCACGGGGCCGAATCAGTTGTACTAACATAAGTAAGTTGCTTTAATAACTGCATGATTTCAATCTATCTTGTTCGATAGTAAGTAGTCAGCTACCTGTTTTAAAATTGATTTACCATACTATCGAACATTATTAAACTATCCTAATTCCATTCTGTACGAGATTCCATCTCAGGATGACTCACATGGGCTGTAATTAGGTCCCAAGCTTTCACGCTTTTCCTAACTCGCATTCTCGCATTCTTGCATTCCCACTGATATCAACTCGGATTCTCAGATTCTCAGGATGGCCTTGCTAAGCCACCGTAACGTTTCTCCCAGTCAGTTGAAGATAAACTCCTCCGGCAGTGGTGAGCATATATCCTGGAAACCAGAGGTTATATGTAGGCCGGAAGCAACAAGGGGCACCCAAAAAAGCCAGGGCTAGACGTTCAACAGTTGTTGTACAACATGGACCAACACTGTTGGTCCCAGCAATGTTACCCTGTTTATTACCCCATGTTGGACGATGTTGGGGCCAACATGCATCACGGCTTTGTTGGATGTGTTTGTTTCCATCAAACGTTTCGCGGCCAACAATGCCGATGCATATGTTGGTCCATCATCGTCCAACACGGGATGCTAATTTAAAGCAGTCTAACATTGCTGTTGACCAAGAATGTTGGCCATTGTTGTAAATTTCTCTAGCCGAAAGCCATTGTTGTAAATTTCTCTAGCCGAAAATCATTGTTCTTCTAGCAGCAGTGTTGCACACTGTGGTGAACTTGCTTATGAAACCGCTGAGCACCGTCGCCCACCGTGAGTGTCATGTAAACATTCCGCTCGCTATGAATCATGGGCTTGATGGCGAGGATCTCAGCCGACAAGAGAAATTAAGCTGAACCTTGGAATTTTACTAGAATATGAAAAAAACACAACAACAACAACAGCAATCAAAACATAACAAAAACAAAACATATCGGCAGGGCAAGTCACGCTATATAAACCAGATGACGTCCCGAGTAGAATGTGGGCTCGGTTTCCTCACTCAGTTGCTCCAGTTTCCTCACTGGTTAGCTCAGTTGGTAGAGCACGGTCTAGAGTGCGGGAGGTCAGGGGTTCGAATCCCGGCGGCGCGTCCTTGGGCAGGGACGTATAAGCCGTTGGCCTTGTCTCCTTCCTCTTCTAACCTATACGAGGGGGACGTGAAAGAACCTGTTGTGTTATTTCGAAAAAGAGTAGGGAATTGTCTCCCGACACAACAGCCTGGTATTCTGAGGTACTAACAATCACTCATGATTGTAAACTGCACGGCAGCACATTGCGCCACAATAGCAGTCCGTATCACAAAAATAACCTTGATAAGCGGATTTGGATATATTCATATAGAATTTGCGCTATATAAATGAATACCTTTACCTCCCAGTCTAGTCTAGACTCCTCCCAGGCTTTTATTCAGTCGTTCCATCACGCAAAGCGTTTGGCCGTTTTGATTCCGCTAGACCGAATCGAAGCAGTGACGTCACAATATCCAGCCGCGCATAAACAAAAAGCCTATGCTGGTATCAACTAAAGTCGATTGAGGTATGCTAATCTAGTCACGAGCGAACCGACGGAGTATGTTACAAGATAGTTTTCTGTGTTCCTTTAATAACGTAACGGATACGGATATACAAGTTTTCAAGTAATGCGTACACTTTTTAATAGGATGATTGGATAAGTTCAAACTATTGATCGTTAGCCTCCTCCGCCGCAGCTGGCATCTCTGAGTATCGAAAACCGCGAAAACAATATCCTTCCCAAACCCCGAATAGTTCAGTTTCGTATTCGAAAATTACCGCTAATTATAAATGCAATGACTACAGACGCATATACGCAGGGTTAGCCTCATTCTGAAGTTAAACACGAGAAGGTACAAAACGCGAAACTATAACAATACGCAGAGTTGTGAATAGGCCACTTTCTCGCTGGTATTTATGATTATAAAATAGTTTCGATAGTACGCGCGCTCTGATTGGCTGTAAGCTGTGTTTCTATAACTCTATAGAAACATAGTAAGTTGAGCGCGCGCTTGAGCTAGTTGTGAGAATTTACGTTTTGGTTATCAAATTAAGCGAGCGTTTCCGTGCTTCTATTTGTTTATTTTATAAAGGAAATAGAAAACATTTCCCCCTTGTTTCTATAGAGTTATAGAAACACTTGTGGAAGTTTGGAAGAACTCGAAATAGCTGTGGAAACACTCGCCCTTCGGGCTCGTGTTCCCACTGGCATTTCTCGTTCTCCCAAACTCCCACTCGTGTTTCTATAACTCTATAGGAAACACGGGAAATGTTTTCTATTTCTTTAATGTTTAACTTCAGAATGAGGCTAACCCTGCGTACATGCGTCTGTATTCATTGCATTCAGCGGTAATTTTCGAATATGAAAAAGACTATTGTGACCGATATAGAACAACGAGAAGTCCGAAGACTACAGCAAAGCCGATACAGTGTAATACTTGTTATATTTATCTTTTAGCTGGTTAGATCCATGCCTAGTATCAAGTGCTCCTTTTGCAGGATTTTCGTACACGGTATTTGCTGATTCTAGTTTTACGGAAGAGTTTTGATTTTAGAGAATTTCAAGGTAATAACGCCAGTACAGCTTAGTATACTGCTACTTTTCGGTTTACAAAACGTTTTGTTGCTGATTTCATGTCTAATTCCTCGGTTTTCAAAGGATCTAGGAACGCAAAATCCAGAAACGGATTTATTACCATGACAATGAGTCAAGTCAGGCACCTTTTGAATACCTCTGACCGTCTCAGTGTATTATTTTCGAATCATTTCCCAATCACTCTTGGATTACAAATCCAAAGAATCCGGATTTGGATCAGATTGGATTCTAGGGATTCGAAATTCATTTCGAATTTGTCCAAAGGAACGGAAAATTCGGATTCGACTCTAAGTATAGCACAGATTCTAGCGGTCTGATTGGCCGAGAGAATCGCCGATGAGATAAAACAAAGTGCTATTTCTAAGTACACTTAAAAGATACAATGAAATATGGTTGAGATGACACAACCTCTAGAACATTTATAAAATATTTCCTTTACAGCAGAAAACTACGTAATAAACAGTGCAATAAAGTATTTATTGATTAGTAAGCCTGGTAATGTATCTTGATTCGCCAGTAATTTTGGTTTGATTTGGGATTTTGTTTTGGATGTTTTTTTTGGGTGGGGGGGAGGGGGGGCGATTTTGCTCTATGCGCAACAAAATACTCTTTCCGCAATGAAAATCAAGATCAGATTCGCCAGTAAGTACTTTCTTTGTATTCCTTTGACAACAAGCTGATCAGACGTCAAATCATGCCACAGTGTAAATGTACAAATTGAAATTAATCCATGGTTTATATTTGCTTTGGCTTTTCACTCTTGACCTGAAAATGAATCATTTGCACGTTTGTGTTCTGACTCAGCATTTTTGCAAGGAGCGTGTTTACCATCTGCTGTGTGCGGCTTACTATACTCTGAATCAGTAAATCGGCACGCCGTCATCGTCGCATATTTCTTGTATGTATTACTCGAGTTTGACCCCACGAAACACACATCACTCTTTCCGGTGATTCCCAGAAGGAACATAATGGCGAAAAAAGATGTTTAATTCAATGGAGGGATAATGATGATACATCATGAAAATTAGAAGAAAATGAAAACGCTTTTGAGGTCCGTTATCACAAAAACACGATTTGCAAAAAATAAAAATATCGAGAGCCAGCTAAGAGTGACTGACTCGACAGCTACATGTAAAATCTTGGACAATTTGAGTTGGAAAAAATATACCCCTCCCCCCGTTTCAGTGATGAGAGCGTATGCAAATTTAAATGGCCCATTTTTAACATCATTGAATTAAGGGGGAGATCACGGCTTAATCAGTTTCAGGTATCAGACCTTACACATGTACATTTATATAAATATTCATAGTCATTGAAAACTGAAACTGACAAATATGATTGTATCTCAACCACTTCTGACAAGTGGTACAAGTCGCGACGAGACATACTACATGAAGCACATAGCAAGTAACGCTAGTTGGCAATGAATCAACTCAAAATAGAGTTCAATTAATTTTAAAAAGTCAAGGGCAGAGGCTTTTGTCTACAGTTAGGGGCGTTCTCAGGCATTTTTTAGCTTTAAGCCCGAAAGGGAGACAAAATAAACTTGCTCCTGGCGTAATATAAAATAAGCGGTAATTTTATTAGCCAAGTAATTGATTCATACAGAATCACTGGACCACCACAATCGCTATCACACTTGTTACCTTAGCATTTCCATTTCTTTTTTCTTTATATATATATATATATTTCAATCTTGGACAAAATGGTTGACACAATCAGTCGTAAAATGGGTTTTAAAAATAGCCACACTAGTTCTCAGTCCCCCTCCACATACAATGTTTATTTAGCCCATTTTTTGGCTAGAAATGTTGCAGGAACTCACAAGCAATATTGATAGGGGAAGTGGTTCTGTTCGCCAATAAAAACGGTTTTAGTGTGACGATGCATATAAATTACGATGTTTTTAGAATGTTTCAACACATTTTGTTGACTGCTGCTCGGCTTTGCTTCAAGGAGGCCAAAAGTTCCGTTTTAACAAACAATACATTACTCTCGACTTCCCCCTTTAACTAGAAATATGTTGACCGGAAAGTATGGTCTGCGTACGTGTCTGGATGATTTGCATAATTACATATGTCACAAAGTATGGCGTAAGCTAAGATAACCCGTGTCCCGTCGCGTACGGTCAGTACGAAGTCACGAAACCGAACTATTCGGTTACAAGCTGAAACCGCATGTATCGGTTATAAAATTGCTTTCTGACGGTTCTCAATCATTTTTGCTGGGTTAAATTCAGTAGCTTTCTCTGTAAACATAATTGTGCTGTGGTTTATGCAGTGGATGTTTTCCAACTTGAAAATGGAAAATAGTCGGCGAAGTTTGCATCTTAATGAGTGATGAAATGTGAAAAAATGGCTGATAAAATTATGAATTCGCTCAACCTTTTGTTCCTAACTGATGAAACATGTTTATTGAAACTTCCAAAAATTCAGATCAAAGGGAATCAAGTTGAATAATGCTCGGCCATTACTTATGTTACAATTTCACATTGAAGACGAAGTGAAACTATTTATTGTCTGACGATTTAGAAACGTGACCAAATAGTAATCAGAAACAGTCTCTGTTTTAAAAAATCGACCATCTGAAACGTCATGGAACTTTACTCGTTGCGACCACAGTACGTAATAAAAGATTATTATTCTCTCGTGTGGGCTACCTGTGGTTTCTTTGCAAGGTTTGTTTATGACTCCAAAAGTTACTTACGCATCCGAATCATGTGTAGCTTGTTCATTAATCTATAGTTTTTGTTAACACCAGGACACCAGTGAACGTTTTTAGCGAGATTCACACGCGTATAATTGAGTGATTGTATGGCAATTCATGCACCCGCTACAACTGCCACGATCCGTAGAACGCCGGTAGGTTTTCCGATGGATAAGTGGTTATCATGTCCGCCTTGAACGCGGGATACCGGGCGAGGTTCGAGTCCTCGCCGGCGAACCACATTTTCACATAGCTATAGTATGTTATATCTTTCACTTTAATGCCAGTTACTTAATAACCACTAAGTTACCGTTGATATAACAGATCTACGGTGAGTGATCCTATGTGAAATATGGCAGATTACACTTAGTTAGTTCCATTTTGCTGTTAGACCGCATTTCTAATTTCGTATTTCTGTTTCAATAGTTTATCCACGTGTACAGAAAATATGAAATTACAATGTGAAAGAGTATTTGACATAAGAGAGAAAGAAATGAAGGTACATCGATTTGAAATTGTATTTGAAATGTCTATAACTCAGCCCTAAAACTAAACACAAATTTTAGTTTTAATGTGATTTTTTATGTAATGATCGCGCGTGAGTCATGACCAAAAAGGACAGCCAAGGCAAAAAGTATTTTCTTTATTTGTTTCAGTCTCATTTGCGAAAAAGCGGGAGATTTTGATTTGCGGGAGAGCGGGAGATGAGGCTAAAAAGCGTAAGTCTCCCGCCAAAAGTGGGAGAGTTGGCATCTCTGCATGATAAAGAAAGACAGCGACTAGGAAGAATTGTATTTTATGGAATAAGAAACTTCATTTCCGGCTGTAGGGAAGTGCATACTTGACAGAGCTATTTTGACTCAGTGTAAACTGAGAGCATATCTTGTTTTGAACAAATATAAAACCAATACGTCAATTATTGGTTGGGTCACAAGACTGGTTTATCCGGTTGGGACGTCCTCAAAATTTGTTCACCTTATCCCAAATAGTTCATTTAGTTGAAGGAAGGTCGGGTCAAAATAAGTTCCCTAAGACCAGGTTTTACCGCGTATTATGATATCTTACAGGTTGGATGGAAAATGTAGGGTGCAGAGTACGGAGTGCGGAGTATGGAAGATATGAGGAGTATGGAAAATGACGAGTATGGAAAATGACGAGTATGGAAAATGACGAGTATGGAAAATGACGAGTATGGAAAATGAGGAGTATGGAAAGTGTGGAGTGTGAAAATTGGAAAATGAGAAGTGTGAAAAATGCGGAGTGGGGAGAAAATGAGGAGAAATAATCTTATAATTCCCCTGGATGAACACGAACACGGTTGCGTAAACAATCGAATGAAAGAATGAGGGTGTATCAGGATATGAAAACTCATCATAGGTAAAGACTAATCCCACGACTTGAAAAAGCGTATTGACATGGGCGAATATGCAAAGTTTTACTTTCTTGCATATCGATAACGTTATAGGCGTAAAGTTTGAAAATTTATGTAGAAACCTTTTATGGTAGGCAAAGCCTATAGTTTCTGCTTAAATTTTCAAAGGCCACAACTTTTCACAACAGTTGTCTATCTCCCTAAAACTTACAAAGATGCTAATATGCTCTTTCATGCCATGGAATTAGTTTTTGCCTCGAGTTTTTATTCACCCCTCTGAAAACCCCTCATACGTACAGTTCAGTGTCTTCGGTACTGAACGAGATTAGTTTTTTCTCTGTTTGATCAGTCTTGCCAATACCTCGCCGCCATCTTGACCGCCTACAGGGCACATTTTCCACACTCCTCATTTTCCACACTCCAACCTATTTTACAATATATACGCATATTGGCTTATGCACTGCGGAATTAACGAAGGCCGCCGGTTTGCGAGGTTGTGATGAAATCTAATGCACTTTGATGGGAAATAATGTTCGTTTCAAGGATATTTTTTTTCCGCCCGAGTTTAAGCCCCTTATTTTGTCGAGATCTAGAAATGGCCGAAAATTCCATTTTTTTCTTAGTACCTGGCAAATGACGATAGACTTATGAACAATATCATGTCTGATTATCCACTAATGTAACATAATAGATATATAAAATGAATAATAACAATGGATAAAGAAACCAGAGCTCGAATTTTCACATAATTAAACTGATCCAGGGGGTGAGGTCGAGATGTTTTCTATCCCCATTTTCATTGGATGTTCAATTTTCAGTATCATGCCAATATATTATCGTTAGCGGTAACCACTTGTAATAATAATAATTATTAATTAGCGATAATCATAGAAATAAATACAATCATTAAATAATTAATGAATTAATGTTCGGCCCGTATGTAGCGCTTAGTCAAAGGAATAAAAGCCAGCCTATCTTATGCAACTTCGCCCAACTTGATGAAATATTTGCGTTATTACTCGCGCAAATGAAGTTCAGGGGGGGGGGGGGGGGATTAAGCCGATTTGAAATTTTGTTTTGGCTCCCCTTTTGAACTTGGAGGAACCTAAGAGGAACCCCTGCAGTTTTCTATGGGTAATATTTTAGGTGAAAACCCCATGTCTCTACGATGTTCCTTTCTATCCGTAAAAATCCATCGCCCTTTTGGTTTTAACGATATAGTGTCCGAAGACTACTGTAGGCATTTATAGATTGTGCTCGGCAACTTTTGGGCAACTTTTGGAGTCTCGAGCAACTTTTTGAAGTTTACGCAACTGTAAGCATTTTTTGGAGTTTTGAGCAACTTTTGAGCAATTTGTTAAAAAAATTGAGCCACAAATAAAATTTTAGAGTTTTAAAATACAAGATCTGTGTAAATACGGCAGAAAACACCCTGAACAATCCTTACAAAAAGAAAGCAGTTTATTATGTGCCCTCGATTACCTCCATGTGGTCAGCGGCTGTTCGCAAACTGTACACGCTCTTTATGGTCAGCGGTTCGAAATTTTCGGGATCGACCATTTTGTTTCACGCTTTCATTAATGGCAGCACTAGAACCTATGGAAGACAGTTCTGTTTCTACGTCAGAAGACCCAATTGTTATTGCAACAAATGCTGGGGCACGTCTTAGTGTTCCAAAAGCGTCTTCGGTGTCTCGAAAGCGAAAACTTGTCACGAATGAAGGCAAGTACAAAGGCAGGGGAACGGACAACAAAAAAGGAAGCGAACCATGTGCTTATGACCGTGTAAGGGAGTATCGAAATCAACATTTTGTTGTAGTGAGTGGACAATTGCGATGTAATGCATGCAGCGAAACTCTGTCGAAGAAAACAAGTTCTATCGACAAGCACATAAAGTCAAAAAAGCACCAAAGTGGACTTTCCTGTATTGAGAAAAACAAGAAAGAAAGTCAGTCAATTATAGAGTGTCTGCAAAGGCGTGATGAGCAGGAACAATTTAGTGGGTCGACGTTACCAAAAGAAATGCAATTATTTAGATTTGAGATTGTCCAGTGTGCTCTTTCTGGCGGCATACCACTGTCAAAGATTGATGCTCTTCGCCCAGTCTTGGAGAAGTACGCTCACAGATTAACGACCAGCACTAATTTGAGTAACCTTATTCCAGCAGTGCTTAATAGAGAAAAGGAAATGGTCAAAAGTGAGCTGAAGTATGTTACAGAAGCTTCTGTTATCTTTGACGGGACAGCTAGACTGGGGGAGGCCATCGCTATAGTTGTTCGCTATGTACAAGAGGACTTCAAGCCGACCCAGCGCCTTATACGATTGGAAGTTCTTGCGAAAGCCTTGAAGGGAGACGAGTTGGCCCAGAGACTCATGTCTTGTCTTGCTGTCGGCTACAACTTTGGCGCTAACACCATTATCGGTGGAATGAGGGATGGGGCATCGGTTAATGGAGCTGCATTGCGACAACTGAAGTTTTTCTACACTACCATGATGGACATAGTGTGCTTTTCTCATACAATTGACAATGTCGGGCCTCATTTTGAATTTAGAATTCTAAATTCGTTTACCCAGTATTGGATAAGTATGTTTGCTCATAGTTACAATGCTCGGCTACTGTGGAAGGAGAGAACAGGACAGGCTATGCGCTCCCATAGTGCCACTAGGTGGTGGAGCAAGTTTGAAGTTCAACAGCAAGTTTTAGAGTTCTTTGGAGACGTGGAGCCCTTTCTTCGTGAAAACGAAGAGCTCTCCCCAGTAACTCGCCAGCACCTCCTGGAGATCTTTGACAACGATCAAGATGTACAAGACCTGCGTTTGGAACTCGCAGTACTTATCGATGCAGGAATCCATTACGTAAATGCCACCTACTATCTCGAAGGGGACGGGCCATTGGTATTCACGTGCTACGAACGTCTCTCTGCTGTTGCTCATGCTCAGAATGTTGAGAACTTTCCAAATGCGGCAGCAGTAGCACGTGGAATTGCGAATGGCAATGTTGTGATCTATAACCAGCTAATGGGACAAGCGAAAGCCTGCATTCAGCCAGGATTTGATTTCTACCAACATAAATTTAGTGTACAATTTCGCACTACAGTCCGGGCTTTCAAGGCTGCACGCTTATGTTGTCCCGTGCAAGTGCAACACCTCAATCCAACGGCTGCCTCCTTATAAGAATTAAGAAACTTTCCGTTTCTCAACGACAACACAATAGCCAATCTGGCGTTAGAACTCCCTGCATATCTTGCCGCAGCTGCTGGCGTGGCTCTGGCAAACGAAGAGGATAAATTAGCATGGTGGGCAGCCCACAGTGAAGCACTACCCTCTTGGGCAGCTCTGGTAAAGGAGCTATTACTCATACAACCAAGCTCTGCATCTGCAGAAAGAGTTTTCAGTCTACTTAACAACGCTTTCAATTCACAGCAAGATCGCGCACTGGAGGATTATTTAGAGGCCTCTGTCATGTTGAGGTACAATAATGCCAAAAGGCAGTAATAACTGAACAATACACAAGCATCTCGGTTAAATGTACTCATTGGCAAGTTAAACGTTGTACATAGTGTAAAAAAACTTTACAAAGTGTTGTTTAAAGCTTTTACTTCAATAAAGCGGTTTATATTGTAAAGCAACTTCTTGAATTATTGAAGCAACTTTTCTCCTTTTTGGGCAACTTTTTGAGCAACTTTTAACCCTTTTTTGAGCAACTGTTTCGAAATTTTTGAGCACAATCTATAAATGCCTAGACTACTGCAATGCTGATTAGATACATAGTTTTGGTTTTGGCCGCAAAGCATTGTGGGACAGTTTCATTTTCTATTTCCTATTCCAGAACTGGATTACAGTTGTAGCGTTAAAATCATAGTTTTTGTACTAAACACGACGAACATAACATACTCTTTGCAAATATGGGGTAAGATCTACGATCCTTGCTTAACTGAGGGGGAGGGATGGAAAATCATACGCATTTCCTGACAATAACGGTACCTGTATCTGTATCATGCTGTATCATCATAAGAAGATGCGCACAAATACCAGCCCAGACGAGCGATGCCGAATGCGTGGCAAGGCTCCTGAGAGCGTATCGCACACACTGGCAGGTAAAGTTGCAGTGCATTGGCCCAAACGAAGTACCTAGCTAGGCATAATGCAGCTCTGAAGGTCCTATACTTTGAGCTGCTCAAATACCTTGGCTTAGTTTCAACAATTCCACCTTGGTACTCGGCCTGCAGAGCCCAAGCCGCTGTATGAGAACGATCGAGCTAAAGCTCTCTGGGACGTGCCATTGTATGCGGAACTGAAACACAGAAGTAAGAGCCAACCGGATTGACGCGTGGATAGTAGATAAGGAAGAAAAGAAGGTGCTAGTGATCGAGATGTGCTGCCCTTGGGTAGAAAACCGGCGCCAAGGCCAGAAGAAGGAAGTGGAGAAGCCCAGAGGTATGGACCGCTACGCTGGGAACTGAAAAAACAGTACCCAGGTTACCAGGTCACCCACCACAACATCATCGTTGACGTTCTAGGAGGTTATTCCAAGGATGTCAGCAAGTTCCGTGAAAGCGCTAATTCGTGACAGCAGCGAGGGGATCCTACTGACGGATCCAGAAAGCAGTACTATCTAGTCGCTTGAACATTGCACGCTCCTTTAAGTTCCTGTAGAATAATTAGAATCTTTAGCGATGGACACATGTTTTGTTTTTATAGACAGACGGTGTAAATTACTGGGTTGTTTTTAAACATCGACTTTTTTTCTTTTTATATTTTATTGTAACGCACTATTTTTTAGATAATAATAATAATAATAATAATAATGCCTTTATTTTACGTGGGTAGCACGAAATAGTCGCAGTTGAGTTGCTTTCGAAAACGTTTTGTTATTATGCCTGATGTGAGTGTCATTTATTGCTGACTTGCACGTTACGTCATCGCCGCCATGTTGGTGGACGTCAACAGAAGACGCCTCGTTAGTTGCTTTGTTAGTGACACCAACGGCCGCCACGGCTTTGTCATTTGTATCTCTGGGGATTGGTTGCAAGTCAAGAATTGAACGACCCTGACTATTCAAAGAGCATGCGTGGAGTTTAATTATGTCACGTTCCTGGTTTAAGTATCCCACATGGAAGAAGCAGGTTTGAGAAATGAAGAGAAGAGTCTTTAATGTGCCTATGAAATGAAAAGATCGATTCTGTTTTTATTTTATTTTATTAAATTATAGACTTCCCTTAGCCATTTTGTGCAATTAAAAAACAAATTTGGAGAGCCCGAACATAATTTTATTTCGTATCGAAGTCAGGCGGGATTGCCAAAATCTGGCGACAATTTTTACGCCGTTAAAGATATGCTAATCACATGCGTGACGTCACTAGGTTTGCGCATTTATATTCACAAAGCCGACTGCAAGGATTCTATAAAAAATATGTGGCCATCTTCAAGGTTTCTCAAAGTATTACATATTTAAATTGAGAAACTGGCCAAAAATGCACTTATTTTGTAGTATTTATGGGGACAATAATAATAATAATAATAATTTATTACTTATATTGCGCAAGTTACATTAAAATGGTCAAATGCGCATTACACGTTTTAAGTAAAAACTGACATGTACACAGAATCATTAAACTATATGGTAATAAAATATTATAATAAACTATAAACCAATATAAAAATCTAACGTGACAATATAATAAAAATGACCAATTTAAAATTTAAGAACTTATCATTACAATGGAAGTTGATAAAATACTAATAAGCTAATTTAAAAAGATAGGTCTTCAGATGGCTCTTAAAAGTATTAATATTTTCAATCATGCGTAGTTCCTTAGGTAAAGAGTTCCACAATCTAGGCGCAGCAATAACAAATGTAGTCTTAGTTCTGATTGTAGGAGTAGCAAGCCTACGACTTTCTGAAGACCTAAGACCATATGCAGAAGACTTAATATGCAGCAAGTTACTCAGATATGATGGCGCAAGACCATGGATCGCCTTAAAAGTAATTAATATAACTTTAAAGTTGACACGTGAACTTATTGGGAGTCAATGTAAATCATGCATGAGCGGTGTGACGTGGCAATACCTCGGTGCGTTGCAAACAAGCCTCGCAACTGCATTTAAGACACGCTGGAGTTTGTGCAGTTGGTTGTCTGGTAATCCATACAGCAAACTGTTACAATATAAATCTATCCGAGAAGTTATAAACGAATGTATCAGAGATTTCGTTGCGTCTGGCGATAAATATTTACGTATGCGTCTAATATTATGCAGGTGCATGGTAGAACGCAGTGCCACACAACTTACTAACATATATATATATTTCTTTCCACTCCATTTTTTTGTTCCTTTTCTCAACCATGTTTAAACTCACTTTCAATCATATATGTATTTAAAAAAATTAAGTGACTGCAACATTTGGTAATTCTCCTCATTTAGTTTCTTCATGGTAGTGGCCAACTCGAAAGCTTTTGCTCCTTTGGCCACTACGCACATCTCCTGGAAATTGTAACCTTGAATACCTATTTTATTTTTTCTCCACTCTTTCCTACTAATTGTTAAAACTGAACTTGTAAATAGTGCAAAATAAACTTGAACTTGACCTTGAACTTGGCTAGACATGGTTAATTGGGAGTCAAACCATGACCCCAGGTTTCTCACCACAGACACAGGTTGGATCTCTAAGGATCCAACCTGGATGCTCTCGATATTAACTTTAGCTAGCTGTTGCCTAGTGCCCAGTATCACAAATTCAGTTTTGTTGTCATTTAGCATAAGTTTATCTGTGACCATCCAGTTTTTAATATCATGAATACAGTCAGACATTGATATCAGTGCAAATTCAGCATCAGTGGACAGATTAGGACTGAATGATAGGTACAACTGCGTATCATCCGCATAGCAGTGGACTTGGGGTAAGTGATCACTGACAATTTGGAAGAGTTTTCGGGTATATATGGTAAAAAGCAGGGGGCCAAGGCAGGATCGATGTGGAACACCATGCTTGAGGGGAAACTTCCGTTAGAGACCTCCATTGACGGAAATACGCTGAGATCGGTCAGACAAGTAAGACTTGAACCATGCCAGGGCCTTCTCATCAATGCCAAGGTCAGACTTTAAAATGAGATGTTATTCAAGTTTATCCGTGCCCTAGAAATCAAACAAAATCGGATTCACAAAATCACTCACAAAGAATCCTCCATGACAAGCAGGAATCTTCCAGAATCTTCCGCTCAGCAGTGCTGCTGAAGATTTTGTAGTGCAGGCTCACGTAAAACCGGCGGTGCTCAAGCACATTGGTCCTGACCAGTTTGGGTGTATCCCTAACCTGTCAACCAGTCACGCCTTGATAAGCATGATACACCATTGGTCCAAAGCAACCGATGGGTCAGGGAATGATGTCAGAGTTTTTGCCATAGATTACCGGAAAGCTTTTGACCTGATCGACCACACCCTATTAATTAATAAGCTCGCCAACTACGGTATAAACCCGCATATTTTGAACTGGATTTGCGATTTTCTATCGAATAGGCGCCAACGTGTTAAACTTGCAAGTGATTGCTTCTCAGAGTGGGAGTCAGTGCCGGCAGGGGTACCTCATGGTACCAAATTAGGCCCCTGGCTATTCATAGTTATGATCAATGATCTGAATGCCCCATCCGCAAATGGTATTTTCAAATATGTAGACGATACCACGATTCACGAAGTAATAAAAAAGAACGAATGCAGCCACGCACAGGAGATAATTAATCGTGTAGATCAGTGGTCTAAAGAGAACAGATTTGAATTGCATCCAAAGAAATGTAAAGAACTCAAAATCTCGTTCTCTAGAACACCGAGAATTTATGACACCGTTACGGTAGGGGAGGCAACTCTTGGTGAAGTGGACGAAATTAAAATTCTAGGTGTAACATTACAGAATAATCTTAAATGGAACTCTCATATTTCGGACACCATCAAAAAAGCGTCAAAGAGACTATACTTCCTAGTTCAGCTTAAGCGCGCTAATGTTTCTGCAGACGAACTTGTCCAATTTTATACTGCCTGTATTCAATCTGTGTTGTTATATGCCAGCCCGGTATTTCATTATAGTCTCCCAGATTATCTTAGCTGTTCACTTGAACGAATACAAAAACGAGCCCTACGCATTATATATGGATACGATCTTTCGTACTCTGACCAGCTTAACCTTTCTGGTCTATGTAGTCTTGCGGACCGTAGGTCACAACTCTGCCAGAGTTTATTTCTGAGGATACTGTCGCATCCAGAGGGAAATCTATATGGCCTCCTACCGTTTAATACAACGCGCCCAACTGTTACCTTAAGGAGTAGAAATCCTATGTGTATACCATCATGTAGAACTAATAGATATAGAAACACCTTTATAATATCGGGCGCAAATGATTACAATAACAATTGTAAGTAACTACAATCGATGTATTTAGAAATTTTTAATTGTAATATAGCATTAGTTTAATTAGAGCAGTATATAGTATATCCTTCTTAAAACTTAGTTAACTTATCTAGAACCATATTAATGTAAATATCCGTAATTCAGTTTTTGCTGTAAGTGAGAAATATTTGTAATAAACGATCTATCTATCTATCTATCTTAATGAGCTTGACGCGTGACTGATTTCGGCAGTTAATGAGATGTGCATATCGATATGTCCAGCCATTCTGGGCAATGAATAACTCCCAAAGTCGATCTTGAGTAGACGTGGGCCATCAGTAGCAAATGAATTATCAGTTTGAAGGTACAATTTGAGTTCAACAGTAATAATCAAGGAGAATTTAAAAAATCTTGAAGAGCTTGTAAATGCGTGTGCTGCATTTACGAATATAAATGAGTACACCTTGTAACGTCACGCATGTGATTACCATATTTTTAACGGCATAAAAATTGTCGCCAGATTTTGGCAATTCCGCCTGACTTCGATACGGAAAAAAGTATGTTTGCGCTCTCCATATTGATTTTTATTTGTACAAAATGACTAAGGGAAACCTAGAATTTAATAAAATAAAATAAAAACGGGATCCATTTTTTCATTTCATTTGCACTTTAAAGCTTACCTTTATTGGTAATTCTACAGTGAGTCTTTCAGTTTATATATATAGATTCATGGCTAGTCTTAAGAATTAGAGTTCTCACACCAGATCCCCTACCCCGTGGTAGAGTGTTAAGGTGAAGCACCTGCCGTTATGCATTGGCATCCAGAACAATTAAGATTAAGGCGTGTCTCTACGTCTGTCAAAGGTTGTCATACTACAATGTCGTTATTAGACTAGTCATGAACTATGTAAGCGTGGCACAATTACAACAAAGACAGTCGCAAATGCACACGATATAGTTGGTGTTTGCACTTTGCTGTATGTATAAACTTTCAAGAGATAACTGTCACTGTCTGCTAAACAGGACTCCATAACTCCTGTTGTTAATAAGGAACTTGGAAAAGCGTATGCGTTCTCGTTTTTCTAGTGACTTGCTTTTTCCCGTACTGAAAATTAGTCGTTTGCGCTTCTAATTGGCTGTTTGGATTTCTCGATCGTTTTTATACCCTGTCATGCAGTACCACTTTATGGAAGTGCTAAACAGTTGAGTCAGAAGTCGAACGAGTGGGCGTAGCGAGATTGCTCTTACCCTATTAGGGTTTTATTTAATATAAGGTTTTTAAAGCATCTTTAACTTAAATTTTCACACTGAAGTAAAGAAATAGTACTTAGATAAAAGACGTCAAATAAACATGGGCAATCGTCTTAGGCGAGTTTCATTCAGAAGTTAAAAGTTCAAATTCATTTTTCCATTGCTTTTCTGTTTGAGTTTGTTGGTATCTCGCCCTTGCTCCGAGGGCTTTTCTTCGGGTTCTCTGGTTTTCCAGACCCTCCTCAAAAACCAACCCAAATTGGAATTCGACCGAGGATTATTATAGGCTCTTCAATCCTAGGGTAAGCTAGAAGATTAGACACGTAAATAAAGTTGTTTATTTATTTATATACATAAAATAAATTCAGTACACTCACTCACAACGTCGTACTGAAGTCTTCTCTAACGACAGCCACGACAACTTGCAGTAGTGCATGTTCATGTAGCAAGTGAAATTCATTGAAGGCGCTACAGTACAGGAAGGACAGTTCACTTTGTAAACAACCTTAATTAGCCTCCAACCAAAAATCCAACAACTCACATATATGGCGCCGTATTGCCGGAATCGAACTCGGGTCACAGGTGAGAGGTGAAGTCCTACCAATACGTCGCTACACCACACGGCTCGCCTAACTGAAGTACTGTGGATGTTAGTTGGTCATCTTTCGCTGCTGATCGAGATTGCACTCATTTAAACACGTGTTATGCTTGTATATTCACCTGAAACTACATGACTATTGAATAACTGGGAGTCAATCAAAGTATGTCATATGAAACAGTATCTGAAGAACACCTGAGCTGAGCTATCTTTATCTATATCAAAATGATATTTGGAATCAGAGTTCCTCCATAATCACTAAACTGTACAATTAGACAGGAAACAGTAAAACACACCCTGTGAACTATTGCTGGAGCAAATAGTTATCATAAATTAGTTCTATTCAGTAGATTTTCCGTCAATGTTAAAAAACGTCAAGACCTATATCTGAGTATGTTAGGACCAGAATCAGACTATGGAGCAAAACTCTTTGTCAGTTTTACTGCATTGACCATGATTGACAGCTGTCTGTCCTGTTATAGGTCTCTTGTCGTAAAACTTCTTTTATTGGCGAGAAAGCAAAGGGAAAATGTTTTAATTTATGTCTCACGATAATGAGAACTGAAAGAAATGTAAAGTGCACAATGACACATTCACAGATTTAAAGAAGAAGCACATTTGAGCTTAAACTTGGTTAACTGATATCAGTGCACTACTCGAGAACTATAATTTAGATAAGCGGCGGAAGCGAAGCGAACGGAAGTATCCGTGTCCATCTCTACCCCTGTACTGACTCATTATATATATCAGTGTGAGCTCCCACGATGAGCTTCTATGCTCTTTGGGCAAATACTGAATAATAAGTTTAAATTTTAAAAATAATAATAAGCAGCGGAATTTAGCATAAAAAGTAAGGCCTAACATTTAAACCGATTCTTCGCATTGAAAATGCATTAGCATACGGCCGTTCATCAACTACATCTCGCTGTACCTTACTTTGCAATGAAACTGGATAAAGAGACAATACTTTATATTCAGGGTCTCATTTTTATGATGACCAGAATGCCTTTCTGTCGCCTGTATAGTTTTTCATGAAATGCAAAATCCGCGTTAACAAATAGCAAAAATCGTGAAATGGGCGGAGGTCCCTTAAACCTATAGGTGTCCATGTGTTATCATTTACGTCACAATATCTGGTTTGAAATTAAAAAATAAAACAAAAAGGGATAGAAAATAGAAAATAGAAAATAAACAACTGCTACAATGGCATGCGTGTCCACCGGAGAGACCAACCAGCGAATACTCCTTGGTGATTTGCAAGATCAGCAAACTGGGATCTCTATCATGAAAATAACCACTGTCATCTCAAAGAGCACCTATAAATCAACAACTTTGGAAAGTTTTAATAACGTTGGATGAAATCCCGAAAAGGTATTGAAGATGGAATTTGTAGACATTTGTATGGGATTTTGCAGTCGTGGGTACGCAGCCTCATTTTGATGTTTTTTTTCAGATTCAAAAACATCAATAACTACGCAGAGAAATGTCATTGCATTTTCAGACTTCTACAGTTTACTTACACAAACATGCTCTTTTAGAGGACAGAGTTATTTCTCCATAGAACCTTTAACTTTGACATAATACGAATTAGGTGTACTCATGACTGCAAAATCTCATAAAACATGAACTTTATGAATTCTATCCTCAATATATCTTTTCGGAATTTCATCATATACTATTAAAACTTTCCAAAATTGATGATTTATAGGTGCTCTTTCAGACGACAGTATTTATTTTCATGCTAGAGATCCCTTTTTGGTGATCTAAAAAAATCAGCACATCGGTGAGTAAAGTGTATTACCTCAACCGGTAGCTTAGTCACGTTTTCCAAACATTTACGAACGTACCATTTCCGTTTTCCAACCGGAATTTCTGGATTTTCAGTGTAAATCTTAAGCACCCCTGGCTTCGTAGACTTCCATTTAAGCTAAATCTACAAACTGTTTGAACAGCTAGTAAAGAGAGACCGACCTTTACGAGACCTGAAGTACACAATGTTTATGGTATTTACAGATATCTGATCACTAGCAAAACTGATCAGCTATTGTGGGATAGAGACCTGAATAAACAATGTGGGATTAGAATTCTTACATTATCGTCAGGTTACTCACTCTGTTTAAGCAGCTAGTGATCTGTAAAACATATCGAGTAACGAAGGTTTGCCTTTAGAATGTGCGTAAAACTCGTCAATACATCAGTTGGATTGCAGGGCTCAAAGTGGAAGAAGGTAAGCCAGTCGTCAATGTAAAACAAATGATTATTTTGTATAAAAGTATAGACATATCTTATTTCGATCGATTTTATAACTAGCTCTTACCGGAAATATTTAATATATGGGTATTTTTTTTTACTTATACGTCGTTTACAAAATAAGGAAGGGGTTGCTTTACGCCACAATATATATAATTTCATTTTTACCTTTATAATATTTTCTTTTCTCTGAATTGTACAACAAATTAAAACTCGCTACAGCTATTTATATTTGTTAAGCGTTTAAATGGGATCTATGATGGACACGAAGGATATTTTCGAAACTCCGTTATGACTTCTGGTTATCATAAAATGTATTTTTCAAGTTTGGAAAAAAGTATGAAATTGAGAAATGTGAAAGTGGATAAGATATCGTTTTGATCCATAAACTTATTTCAGCGTTTAATCTTCGAGAAATTCTGCAGCGGTTTAGGCCAATGCACATTTTCCCAAGATCAAATATAGAGGACAAGTGCTACACCCTTTGTACCGTTCCTACCTGTTCACACTATAGCGGCGGCTCAAAACCTAAACTGTAACCAATTAGACAATGGAAAACAAATTACATTGCAAAACGAAAACAAAGCTTCCAACTTACAAATCCTAACATTTAACGCTATTTTCTTCATTGAAAAGTAACCCATACGAACTCGTAGAACGAGATCAGCTAGTCACAACCCTGCTCGTCATTCCCATGAAAATCCCACAAAAAGCCTAGAAACTGGTTAAGCCGATTTCATGGGTAGTCCCCATGAAATTAACCCCATGAAATATTTACTGGTTATTTCATGGTTTTCTATGGAATACCGGCGAATATTTCACGAAAAATTTGTATTATTTGAAAGGTTCGTTGTATACCAAAATATTATCCTATAAATAACAAATTTATGCGAATATTTATCAGGAAAATAAAGTAACTTACCAGACGATTGACTTGGAATTTTCTCGCCCGAAAACACAAATTTCGGGTGGCGGCCGCGCGCGTCTGCAGACTAATTATGTATTCAAAATGTTGAATTCTTATTGGTTGATAGAGAAAGGGCGCGAAATTTCCTGCATTTTGATTGGCTTTGATGTAGCCATGAAATACCGCTCTGTATTTCATAGAAAAACCATGAAATACCGCCCTGTATTTCATAGTAAAGCTGAGCTCTGATTGGCTGAAATATATTATTTATAGGATAATAACTATATTGCATGGGCTTTTCATGGGACCTTTCACTAGAATGCAACTGTGATGGATGTTTTCATTTACGTGCTTGCATTTTCATGGGAATGACGAGCAGTACTGAATTAGGCGTAACCCGCTAAACGTTGGATGTCTATGCCTCAGTCACGAACACGACTGTCACGACAGGTTTTGAATGCTTCCCGGAGAAAACTACATATTGTTTTCCAAACTATAAAGCTAAGTTACTCTTATGGTCATAATCGAGAGATTTGTGCAATTTTCGATCAGTCAAACAACTGGCGTCACACATCGGCCGCGAAACTTGTTACGCCCAGAATAACATTGATATTCAAATTAACTACAATCGAATTTTCCCACTCCTGAAGGTCTTTACATATATTTTTTGATTTTAAAATTCCGGCTGTACGATTTATTAACTTGGCCATTCTCTCTTTGTAGCCCGGCCGAGATCGTATACACTTTTTTAATTCCATAACGGTGTTGGCTACGCGGTTTCGTACAATTTTGTCATGTAAACAGTCGTATGATTTATGACTAATTAAAATTGTACTACACTAAATTCCACTCCAGTTGTATTACCATTATATATTTGGGTGCAAAACAAATCAGTTACTATGTAAACTGAAGTGCATGCCATGTTTCCGTTCCAGTAACCATGAGTCTGCTTTGCATCAGTCTTGCATGCGTTCTTGCTGCTGTCACGGCCGAGGGACCTTTTGATGGCCAAAAAGGTATACGTAAAACTATAATATCTCCCGCATGCGTGTTTAGAATTCTACCGAAGATTTATTTTCCGTATCAGAAGAGCATGATTACAGGTGGATACTACAGATGGGGCAGGGTGAATGCCTTTGTGGATTCACTTCGTATAGTCTCGGTAGAAATAAGTCGGTGCATTTTCTGCAGCGCCGCTCGAGCCTTGGCGTATGTACAGCTATTTCAAAAAGGTTGTCCTAGACAAACAACAAACGACAAGCGACATTCCCAGACCGAAATGGATTGTGGGTATAACTGTCCAGCTGTGCAAAACGAATAAACTACAGTGCAATTCGAACATCGATTCCCATGACAACATTAATATTCGTCTTAAAGGTTTTGATCCAAAAACAAACAAATTCACCAGACTTTCAGCTACAGTCACAATTCATTTCAGTCTGACACTGGAATATCGCTTGTCGTTTTGTCGTTTGCCGCTTCTCTGGGACAACCTTTTTGCAAAAAAAGGCACTAAACCAGGTTAAAGACACCTTCAGTTGTCAATATAGCCCCGGTCAAACGGTTTCAACATCGGTACAATATTAGTTGAAACCCGCGGTGACCAAGGCTTTTACTGAAAAACGTTTGTGAAGTGAATATCTGTTGAGACTGTCCTGCAACATTTCCTCAGTGATTGTTTTGTTATGGCGCCATATTCGAATCGAACACTAGAATGTTTACTTAATACCCTAAAATCAACACAACGACTATGCAAAGATGCATTCAAAAGAAATAAGTTCTTTATTTTATTTATCTGTGTTGCATGTCTATGAAGATAAAACTAGTTTTCAAGTTCGAAAGATAACCGATTCCTCGCTGATAAATCGAATTTGTCGCTGCTTTCGTAGAAAATAATCACGTGCTGATATGGCTTCATTAACAAATGAATTGAGCTCGTGATCCCCATGAAAGGTGTTGCCATGGATGCTGGAGAGCAAGCTATCTTTAAAAACGCTGTTTTAGAAAGATCGACAATCAATTGGAGATGGAAAATAGCATTTACGAACAAGTTTTGCTAATAACACTACCGATCTCGATCGTACAAGTGCCTTTAAATATATGAATTCCCGGTTTGCACTATTACGTCAGTTGGATACAACTACCAGAATCCTTTTCGAAATCTTTATCAGATTTTTTAACTCCTGAGAATACCAAGACAGTGGTCCAAATTAGAAGAACAAAAGAATCAGCGCAAAGGATTCTGGTAGTTGGAGTATTCAATTGACGTATACCCAGTACAACCACGTGATCGTATTCATGCAAAAGGCCGCCCATTCAGTGCGAATTTCCCCATATCGTACGTCACACATACAAAGGAAAAGCAATTACACCTACAGCAAAAAGAAAACACAATGGTCCGCAATTAGAAGCCGTTAGTTCAGTTTTTCAATGTCAGGGACAGCATGTCAAAACTTATTTCTTTCGAATACATCTTTGTATAATGATAGACTTTGGGTTGATTTTAGGGTCAAGTTCACCTTTAAGAGTTTGTAAACAGTTGCTGCTTTTTTAGCTTATTTTTATTTTAGTCTCAGCACTTCAGTATTATACAAGACTGAGAAAATTGATAACTCGCTATACTTGCTGTTATAACTGAAATTTTAATTTCAAATTTATAGCCCCAAAGGGCGAGAAAAGGTGAGGTATAATCCCTTATCATGTAGTACTTGTTTTTAAAAACCGGTAAACATATTGTCTAATGTAATCACAAGAAATCGTATAACGTAAACTGTCCGACACTGTCAGAGCAGAATCATTCAACATGAGGCTGCAGTTGTACTTAGAGTGGATCAACTACAATGGTATGTGTCTTCGGTGGAAATTATAGATATATGCTACTTAGCTCGATTAGTTAGTGCTCTCTCTCATTTATACTTTTTTAACTGTTAATATTCTCATGTAAACTGTATGAGTACGAATAAAGTATATATCTATCTACATAATATCACCTGCTGTTTCTGGCCGCGCCTGCAAGTGGTGCAAATTGAACCCGTAGATAAGGACCGTAAAACCCCGACCAAGCTATTGAACAATGTTTGATTGCGCGATCTAACTTTGCTCGATCCAACATTGTTTGATAGTTTGTCATCCCATATTGGACCAACATTTTTTGCTTGATCAAAAATTGGATGAAGTTTGTTTTAGTTTGATCAAATGTTTGACAGCGTTTTGTCGCCGCCCCAACATTTTCATCCACGATAGTTTGAACAGGGCTTTTTGATAATGTTAGCAAAAAATACATGCAAGTACAGCAGGTCTCATCTGCATAGAGGCTGAGCCACACGTTAGGGACAAACTAGTTCAAGTCACTGACAAAGATATTAATATTAAACAAGACCGGACCGGCCCTTTCTTGACCCTTTGTTGGCGATCCCTGATATATGCGCATGGAACTTTGAATGGACAAGGGGATAACGGAGGAAATTAATGGTTTTGAACCTCTCAAGTAATTCACACATATATATCTTAAAGGAGCTCATTCAACCAAGATGCATTGCGAGTCACTGTTATTGTTTTCACACGGGAAACTACTTGAAATCGGACGGCTGCCAATCAGAAAATGTGATATCGGGCTTTTTATAAATAGAGTTTACGAGTTGAACGGAATGGCCGAGATCGGCGGGGAGATCGGTTGCCTTTATACTTGAAGAAATATAATAGAATGAGCGGAATTACTACGGTTCTCCGATAAAAATTCCGCGACGTGATGCTAGCAATCGATCTCATGCTCGATCAAGCGAACCAACTTGTCCAACTCTGGACCAAGTTCCAGCGATGCAGATCGTGTGGCAAGGAAATTAATCAATTCTACGATAGCGTTATACATTTAGAGTTCTTTCCTTCCTAGGCTTGTGCATGCAAGAACGTGTAGTCGAAAGAAAGGAGCTAGGTTGTCCCTGCCAAAATGCTGGTTTGAAATGTTAAAGTACTGTTTGCCACATTCTATTTGTATTCAAGGTCCGTGCGTTCTCCATTCCACATTTTGACTCGCCAATGCAATATGCAAATTTGAAATCAAATTTGAGGAATCGAATCCGTATAACGTTATTGTTTGTTCGGCCTGAATTTCAGCCGGTTTGTGTCATTTTAAAAGCCCCTTGACTTCCGTTAATCGTACATTGGATATGCTGGGTAAAAAAAATCGATCAATCAGTTTTCTGAGCGCCCAGCGGCACTTATTGATTGAACTTGAAGTTTATTCATCAGCAAAGAAACATATTTTATAAAATAGGTTTCCACTTTACAGCCGCTCATGCAGATACAACACAACATTTCACTTTTACTTACTTTAATTGTCTCAGCGTTGTCCATGTACATTGAGCGAAAACCAAGACTATAAGACTAAGAGAAACTGCGAGATTTGTAATCTTGCATGTACCGCGCGTGTACCGCGTACTCGAGTCTTCAGTCAAAGCAATTTGCTTTAAATGTGTAAGTGTCCGATAATGATAAGCAAAAGGCTCAGCTCCTCTGACCTTTAAATTTCTTGTCATTTAGGTCTGCGGGCTGATCAAGCCAATGTAGAAAGGCCCTGGTTTGGAAAAACTGTAGGAATTACGATCAAACAGTCGGCTAACTCCAGTACAGGCTCTAGTAATAATTTCACTGACCAAAGGCGACTCCAGAGTACGTTCAATATTTCCCCTGGCAGGTGAAAAATCGGAAATATATGACTGAACACAAAAGCTAATAAATAAGGAACATTTTCCCCTATAAGTAATCAACTGGTATGCCCCTGTGAGACCGATGGAATAGGATTTGTTTCAAGAAGCTCTCCAGAGCCATTATCGGGGGCCCGGAAAATGGCGGTTCGAGAAATTTGAGCTCGCAATGCATCTTGGTTGAATGAGCTCCTTTAACAACTCGGTTCGGTCCACAGAGATCACCATTCTTCTTGTGACGCTCGAGACCTCCTTTCACCAGTCCACCATACAAAAACTGGTATAGTGATGCGTGAATTATCCACTTATTCGTTTTTAGATGGTGCTTATTATTACAGACCCAATCGGCATATATTCGAGGGTGACATCAAATTGACACCGGAACAGTCTCGTAATGTGGAAGTCTTCGGGGACCCGGATGGACCTCTCGGCAGGGCAGCAAACAACCAGAAAGAGAAGCTATGGCCTGGAGCAGTCATACCCTACGAGTTTGATTGCAGTATTTGTAAGTACAGAGACATGTTCAATTATTCTCTGCTTTTATTATGCATGTAAGTTTTACTACAATTTTAGTGTCACTAATTTACTTCAGGATCTGGTTGCTCAAAGGCTTATAACGATATCCAATGCAACTGCATGGATAAATCCCTATCCAGTGGATAGTTATTAACCAAACTAGCTTATTTTATCTACTGGATAGGGATTTATCGGGAGTTTACCCAGTTACTTAAAGACCCTGTGTCCGAGCCCATGGTGCTTTGCGCCAATGTTATGATTAGTTTGTTTATCAACGGCCGCATAAATTAAAGGCCAGCTTTTTGGTGAACTAAAATGCTCTCGATTGTTTATAAGTTCCATAAAAGAAGTACACGTACACTTTGGATAACGAATTTCATAATTTCTACCGGATTAAAAACCCAATCGAGCCCACGAATTTTCCCCGGATGCTTCGAATATGATTTTAACAGTACTAACTCGGCAGGAAGCCAGTTGTTCTATCTTTAGATTCTAATTCGGTTTACGAGTGCGACTTTTCACAACTCTACAAGCAAACACATACTCTTGTTACCTTGTTTTCATGTCTCCAGTAGTTAGCTGTATTTGAAGATATCTACTTTCCTTGCGAATGATATATTTTGAGTGCAAAATGAAATGTCGTACTCGCACTCGAGTCAAACTCACAGCGAAGTAACAGCTGAACTCGGCAGATTAGAGTTTGACCCGCGATCGTAGTTTTGGTAGCAAGACTTTCTGGACGTACTGGAGGATGGAAAAAAAAGGTTAAGGACATTGCTTTCTCTGCTAATAAAAATGAAAAACATATACAGATACAGATAAGTTATAACACCTCAGTGGAGCTTAGCGGTGCGAAAGTATAATTACGAATGTTCTTGATGCCAGAAGTGGTTGCTTATATAGTGCTTTGTATTTCCAACGAAGCCTGCATGCCGTTCCCTAAGTGCAGAAAATCCCCGGGAAACTCACGTAGTAGTCCTTTTGAACCACAAGTGTTCTCTTGTAGACCTAGAGAAAGTAAAATGTGGACTGCTGAAGGATTATCTGTCAAGTCGCTTCGCCTCGCTGTCTCGACCCTTTCTCCGGCATTCCTCTACTCGCCACTCTAGACCGGGATTCGAAGAAATATTCGAACTAAAGTTTCATTTTAAAAAGTATATATACAAAAGTTAAGATAAAAGAAAGTCAGTTAAGCATATATACCTATGAATAATTACACGATGGCCCAAACTAGGGATGGATTTTGAAAGATTCGAGAGTCACATAACAACAACAACGATCTTTCTGATTTTCTTAGTCTACGAAAATGATTTGTGTGCGCAAAGCACCATGGGCTCGGACACAGGGTCTTTAAAATATGTTATTCCATCGAATCGATCCATTCCATCGAATCTTCTTTCTCTTGCTGGATTACAAAAGGAAAACAAAGAAATTGCCAAACATTTTGCCGCTCGCGTATATCGAACCCCCCTTTCTCTCGATCGAAACCCCTCACACTGAGAATCCTGCATTATTATGATTAACTCTCAATAGTTTCAATTCGGGTATCTTAACTTGCTGTTACTTTTCAGCGAGTCTTGACTGGGGTGTACGAGCAATAAAAGCCGCTATGAGAGAATGGGAGAGCAAGACCTGTATCAGATTTAAGAAATGGGAAGGCGAGAAAAACTACGTTTGGTTCTACAGATCTCTAGGGTATGGAGACATTACTATCCTTTGGCAGTCTTGTTTGTCGATGCACTCGTTGATGTTATTCTAGTTGAGTTCACATTAACAAAATGTAAACGCCCCAAACGTGTGATTAGTCGTATTAGCATATGACCCGTACGGCCCGCCGTGCGCTTCTCTTTAAAAACCATTAACAAAAGTAACGTGATTGGCTGGGCCGTACGTGATTGACGTGCGGGGCCCAGAAAAAGTCGTCCGACCCTGCTCGATTTTTTTCTTCTTATTTTGCCATTTGAAAGTGGTCACATGATAAAAATAATATTGACTGAGTTATGTCGGGCCGAGCGGGCAATCATCTGGCTCTCGGTCATTTTGTACGCTGCGCTCGGTCCATATGTCATGACCATGAGCCAAATATGTTCCCGTCCGAACCTCCGACTCAGTCAATAAGTACATGTTATGTTCCTCAGATGTTGGAGTGAGGTTGGCAAGGTGTATGGTCGTAAGAACTACCTGTCGATGGGTAAGGGATGTGACTACAAGCACGTGATGGTCCATGAGCTGGGACACGCCATTGGTTTCTGGCACGAGCAGAGCAGACCAGACAGAGACTCTTACATTAGAATTAAGTTCGAGAATGTTCAGGAAAGTAAGTACTCTATCTTATATTATTTGGTCTCGAACTGCAAATGGTTAGATCTTAGATTCACGTCTCAGTCTCGGATAATGACGTTAAATCGTAGACCCACAAGTGCACGATGAGCCACCTGGTGGATGTTCCACTGAAATCATTAATTTATTATTATTAGCGCAAATGGCTAGTTCGGTTGTAAAAGTGCAATTCTTGTCGTGTGGGGAGTATCAATGCACAGGACCACGACTCAATCTTTTGTGATTGAGAAGGAAATTGCTGCCTTTGCGAAAATGAAAAGCAACTATGCTTCACTCGACTGTGCTTCACTTCAACTATGCTTCACTCGACAAACCTGTTGTTTTAAAGTAAAGGGGTCCACGTTGATCCAAATTGTAAGCCATTGACCAAATTATGGAGCAACAAGATGACCACTTTTATTTCAGCTGTTCTCCAATTTATTCAGATAAGCCAAGTTCACCTCAAAGTATTGAAATGTTCAAGCATCGGTAATGTTCTAATTTTTTTAATATCGGGAATTTAATTTCACACTTTCTCTTGCTAAACTTAAAAGATCAAAGTAAGAAATTCCAAACCGTTTAAGGTGGCTCGTAGGTAAAGTGACCGCCGAATTGACATCACAAGGATTCACACAGTTTTTGGCCGATCTTTAAGATTTTTTGGACCATATATTTTCCGATATTGAAGAAGAGAAAACACGAAACTTAATTATATATATATATTCTTTCTGTTATAGCAGGCTATGTATTTCAGCATAGCTGGTGGGAGCCTGCTTTCAACTCCACACACACTCCCCACTACATTCATATATTTTATACATACTACTCTCAAACTCACATGTTGATTTTTTACGGTTTTTTGAAGTTTGTTTGTCAGTCAGTAAGGCCTTTTCCATGGGATTACGAGCTCAAACCATTGGTTATTAAAGTGATATATCAGCACGTGACGGTTTCCTGGAAAAGGTTATAAGTCAAGCTATTAATACTACTTCCATCAGGTATGAAGTACAATTTTAACAAGCGTATATGGGGTACCGAGGTAGTTGATTACAACGTGCCATATGACTACTCATCCATCATGCACTATCCGTGGACTGCATTCTCAAAAAATAGGAAACCCACCATCGAGCCCATCAGGCATCTGAACGGGAAACAGCCATATATCAAGCTCAGTGACGATGACGCTCTCCAGGCCAGAAGGATGTACAAGTGCGCAGGTATGGCCCAGAATCAAGGGTGTGCGGTTATACCAACCTCAATTTAGAAAGACAGGTTATGATAAATAGCTACCGTAAATATCCGTGTATAGGCCGCACTTTTTTGAAGAAAAAAAAGGACCAAAGTTGGGTGTGGCATATACGCGGGTACAAGCAATTATTATTTATCCCACTTGTGCGCATATAGTTTCGCCAGAAAACCTCATTTTCTCTTGTGTCGTATTGGAATGACATTCCTTGAAAATGTTGTCAGTTAATTGGGGAATAAAAGTAGAAGAATTCTGGAGTGATTTAAAGACAGCGGGTTAAAATATACACAAGAAATGACAAGGAAAGTTGTAACCACATTCAGAGCTGCAATAGCAGTTGGCATGACTTGGAATGACACCAATCTCTTCTGAAGAAGTTTTGCTTAAACATCAAGTACGAGCAGTTATGAACCTTCTTTATGAACTTATGGCGTTTTAGTTTGGGCTGCGGCCTATAAGCGGGGTTTTACGGTGATAATGATAAATTTTTCATTCTTTTTAGGTCGGGAACTTCCTCCAGCAAGCCCTGAAATCATGAAGTCAATATTCATGTCGAGAGCTGAACTGGAGAGCAAAGCAGGTAAAACATTTATTTAACATCCTGGGCCGGGTTGTTTAAAGCCCGATTAGTGCTAATCCAGGGTTAATTTCCATGACAACCAATAGGTTCTGTGCAGAGTTAATCCAGGATTAACACTAATCGGGCTTCGAACAACCCGGCCCTGCATTATACTAAACAATTATTGGATGAGGCTGAAAAACTATCAAGACATTCGGCTTCGGCTAATAATCTGAATAATAGACACCGAGGCGTCGATAATATTTGTTAGCAAGTGAATAGTGCTTTTCGCGCGCTCTGATTGGCTACTCAAACTCGGAATATTCTGCATTATAATATAAACTAGAGGCTGCGCGCAGCCTGTACTCGGGCTGTATTAAAGTGTGTTGCGTCCGTTTTAGTGTAACGTAATTTTGAGTGTTGGATAGAATATTGCCCCATTCCCCTTTCCTTTTTGCCCTTGCTCTATTCGTTTCGGCCTCGTTCAAATATAGCCCCGCTCCCCAATTGCCAAATAGAACGCCTGCATTTCACTGAAATGTCTGACTCGTTTATTATTTAAATGTTATCGTTATTATTTGAAAAAAGTGACGATAATATTAATGTAATATTAAAAACTGAATACACAGTAAAGAGTGTCATCAAATCCAACAACACCACACCGCGGAACACGATAGCGCTCGAACTAGAACGCAGGCGTGGCAGCTGTTTCGTCCGTCTTAGGACTCCTTAGCATAGCAAGAGTAAATAAGCCTCAGTGAAACTTCATCGGCCTATATACTACTATTGACCCTAATAGTTGAGCTCAGAGAAAAGCTTGGATCACTACACAATCGTGGCAGAGAGCCAAAAGCCAAGCAGATCTCAACTATTGTATTAGTATTGTGACAGGCAAAACTAAGGAATGGCTAGTCCATTTTCTGCCACGATTATGTTACCCCATGTAGGTTAGGGGCGAAAATAAAAATAATATACAGAGCGCATTTTAAGACTCGGGCTCGCCACAGGAAGCCCGAGTAATCATGGGAACATCCTAAGAACGCGCGATTTCATTGGTTGCTCAACGTGCTTGATTTAAGGGTTAGAGAGTGATGTGCGTTTTTATTGAGAAATACAGGCACGCGCTGACTGTACGATGAACGAAAAATAATGAATACTGCATGAAGCCGAAGGCCGAATGCAGTACAAATAAATTTTGAGTTAATCGCACAGTCAGCAAAGTGCCTGTATTTGTCAATAAAACACAAACATAAAGTCTACAACCCTTTTAATATTCAACCTGAGCGCACAGCAGCGCGTTTCGACTGAAATCAGTTGTGAATAACCAATTCAAAAAGAAATCAAAGATTCCGACTGAATAAATCATTTTTGTAAATATCTCCTCAAAGAAATGTCATTTCAATAGACAATGAATAACACAAGACTTATTATATCATTCTAACTAATTAGAGAATTTTGCACAAAATAGTTTACTTTCGGCATTCGGTCAGGGAAAATAACAGAAAGAAAACAAACATACAAAGTGAAGCCGTATTGCGAGCTCATGTGAATCAGTATTGATTGTACATAACTCGAAAACGTTTCTCTTGGAGCCACGCATTCAAATATCAAGTCTTTAGCCGGCTTAACGTATAGACAGTGCATGTAGTTTCTTTCATTCACAAATGACTAACCTGATTCCAGTGGTTTGCATGGGAATTGAAATCTTGAATCTGGCCTCCATGCGCTTACTCCGATGGAAACATTTTCCAAATTAAAATATCTTGGGTTTTTGACCATCCGCTTAATTGTCGCTGCATTTCTTTCACTCATTTACAGAGTATGGTCTCGGAAATAAAAGCCACTTCTTCAGTAAGTCTACTAGAGTGTTTTAGAAGTTTTCCAAAACCCATATTTGTTCAATGACTTGTATACTTGTTGTACTTGCAACGCTTGCAAATCAGCCATTTCCATCGAGCGATTATGCGATGGCCTCGCCTCGGAATACATATTCTGTCACACAGGAGAGACAGTGTTACCTTTCTAGCAATTGCCTGCTATTTTCACTATCATATTAAGTATGCGGTTGCAATGAGGTTTTCCAAGTCGTCCATGTATCAAGGTCTCTCTTCCAGTGGGTAAGAGAGGATCTGGGTCGAGTGCTTTGTTCACCAATAATGCACTGTAATTAGCCAATCACCTGCTTGGGTTTTGTACTGTGCACAAAGTTTGAATATTAATTTATTATAGAACATGGAGAACCATCGTTGTTTTGTTAACTATTCAGCTCCGCGCTTGGATACCAAATGGCGCGCGCGAAGAATTCACATGTTAATGGCTTTGTTTAACTAATTTGAGGCTGGCTAGGTCACTTGTTTTGTATATACTTAAACAATTATTCCCCTCAGTGTGGGTGACTAGCGGGGCTATGCGGTTGTATATACTTAAACAATTATTCCCCTCAGTGTCGGTGACTAGCGGTGCATATCCGCCACTATAGTCACCTCTATTTAGGGGAATAATTGTTAAATATCACGAGAAAGCTGAATCCAATAATTGTCGCCGTTCTTATTCATTTTCTAAACAAATTACGGGCAGACAGTTACGGGCTGACAACAACACAATAAGACCCGTTTCAAACGTTGCGCCAAAGCCCTGCCGAACTAAACTAGATCAAAAGAAACCGCCTAATTATCTTAAGTATGTTTTAATCCACAGTACCGAAAAAGATGGCGGCCGTACATTTAACCACAATTTCTTGCGAACCTAACACGGTCAAAATAATACGTAGAAATCATATATTATGTTCAATAACAGTGGTTTGGTAACAGCCTTTGTACTTGCGTGTTTTTAAGATTTAAAACCTCTCTACCACGATTTTATAACGGAATTAAACGTTTTTCGGGCGCAAAGGATTGTGGGTAAGAGTCCAAGCCCCCATCTTTTTCGGTACGGTGGATTGAGTTTGGCACGGCAGGGGAGGCCTTAATCAGCTCAGTAACTCCTCCATGATTAACCGCGCATGCCAATCAGAATCGAGAGACAGAAGAAGGAATGTACTTAATAAATTTCCAATTCGACAAATAGCATTCGCATTGGTAACTAACATGCCATTTAATATTTGAAATCACTTGACTTAAATTTGATATGCCCAAATACTAGCGGGATGCTCTGACAGAGCGAAGACATCAGATTGTGAGGGCTGGAAGAAAAATGGCCTGTGCACTAAACATGTCAAGAATATGTTCTATTGGTGCAAGAAAACGTGTGGACACTGTATAACAGGTAAGATCGGACTTGTATTTTCTACAATTACTGTTTTCTTCTATTTCAGTATTTCCCAAAATGTTTCCTTGCTTGCGCGTGCGCAAAACATTTTCCTGCGGAAACAAAGTTTGCTTCCGAGAAGCAAAACTGTCTCTGAAATATTTCAGAAACATTTTGCTTACGGGAAGCATCTTCTGCTTCTGCACCAAATGTTTCCCCGTTTGTTCACCAAAGCAACAATGTTGACTAGATCCCATGGCTGCACCACATATGTTGCGCACGCGCAAGCTTCCTAGCATGATTAAGGCGCATGCGCCAGAATTTGTTTCTTGTGAAATGTTTCTTGGTTTGGTCAGCCAGCAACAAAACATATTTCTTTCTTCCCGCTCGTTTGCTCACCAAGACACATTATCAGCAGCAATGTTTCCGTAATAAAGTTTGCGCAGACCTTTAACCAAACGTTATACAGATAAAAAGATAAACTAAAAAGATAAAGGTGTGCTGGTTTCAGTAAAGTTAAGCACACCTTGGCGGTATAAATTACTAATCAAAGTTACCCCTTGGGTGACTCACTAAAGAGTAATCAGTCCGTTCCAGTTTCATTAATTTTCGGCGCTTCGTACTCGTATATAGTCACCCGATTAATATTTAATCACAAAACTATCCATAGTCAACCAAGAAACAGTTATTTCTCAAATGGCTGTCTCCTGCATTGTAAACACTGCATTGCAAACATTTCTAACACTGGGCCCAGTACATACAAACAAACCTTGAGGAAACGTGAATCCGTCCTCTTGCCATTCATCTGAACACAGAACAGATAATTAAATGTATTTCGGTTCAGTAAAAAATATAAAAAAAAATATTGATGTATTTCAGCATTTCAGCATAGCTGGCGTGGCTTGCTTTCAACTCCACACACACTCCCCACTACATTCATATATTTTTATACATACTACTCTCAAACTCACATGTTGATTTTTAGTACTCAATGCTATACCAAAATGTAATAGGTTCGAGGCACGAGACAACTTTTCATAATATTGAATAATTAGTCGCCGAAGTGGAGGTGCGAAGCGGCGAGGTAAATATCCACCACTATTCACCGACACTGAGGACGTGTTTTAGTATATACCACACAAGTGAATAGCCAGCATCAAATAGTTAATTTATCTTCTGTCAAATGGACTCGCGCGAGGTGATCGCTGCTTCGCTCAGAGGTAAATAAAGGATATTCACCGCCAGAGTAGCCAATCAGAGCGCGCTAAAAGCACTATTCACTTGTGTGGTACATGCTAAAACTTGACTCTGTATATCGGTTCTAATAGACCCTATGCATAAGTCCTGGTAACTAGCATGTCAACGAGGCCAGTAGGTCCTCTGGAATGTTGAAATTGAAGCGCCCGGGGAGATTGTGAAATGCACTGAAGGAATGTTCAGTGAAACAATGCCGTTAATTTGCTATGCGCCTGGCTGGTTGTACTATAAAGAAACATTTTTCAACTAAACAATCATGTTCAACACGTTTCACACTTCCTGCTAGCATTTCAACTTCAACATTCCATAGGACCTACTGGCCTCTTTTTCGTGTTGTGACCGCGCGAGTTATGCATAGTGTGTATATAACAGTTAGAAAACAAGGTAACTTATACATACACATGCATTAATGCTCTCCTGCAGGTAATTGTAAGAATTACGAGTATGAATGCCTGAAGTGGGCAAAAGAAGGGAAATGCCAGTCAGAAGCAGAGAAGATGAAGTTATACTGTCCATTCAGTTGTAAGTTCTGCAACAAATGCACAAGTAAGTTTGGCTTATCTTACTGACTTATCATGTCTAATGAAATACCCTTTTAGAATATTATTTTTAGAAGTCCGTTTAAAGTGCTTCTAACCCTTCTTGACATTTTTCTACTTATGAACCTGTTAAAGGTTTTGAGTACTTCTGCGAAGAAATTTTTGGTTTAATGATAATATTCTATGTTCTACTCTTGTTTGAAATGGTGAAAAACTGACCTTTCCTGACCCATGACCGCGTAAGTAAAAGACTGGGTCGATTTCCTGGGGTGACGTCATCTCATTAATGCATTATCCTCCATGGTGCTTTTCTATCACAACAACATCGATTTATAGAAAATATACATAATTTGTGAGTTGTTAGTAAAGAAAATTTTAGACAAAATCCTAAGTATTTATTCAAATTATTGCAGAGTCGAATTAATTAGATGACGTCACCCCGGGAAATCGACCCAGGCTAAATGAACAGATGTAATACCACATGATCAGAGTTTTATTAATCAGTGTTGTAGGCCTCACAACCGTCAAGAAGGGTTAGAGGCACTTTAACTATTGTTAGCTTGGGTGATTCTAAGAGTTTCAATATATTTTAGGTTAAAGCTGAGTCATCAATCTATCGCTCTTACATATATACATGTATAATGTCGTCTGATACGTATTAGAAGGAGCTTATATATTTGTTAATTCTGTAATCATCATTACCTTATTCTAGAGCCAAAGCCCACACCAACATTGCCTCACAGGACTGGCGTTGGTAAGTATTGGCTTACCATATAATATTAGCCTTGACCTTTATTGATAATATATATATTCAGGCAAGCCTAAAAGCGTCGGGAGCTCCCAGTTATCTGAACTGAGGTAACGACCCGAAAAACGATAAATTATATAAGGAAAACAAACTAAGATAAAACAGGAGCCATTAGTAATGGGCTCGTGGATAAAAAACACCAAAATAACGTGTACAATCAAGGGAAATCAGTGCAAAAGTTTTAGAAGAAAAAAGAAAATAACGGAAGAAAAGAAAGAAAACGATTATCACTAGCTACTGGCCAAGGTTTCGATCCAGGCTGCCTGGTTTCAACAGTGCGCGCGCAGGTGCAGCATGTTTTCAGGCACGGGCTCGCGCCTGTTTTACAGTATTATGCAGGGAGACTATATGGAACGAAACACTACCATGAAGTATATGAACAAAATCTTCATATACTTCATGCATGGTAGTGTTTCGTTCCATATAGTCTGCCTGCATAATACTGTAAAACAGTAGAGAAAATGATTATGCAGGGAGACTATATGGAACGAAACACTACCATGAAGTATATACCTGTATGGTGCTCCGCTCACGCGGGGGGCTCCGCTATTATATTTTATAATATAGATACGATAGTACACGCGCTCTGATTGGCTAAGAAGCCATGTTTTATCAGAGTATATATTAACATGGTTAGCCGTGTTATATAGTTTTCAACTGGCGGTTTCCTTTCATCGCGCGCGTAAATCTATATTATAAAACAGATAAAGAAGCCTTAAATCCATGTTTTATACTATCATAAAACACTCTGGTCATTTGAGAACACTCTAGAAATGTTGAAAGCACGCGCCTTCGGCTTGTGCTTTAACATTTCTCTCGTGTTCTCAAATGCCCATCGTGTTTTATGATAGAATAAAACATGGCTAAGGCTTCTTTATTTGTTAAATAAACACTTAGTCTATTTTAAATATACTAACAGTAATGTGCGTGTACATGTGTTCTTAGGTCTGATTTGCGTGGATAAACTCGATGATTGTCCAGACTACGCTCACTTTAAGCAGTGCGGAACATCAGCCTGGGTGGACTTCAAATGCCGTAAAAGCTGTAGAACAAAGTGTGACACCTACCCTGTCACTCCACATGGTAAGCGACATCCACGGCAATCTCTCAAAATTACATTCCTATTGTCGCACAAAACATTATGAAATTGTGCCTATTTTATCAATTATCTATTTGTCTCTAAATGTATTTAAATTCACGTACTAAGTATGGTCCTTTATTACAGGTGCCTGCTCACAGCCGCTTGGACTCGGATGGCCAGGAAACTACCAGCTTCCAGACAATAACTTCTTCGCTACGACTAACTTTAAGCCAGGTACGTGATTCATACGAGAATAGTGATGTTTCGTTATTATAAACAGTACACTTGTTATGATAATGTAGGCGCGCGTTTTGCAGAGGGCGGTTTTCCAGTTCGCCGCTTATATTGATGACAATACGACTTCGTTTAAAAACCCGGCGTAAACTTTCATATAATTACACTTCCAAGCATCGGCCAGCTTTTGTGAAAACTGGACAAAAGTAATTACTTGATCATGCTTATTAAACGACTACCACCAAGCTTTAACAGCTTTGAGCTTGGCGAATAATGTTGGAAAAAATGAAGTAAGTGTGCTTTCTGAAGTTCACTTTTCCGCTTGCTTGAAACAAGGGAGCGTTTCACAAAACAGCTGATTTGTGAGCTAAGAGTGGAACATGTATCTATTTGAGAAGCAATACCCATGACGTGTACTGACCCAACCATGCAAGAGTACGTTATTGTTTGAGTTAGTAATTGCCAAAACGCTTATTGCTGTTGTATTTGATTGAAGGTTCTTGGAGTGCAGCGGCCGACAATGCTCGTCTGTATTTTGAGGACGACAGTAAAACGAAGAGAATTGGCGCTTGGTGTGCAACTGATCGCGAAAACCAATACGTAGGGGTTGACCTGGGCAGAGTGAAGAATGTGCGGGCCATTGCCACCCAAGGTATATGTCATGCTTCATAAAAGAGCGTATAAATGATACTCGGTTGAATACAGATTGTTTATATTAAACAACTCTGTAATATTTGTCCATAATTTGCGATGGAAGTTGAATCCACTCTAGTCTCATCTCCAGGCTTCTTCTCAGTCGTCCCATCATCCAAATGATTTTTTCCAAAATGGCGGCCGTTTTGAATCTCGAGTAACTGAAGCCTG
Organism: Actinernus sp. WN-2022; assembly: GCA_030867875.1. Taxonomy (NCBI): domain Eukaryota; kingdom Metazoa; phylum Cnidaria; class Anthozoa; order Actiniaria; family Actinernidae; genus Actinernus; species Actinernus sp. WN-2022. Next base: position 26,119,536 of record JAOWCC010000577.1, read on the forward strand.
GCAAAACCTCCGGGATTAATTCTCGCAAAGGGAAATATGTGTATTTTTGGAGTCGGTTTATGTTATTGATTGAGTACCTACGGCAGAAAATTTCAACTTAGGTTTCACACGTATACTTCAGTGACGTCACAATATCCATCCGCGCGTAAACGAAAAGACTGGGGACGAGGATATGTCTGATTCAGAAAATGCAATGCAATATACATGGAGGGTATTCATAGAACGCGAGGTCCCAGTAAAGGGGCCAGTCGTACTCACGTTAACCGGACTAGCCTATCTTATACTGATAAGTGCAGTTTCAAGTAACGCATGAACAAGAAACTCTGCTTCAACAGAGACGGCAGAAAGGCCGGAATACCCAGCTGGATAACATCCTAGAAATTAATCTAAATCTTCACTTCAATGCGGAATCTCATCAAGAATATGTTGTTCTCCTGTTTAAATATTATATCCATTTTGAAATCACTGGGGTTTAATTTTCTACAATCTGATTTAAATTAGTGCGATTACAGACCAAATTGCATCATTTGGTGTCTGTTTGAGTACAAAACACAGTTACAACGGATGGGTTTAGATTTCAGAATAAATATAAACAAGTGTCCGACTGAAAGCATACGAGTGATTACCAAATTCCACTCCACACAGCTATATACCATAATCAATTTGACATTTGTTTTGTGTTTGTTTTCAGTTGTATATATATTATCGTTTCGTTCTTTTACCTTTCTAATTTTCTTCACTTTGTTTACGTTCATTTCCTGGCCTTTTGACAATACATTAACGAATCATGGTTTAAATGTTGACGTGATGGAAGCCATATCAGTGCTTGCCAGTCATTTTTTACAACAAATGCTGCATTTTCCCCCATAAAATATTTGTGGCAAAGAGGATTTGGCAAACATTGCTCAATCCTTCCAAACCCCTTTCTGTTAGGTCGAGATGACTCCCATGAAGTTGTTAAGCAGTACAAACTGTCCTTCAGTACTAACGGTCAGCAGTATCACTATTATCAGGAAAATGGACAGGAGAAGGTAAATTCGATTGCTTATCGGTATAACTATTTATGAAATAACAAAAATAAATAAACAAAATGCATCGATTCTGGTTGGCCAAGAGGATTGCAGCTTATACCAAAATTGCAAATCAAATTTTGACTGCCGGAATCTTAACCGAAAACAAAATTGAACTCTACTGAAGAAATCAAAGTATGTGAAGTTGTTCATACTTTGGCACTCATTTTCCACTTAAAAGGTCGTTTCTGTATTGTATAGCCTATTGTAGTGATGGCTATAATATAACTATTGAAGAATATCCTGATAAATTTATGCCTCATTAATCATTCATTTCCTGTACTTTCCAAAAACCGCCCCCCCCCCCCCCCCCCCCCCCCCCCCTTCCCCCGTCGAAAGAACCCCTGGTACAGGCTGCATAGTCATGTGACCCAAAAATATGCCCAATGTGGCATATTTTGAGGAGCATCCGCCATCTTGGATTCTTGATCGTTGAACAACGATTAACGGGTGAAGAGTTATCCCAATGAATTTCGAACGTACAGACAGACAGACAGACAGACAGACAGCGGTTGTTTATTGGCACTTTGTAAAAAGACTTTTACATGAGTGGGGGGAGTCCAATAATAATAATAATAGACTGGATAAAAAACGGAAAGCTAGCTATCTAAGGCATTGCCTTTTTTCTCTTTTGGAAGCAATCATAAATATATTTCGAAATAGTTTTCATTAATTTTCTTGGTGGATTTATAAGTAGCGTAAATTGTTTGTCAGCAGTTAGGTGTTGAAATTGGAGGTTGTTATGTTCTCTCAGATCTTTAATCAATTGTCTTTTTAGGTCAGTGTAAAATCCACAATTGGTGAGAAAATGTTTTTCATCTTCTTTTTCAATGGTACAAAAAGGGCACCGCCTCTCTTCGGGGGCGATATAAGGGCGAACATGTCTCCCCTTTTCGATCATTAAATTATGATTGCTTATTCTTAACTTAGTTAGTGAGATTCGGTGTTTTATGTTCTTTATTTGTAAGAGATAATCCTCTAGCGCGACCTCTGTTTTGAAGGTACGGAAGGTTCTTAGTTTGTTTTGCTGATTAGAGTTATTTCTATTGTCGTTAAACAAGCTAGAGAGGCATTCTTGTCTTTCAATATCTCTGGCTCTGTTGAGAAATACCTTTGGAAATACCTTGAGTTCAGGATTTGAGTTGCCGAGCAACCAAATTTCACCAAAACCGTACTTATATAAAATATTACATATTTTTTGTGTCCAAGTATCATTATCATTATAAGCTTTTGAGAGCAGCGAGTTATTGTCAAATGCGAGAAGCCTTACCCAAAATTTTATGCTATTAGTTTGGCAATCGGATTTTAAGCTAAACTTCCCGAGCTCGCATCTACATGCTAAGTTTGAGGCGCTCCTACTAACTCCTAACAGCTGTTTACAAAACTTACTTTGCACTAGTTCTATCGGGTTACGACTGTCTGGTAGAATTTTATCAATTCCCCAGACGTCGCTTCCATAGAGAAGAATGGGTTTTATTAGTGAGTCAAATAGTTTTAGGGAGATTTCAACGTTAAATCTAAAACTTGCCCCCATTTCTTTTCTTATCTTGTATAAAGCTTTCATAGCAGTTTTTTTCAGTTCTTGTTTGGCTACAGTAAACGAACCACAGGCACTAAAAGTTAGACCCAGATATCTATAAGTGGTAGAGGTTTCGATATTTTGTCCATTAATTTCAAATATAAATCTGCTCAACTTTTTCCCAGACTTGTTAAAAACGACAGACTTCGTTTTATCTGTGTTGACTTGCATACTGTTATCTGTACAGTAATCTTGTAATTTGTGTAAACATTTTTGTAGACCTTCTGCTGATTGGGACATTATAATCATGTCATCGGCGTATAGTAAGCAATCGATGGGTCTATCATCAAGATATACGGGGTCGTTTACTGCCTTAAATTTCTCGGGGAGGTCGTTTATATATAGATTAAATAGGGTCGGTGAGAGGATATCACCTTGTTTGACCCCTCTGTAGCACTGAAAACTTTCTGTAATCGTATTTTCAACTTTTATACAAGCTCTGTCATTAGAATACATTGAAATAAGAATAGCTAAGAATCTTCCCGTTATTCCTATGTTATTTATTTTAGTTAGCAATTTTTTCCTCGAGATTCTGTCAAAAGCTTTCTGGAAATCGACAAAACAGGTGAAAAGAAAGTTATTTTTCTTTTTCTTTTTCGAGCGAGCATACTTATCAATAAGGGATTTTAGTTGTTGAACCATAAATATCTTTCAGAATCTTCCAATATTTTTCGGGGTTTTTATGGCAGTTTGAAGATATTTCATTCAGTTTGCCTTCAATAAACCTAGTTTTCTTACTTTTCGTTAATTTGCGGAAATGTTTTTTCTTTATGAACAGCAGCCGTCTGTTCTTTTCATCGTGTGGATTTTTAACTAAAAGTTTGCCTAAAGCCTCTAGATTGGATTTTTCATTTTTACATACTAGGTCGAACCACTTATTATGAATAGATCGGCACTTTTTGGTCCTATTTTGAGTTCTTTTGATGCCGGCTTTTTGGTATACGTCGGCCACTATGCTTGAAAAGTTGTGGGCTGCAAGGTTAGCGTCTTTATTAAAGTCGGTGTCGATAAAACATCTTAGTCTATCTTTGATTTCTTCAGAATTCATAGCGGATTCAATTTTTGTTTCGTCACCTTTTCTCCAGACGTATCTTTCAGGTGCAGGTTTCAGAAATGTTTGCTCTTCAGTAATCTTATAAGACATACATCGGAAAGGTGAGGTTTTAGGGGGTCAACTTTTAGGTACTGGATCCGCTCTAGAAGCGCTTCATTAGTTATTATGTAATCAACTAAACTACTACCATTTGACTGATGGCAGGTCTTTTTGCCGTTTCTGTCTCCTAGAACCCTTCCATTCAAAATCCGTAGATCATTTTCTATGCATGTGTCTATCAGGGCTCTTCCGCGCGAGTCAATAACAATGTCCTCAGAGTATCTTTGTTTTGTCGAATCGATCTTATAATCATCCGGAAGACAAAAGAAATTGTCATTGTCTTGTTCAATTAGGTCAAACAAATTGCCTGTTCTAGCGTTGAAATCACCTTGGAGGATAATATCACCTTTATCTGAGAAAAACAAGAGGTCTTCCTCCAATTCTTCAATGCAATCTGAGTTTGTTTGTTTTCCTGGAGAGTCAGGGCTAAAATAAACTGTTCCTATGAAAACGTCATTGGGAATTTTAAAGAATTCTTTGTGTAATTTGCACCAGATGATATTTTCATTGTTGTTTGGAATATAACTAACGCCTTTTTGTATGTTTTTATTTACGTAGATGGCAATGCCGCCATAGTGCTTATTTCCTGACTTATCTCTGCATTTTCTGTAGTTTACAAAATTTTCCAATTCAAGATCACTATCTAATGCCGCGTGAGTTTCCACGATACCAAAAATATCGATATGTTTTGATAAGTATCTTAGCTCAGGAAGCTGTAGCTTGTTTCCAAGCGTTTTGCTTGTAAATCCGTGGATATTCCAAACGCCTGCCCTAAGATTATCCGGCATTTAAATACGGTTGTGGTTATACAGGAGTTGGCTAGCTCAGAAGGTTATCTCTTACAAACCTGATTCTCTTCCTGATATTTCTCAATCCAGTGTAAAAGGGAACTAAGGGTAATTGAATCTACACTTTCGTATCTTTGATTGCCTCTTGTCGGCTCCGCGTAGGCCGCCTCACTGTAAGGATTAGTGTAATTGTGGGGTCGCTCCATTCTAGTAGAGTGCTGAATAAAGTGGCCTCCAGTTTTTCTAACATAAGACGGGACTTTCCATGGCTGCCCTGTAGGAAACTGATTGGGGTGGCCTTCCGACGAGTCACTATACTGCCTACTGTTGTTGTGCGGTGACTGTTGTCTTGGTGATAATCGAGTTTGGTACTCGCGGTAATTTTGCCTGTGTTGATACTCCGTTGGCGATTGCCGGGCTTTACGGAGACCGAGAGCTTGTTTTAGATTTGCAGCAAGTATTCTGGTACCAGAACTGTTTTGTAGGTGTAGATCGTCATAAAATGCTTCATCGTTAATAAGTTAATAAGTTAATAAGCCCCCTAGTTTCACCCAGTTTAACACCCCCCCCCCCCCCCCCCCCCCCCCCCCCGAGTTCAAATGCATCTAAAATACACGACCTTCAAATAGATCAGTATTTTAACACGACTGTTTCTCCTCTAGGTGTTTGATGGCAACTGTGATTTCTTTACACCTGTTATCAACACGTTTGGTCCAGTGACAGCTCGTTACATCAGGGTACACGTGATCAAGTCCAGCTACCCATGTCTCAGGATGGAACTGTATGGGTGTGAAGTATAAACTAGGTAAGGTGTGCTCCTGAAGCATATTCCTGTAATAGTCTTTAAAAAAAACATTCACAAAATCCATTCCACATCCCACGACGACAGACAAGTCGCGTATTTCTCTTGTATTAATACTTGTCAGTGTTCTAAAGTTAGCCGGGAATGTCCGAAATAATTTGCTTGTTTGTTCTTTAACTGGCTTTTATATGTCTGCTGTTAACAAAAAAGTAAATTCTTAATGCAGCTTCTCACTTTTCTATTATGTCTGAATTATCAAAGAAGCAGCAAGAGCATGATTTTGCCGGGTTGACAAAAGAATCCAACAACTTGTATTGTTTAGTTACTAGGCATGAAATCAGTACAGTTTGAGACAAAAGAGTAAATAAGTAAATTATTCTGTTTTCTCCACAAATTGTTTATTTCCCTCTTATATTGCTGTTCACATTCAGGTTTTTTGAAAACAGCATGAAAAAAATAATTTAGGCCCAACTAAAACTGCATAATTTTTTACGTGCAGTTATTGTGTTGTGTAATTAACGGCTCCATTGTTTTGTTCGTTGTCCTAGGCGTCGCCATCGTGTTTGCTTAAAGCCCCTATGCACAATGCAATATGGCACATGCAACAATGCAATGTACATCCAACTTGACACATGCAACAAGACACATACAACAAGACAGACACATGCAACATGACACATGCAACATGACACATGCAACATGACACATGCAACATGCAACATGACACATACAACAAGACACATACAACAAGACACATGCAACATGACACATACTACATGACACATGCAACATACTTCATACTTTATTCATCTTTCCTTAAAAAGGCTTTTCAAAGACAAAATACAAATACAAACAACTACAGTGTACATGATAATTTGAATTACATCTATTAATTTAACCTATTTTGAGTTCGGATATAATTTGCACTTCGGCTTTCGCTTGAAACTTAAAACGTCTTTACTTAATTTCAGTTCATTATCTAGTGAGTTCCATATTTTTACTGTTCTGTAATAAAAACTTCTCTGACCACTCGCAGATTTGAATAAGGGGATTTGTAATAATTCCAAGTTTCGAGTTTCACGACCACTAATATTGAAGCGCTTCGTCAATATAGATATTAAATATCAGTCATGCATTTGAATGCCAAAGTGGACATGACACATGCAACAAGACACATGCAACATGACACATGCAACAAGACACATGCAATAAGACACATGCAACATGACACATGCAACAAGACACATGCAATATGCAACATGCAATATGACACATGCAACAAGACACATGCAACATGACACATGCAACAAGACACATGCAATATGCAACATGCAATATGACACATGCAACAAGACACATGCAACATGACACATGCAACAAGACACATGCAACAAGACACATGCAACAAGACACATGCAACAAGACACATGCAATATGCAACATGCACGAGACAACCTTTTTGAAATAGCTGTATATAAAGGGTCAATATTGAGGCCTTTTTCCTTTGTAGGAAAAAGAGAAAAGCTCTTAATCGTGAATCTTTATACAGACCCTCACTCTCGCTAGTGATATATATAAAAATATATATAAGAGAGAGAGAGAGACCCACCTGACTGATTTGCTGAATCACATGAATCATGCATGAATTTTAGAATCGACCATACATATAGGCTGACAGCAAAAACTGGTTGACTTCCGGTTTACCTCGCGCCCGTGCCTGAAAAAGTGCTGCACTGCGCGCGCACTCTTGAAACCAGGTGGCCTGGATCTAAAACTTGACCAGTAGCTAGTGTAATCTTTTTCTTTCTTTGTTTTTCGTGTTCGTTATTTTCTTCTTCCTTCCAAACCTTCTGCACTGATTTCCCTTGATTCTACCAGTTATTTTTGTGGTTTGATCTTTGTTTTCTTTTTAATATATGAACCCGAAAGAGAAATGCCTGGGAAAACTCACGGTACCACAAAAACCCAAAGTCGGCTGCGTTTCCAGCGTGGTCGTCCTGATGGTGTAGTGGTTAACGCATCGGACTAGTGTACCGAGGCCGTGGGTTCGAAACCCACTCAGGGCTAATTTTTATCTTTCACCTTTATTCTGATATATATATAGATCAGTTTAGGCAAGCCTAAAAGCGGAGCTCCCAATTATATGAGATGAGGTAACGATCCGAAAAAGAACCGATAAATTTTATAAAGAAAAATATATATATATATATATATATATTTCAGCCGGCGCGGGAGCTCCGCTATAATTTATCGTTATTTTCGGGTCGTTACCTCAGTTCCGATAATTGGGAGCCCCGCTTTTAGGCTTGCCTAAATATATATATTACCTGCATTTTGTATATATCTTTTATTAAAATATAAATACAATAACCTATTTGGTGAAATATGCCCTGATATTTCGTCCGCGGACATTATCTGATACAAGAAGAGAACAGTTCCCGATAGCGAAGCACGAGGGAAACTGTGAGCTTTGAGGATCAGATAATGTCCAAGGACAAATATCAGGGCATATTTAATTTCGACGCCACAATGTAGGTTATTGTTGTTATCACCCTTCAAATATTTTCTTTAACGCGCTCTTATACGCTCACAGGGGGTGTATTCGCTGATTTTCCCGCTCGTGGAGAGGAAAGCTCGGGTCACGTGACGCATTCAACCAATCACGCGCGAGAGCAAATATTTGATGGATATAAACCTTGGTATTTTCTACCTCCGTAGGTTCTATTGTGTGACATCACAGTTGGCATCAGGATACTCAGTCACGTTTAAATACAGGATCACAAAACTTAGCAGATCGAGTAGTGAATTAAAGTATTGCCACGAATCATATTAAATTGTTGTCGTTATTGACTCTCTTCGTAATCTGGGATAGTTGCAATAATAACATCCAACAGCGTATCCAACAGTATAAGTAATGATATTATTATCAGTTCGAGTGGAAATTAAATAATGATACTGATGACAACGGAGTTTTTTCAAATTTTATACACGGTGCCGAATATTTTTTTTTTAAATAGCATGCCATTCCTTGTTGATGATGTAGCTAAAAAGAATTTGATAACACTAAGCAGCCCGCCTTCCGGTTAAACTTATTGCGGGCGACCAAGAGGAGCCCGCAAACCTAATCTCAACATCGGTCAGCGGCATGTGTTAGCGTGGCAAGTCTCCTCTCAGAATTCGAAATTCTTTCTTCCACTGGTATGACTGGAATGCACCAAGGCTGTCACGGCTACAATTAAACTTCCATGTGTCTGAAAACTGAACGAAATCTCCTAGAATGTAGAACGAGCAGTTTACGAAAGCGCTAGAAACTTGAACGCGCTAAGTCGGTACCGGTTAGTTTTCTGAATTTTTAGAGATGCCATCCCAATTTTCTCACATAGTCGATCGAACATAGTTATTGAACATGCCAAGATAAAAAAATGGTGGGATTTGCACAAGTAGTTTAGGAGACATCTACAAGTTTAACTCGCAAAATCCTAAAAGGACGTTTTGACCGCAAGTTTCAGTGCTGAGTGCAAAAAGAAAATATAATTGATAAATTGAAATGTGTATGGTTAAGTGATAATAGCTAACACTTAAATAATAATGAGTATATAAGCGCTAAACTAAACTCAGGCAAGGATGTAATAATTAATAGCTGATTTAAATCTACTTATAGAGGTCATGTTTATGATATATGGCGGTAGGCTATTCCAGTCTGTAATTGTTCTGGGCTAAAAGCTAAATTTGTATTCATCACATGATGCCTGAATTGGGATGAACTTCATTGGATGAGAATATCTAGTTTTCATTACAGTCTTATGTTGTACATAAGATGGAATATTAATTACTGCTTGGTCATGCAGTGTCTTATACATCAGAGTTGTCTAGCAACTTTCCTTCTATGCTCCAGCGTTGGCCAGTTAAGGTGGTTCACTGCACGGTTAACACATCCTTCCTCTCTAGAACAAGTTCTAGTAGCAAAACAAGCAGCACGACGCTGTACTTGCTCAAGCCAGTTTTTCTGATACATCCTATAAGGATCCCAGACAGCACTTCCAAATTCGAGGGTAGGCCTTACCAAGAAAGTGTATGCTTGTGCTTTGATTCTTTCTGGGCATGAGTAGAGATTCCTTTTAATAAAGCCTAAGGTCCTGTTCGCCTTATTCTTCACATTTAGTGTGTGTGTTTTCCAACTAAGTGTTTCTGTGATAGTAATACCTAGGTAAAGTTTATGGTCAACAGCCTTTAATGTTTGACCTAACATGGTGTATTGGTGTATGATAGGATTCTTGATCCTGGAAATTCGAAGGACATAGCATTTAGAAGGATGGAAGTTCATTTGCCATGTCTGGGCCCAGGTGACAAGGTTATCTAGGTCTTGTTGAAGATGAAGAGCATCATTGGACTTTGGTATTATGGATAAGGCCATACATAAGGCTATCATCAGCAAAGAGTTTCAGGTGGGATGAGATGTTACCACCCATGTCATTGATGTAGAGTAAGAAGCAGAGGGGCCCCAAGACTGTTCCTTGTGGAACTCCTGATTTCACGTCTGATTTCTCACTATGTTCACCTTCAAGTACCACTTGCTGGGTCCTGTTTACCAACCATGATTGCATCCAGTTCAAATTTTGGCCACGAATGCCATAATAATCAAGTTTTAAGAGCAAACGTTTATGCGCGACCGTATCAAACGCTTTCGAGAAGTCAAGAATCATAAGGTCAGATTGATTTTTTTAGTTAATTGAACGCGCCAAGTGTTCTAAGGTGTTAATAAGCAGCGAGAAAGAAACAAACAAGGAAGTCAAACATTTGACGGCATGGAAACGAGGCTGATGTAAGCCAGCTTCCACCATGCTCTGAAAACTGGACGAAATCTTCTAAAATGTAACTCCCGAAGCCAAAATAGCCCGAGCGATTCACAGACAATAGTATTATGAGCAATTCTCGTACGTTTGAAGCTATAAAAGTGATTATCCGCTGCGTGAGATCCGATAGAACGAGCAGTTTACGAAAGCGCTAGAAACTTGAACGGCTTTGCGTAAATACGCTAAAATTTCAATCTTGGACATTTTGCAGTGAGAAAAGTCGGTATCGGTTAGCTTTCTGAATTTTTAGAGATGAAATCCCTTATCAAAATATCTCAATTTTCTCACATAGTCGAACATAGGTATTCAACATGCCAAGATAAAAAAGTGGTGGGATTTGCACAAGTAGTTTAGGAGAAAGAGATAAACAAGGAAGTCAAACATTTACGGCATGGAAACGAGGCTAATGTAAGCCACACCTTTGGACACGACTCTTGCAACACTAATCCTTTAATTGTTATGGACCAGAAGCAGCGCGCAACCCTGCAGTTCCTCTCTCCCCCTTTCCACCCCCCATTCAATGTTGGGGGAAAAAAGTGACCAAACCAGTACGAAAGTTTATCCAAGAGTGCGGGGGACGTGTTCCAACTTTTCATGTCCAAATCTGTCTGAATATCGCATTTCTTTTCTCATATCAAAAATTAATGTGACGTACGCGTTCGTGACAAGATTATTGGAAGTGTTATGACGAAAGTTCTAAACTCTCGCACGTTCGCTGGGCTTTAAAACAGTATTTATATTGAGTTCAGCTACTCTATCTACACACAAAGTATACTTTGGATTACATTTTGATTAATGAGAATGGTATTTCGAGGCAAAATTCCTGTGGGAAAGCGCTCATACATTTTATATTTACGAGGAGTTCAAAAACTATCCCTGCGTCAAGTAGCAAAATAGTGTGAAGTGTCTCCATCTACAGTTCTGAGAATATGTAGGAGTTCCTGTGAAACTAAAAAGGCCAATGGGAAAACGGAGGGCAAGAAATCTCCAGGATCGAGGACAACCAAAATTAACGGCCCGACAGAGAAGAGCTATATTACGTTCCCTGAACTCATTACGGGAACAAGAAGGAAATTTTTCATCGAAACGTATCATGAAAGATGCCGGGATTCGTCAAGGGAGTGTTAGTGATCGAATAATACGCCGTGTTCTAAACAAAAACGGCTACTATCATCTTCAAGCTCGTAGAAAAGGTTTACTGAGTGCGAGAGATAGGAAAGCGTGGGTATACATTTCGCAAAAAGCCTTCTCCGAAATAACTCGTCGGATATTTGGACCGATAAAATTGCATTTTATCTCGATGGAACCTCATTTGTTTATAAGACCAACCCAATGGATCAAGCACGTGCCCCAAGGGGGCGTGTATGGAGGAAAAAATGCGAAGGACTCGCACACGGTTGTACGTCTAAGGAAAAAGAAGAAGGGACTGGTGGTAAAGTTGTCAAGATGATCGTTGCAATTAGCTACAACCGAGGTGTTATAGTTTGTTCTCAGTATAATAAAATGTGTGGCGACTTTTTCGAGTCCTTCATCGACCAGAACTTTCCCTGGATGTTTAGATTGGCGGGTAAAGGTGACAGTCTCCTTTGGTTACAAGATGGAGATCCATCGCAAAATAGTGCAAAAGCTCGGGCAGCGATGACACGAGTGAATGCTGAACTGTTCAACATTCCTCCTCGTAGTCCAGATTTGAACCCTATTGAAAATATGTTTAGTACTGTTTCTCGAAGACTGACGGGAGATGCGCTAAGGTATCGGATCAGCCGTGAAACATTTGCCGAATTTAGTGAACGTGTTCGCAAGACTATTTTCCAAATACCAGTTGATGCAATTAACAAATTAATTGAGTCCATGAATCGACGTGTAAAACTTGTCATTCAAAGAAAAGGTGAACGCCTTAAGTATTGACATTATTGCAACTTTAGAAAAATAAGGGTTGAGATTCAGGATTTACTCAAAATGACAAACACAAGCACTTATCATTTGTTGTCATCGTGAATGCCTAATAATGTCTGAGAAAGAACAATTCTAAAATAAACTGCAATATCAGCGGACTAAATTGACTGTAAGTAGCTTTTTGGTTATGTACTTCTACACGGCTTCATTATATTTCAATAAATAATTACTTAGAAAGGTCACAAAGGTGTTGATTTTATTTTTATATTCGACTTTACTCTGGGTTACCATCTGATTACCATCGGTTTACCATCGGATTACCCGTTAAATGGACGCGTTACAACGCTTAACCACGGTTAACCACGATTAACCATCAACTTTGCAATAGACAAAGACAGTTAACTCTTTACCGTCCGAGCCTGTAAATAGGAGACGCATGAGTCCGTTACTAGAAAAATTATTGCATCACGTCTAGACATGCTGGAAAGACGATGTTGCGATATTATGCGAAGGGATGTATGGCTTCAAAGTCAGAGCTATAACAGGGATCGCTCGACTCTTTCACTATGGAGAAAACTCATTTGTTTTGGCGATTGTTTCGTTTCTTCGATACTCACGAATTTCGAGGAGCTGAAAATCGGCTCAAAAAAACCTTCCCATTCGCACTTGAAATCAAGAGCAAACACAAAATAACCACTCAGTCGTTACAGTACCTTGTTTAATCTCTCCAACCAGCAGGTTTGTTTTCACAAAACACACCAAGCAACGGTGAACCACGCCGATGGTTGCACTGCATTTCACTCGACCACATTTTCCTGCTCCCACCTCCAATTGCATGCTGGGTAATGGACAAAACTCCCACAAGGGGTCCCCCCCTCTGGGACTCCGGTAGGTTTTTTTTTAGAAGTCTTTTACCCCTACAACCAAGAGCGGTGATTTGGACTCAAGCCGTTGCTTTAAAGTGACAAAAACACATCCTAATAGGTTGAGCAGGGGTAAAAGACTGCCAACTGCAGGATTTCAAGGATTTCATTGAAGATTTTTTCCTGTGTCTGAAAGCACAAACACAATGGAAAAATCCTTTGAAATCCCCTGACAAGGCCTACTAAAAGCAAACCAAGTACTTTTCAGCCGTCCTCAGACTTAATGATGTCCTCAAGCTCTCTGACAGTGGCATTTTTCTCCAAAATTAGAGCACATTTCATTGGAAACCCTACAGAAGTTGCAATACCTACCGTCGACCAGTTCGTAGAATTCACCCGAATGGCATTGTGGAGAAAGTTTGAACCCTCGGCTTAAAAAGTCAGCAGTATTTAACTACCCTGGGCTAGCCAAACTTGAACTGAGGGGGGAGGGTTGAGTTAGCACTCAGTATTTCACCAATTGAGCTCACACACGATCGGACGACAAAGAGTTATGATCATACTTTTAATTCAATTGGTAAACCGTGGTAATCCGTGGCAATCCCTGGTAAACCGTTACAAACCCCGCTAAAGTTAAGGTACTGTTGTTCAAAATCATATTCTTTGCAAGTTATTCGACGTACAATTGCTGTAACACGAGGTTTTATAGCTACGTTGTGCGGTACTGACATGCGCAGTTGGGATAGGGAGAGAAAATGTGAGTCCCATAATGTTAGGCCGGTTGCGTATGAATCGACCTGTGAGCTGTGAGCCAAGGGGCATTTGTTCTTGAGTGCACTTAGGCTGTTGGTTGACCAACTCTGAGTCTCATCTTATGAACTGAAACTCTCCGCTAGGGTCTTTTTAAGGATTTTCACTGTACCAGGGTCTTTATAAAGTTTCATGGTGAAGCCTTATAAAGATTGACTAGGAGGGTCTTTATAAGACGTTTTCACTGTACGAGTGTGGCCCTATATAAAACGTCATTGTTGAGGCTTTTTTCCTTTGTTCAACAAAGGAAAAAGACCTCACTACAGTGAAAAGTCGTATTAAGACTCTTTCCTCTTTCCTCTTACCCGGGTGTAAAGGCGCATAAACGTGAGTGACTTGCTTCTTCTAATTGGACAAAATGTTCGTTAATTATGTATGCCTTTTGAAGTTTCGTTCACCAATGTTACAACCATGAAAGAAAAACAAAAAACGAACGGCAATTTTGCCTCGTTTTCATGTCGAACAGGACAATAAGGCTAAGTAGATCACCAATACTTACATGGCTGATTATAATCTGAAATTCGTTCATTTAGATAAAAAAAATTAAAGAACTGTAAATACACTTTTATAACAATGATATTAATTGACATATGGGAGTACATTTTTAGTAATTATAATGGTGGTAGTACTGAAAATAAACTCGCTTATAAAAACAGTACATAAACTCGCGTACACGGAGCGTCTTATCTGCAAAGACTCGCCTGTGATTAGATTCATATCCATTAATTGTTATAATAGTCGTTATCCATCTTTGACTTTAGTACTACTAAAAAACTACTAAAAACAGAGACATTACAATTGAATAATAATCCGGCAAGAAATGATTTATCTCCTACTTCAAGTTGTGTTAAACTACATGATGTGACTCTCAATCGAATTTAGTTTGGGTTGCCGGTCGATAACATAACCCGAATTAGCAGTAGTTTAAAGCATCTAATTCAACATTTTACTTGCTCTACTCTAAAACATATGCCATGAATAATATTTATAGTCGATTGTGAAATGACGCTTACTATTTTCTAATGAGTTTTTCCCGTGAATATAATGGCTACAACCTATAAAGTCCCACTGACAGTAGTTCACTGGTTTAATTAAACTTCGCGTGACGTTAATGAATGTCTATTCTCAGACACCTTTGGACATGACTCTTGCAACACTGATCCTTTAATTGTTATGGACCAGAAGCAGCGCACAACCCTGCAGTTCCTCTCTCCCCCTTTCCACCCCCCATTCAATGTTGGGGAAAAAAAAGTGACCAAACCAGTACGAAAGTTTATCCAACATTGAAATGAGGGGGTGCGGGGGACGTGTTCCAACTATTCATGTCCAAAGCTGCAGCTTCGACCATGCTCTGAAAATCTAAAATGTATCCCGAACAAATAGTCTTGTGAGCACTTCACATACGTTTGGAGCTATAAAAGTATCCTGCGTGAGAGGCGATAGATCGCACAGTTTAAGAAAATTAAAGCGCTAGAAATTTCATGCACTTTCCGCCATTACACTAATATCTCTATGTATATGCTCTGAAAACTGAACGAAATCTCCTAACAACAACTATCAGCGAGGCATCATCCCTAAACCTTGAAAAACTGAAAGGTCGAGAATTCCTCGGATAAGGACGGATAAGGATAAGGACGTAAAATCGTAGGACTAGTGTCCCCAATTAGTTGCAAAGCTAAATACATTTGACACTTAAATAAAGTTACTTACTTACTTACTTTTTCCTTTCAAACACTGAAAGAGATGTCTTTAATAATTATTGATGCTTTTTATGACATGCCAAATCAAAACATGCAACAAGCGCATGCAGGCTCAACAAAATTGGCAGTCTTGTGGTCAGTAATTAACCGAAGTGGAGGTGAATATGAAATCATATTCACTGTTTGAGTAGCCAATCAGAGCGCGCGAAAAGTGATATTCACTGGTGTGGTATATACTAATATATTTTGTGCCGATAACGTAGGGAGTGTGAGCCAAGGGATCATGTTACAAACGCTCGACAATAATTTATATTAAACACTAATACTTACAGTCGATAAGAAGGGAATTACAAATAATAATGGTTACTGTGTAACTACTTACAACTAATGTGATAACAAATGCAGAATTCAGAAAAAAACACATTCATTTCTCTAAAAAACAACACTCAGTTTTTAGATTTACATATATTTCTCCCCATGCAACAAACTACGACTATATTGAGAAGATGACGTCAGTTTTTCCAACTAATCACATAAATGTGACACAATAGAGGGTTTGTACTCAATCCCCAGAGATTCAAATGACAAAGGGCATGGCGGCCATGTTGGTATACCTAACAAAAGAAGCTAACGAAGTATCTATTGTTAAAGGTACACCAACATGGCGGCTATGACGTCACGTGAAAACCATCTATAGATGGGTTGCACTCAATCCCCAGAGATTCAAATGACAAAGGGCATGGCGGCCATGTTGGTATACCTAACAAAAGAAGCTAACGAAGAATCTATTGTTAAAGGTACACCAACATGGCGGCTATGACGTCACGTGAAAACCATCTATAGATGGGTTGCACTCAATCCCCAGAGATTCAAATGACAAAGGGCATGGCGGCCATGTTGGTGTACCTAACAAAAGAAGCTAACGAAGAGTCTATTGTTAAAGATACACCAACATGGCGGCTATAACGTCACGTAAAAACCATCTATAGATGGGGTGCACTCAATCCCCAGAGATTCAAATGACAAAGGGCATGGCGGCCGTGTTGGTGTACCTAACAAAAGAAGCTAGCGAAGAATCTATTGTTAAAGGTACACCAACACGGCGGCTATGACGTCACGTGAAAACGCTCTATTGGAGATCTCATAGGTTTTCAACATATTTTAACGAAAACCCCGGATCCTTAAATCTAAATTAGGTTCAAACCCGGTGTATCAGCATTTTAGACCCTCTCCAACATATTACTGTAATCGGGGTAACTAGGTCCTGTAAAAACTACATAGTATTGCTGTAATGTTTGGACGTGGAGAAATGTGATGCAACAAAACTATTTTAACGTGTAAGGCCGCCAATACACCGTGCAATTTCTTCTCGCGCATTCAATATAATCCTTTTTATAGTATGGCGGATACCCTGCACTGATACAAACGCTCTTTCTATGAATATGGATCATAGCTTTTGATTATCATGCTAACTGAGGTATGACTATAACTATGTCTCATTTTAATATTTTCGTCAGTCCGATGGGCTCGAAATATCAACCAATCATTTGGCGAGCAGCCTCATGTAATATAATAATAATAATAATATCTGATTTATATAGCGCTTATATATTCATGAAACTGCCCTAAGCGCTTTACAATACATTTTCCAATAACAGTGATAATAGTTAAAAATTGATAAAATAGAAAGATATGAATATACAATTACAAATTGATAATTATGCAATGTAAAATATAAAAATGTAAAAAATCAAGATACGTTTTTAACTTAGACTTAAAAGCAGCAACGTTGGAGCAAGTCCTAATTTCCAGTAGAAGGTTATTCCATAACTTAGGAGCGTGAACTGAAGAGGCTCGATAACCATATGACTTTAGATTAAAAGTGGGAACTCGTAAATGGCTTAATAACGACGAGGAACGAAGTTGTCTCGCCGGTTTCAGTATATTGTTCAATAATGTCAGTTAAGTAGGTCCTGTAAAAACTACCTTAAAAGTTAATAATAAAATCTTAAAAATAATACGCTGTTCACTTGGTAACCAATGCAGTTCGAATAAAACTGGAGTAATGTGTCAGGAACACCCAACGAACTGTTCTGCAAAATAACTGTTCTTCTGGGCCACTCGGCTGGCAAATTCTGCACTTTGGAATTTCTTGGCTGGCAAATTCTGCAGTCCGATACGTCACTTGATATAAATTAGTAACATGCGTAGCTAGGCGTTCGTTATTGTTGCTTCATCATCTGATGTCTGACTCGGAGAGAGGAATCATATGGGTTTTATTTTCAACTACAAAACACTTTGTGGTGTACCGGTACGTTCCATATTGAGCGCCAGTTTTTCATCCCTCCTAAATTCCAATAAAATTCCAATTCGACCGAGGAATCTGTGTCCCCCGATTATTACTGAGACTCCTTCTAGTTTCATAACTCTTTTTAAAATCATTTATCGTTTCTTTTATTTTCACCAATATAATGTCAATATTCATGTTGGGAAAGTCCCGAAAACATGTCTTAGTGTTAACATTAACAGTGGACAGCTGGATATTGTAAGGCACGCTAGGGTTAACAATTAGCAATGACCTGAAATGGAATGAACACGTTTCCTACATTTAGCCGGCCCAGTTCAAACGCCGTACCTTCCATGAGCCGTTCTCATATCAAACGATTGATAATGAGGCGGCTTCTTTTGTAGTAATTTAGTAATTTCATGGAAAGTACGGCGTTTGGACTGGGCCTAAGAGAGCTTACAAACGAATGTACTTTATTGTACAATTTCATCGCGCAAAGGTTCCAGCCTCGGATATTATCGCATTTTATTGTACCTGCGTCAGACCTGTACTTGAGTACAGTTGCCCAGTTTTTCATTATTCTTTCACTATCTTTCCGCCGCTATAGTTTGTTTTCACATGACGTCATAACCGCCATATTGGTGTACCTTAAACAATAGATTCTTCGTTAGCGTCTTTTGTTAGGTACACCAACATGGCCGCCATGCCCTTTGTTATTTGAATCTCTGGGGATGGAGTGAAAACGATATATTGAGCTAACTCAAAAGAGGCCGGTTATATCATCATATATCCGGGTATTCACTATGATCAGTGCTTAGAAATGTGCAACCTTTGTACCCTCAGTTTATTAATCAACTTTGTAAAGACACGCAATTCAGTATCGTTTCACTGCGAGGTGTTTTCAGTTTTTAAATAAACTATCTAGCTGTATCTTTCAATGCGCTGAAAATCGGCTCAAAAGCAGTTTCCGTTAGCACTTTAAATCAAAAGCACAATCAGCACTCGGTCATTACATTAGGCTTGTTTGCACAAAACACATCAAGCGAGCAGTGAATCATGCATTTTTCTTTACCACAATGCAGTTTAGCACGGACTGCTGCATCGATGAAGGCGTGGTCCCACGCGGTTCAAATATTATAAAATATACTAAGTTATGCGAAAGTGGAAATTTTCACTTGTGAATCTCTCAGTTTCTTCCTCGATACTAAGTGTTTGGGAAACACCTAAACGGTATGAAAGTACACATTAAACATTTCAAGCGGCTTTGAAGTTTTGTCTTGATTCACTTTTACTGCTGTATTGGTACTGTAAATTACTACAGTTTCCACTATTTTTGTTTTCAGAAAGAAAAAATCATGATTATCAGACAATATCTGGTTCTCGAAAGATTCTTTGGATATTTGAACTGCTAAAATGAAACTGATCTGCGTTGATGGGAGATAAATACTGATACAATCAGCTAAAAGTATAGTAGCAGCTGATATTTCGAGTGTTACGACCGGCTGGTTTACACTAGCGACATCAGCACAAGTAACATACGGAGACTCAGTGATCACATCAGTGAGTAGAACAAGCGCCGCTAATGATCAGTCACTGAGTCTGCGTATGTTGCTTGTGCTTAACGCTTGAAACGTCAGCTGCTACTCGTGGCTCACGGCCGTTAGTATAGCTAAATTGACTTTTAATTGATCATACCAGTATTGGAATAGATATCGTGCATTTTTATTAGCTGGCATATTCTTCACTTGTATTTTTCAGCTGGGAATATATGTAAAAAAATGTTTTGCTCCTGGCAAATTCTGCACTTAAATATTTCAGCTGGGAATATATTCAAAAAAATATTTTTGCTGCTGGCAAATTCTGCACTTAAATATTTCAGCTGGGAAATTTAGAAATTCTTCATGAACTTTAGGCTGGCTGGCGCTGCAGAACAGCTGTTCGTCTGCCAGCTGAAAAACAATTCCCTTAAATATGTTTAAATACATCTGATTTGTTATAGAAACATCAGAATGTTTGTTTTTATGAAGTTTTACCGTTGGGTGTTCCTGATGTGTTCATATTTACGAGTGTAGGCAACAAGACAAGCAGCGGCGTTCTCTACATACTGGAGTGTCTGTAACGAATATATAGGCATGCCATAAAGTAAAGAATGGCAATGGTCTTCGCAGTGACAAAAGCATGAATAAGAATTTTAGTAGTATTGAGACTTAAATATTTCCTAATCTTACTTATATTCCTTAAATGATAAAAAGCTGACTTACATACAGCATTGACGTGATCATTCATAGTTAAAGACCTATCAAAAATGACTCCAATGTTTCTAGCCGACTCAGAGGGATCAATAACCTCATCACCAACACAAAGAGAGACTAACGGTGGCTGTGGACGGAAACGTGAACTTAACATTAGAAGTTCAGTTTTATCCTTGTTAAGTTTGAGTTTATTGCTGCTCATCCATTGATCGAGTTCCATGACACACGCTTCAACCTTTAAAATTGAGAACTGTAACTGACCATCAACAGAGGGTCGGAATGTTGCAAACATTTGAATGTCATCGGCATATAAATGGAAGGACATATTATGCTTCCTTAAAATCTCCCAAAGTAGTACAAAATTTCTTTGTCAACTCCAACAGCAATTAATGTTCGACATCGATCTTCAATTATTAATTAAATGAAATATCGATTACTATTATCTTATCAATTGACATTCCAAGCATTCCATTCTGCTGGCATCTTAGTGAATGCGCGAGTGAGCGAGTGAGTGACAAAGAATGCACGATTTCCCCAACCATCCTCCGCGAGTTAAACGTAGCACCGCAATGACGAACTTGTGGATGTAAAGTGTATTTTAGTGTGTTCTCAAAAGTAAACATGTGGAAATGCTCATAGTTTAAGTTATTTTTCAGTCCTGTTGTGATAGCCTGTGACGCCTATAAAACCACGTAACCGATGACGATAAACTTGAGTAAAGCTTTCGATAGCTTGTGTCATTCTACGTTACTCAAGAAACTGCATAATCTCGGAACCTCCGCAAGTGCGCTAGCTTGGTTTGAAAGTTACCTGTCAGAAAGGCAGCAGACCACACGTATTGGACGTTCGCTTTCCTGACACTTACAGTCACCCACAGTGTATCACAAGTTCCATATTAGAACCCGTATTATTCAATCTATACCTCAATCGACCTGCCTCAGGCAATCAGGGACTGCAATGTGGAGTCGTACGTTGATGATACCAAGATATACTTGTCGAGTTCTCCCAAAAACCTGGAGTCCGGGCTGTCAGAAGTCTCCGCGGATCTTCATCACGTCGCAGAATGGTGCTGCTCTCATTTTCTTCTGATAAACCACGACAAAACAAAGCATATGCTGTTTGGGGTCCGGCAGAACCTTTCCAAGATTCCAAACATTACTATTGATTTCCTTGGTCAGAAGCTTACACCGGTTACTTCGTGTAAAGACTTAGGCATAGTTCTTGACTGAAACCTATCTTTCAATGATCATATTAAGTTCAAGTTCAAGTTCGTTTTATTTTGCACTATTTCTTTTAAAGATAATTACACAAGAAAATATTGTAGAAAGAAAAAGAGAGATACGGTAATAATAAAATAGTTTTGAATTTCAAGAATGTGCATAGAGGTCAAAGGAGCCATAGGCTTTCTAGTTGACCTCTATCACAAGAAAAATAAATGAGGATATTTGAAGCACAGAAAATACATAAATATCTATTGTACAAATTTTCTTGAGTGGTAAGCGGCTAGAATTAATACTAATAGGAAGAAGAATTTATTTACAATATTGATACATAATTATATATATGGAGACGTTGACAATATATTTTTATATATGCAAAGAATAAAGATGGTATGAATATATTAATTCGATCTTAGTTATTGTTCTATATTTACAATTTTATACAATAACTTAGGCCTGGTTTTCAAGTAAAAATAATTTGTATTGTTTTTTAAAACTATTGTGTGGGAGGGATTTTATTTCTAACGGTATTTTTCCCATAATCTGACATCGTCACTACTAGGTTCGCTATGCCAGATAAGCAGAGTTAAGCACCTGTTTTGTAAAGAAGTATTGTTAGTAATTTTAAACTCCCTTGTTTTTAGTAAACTGTTCTATTGTTCCACCGTTTGGTTAGGTACTATTAAGCAAAACAGTAATTAGCTTCAGCTAATTCAGAACTTCGCAGCTCTTATTTTGACAGGCACTAAGAAATTTGCACATATTACTCCAGTGTTAAAAGACCTTGGTTGGCTCCCTGTGCAGAAACAGTTACAAATAAGGGATATTGTTATGGTTTTTAAATGTTTAAACAATCTAGTGCCTACTTATTTAACCAACAAACTGTCTACTAGATCAGAAACTCATAACTACGGAACTAGGTATAGTGATCATCTAAATATTCGCCTCTGCCGTACTACAATAGCCCATGCAGCGCTCTTTTTTCTTTCATGCTGTAAAGACCTATAACACACTTAGCGTATAGAAACCAAGAACTCAAGAAACATCATTGTATTCAAGAGAAAATGCAAGAAACGATCTAGGCGAAGAGTAAAACATACTAAATACACGATTTCAGTATTTGAAAATGAATATAATGACTTCTTAAACCGAAGTTGGTGCTAAACCTATATGTGTCAGCTAACTGTTCTTCGGTGATGTTCGATGTCTTATTGATTTTCATTACTAACGTTAGGAACTAGAGTGTCGTTTTCATGAAAAGTTGGCTAACATGCATTACTCTCTCTAGTGGTCAGACCTTTTAGAAACCAAAGCTGTGATATTGTATCTTTTCCCCCAACATAAATGCTAATTTAGGTGCTTTATGCGTGCCTATGTAGGAGTACCCAACGGAGCCGCTCCACAAAATATCCGCTCCTCAGACTAAACTTGAGCTGGCTGGGAATTTCAGTTTGAGAGAGGAGCCCTGGCTGGGATTTTTTCTAAACACGTTACTTGCTGAGATTTTGTATACTAAGAGTGATTCTGGCTGGCCAATAATTTGAGTGTTTGATTTCTGGCTGTCTGCTGAAGTTTGAAGTCGGTATTACGTATACTGGCAGTTATGTATACTGGCAGTACTGGCAAGTTGCTAGCCTAGCCGTCTACACAGGCATATCTTATTTTGGGCTTCCTGTGCGAAAGGAAACTATTGAATTCCCCGTGTCCAGTTCTCCTGCGTTTAGAGTGACCGATGCTCCCAGTGCTAGGCCAATAGGGACGGGCTTATTACCTCGTAATGCCCTTGTAACATATTAAAAATATAAGTTTATTGTTATTGTGTTGTCTTTTGTCCTGCTGTCATTTTAATAACAGATCAGCGTCTTATCGTATCGTAGATATAATACTGTCACTCAGATTACACTTCACTCTCGACCGTCATTACCAGTTGAATAGGAGCAGTTAGTGAACTATATTTGTGTACTGCCGATATACTACGCACAGGAAACCGGCTAAAGATATTCTCGGTAAGTAATTTATGTAATTGCCTATGAAACTGTACTTATTTTTGGCAGCTCGGAAGGAAAAATCAAAAGCGATCATTAAATCTTGAACAATGTAGATAATATTTTGGCTTAATCTATTCATCCCAACACTTTTTTTCGCTGTTCTGCAATGAAAGTTATAATAATTTATGTCTTATAGTAAACATTGGCTACAATATATGATTCTCCTTGTTTACGTTATTCGCTTTTCTAGGAACTTAGCTGGAAGTTTGTTTAAGTATCCAATCAGGGTTGACCCACACAATACACGTAGAAGTTCAATAAATAATAAAACAATGTAAGGGACATAAAGAATGAGAATTTTGAATTTCTCGAATTTCCTCTGCGTATATCAAAGTTGCCTGACTACGATAACAACCGAACAAGAACAGCGGCAATATTTAGTGATGTTTTCCAAAGAGGAGAAACACTAAGGATGTATTTTTCTGTTAAGGCCGAGCGCGCTATTTGAATACGGAAAAGAAGACCGATTTTGGATGTGCGATCATCAAACTCAAAGTGTATTCTTGCTGGATTTTAAGGACTTTTTCCATAAACCACAACACAAATGAAATCAGGGAGAAAGAGATATCACCATGAAAGGAAACTTTTAAAAATCGCTCAAAGACGCTCCTCACGGAGCCAGCTGCCATTTAACAAAACAAAAGGATCGAGATGGAGCTTACATCGTACTCAAGTTTTGCCTTTCAGGAGAATACTGAAAGTTTGAAGCATGCTTTATCAGACTTGACCAAAGGACAGAATTTGCTGCGGTAATGGGACACAGCTTACACGTCTTAATAAAATTGTTTTAGAAAGTTCTTCGTATTGGATGAAGACCATTGATGATACGTACATGGTTATGAAAATCTATGTGTTTACAAACAGATCCAACACTTATAGATTCAATTTCTACCACATGTCTTCGTTTCATCCGCAAGAAGGACAAGGATGTTTTCCGCCGGTCTTTACGGTTGTTTTTATTGACTGGCATAGACAACAAAAGGAATTACATTTAAAAGTACAAGTATTGTGAGGAAAGCTGCCAGCTTAAAGCTCACCGAGGTAGCTATGTTTTCGATCGCTCTATTTGTTCATAGCTTCATACCTCTCTGACCGGGGATTTTTCATTCTGACTAAATTTTCTACCGATCACCATTCTTAAAGGAATGCAAAGCTCGACAAATTTGCGGACATCGAAGGCTTAAGAGACGACTTTGGCGATTCAGTTCCTTTGCGCAAAGGCTGTCGCGTTATCTTGTGATTCACATTTATTTTCTCCATTTTGGAAGTATCAGTAATGAAAATTAACTTGACTGTTAAATCGAAAACAAACGTTTGTTACATTTAGAATACCGGAATAGCGTTAACGACGGGGCCTTAACATACACTTAAAGAAAGTAACTTGAATGACAGCAGAAATCATGGATAACAATCCTACTGGTTGTACGTCGGATTGTATTTAATATAATCAACGTTGTATGAGCTTTGTAGTCCTGGACTTAAAGAAGGCATTCCCCTTCAAAAATTCGGAATTCAATGTTGCCACATTCAAAACAAAGAAGACAGAGAGAATATAATAACATTAATTAATTGACATGCTGCGTGCAGTGATGGAAGAGAGTCGCAATGAATGCACATCAGGAGAGAAAGGGAGCCAAATTTGTACAAGCTTCAAGCACTGGTAAGAGCTTCTTGTTGTGTTTCCTTAATTTATTTTCATGTTGATTTTCAGAATTCGCTAGACTTTTTAACGCATATTAATCTTATTGAGCCCGCAAACTCGCACACAGTATAAGCGCACGCACTCTTTGCACTTACTTTCTGTCAGTATATCTACTAAGGCTACGTATACGATAGACTGAGACTACCAAAGAATAATAACGTGATCTCGAAAGGTAACTAATCGTCGTTTGTCGGTTTACGAGTTCTTATATTTGTTGGTGTTTTACTGGCTCATGTTTTACATAGTTTCCCTTGAATTAGCAACGTCGGTTACTAATCAGGATAACCTACTCGATACCTTTTCGATAACCTACTCCTAAACAGCTGAAACAAAACCGTTTTTAGGTTTTGTATAGTGGCACAATACTACATGACATTCCGGCATTGATGAAGATAATTTTTAGGTTTGCAAAGAATATCTTCACTCATGGGATTGAACCTAACGGATAATCCAGTTTGGATATTCTTACATGACGGGGTTTTCGAACTGAAAATAGCATTGAAGAATTAAATAAAATGAACATACAAAACAAGAAAATATGCCTTTTTAAAACACTTATACCAATCATTATAGTTTTGATAAAGTTTTGAAATTTCCATTGGACTTTATCATTTTATATCAATCAAGTATTCGTCATTGACATCTTCTTGTTACCGAGTACTGCTACAACAGACACAGGAGCTAGCTATATTTGTTATAGATACTGTAACTACACATTTATAATAATTGCAATACTTTAATATATAAACTACTACTTTCTAAAATTGCTACACCACTGACCTGTTACGCTACACTTCATAATGCTAGTACGCTCGCTACATTTTCTAGAGTAACTGAAGCTGCTACAGTAGCTATACACCTCCCATCCAGAATCTTTAGTAGAACTATTTGCTACATCACTACATTGGGCGATAGACTTGGTAAACATTCTACATAACGAATACTGCACTGTATTAGCTACATTGCACATTTAAGCCACACTGCTGTATGGAACAGGTACATCCCAGAGCTTACGACAGTTAAACTTGATGAACTTGCTACATAGGCTACAGTAACTACAGTAGCTTGTGAAATAGTTACACTTGCTACTGTGGTACACTAACCACACTGACCACTTTCGAGGATTTGAAAAGCTGCTGAATGAACTTACAGCTTTTCAAGACATTAAACGTACATTTATGTTTTACGGAACATCGAGAACAGTCTTCTCTTGAAGAATTAGAAAACGTGTACATGTCAGCGTGCTATGTTGAGCACGCTGATAAGCACGCGAGAATTGTACGAAAAAGAGAGAAGTGTTAGGAGAAGCACGACGCATCTTCACACTTCTCTCATCTACTTACAATTCAGTCTCCAGTTCTTATGTAATTCAACATAGCACGCTGACAAGTTCTCTATTTGTTTATAAAATATTGTAAAGCAATAAAAGCTTGGAATCGGTAAAAGGACGAGCAAAGTTTTATTCTTCCTCAAAATCGTTTTCCCCTTAATCTCACGCTGAAATGTCTTTGCTTCACCAGTAGCCTCACCTGGCAAATTATGCAAATGTTTTCTTGAGCTAATTAATTTCATTACTGCTTACTTATAATAAAGCGTGCTGACGATTTTAGTTTTAGCTCTAAACCCATATTTTACTATATATCAGTCTGTGATGCCAAAATTGGAATCGCCAAAATCTAAAGGTGGTATTTGTACAGTAAAAGGGAAAGACTGAAAACTATATACAACCTGCCAAAAAGTTATATGTTCCTCGGTATCCTATCAACATATATACTGAAATAGTATTGAATCACTTTGGGATTCTTCTCAGTTGATAAATAACTTATGTCGTTAAGTTTTATCAACAGGCTGATCAAGGGTTTTATCAAGGGTGATCATAGATATGCACATTCTATAAAAAGCTGGATCGTAACAATTTATTTGATTTTATTATTTGCAGTCTTTGATGATGATTATAACTACAACAACAATGATGATGTTAGTGACAACTGGTTTATTTTTGCTTGTGCTACTAAGTATTACCTGGAGATTAGCCAATAACAGGTAGGATATGCCTGAGGCCCTGGTCAAACTATTTCAACATTTGTTGAAATCCAATGTTGAAACCGTTTAATCGGGCTTTCAACATTGTTGAAAGGTATTGTATGATGTTCAAAATATGTTGAACATATTGATTCAACATCTGTCCAACATTTAATTAATTTCTATTGTTCTTGGAAATGTTGAACCGACGTTGAAACCGTTTGACACCCATGCCTTTCAACATCCTTCAACACTGGATGCAACAAATGTCGTACCGATGTTAAAACCGTTTGACACCCATGCTTTCAACATCCCTTCAACATGATGCAGCAAATGTTGTACCGATGTTAAAACCGTTTGACACCCATGCTTTCAACATCCCTTCAAAATGATGCAGCAAATGTCGTACCGATGTTAAAACCATTTGACACCCATGCTTTCAACATCACTTCAACATGATGCAGCAAATGTCGTACCGATGTTAAAACCGTTTGACACCCATGCTTTCAACATCCCTTCAACATGATGCAGCAAATGTTGTACCGATGTTAAAACCGTTTGACACCCATGCTTTCAACATCCTTCAACATGATGCAACAAATGTTGTACCGATGTTGAAACCGTTTGATACCCATGCTTTCAACATCCTTCAACATGATGCAACAAATGTTGTACCAATGTTGAAACCGTTTGATACCCATGCTTTCAACATCCCTTCAACATGATGCAACAAATGTTGTACCGATGTTAAAACCGTTTGAGACCCATGCTTTCAACATCCCTTCAACATGATGCAACAAATGTTGTACCGATGTTGAAACCGTTTGACACCCATGCTTTCAACATCCTTCAACATGATGCAACAAATGTTGTACCGATGTTGAAACCGTTTGGCAGCCATGCATTCGACATCCTTCAACATGATGCAGCACATGTTGTACCGATGTTGAAACCGTTTGACCAAGGCTTCAGGCAAAGTATATCAATGAAATTAGAAACAAATAATAAATCAAATGATAAGTAAACGAAAATCGACCGTTTATACTACAGATGCCTGAACTTCGGTTAGATGTATTAAACATCATATATAGACACAAAACGACAAAGCTTTGACAATAACACAGAGTTGAGAGCGAAAAAGATCAAAGCAAGAATTGGTTTTAAAGTGACTGACACTAAATATTTATATTCATTTTCATACTCATCTCGTTGTTATACAACTGAAACGCTGAATACGTCTGCGACGACGAATATCCGCACTTAAAGGGACTATGTCATGGTACTGTGCATGTCTGGAGTCACTGTTCGATCGTTGGCTGTTAATTGGCTACTAACAGTTAAAGGGACTATGTCATGGTGTTGTACATGTATGGAGTCAATGTTCAATTGGTGGCTGTTAATTGGCTACAAACAGTTAAAGCGGCTATGTCATGGTGTTGTGTATGTATGGAGTCAATGTTCGATTGGTGGCTGTTAATTGGCTACTAACAGTTAAAGGGCCAATGTTATGGTGTTGTACATGTATGGAGTCAATGTTCAATTGGTGGCTGTTAATTGGCTACAAACAGTTAAATGGGCTATGCCATGGTGTTGTGCATGCATGGAATCAATGTTCGATTGCAATTGGTGGCTGTTAATTGGCTACTAACAGTTAAAGGGACTATGTCATGGTGTTGTACATGTATGGAGTCATTGTATGATTGATGGCTGTTAATTGGATTCAAACAGTTAAAGGGGCTATGTCATGGTTTTGTACATGTATGGAGTCAATGTTCGATTGGTGGCTGTTAATTGGCTACTAACAGTTAAATGGACTATGTCATGGTGTTGTACATACATGGCATCAATGTTCGATTGCAATTGGTGGCTGTTAATTGGCTACTAACAGTTAAAGGGACTATGTCATGGTGTTGTACATGTATGGAGTCATTGTATGATTGATGGCTGTTAATTGGCTTCAAACAGTTAAAGGGGCTATGTCATGGTGTTGTGCATGTATGGAATCAATGTTCGATTGCAATTGGTGGCTGTTAATTGGCTACTAACAGTTAAAGGGACTATGTCATGGTGTTGTACATGTATGGAGTCATTGTATGATTGATGGCTGTTAATTGGCTTCAAACAGTTAAAGGGGCTATGTCATGGTTTTGTACATATATGGAGTCAATGTTCGATTGGTGGCTGTTAATTGGCTACTAACAGTTAAATGGACTATGTCATGGTGTTGTGCATGTATGGAATCAATGTATGATTGATTGCTGTTAATTGGCTACTAACAGTTAAAGGGACTATGTCATGGTGTTGTGCATGTATGGAATCAATGTTCGATTGCAATTGGTGGCTGTTAATTGGCTACTAACAGTTAAAGGGACTATGTCATGGTGTTGTGCATGTATGGAGTCAATGTATGATTGGTGGCTGTTAATTGGCTACTAACAGTTAAAGGGGCTATGTCATGGTATTTTACATGTATGGAGTCAATGTATGATTGGTGGCTGTTAATTGGCTACTAACAGTTAAAGGGGCTATGTCATGGTGTTGTGCATGTATGGAATCAATGTATGATTAATTGCTGTTAATTGGCTTCAAACAGTTAAAGGGGCTATGTCATGGTGTTGCGCATGTATGGAGTCAATGTATGATTGGTGACTGTTAATTGGCTACTAACAGTTAAAGGGGCTATGTCATGGTGTTGTACATGTATGGAGTCAATGTTCAATTGGTGGCTGTTGATTGGCTTCAAACAGTTAAAGGGGCTATGTCATGGTGTTGTGCATGTATGGAGTCAATGTATGATTGGTGGCTGTTAATTGGCTACTAACAGTTAAAGGGACTATGTCATGGTGTTTTACATGTATGGAGTCAATGTATGATTGATTGCTGTTAATTGGCTACTAACAGTTAAAGGGGCTGTCATGGCGTTGTACATGTATAGAGTCAATGTATGATTGACTGCTGTTAATTGGCTACAAACAGTTAAAGGGGCTATGTCATGGTGTTGTACATGTATGGAGTCAATGTATGATTGGTGGCTGTTAATTGGCTACTAACAGTTAATGTCATGCTATCACTGTAAAATCTGTAAGTGGCATCCTGAGACGCTGCCAATGTTTGTATCGAGCAAAACTGTTTTCCTCAGAGGGACTGCCGTGGGCAACGACGGGAGGCCGAGGGACGAGTTGGAGCTTTGTCAGTTTGTGTATAATATATTTTCGTTTTGCATAAAAAAATGGACATGAGTTTTCCAAAGGATATTGATTGGCCTTGGGGAATTTTCATCATAAAGGAATCTTTGGATACTATTTAAAAACAAAACGAAGGTTTTTATGTCACTAGCTATTTTCTTCACGGAACTTTTCTGTTTATTTACGAACTTCTCGATTTCTTGCTGGCTGTTCGGAGCCTGACCACCGGCCATTGCCGTTGGCGATGTTATTTTTGTTCACTAAAACGTTACTTTCTATTTCAGTAGTGTAATAAATTTCACTTTCGGAATATGTTTCCTTTCTCATTTTGCACTTTCTTTCCGTTTTCTCTAAAATAATGACAGTTCAGCTGTTTTTAGGGCTATCAAAGTTTGCCGGGCATTAACATAGCTCATAATGCCCGTGAGCATTACGGGGAAATCT
The DNA here is from genome assembly GCA_030867875.1 of Actinernus sp. WN-2022. NCBI lineage: Eukaryota > Metazoa > Cnidaria > Anthozoa > Actiniaria > Actinernidae > Actinernus > Actinernus sp. WN-2022. Next base: position 26,150,210 of record JAOWCC010000577.1, read on the forward strand.
CGACCGCTAAACAACCAATTAGAACGCACGTATAAATAATAAATTATTAATACCTTGCCAAGTCATTTTCATGTTACGTAAATTTACTTCGAAAAAAGAATGATAATACAGTTTCTTTACTGCCGCGAGTTAACGAGGTTATTTTGTTTCAATCGAACATTGACTCCAGACATGTACAACACCATGACATAGCCCCTTTAATTGTTAGTAGCCAAGTAACAGCCACCAATCCAACATTGACTCCATACATGCACAACACCATGACATAGCCCCTTTAACTGTTAGTAGGCAAGTAACAGCCACCAATCATATATTGTCTCCATACATGCACAACACCATGACATAGTCCCTTTAACCTTGACATAGACCGGGAAATATCAAACCTCAGTCTTTTTATGTACGTGTCCATACTATCAAGACCTCGGTCTGATATTTTCCCGTAAATACCTCGCTCTCGGTTAAATAAAAGTTAATATCTGGAAAAGGAAATCTAAAAATATATATCATGCCTTAAAAAGGGAAATAATTCTACTTCTAGTGTCTATCCAAAAGAAATGTCAGAAATAATTATTTTGCTAATATAGGGTGTAACCTAGCTAGCTGTCAGCTAAACAACACTTTTCGAGCTACCTAAATGATCCTGTTTCTGATTCTTTCTTCTTTGTACCAGTTTTAGCCTCAAACAGGAGCCCATTACCAGGAGCGTGCATCTCCCAGATTAGATCTGTCCAACAGCAGAACAGATGATGTAGCTATTTTTAGCTTTGTGATTCCCGCGAGAGGAAACAAAGGCCGTCAATTTTAACCAATCAGGATGCACTAAAACATTGTAATTAACACGGTTCAAACTGCTAAAAATACCAAAGCGCAAGATAACAAAAGACAACGTAATCGCATACCAGTACTGCGCGACTATAAATAGCCACATCGTCTACTGTGCTGTGGGCGCTACCCATCACATAGGTACGCTCCTGCTAATGGGCTCCTGCCTCAAATATAGAATCTCAGATAACAATAAATCGTATGGTCTTTATTCGTCACCTGCTAGGATACTCAAAACCGCCAAAACATGCAATTATCAGCAAACCTTCAGCAGTAATAATGAATGTTAATTGTTCATTATCTCGAGTAAATATCCGAAGGAGTTAAAAACTGCAAAAAGTATACCTATTTTTAAAGATGATGACGATGATGATGATGAATTTGCCACGATATCCGAGAACTATGGCTGCGAATTCAAGTCGTGCGACAGTCTTCTTCGAAGTCTTGTTCTCTTGAATTGATCCTATATACCATCAAACATTTTGAAGGAATCGTTTGATGTACTAGTAACTCCAATAACTGGCATTATTAACTTATCCTTATCTAAGCCTTATCTATATGCCTTTAAAGGAAGGTGTGATTCTATTAAGAAGCCTAAACTTTATCGCGAGGATTGCCCTAACTATACCGGCCAATTACAAACTTAGCCTTCCTATCAAAGACATTAGACAGGGTCAGAGTTGCTGTACAGACCAAAAACCATCTTCTCCAGAATGGTCTCTACGCTAAATTACAATCTGCACACAGAGGTACTCGCCTCACTCGTCAAGATTTTCTTCAATGGTCACCATTTTCTGGTGCCGGGGGCATGCCCCCCCCCCCCCCCCCCCCCCCCCCCCATGAATGAATGAATGATCTTTATTTATAACTATCAGTAACTTTTTCCTAAGCGTTTCGGTGTTTTTTTTCGGTGACACTGAACAATCAACTGTTAGCTAAAAAGAATCTCCTACTATCCCCTTCACAACGCACACCAAGATATCGGAAGCTGATTAAAAGCCTGAGTTCCTTATTTAGTCTTAGATTTCTAGAAATGATGCTTTGAAATTAATTATAACGTTGGCTGTATGAACTTGAAAGTAAAACTTTGTGTACCGGCATAGAACATTGTTTTAACGAGTAACTATCTGCCTTGCTCAGTTTTAGTATCATTTTCAAGCTGCCAGGTCTTGGAGTAAATACATGGTATTCTCATTGTTCATCTGCTTACGGTACATACAAACAACCTGCCCGATCCACCAGACATTGTCGATGGAGTAAGTAGCAAGTATCCACTACGTCCATTCAAAGGGTGGATAGCGCTATCCACCGAATAAATCCCTATGCAGTAATGGGTAAAATATTAAGCTAGTTTGGTTAATACTTTATCCAGTAGTTAGCGTTATCCACCGGATAAATCCCTAGCTAGTAGATAAAATAAGCTAGTTTGGTTAATACCTTTTATCCAGTAGATAGCGTTACTACCCTCTGAACAACAGGGGCAAGGCGTTTTAGGACAACCAAAAAGTGTCAAAGAAAGAAAAATATATCCTGCTGAAACATGAAGGAAACATGAAGAACCGGTTGATTCTGACGATTGCCTCTTTACGCACTTCTAACTCCGTGCTCAATATGTGCTTTCTAACCACTATGAAGCATTTATTTATCTAAAACCTGTACGATAAATAAAGCTGAAATGGTTACTAAAAAACTGAATGTGATTTTTATTTTCAGATTCCAGAAGAGTTATGAAGTAGCTCAGTGTATTTTGACGAGTCAGATGGGCTGTGGATGATACTGACGCTGCTGAATATCATCCATGTATAATACAGTATTTACCATATATCAATATTGTCCACAAACCTTTCTCGTCATGTAAAACCAGATTGTAACATCATATATTCGTCTCCTTGTAAGAGGTGAGTTGGTGCAGCTATAATATAGAGCTTTTGGATCATGCATAAGATCCTGATTGGGGAATATCAGTCGAGTTCTAGTCAGTTGTGCGACCGTCCGAAGGACGAGGTAAACCGTCGAGCTTTGTCAATAAAGTACTTATAATTTATAAAATTACAAAGGCATTTAGAACTATTTTAAAGACTTAAGTTCTAACTTAGAGGCTGACAAAACGGCCCTACAACCCTAGGAAATAGCCATTTTCCATGTCCAGTTATTGCCTACCTGTTCGAATTAATACTAAGAGCCCTGTTTGAGCACTAAAAATTTTGAAAAGACTGTGAAATCACGATCATAACTCTTGAAAGTGATTCTTGTAAAAGTCTGGTCTCACATTTACGGGAGGGGAGGTTTACTAATTTTTGGACCGATTTAAGAGGGGAATCAAGATTTTTTGGAATCCCTAAAGTGAAAGTATAGCCCCCTGGTAAATAATGACTGGTCCCTTAGGAGAAATATAGTGTTTTTATGTATATTTATATCGATGAAATACCAATGTATATTTATGTATCTTCACACGTGAAGAAATATATTATATGCAGGTTCCAGTTAATAGTGCATGTATATACTAAAGTCAATCTTAAAGACGATCAGTGCACGCTTTGATTCTGGCTGTAACACACAGCACATTGATCTATGTTTGAAAGTTACATTGCAAAATTACCCTCCCATCCCACCCGGAGAGGTTTTCTGTGGAGTGATTTGTTGTTATTTCTAGTTCTGTCATTTCACTTAATAAACCTCTCATTGTGCCAAACTAAAACGTGGTTGTTCTTGTGTCTATATGTATGGTATTCGAACGGAGAATTACGTCGCAGTTGAGTTGCTTTCGAAAACGTTTTGTTTAATGCTTGACTGAGCTCCATTGATTGAATGACCCTGGCTTCCCCTGGGGACAAGTGTGTTGTTTTTGAGAAGAATAACACTAAAATACAATGTAATTATGCGGTTGACTAAATATTCGAAGAGCATGTATGGATTTTAATTACGTCACGTTTATGCTTTTAAGTATCCCACATGGAAGAAGGGCAGGTTTGAGAAATGAAGAGAATAACGTGCAGAATGAAATAGGTGATCCCACATGGATTACATTGAAGGTTATGATGAAAACAGGTCAGTTTGGGTTTAATTTTCTCACCCGGGATCGTACGGCTAGTCGTGCCAGAAGGGAGCAGGAGTTGATGCTGTAGACCCTCTCATGTCCAGCCTGCATTGTCTTCTAATATTCCCTCATTACGCATGCAGGGGAAATTTAGAAATATGCATTGTCTGGGAAATTTCGAGACAATGCATATTTCTAAATTTCGCTGCATGCGTAATGAGGGAAATTTCGAAGACAATGGCCCTGACTAAATTTCCCTGGGAATTAGTGGGAAAATTAGTGGTTTAAATGTGACCTGCAGAACAAAAGAATCCGAGGTGATCATGGGCAATCCCTTTATGTAGGACGACACGAATTTTTACCAAAAATACAATAGAATACAACACAATACAATTCAATACAACAATATAACGCAACACAATACAATAGAATACAATTTGGTAGCAATTCGTGTCGTCCTACACATAGTTAATAGAGTGGAATGGTTATGAAACCCGGCAAACTTAAAAGGGGCTAACAAAGGCGCTGCGATTTATGTTGGAAGGGGGCAAGACAAAAGATTGTGCAGGGTCATAGTTTATTAGCGTCCCCTGAACGACTGAACTCACACGTTTCTATTGGCTGATTGCCTTGATTAACACATTGGAATTTCTATTGTGTTTTGTGCAGGGTAGTGGTTGAAAAAAGCTAACAAAGACATATAACAAAGAAGGTCGCTGGGTTTCATAACCATTCCACTCTATTAACTATGTCCTACATGAAGAGATGGCCTGATCATGGTATCACCTTTATTTATAACCAATCAAATATTTTCTCTCGCGCGTGATTGGTGGAATGTGTCACGTGACTCGATATTTTCTCTCCGCCATGCAGACGACAAATATCAGCGAATTACACCCCCTGTGAGCGAAAGCGTAAGTCAAAGAAAATTTTGAAGGATGATAACAACCACCAACATTGTGGCGTGGACATATATGCTGTGATATTTGTCCTTGGACATACGTGTAGCCTCGCTCTCGGGAACTGTTCTCTTCTCGGAACAGATAATATCCGCGGACGAAATATCAGGAGATATTGTTAATAAATTAATAAGTATGACCAGGAGCCCATGCTCAGGAGCGTCCATATCTCCTATATAGGTGTAACGGCGTTTCCACAAGTTGGGCTAGTTTTAGATTCTTTTCCGCCAATTGGTGGCTGGGTTGCACCAGTGGCGGAACAAAACTGAGATACCTCGTTAGCTATTTTTGTTATACCAACCAATATGGGTGCTACGCTTTTGTGATTTTATTCCCTAAGGAACCGGATTGTAATGCAAGAATGGCGGGAAACGGTTCTAAAAATTACCTAACTTGTGAAAATGCTGTGACAAGGCCTAGTAGGCGGGATGGTGCGCTCCTGGTATGATGTAATGTATGAATTGCGAAATTCGAGACTACCCAAGAACATCGTGGTGCGTGGATGTCAGTAACACAATACCAACGCCACATTTGTCATTTTCCGTTGGGCCTCACTTACAGGGTCGTACCCGGTATGATATTTACTGTAGAAAATTGATCACGGAAACTGAAACTTACTCAACGGCAAATTTAACTTTCTCGGTAAAAGTATATTGTTTACCGCAGGACCAAAGTTCACCCGGACGGCAAACGTAAATTTAAATAAAAATTGTCCGGCATTAGCGATACTTCTGGCTAGGTTCGTACGTCACTCTGAAATAATGTAGCTTGTCTGTTTGTTATCCTATTTCAGACCATCTGACTTTTCTCTTGGCACTGATGCTTTTTTGTTTTTCTATATCCCAAGAGGAAATGTACCAATTTCTATAATTGGAAAACAGCACTGAATCCTCTGGAGAACTATGACGTGGTCTGAAATGGGGCAACAAACAGGCAAGCTGACTATAGGTCTATTATCTGGCTCCCCTATCACAAACCATGTATGACACAAAAATATGCTAGAACTTCATGAACTACGTATATTCACCTTTTCCTAGGTTGACCTTTATTTCTCCTGTCCAAGTCTCTACAGTGTGGGATTTGTTCACGACCTCTATAAAGTCGCTCAGTTCCCGCTCAGTTTTTCCTTCATCAGTTCATTTACTCGACCCTGAACACTCGAACAGCCTCTGATAGCAGAAGCGAAAATTATTTTAGTGAACTCCGTGATTTCCTTCAGTTCTACGTCTAGATCGTAGAGGGAGATGGCTTTTAAGTCCCAGTGTATTTAGTTTCGATTAACTGATCCTTCACAATACTTTGCAAATAGGACAATGCCGAAGCTGCCATCCTCCCTTATCTTACATACTGCGGACTAACATGGCATTTTTGTAGGAAGTCTGATAGTAACAAACTTGAAAAAATCAATGAGAGAGGCTTCAGGGCGGTATATAATGACTGGAGCACCACATATAGCGAACTATTAGTTAGAGCTAAAATGTCTAATTTATATAATAGACGTCTACATGACATTGCTATTTTTATGTTCAAGGTCAAAAACAAGCTGTTACCAAACAACATTTTAGAAATATTTGTTACCAGTAGTAGTAGTTACAATTTAAGGAATGCGGACTTTGTACTACCTAGGATTAGCACTATAAAGTTTGGTAAACACTCCTTGCGATACTATGGACCTTTTTTATGGGGTAAACTCCCTTCAGCATCCAGAAACTATACAACGCTTACCTCTTTTAAGAAAAACATAAGAAAGCAGAATCTGGCAGTACTTGTAGAGAAGGTATGCCCACCCAGTTGCTTACTCTGCAATATGTGAATTATTTATTATTTATGACACGGATCTATCCATTATTATAATTACTATTATTATCTTTTAACAGTAGGATATCATAAGGAGTACTCTCCTATTTTAGCAATTTCATGTTTAAAGTATTTACATAACATATCCAATCATATTCTATGTATATTTGTATTGTGCCGATTTTTTATATATACATATATATTATATTTAGGTGTCCCCGATTAGTACACCACTTGTGGTGCGCTAGAAGTTTTTAGACACGTTAATAAAGTTGTTGATTGATTGATTGATTGATTGAAGCGCTACGTCCTGTCTGACTCGATTTCCACGGCAAACAGTTGGAAAATAAGGCTTTTACCTGTTGGTAAAACCGCCAAAATATCTCGCCTAGAAAGTACAAATGTATAGACTATTCACTGCCTGCTTTGTTCTTCTAAATATTTTCCTGGATTAACGCTCAACCGCTCGATCATTTCTCTCTTGTCGCCGCCATTTCAGTCAGTTCGCAGGAGGAATATGCGACATTTCGCGACACATGACAGCGATGACAGCTAATTGACCAATCAGTATTTCCCGTACAGAATCTGGACAGGAAATGAAAATGTATAAGGGTGGCTGCAGGCCCTCCTTGTCTCTCGTGCCAGTCTCCTTTTTCCATTTTCAAGCGGCCTAATCATTTTATCACTTCCTTTGCGTCGAAATAACACTGAGGGCCTGTTTCGCAGACTAATACTAAAACATTACCAAATCCTTTCGAAAATTTCGACGCCTCGTCTCCGATAAGAGTTTCGTCCTCACAATGGCTTGGATGACGTAAGATCAAGAATCGACCCAGTCTTTTTGTTACGCTGTCATGGGTCAGGAAAGGTCAAATTTTCACCGTTTCAAACGCGCATAGAACATAGAGTATTCTCTGTAAGCCAAACAATTATTCGCAGAAGTACTCAAAACCTTTCACAGATATATGATGTAAAAAAATTGCAAAAGGGGTTAGTGGCACTTTAACTATACCTCGATATAACGAACATTTTGGTTGTTTTTCCGCAAATTCGTTATAACGAGGTTTTCGATTTAACGAACCCTCGATATAACGAACCAATTTCCCCAGTCCCTTGGCACTTCGTTAAATCGAGGTTCCACTGTATAGTGATCATCTAAATATTCGCCTCTGTCGTACTACAATAGCCCATGCAGCGCTCCTTTTTCTTTCAATCAATCAATCTTTTATTTACCATATGTATAATACATGCATGTATATATGTTTACACGCAAAATAAAATAAAATGAAATATATAATACAGTATTATTATTTGATTATTTGCTTGTTTGTTTGTATCTTTTGAATATATTGATTTGTAGATCTAAGTGGAATAAGTTATATTATCTTTAATTTAAGTATATATATATGGAAGGTGTTCAGTGAAAAAAACTCCAAGGAGCTTGTACAGGCACTGACACATGCTGTAAAGACCTATAACACACTTAGCGTAGAAACCAAGAACTCAAGAAACATCATTGTATTCAAGAGAAAATGCAAGAAACGATCTAGGCGAAGAGTAAAACATACTAAATACACGATTTCAATATTATAAAATGAATATAATGACTTCTTAAACCGAAGTTGGTGCTAAACCTATATGTGTCAGCTAACTGTTGTTCGGTGATGTTCGATGTCTTATTGATTTTCATTACTAACGTTAGGAACTAGAGTGTCGTTTTCATGAAAAGTTGGCTAACATGCATTATTATACGACTTGGCGTTTTCGAGTGCGAATACGGACTAAAACGAGTGCAAATATGAGACCGTATTACACGGGTCGCGAGCAAGTTTGCACAGGTTTATCCAACACTTGAAAGGTTTTGTTAGCGCGCGAGCCAATCGAAATGGGGCTGTTTGAATAACAGCCAATCAGCTTTTAGCGCGCGAAAAAAACTTTTTTCAGTGCGAGGTTTCTTCTCTCGAGATTTTCTTCAAACAGAGCAGCAAGGTAAGCGAAAACAAACCTTTTTTGTTCGTGTTAGCCGTCGTATAATAAACAATTTATTACACGAAGAGTTGTGTAATACGGCTGGGAATTTTTACTCGTCAATTTTATTTGTTCTCGCCTTTCAGGCTCGAAAAAAAAAAACCGACTCGTAAAAATACCCAACCGTATTACACAACTTTCCGTGTAATAACCTCTTTTTACTCTCTCTAGTGGTCAGACTTTTTAAGAACCAAAGCTGTGATATTGTATCTTTTCCCCCAACATAAATGCTAATTTAGGTGCTTTGTGCGTGCCTATGAAACTGTACTTATTTTTGGCAGCTCGGAAGGAAAAATCAAAAGCGATCATTCAATCTTGAACAATGTACATAATATTTTGGCTTAATCTATTCATCCCAACACTTTTTTTCGCTGTTCTGCAAAGCAAGTTATAATAATTGATGTCTTATATAAACATTGGCTACAATATATGATTCTCCTGCTTGTTTACGTTATTTGCTTTTCTGGGAACTTAGCTGGAAGTTTGTTTAAGTATCCAATCAGGGTTGACCCACACAATACACGTAGAAGTTCAATAAATAATAAAACAATGTAAGGTACATAAAGAATGAGAATTTTGAATTTCTCGAATTTCCTCTGCGTATATCAAAGTTGCCTGACTACGATAACAACCGAACAAGAACAGCGGCAATATTTAGTGATGTTTTCCAAAGAGGAGAAACAAGGATGTATTTTCTGTTAAGGCCGAGCGCGCTATTTGAATACGGAAAAGAAGACCGATTTTGGATGTGCGATCATCAATCTTGCTGGATTTTAAGGACTTTTTCCATAAACCACAACACAAATGAAATCAGGGAGAAAGAGATATCACCATGATTAAGAAAGGAAACTTTTAAAAATCGCTCAAAGACGCTCCTCACGGAGCCAGCTGCCATTTGACAAAACAAAAGGATCGAGATGGAGCTTACATCGAACTCAAGTTTTATTATTATCTTAAATAATTTTTTGGATACAGTGAAACCATCTGAAATGATGTTATTCTACCGAGAAGTTTTGCCTTTCATGGGAATACTGAAAGTTTGAAGCATGCTTTATCAGACTTGACCAAAGGACAGAATTTGCTGCGGTAATGGGACACAGCTTACACGTCTTAATAAAATTGTTTTATAAAGTTCTTCGTATTGGATGAAGACCATTGATGATACGTACATGGTTATGAAGATCTATGTGTTTACAAACAGATCCAACACTTATAGATTCAATTTCTACCACATGTCTTCGTTTCATCCGCAAGAAGGACAAGGATGTTTTCCGCCTGTCTTTACGGTTGTTTTTATTGACTGGCATAGACAACAAAAGGAATTACATTTAAAAGTACAAGTATTGTGAGGAAAGCTGCCAGCTTAAAGCTCACCGAGGTAGCTATGTTTTCGATCGCTCTATTTGTTCATAGCTTCATACCTCTCTGACCGGGAATTTTTCATTCTGACTAAATTTTCTACCGATCACCATTCTTAAAGGAATGCAAAGCTCGACAAATTTGCGGACATCGAAGGCTTAAGAGACGACTTTGGCGATTCAGTTCCTTTGCGCGCAGGCTGTCACGTTATCTTGTGATTCACATTTATTTTCTCCATTTTGGAAGTATCAGTAATGAAAATTAACTTGACTGTTAAATCGAAAACAAACGTTTGTTACATTTAGAATACCGGAATAGCGTTAACGACGCCTTAACATACACTTAAAGAAAGTAACTTGAATGACAGCAGAAATCATGGATAACAATCCTGCTGGTTGTACGTTGGATTGTATTTAATATAATAAACGTTGTATGAGCTTTGTAGTCCTGGACTTAAAGAAGGCATTCCCCTTCAAAAATTCGGAATTCAATGTTGGCACATTCAAAACAAAGAAGACAGAGAGAATATAATAACTAATTAATTGACATGCTGCGTGCAGTGATGGAAGAGAATCGCAATGAATGCACATCAGGAGAGAAAGGGAGCCAAATTTGTACAAGCTTCAAACACTGGTAAGAGCTTCTTGTTGTGTTTCCTTAATTTATTTTCATGTTGATTTTCAGAATTCGCTAGACTTTTTAACGCATATTAATTTTATTGAGCCCGCAAACTCGCACACCGTATAAGCGCACGCATTCTTTGCATTTGCTTTCCTTCAGTATATCTACTAAGGCTACGAATACGATAGACTGAGACTACCAAAGAATAATAACGTTATCTCGAAAGGTAACTAATCGTCGTTTGTCGGTTTACGAGTTCTTATATTTGTTGGTGTTTTACTGGCTCATGTTTTACATAGTTTCCCTTGAATTAGCAACGTCGGTTACTAATCAGGATAACCTACTCGATACCTTTTCGATAACCTACTCCTAAACAGCTGAAACAAAACCGTTTTTAGGTTTTGTATAGTGGCATAATTTTACATGACATTCCGGCATTGTTGAAGATTATTTTTAGGTTTGCAAAGAATATCTTCACTCATGGGATTGAACCTAACGGATGATCCAGTTTGGATATTCTTACATGATGGGGTTTTCGAACTGAAAATAGCATTGAATAATTAAATAAAATGAACGTTCAAAACAAGAAAATATGCCTTTTTAAAACACTTATACCAATCATTATGGTTTTGATAAAGTTTTGAAATTTCCATTGGACTTTATCATTTTATATCAATTCAATTTTATATCAATTCAATTTTATATCAATTCAATTTTATATCAGTATTCGTCATTGACATCTTCTTGTACACTGTTACCGAGTACTGCTACAACAGATACAGGAGCTAGCAATATTTGTTATAGATACTGTAGCTACACATTTATAATAATTGCAATACTTTAATATATAAACTACTACAGTAATGACAGCCTAAAGTATACTTTCTAAAATTGCTACACCACTGACCTGTTACGCTACACTTAATGCTAGTACGCTCGCTACATTTTCTAGAGTAACTGAAGCTGCTACAGTAGCTATGCACCTCCCATCCAGAATCTTTAGTAGAACTATTTGCTACATTGGGCGATAGACTTGGTAAACATTCTACATAACAAATACTGCACTGCATTAGCTACATTGTACATTTAAGCCACACTGCTGTATGGAACAGGTACATCACAGAGCTTACAACAGTTAAACTTGATGAACTTGCTACACAGGCTACAGTAACTACAGTAGCTTGTGAAATAGTTACACTTGCTACTGTGGTACACTAACCACACTGACCACTTTCGAGGATTTGAAAAGCTGCTGAATGAACTTACAGCTTTTCAAGACATTAAACGTACATTTATGTTTTACGGAACATCGAGAACAATCTTCTACTGAAGAATTAGAAAACGTGTACATGTCAGCGTGCTATGTTGAGCACGCTGATAAGCACGCGAGAATTGTACGAAAAAGAGAGAAGTGCTAGGAGAAGCACGACACATCTTCACACTTCTCTCATCTACTTACAATTCCCCAGTTCTTATGTAATTCAACATAGCACGTTGACAAGTTTTCTATTTATTTATAAAATATTGTAAAGCAATAAAAGCTTGGAATCGGTAAAAGGACGAGCAAAGTTTTATTCTTCCTCAAAATCGTTTTCCCCTTAATCTCACGCTGAAATGTCTTTGCTTCACCAGTAGCCTCACCTGGCAAATTATGCAAATGTTTTCTTGAGCTAATTAATTTCATTACTGCTTACTTATAATAAAGCGTGCTGACGATTTTAGTTTTAGCTCATATTTTACTATATATCAGTCTGTGATGCCAAAATTGGAATCGCCAAAATTTGTACAGTAAAAGGGAAAGACTGAAAACTATATACAACCTGCCAAAAAGTTAAATGTTCCTCGGTATCCTATCAACATATATACTGAAATGGTATTGAATCACTTTGGGATTCTTCTCAGTTGATAAATAACTTATGTCGTTAAGTTTTATCAACAGGCTGATCAAGGGTTTTATCAAGGGTGATCATAGGTATGCACATTCTATAAAAAGTTGGATCGTAACATAATTTATTTGATTTTATTATTTGCAGTCTTTGATGATGATGTTAGTGACAACTGGTTTATTTTTGCTTGTGCTACTATGTATTGCCTAGATATTAGCTACTAACAGGTAGGATATGCCTGAGGCCCTGGTCAAACTTTTTCAACATTTGGAGTTGAAATCCAATGTTGAAACCGTTTAATCGGGCTTTCAACATTGTTGAAAGGTATTGTATGATGTTCAAAATATGTTGAACATATTGATTCAACATCTGTCCAACATTTAATTAATTTCTATTGTTCTTGGAAATGTTGAACCGACGTTGAAACCGTTTGACACCCATGCCTTTCAACATCCTTCAACATGATGCAACAAATGTCGTACCGATGTTAAAACCGTTTGACACCCATGCTTTCAACATCCCTTCAACATGATACAGCAAATGTTGTACCGATGTTAAAACCGTTTGACACCCATGCTTTCAACATCCCTTCAACATGATGCAGCAAATGTTGTACCGATGTTAAAACCGTTTGACACCCATGCTTTCAACATCCCTTCAATTAATGATGCAGCAAATGTCGTACCGATGTTAAAACCGTTTGACACCCATGCTTTCAACATCCCTTCAACATGATGCAGCAAATGTTGTACCGATGTTAAAACCGTTTGACACCCATGCTTTCAACATCCTTCAACATGATGCAACAAATGTTGTACCGATGTTGAAACCGTTTCACCAAGGCTTCAGGCAAAGTATATCAATGAAATTAGAAACAAATAATAAATCAAATGATAAGTAAACGAAAATCGACCGTTTATACTACAGATGCCTGAAATTCGGTTAGATGTATTAAACATCATATATAGATACAAAACGACAAAGCTTTGACAATAACACAGAGTATCAAAGCAAGAATTGGTTTTAAAGTGACTGACACTAAATATTTATATTCATTTTCATACTCATCTCGTTGTTATACAACTGAAACGCTGAATACGTCTGCGACGACGAATATCCGCACTTAAAGGGACTATGTCATGGTACTGTGCATGTCTGGAGTCACTGTTCGATCGTTGGCTGTTAATTGGCTACTAACAGTACTAGTTAAAGGGACTATGTCATGGTGTTGTACATGTATGGAGTCAATGTTCGATTGGTGGCTGTTAATTGGCTACAAACAGTTAAATGGGCTATGCCATGGTGTTGTGCATGTATGGAATCAATGTTCGATTGCAATTGGTGGCTGTTAATTGGCTACTAACAGTTAAACGGACTATGTCATGGTGTCGTACATGTATGGAGTCAATGTATGATTAATGGCTGTTAATTGGCTTCAAACAGTTAAAGGGGCTATGTCATGGTTTTGTACATGTATGGAGTCAATGTTCGATTGGTGGCTGTTAATTGGCTACAGACAGTTAAATGGACTATGTCATGGTGTTGTGCATGTATGGCATCAATGTTCGATTGCAATTGGTGGATGTTAATTGGCTACAAACAGTTAAAGGGGCTATGTCATGGTGTTGTGCATGTATGGAGTCAATGTTCAATTGGTGGATGTTAATTGGCTACAAACAGTTAAAGGGGCTATGTCATGGTGTTGTGCATGTATGGAGTCAACGTTTGATTGGTGGCTGTTAATTGGCTACTAACAGTTAAATGGACTATGTCATGGTGTTGTGCTTGTATGGAATCAATGTAAGATTGATTGCTGTTAATTGGCTACAAACAGTTAAAGGGACTATGTCAAAGTGTTGTGCATGTATGGAGTCAATGTATGATTGGTGGCTGTTAATTGGCTACTAACAGTTAAATGGACTATGTCATGGTGTTGTACATGTATGGAGTCAATGTTGGATTGGTGGCTGTTAATTGGCTACAAACAGTTAAAGGGACTATGTCAAAGTGTTGTGCATGTATGGAGTCAATGTATGATTGGTGGCTGTTAATTGGCTACTAACAGTTAAAGGGAGTATGTCATGGTGTTGTGTATGTATGGAATCAATGTTCGATTGCAATTGGTGGCTGTTAATTGGCTACTAACAGTTAAAGGGGCTATGTCATGGTGTTGTACATGTATGGAATCAATGTATGATTGGTGACTGTATTGGCTACAAACAGTTAAAGGGGCTATGTCATGGTGTTGTGCATGTATGGAATTAATGTATGATTGGTGGCTGTTAATTGGCTATATACTAACCATGGCGAACAATTTCGTACAGTCAGCGGTTGTCATTGCGGGCGCGTACGTGAAAATCTATTTTTAAAAAGAAAGCCGTTGATGAGAGTTTATAGAATGAGGAGAGGTTACATGGACATCGACAGTCAAAATGGCGGACGAGCTGCTGTTTTCAACGTCCTGCGCGAAGGGAAATATAACAGCTGAACGAGTCGGGTCTGTCCCTTTAAACTTTGTACGTTTGGGAAGGAGAGTTTTGGCGTTAAAATGCAGTTATTTACAGGACGTTTGGAACCACCACAGCACGTATTTCAACTCGTTTTTCTGGCGTTAGAATCTACTTTAGTATCTGCAGAACAGATTCAAACTTGTGGACCTCAAACATGAACTACTCGGAAGTCTTTGTGATTGAGCTTTCTGACTGGCCTTTACAGTATTTAACAGAAGATGTATGGCGGCTCTAGCTAATTTGGGTCGTTTTTTAGCAGAGCATCGGGAACCGGTCTAATCATCCACAACTTGTTAGCAATCATAGTCGAGGGCAGGAGCAGGCACGTTAACTGAATTTAAAACTTGTGGACCTCAAGAAATATAAATATTAAAGCAGCAAATTGGAAAATTGCGAAAAGGTAAGCCTTGTCTTCACTGTTTTCACTAATTTTGGAACGACGTGTAATGCATTCTACGCATGCGCGGCGGCCATGATGTACGATATTGTTCGCCATGAGTTAAATGGACTATGTCATGGTGTTGTGTATGTATGGAATCAATGTTCGATTGCAATTGGTGGCTGTTAATTGGCTACTAACAGTTAAAGGGGCTATGTCATGGTGTTGTACATGTATGGAATCAATGTATGATTGGTGACTGTATTGGCTACAAACAGTTAAAGGGGCTATGTCATGGTGTTGTGCTTGTATGGAATCAATGTAAGATTGATTGCTGTTAATTGGCTACAAACAGTTAAAGGGACTATGTCAAAGTGTTGTGCATGTATGGAGTCAATGTATGATTGGTGGCTGTTAATTGGCTACTAACAGTTAAATGGACTATGTCATGGTGTTGTACATGTATGGAGTCAATGTTGGATTGGTGGCTGTTAATTGGCTACAAACAGTTAAAGGGACTATGTCAAAGTGTTGTGCATGTATGGAGTCAATGTATGATTGGTGGCTGTTAATTGGCTACTAACAGTTAAAGGGAGTATGTCATGGTGTTGTGTATGTATGGAATCAATGTTCGATTGCAATTGGTGGCTGTTAATTGGCTACTAACAGTTAAAGGGGCTATGTCATGGTGTTGTACATGTATGGAATCAATGTATGATTGGTGACTGTATTGGCTACAAACAGTTAAAGGGGCTATGTCATGGTGTTGTGCATGTATGGAATTAATGTATGATTGGTGGCTGTTAATTGGCTATATACTAACAGTTAAATGGACTATGTCATGGTGTTGTGTATGTATGGAATCAATGTTCGATTGCAATTGGTGGCTGTTAATTGGCTACTAACAGTTAAAGGGGCTATGTCATGGTGTTGTACATGTATGGAATCAATGTATGATTGGTGACTGTATTGGCTACAAACAGTTAAAGGGGCTATGTCATGGTGTTGTGCTTGTATGGAATCAATGTAAGATTGATTGCTGTTAATTGGCTACAAACAGTTAAAGGGACTATGTCAAAGTGTTGTGCATGTATGGAGTCAATGTATGATTGGTGGCTGTTAATTGGCTACTAACAGTTAAATGGACTATGTCATGGTGTTGTACATGTATGGAGTCAATGTTGGATTGGTGGCTGTTAATTGGCTACAAACAGTTAAAGGGACTATGTCAAAGTGTTGTGCATGTATGGAGTCAATGTATGATTGGTGGCTGTTAATTGGCTACTAACAGTTAAAGGGAGTATGTCATGGTGTTGTGTATGTATGGAATCAATGTTCGATTGCAATTGGTGGCTGTTAATTGGCTACTAACAGTTAAAGGGGCTATGTCATGGTGTTGTACATGTATGGAATCAATGTATGATTGGTGACTGTATTGGCTACAAACAGTTAAAGGGGCTATGTCATGGTGTTGTGCATGTATGGAATTAATGTATGATTGGTGGCTGTTAATTGGCTATATACTAACAGTTAAATGGACTATGTCATGGTGTTGTGTATGTATGGAATCAATGTTCGATTGCAATTGGTGGCTGTTAATTGGCTACTAACAGTTAAAGGGGCTATGTCATGGTGTTGTACATGTATGGAATCAATGTATGATTGGTGACTGTATTGGCTACAGACAGATAAAGGGGCTATGTCAAAGTGTTGTGCATGTATGGAGTCAATGTATGATTGGTGGCTGTTAATTGGCTACTAACAGGTAAAGGGGCTATGTCATGGTGTTTTACATGTATGGAGTCAATGTATGATTGGTGGCTGTTAATTGGCTACTAACAGTTATATGGACAATGTCATGGTGTTGTGCATGTATGGAATCAATGTATGATTAATTGCTGTTAATTGGCTACAAACAGTTAAAGGGACTATGTCATGGTGTTGTGCATGTATGGAGTCAATGTATGATTGGTGGCTGTTAATTGGCTACTAACAGTTAAATGGACTATGTCATGGTGTTGTGCATGTATGGAATCAATGTATGATTGGTGGCTGTTAATTGGCTACTAACAGATAAAGGGGCTATGTCATGGTGTTGTACATGTATGGAGTCAATGTATGATTGATTGCTGTTAATTGGCTACAGACAGATAAAGGGGCTATGTCAAAGTGTTGTGCATGTATGGAGTCAATGTATGATTGGTGGCTGTTAATTGGCTACTAACAGTTAAATGGACTATGTCATGCTATCACTGTAAAATCTGTAAGTGGCATCCTGAGACGCTGCCAATGTTTGTATCGAGCAAAACTGTTTTCCTCAGAGGGACTGCCGTGGGCAACGACGGGAGGCCGAGGGACGAGTTGGAGCTTTGTCAGTTTGTGTATAATATATTTTCGTTTTGACTTTTCCAAGGGATATTGACTGGCCTTGGGGAATTTTTATCATAAAGGAATCTTTGGATACTATTTGAAAACAAAACGCCGGTGTCCCAGGCTCATAAAGTTGTATACGGGAACCGACAGAAGGTTTTTATGTCACTAGCTATTTTCTTCACGGAACGTTTCTGTTTATTTACGAACTTCTCGATTTCTTGCTGGCTGTTCGGAGCCTCCACCGGCCATTGCCGTTGGCGATGTTATTTTTGTTCACTAAAACGTTACTTTCTATTTCAGTAGTGTAATAAATTTCACTTTCGGAATATGTTTCCTTTCTCATTTTGCACTTTCTTTCCGTTTTCTCTAAAATAATGACAGTTCAGCTGTTTTTAGGGCTATCAAAGTTTGCCGGGCATTAACATAGCTCATAATGCCCGTGAGCATTACGGGGAAATCTCGACCGCTAAACAACCAATTAGAACGCGCGTATAATAATAAATTATTAATACCTTGCCAAGTCATTTTCATTTTACGTAAATTTACTTCGAAAAAAGAATGATAGTACAGTTCTTTTTTACTGCCGCGAGTTAACGAGGTTATTTAGTTTCAATCGAACATTGACTCCAGAAATGCGCAACACCATGACATAGTCCCTTTAACTTTGACATAGACCGGGAAATATCAAACCTCAGTCTTTTATGTACATGTCCATATATACTATCTAGACCGCGGTCTGATATTTTCCCGTAAATACCTCGCTCTCGGTTAAATAAAAGTTAATATCTGGAAAAGGAATCTAAAAAAATATTATATCATGCCTTAAAAAGAGAAATAATTCTACTTCTAGTTATCCATAAGAAATGTCAGAAATAATGACTAATTATTTTGCTAATATAGGGTGTAACCTGTCAGCAAAATTACCCAAAGCTAAAAAATACTTTTCGAGCCACCTAAATGATCCTTTTTCTGATTCTTTCTTCTTTGTACCAGTTTTAGCCTCAAATATAAAATCTCAGATAACAATAAACCGTATGGTCTTTATTCGTCACCTGCTAGGATACTCATAACCGCCAAAACATGCAATTATCAGCAAACCTTCAGCAGTAATAATGAATGTTAATTGTCTATTATCTCGGGTAAATATCCGAATAAGTTAAAAACTGCAAAAAATGAAACCTATCAGTTTAAAGATGATGACCATGTACAAGCTCCTTCAGTGAATTTGCCGCGATATCCGAGAACTATGTCTGCGAAGTCGTGCGACAGTCTCCTTTGAAGTCTTGTTCTCTTGAATTGATCCAGACCTATATACCATCAAACATTTTGAAGGAATCGTTGATGTACTAGTAACTGCAATAACTGGCATTATTAGCTTATCCTTATCTAAGGGTGAGTTTCCTATGCCTTTAAAGGAAGGTGTGATTCTATTAAGAAGCCTAACTTTATCGCGAGGATTGCCCTAACTACCTTATTATAGAAAATTAACGAAGTATTTTATTAACGCGAATTTAAAAAATTAGCGTTAATTAAATGAACCTTAATTTACGTCATCGTTAATTAAAATCACACTATTTTTTAGCATCGCTATTTTAAGGCACCTTTGTGTTTGATATAGTTCTGCTGATGGACGTTGTTGTTTTCTATTGTGAAACGCACAGTTTGTCTTAGATTATTTTGCATAGGGCGGTTTTCATAGGACTGTCGTGAGTGATTCGCAGTTACCTTGTAGCATGTTTTTGCGGGAGTTAATTTTTACACTCATATGAAAAGCGTTCGCGTTAATTAAATGCATGTAAACATACCTTACACGGAAATTCGCATTTATTTCAGGACGCGTTGATTTAAGTCGCGTACATTTACAGCTTCGTTAATTTTCTATAATAAGGTATACCGGCCAATTACAAACTTAGCCTTCCTATCAAAGACATTAGACCGGGTCAGAGTTGCTATACAGACCAAAACCATCTTCTACAGAATGGTCTCTACGCTAAATTACAATCTGCACACAGAGGTACTCGCCTCGCTCGTCAAGATTTTCTTCAATGGTCACCATTTTCTGGTGCCGGGGGCATGCCCCCCCCCCCCCCCCCCCCCTCATAACTATCAGTCCCTTTTTCCTAAGTGTTTCGTTATTTTTATTCCGGTGACACTGAACAATCAACTATTAGCTAAAAAGAATCTCCTATCCCTTCACAACGCACACCAAGATATCGGAAGCTGATTAAAAGCCTGAGTTCCTTATTTAGTCTTAGATTTCTAGAAATGATGCTTTGAAATTAATTATAACGTTGCTGTATGAACTAAAAAGTAAAACGTTGTGTACCGGCATAAAACATTATTTTAACGAGTAACTATTTGCTTTGCTCAGTTTTAGTATCATTTTCAAGCGGCCAGGTCTTGGAGTATATACATGATATTCTCATTGTTGTTTTTTTATTGTTGTTTTTTTATTTAAACATATAATGAAGTGTTTACCCCAAAAGTACAATTAAATGACTTATCTAGGGGGTTCACACTAGATATTGTACATTCTTTTTTACGCGAACAGACACACAGACACACATTCTCATTGTTCATCTGCTTGTTTAGGTACATACAGAACCTGCCCGATCCACCAGACATTGCCGATGGGGTAAGTAGCAAGTATCCACTACGGCCATTCAAAGGGTGGATAGCGCTATCCACCGAATAAATCCCTATGCAGTAATGGGTAAAATATTAAGCTAGTTTGGTTAATACTTTATCCAGTAGTTAGCGTTATCCACCGGATAAATCCCTAGCTAGTAGATAAAATAAGCTAGTTTGGTTAATACCTTTTATCCAGTAGATAGCGCTACTACCCTCTGAACAACAGGGGCAAGGCGTTTTAGGACAACCAAAAAGTGTCAAAGAAAGAAAAATATATCCTGCTGAAACATGAAGGAAACATGAAGAACCGGATGATTCTGACGATTGCCTGTTTACGCACTTCTAACTCCGTGCTCAATATGTGCTTTCTAACCACTATGAAGCATTTATTTATCTAAAACCTGTACAATAAATAAAGCCGAAATGGTTACTAAAAAACTGAATGTCATTTTTATTTTCAGATTCCAGAAGAGTTATGAAGTAGCTCAGTGTATTTTGACGAGTCAGATGGGCTGTGGATGATACTTGATGTTGTTTACCTTTAGAGCAAAAAATTTTGTATTATGACGCCATGATCAAACCAGTTTTTAGTTATGCTAGTGTTGTCTGGCAAATGTCATGTTCCAAAGACTCTCTTCTAAGGATTCTTCGTTTACAGAAAAGAGCAGCAAGAGTAATGTTAGACGCCGAGCCACGGGCATCCTCCGTGCCTTTGATTAATCGTTTACATTGGTTACCATTCTATAATGAAACTAAGATTGCTCAATGTTCCATACTTTTTAAAAGGACACAACTGGCAGTTCCGGATTATTTAGTAGAATCACTTAGGCTAAATAGTTCAGTACACACAAGAAACACTAGATTTTCTAATTATAATTTTATTTGTCCAAAGTATAATAGAGTAACAGAAGGTGGTAGATCTTTCCTAGTGACAGCCATACAGTTGTGGAATAGTCTACCAGCTGACCTGAAAAAACAAGCGTGTCTTAAATCCTTTAAGCGTGCTCTTCGCGGTAGATTTTTTAATGAGCAATTATCGTTTGAACATTTTTATCCATAAGTTGATTTATATAGTGTGATTTCATAGGTTTAGATATTATAGACTACTTACTTTTGCAATTCAATATGTGTATATAGTTTTATCTTTTTATCTCTAGTATTATATGTAATTAGATTTTAGTGTATTTTTAGATAGAGGGCCACAAGTTCATTAGTGTTTGTACACTATTTAGTGCTACCCTCTTAAAATAAAGGTATTATTATTATTATTATTATTATACTGACGCTGCTGAATATCATCCATGTATAATACAGTATTTACCATATATCAATATTGTCCACAAACCTTTCTCGTCAAGTAAAATCAGATTGTAACATCACATATTCGTCTCGTTGTAAGAGGTGAGTTGGTGCAGCTATAAATATAGAGCTTTTGGATCATGCATAAGATCCTGATTGGGGAATATCAGTCGAGTTCAAGTCAGTTGTGCGACCGTCCGAAGGACGAGGTAAACCGTCGAGCTTTGTCAATAAAGTACTTATAATTTATATAATTACAAAGGCATTTAGAACTATTTTAAAGACTTAAGTTCTAACTTAGAGGCTGACAAAACGGCCCTACAACCCTAGGAAATAGCCATTTTCCATGTCCAGTTATTGCCTACCTGTTCGAATTAATACTGAGAGCCCTGTTTGAGCACTAAAAATTTTGAAAAGACTGTGAAATCACGATCATAACTCTTGAAAGTGATTCTTGTAATTTAAGTCTGGTCTCACATTTACGGGAGGAGAGGGGAGGTTTACAAATTTTTGGACCGATTTAAGAGGGGAATCAAGATTTTTTGGAATCCCTAAAGTGAAAGTATAGCCCCCTGGTAAATAATGACTGGTCCCTTAGGAGAAATATAGTGTTTTATGTATATTTATATCGATGAAATACCAATGTATATTTATGTATCTTCACACGTGAAGAAATATATTATATGTATACCATGGCATGATAGTGTTAGTGACTTAAATTGCCCCGCGAGTCGAGGGGTAATTTCAATCAGTAATATCCCGAAATGCCATGGTATAAGTTTGTTATACTATGATCCCCGAGGAACGGAACAAATCTATGAGAAGTTTAGTTTTCTCTGCTTAAACTAAAGACGTCGCAGTTGAGTTGCTTTCGAAAACGTTTTGTTTAATGCTTGACTGAGCTCCATTGATTGAATGACCCTGGCTTCCCCTGGGGACAAGTGTGTTGTTTTTGAGAAGAATAACACTAAAATACAATGTAATTATGCGGTTGACTAAATATTCGAAGAGCATGTATGGATTTTAATTACGTCACGTTTATGCTTTTAAGTATCCCACATGGAAGAAGGGCAGGTTTGAGAAATGAAGAGAATAACGTGCAGAATGAAATAGGTGATCCCACATGGATTACATTGAAGGTTATGATGAAGACAGGTCAGTTTGGGTTTAATTTTCTCACCCGGGATCGTACGGGGCTAGTCGTACCAGAAGGGAGCAGGAGTTGATGCTTTAGACCCTCTCGTGTCCAGCCTGCATTGTCTTCTAATTTTCCCTCATTACGCATGCAGGGGAAATTTAGAAATATGCATTGTCTGGGAAATTTCGAGACAATGCATATTTCTAAATTGCCCTGCATGCGTAATGAGGTAAATTTCATAGACAATGGCCCTGACTAAATTTCCCTGGGAATTAGTGGGAAAATTAGTGGTTTAATGTGACCTGCAGAACAAAAGAATCCGAGGTGATCATGGTATAACCTCTATTTATAACCTATCAAATATTTTCTCTCGCGCGTGATTGGTGGAATGTGTCACGTGACTCGATATTTTCTCTCCGCCAGACGACAAATATCAGCGAATACACCCCCTGTGAGCGAAAGCGGAAGTGAAAGAAAATTTTGAAGGATGATAACAACCACCAACATTGTGGCGTGGACATATATGCTGTGATATTTGTCCGTGGACATACATGTAGCCTCGCTCTCGGGAACTGTTCTCTTCTCGGAACAGATAATATCCGCGGACGAAATATCAGGAGATATTGTTAATAAATTAATAAGTATGACCAGGAGCCCATGCTCAGGAGCGTCCATATCTCCTATATAGGTGTAACGGCGTTTCCACAAGTTGGGCTAGTTTTAGATTCTTTTTCCGCCAATTGGTGGCTGGGTTGCACCAATGGCGGAACAAAACTGAGATACCTCGTTAGCTATTTTTGTTATACCAACCAATATGGGTGCTACGCTTTTGTGATTTTATTCCCTTAGGAACCGGATTGTAATGCAAGAATGGCGGGAAACGGTTCTAAAAATTACCTAACTTGTGAAAATGCTGTGACAAGGCCTAGTAGGCGGGATGGTGCGCTCCTGGTATGATGTAATGTATGAATTGCGAAATTCGAGACTACCCAAGAACATCGTGGTGCGTGGATGTCAGTAACACAATACCAACGCCACATTTGTCATTTTCCGTTGGGCCTCACTTACAGGGTCGTACCCGGTATGATATTTACTGTAGAAAATTGATCACGGAAACTGAAACTTACTCAACGGCAAATTTAACTTTCTCGGTAAAAGTATATTGTTTACCGCAGGACCAAAGTTCACCCGGACGGCAAACGTAAATTTAAATAAAAATTGTCCGGTATTAGCGATACTTCTGGCTAGGTTCGTACGTCACTCTGAAATAATGTATCAGTCAATTCCAAACCCGTGCATGGCCCCCCGGGCCACCCCCGGGCATTTGAAAATTTTGAGAAAAAAAATTCGATCCAATGCCCCACTACCAAGGCAGAAAAATTGTTCAAATGCCCCACCAGTTTTTCATCCAGGCTGTTCAAATGCCCCACCATCGGGGACCGGATTGGAAAATTTTCCAAACATTTTCGACAAAGACAAGGCAAAGACTATTGACAAATAAATGAAATCATTGTTTTATTGACAATCTCTGACTCTAGCAATTCACAGGAAACACCGACGGTGAAAACCACCTTCAACCGGTCAGGAATGAGAACAATCATTTCTACCGGCTCGATCGTTCTTGGTTTCCGTTATATACTTTATAATAAACGTATAAATGGTTTGAAATTTACCGATATAATAATATATTATGTTTTTAACTCACGCCTGTCTAGTGTCGCAGCAAAACTCACCTTATATATTATAAAGTATGTAAATGTCGCGCACTTAATATCACGCAGGCGGTCAAAGTTCACGAAGCAAAGGAAAACAACATACAGTAGTTCATAGGTTTAACATAAACAATTTACCTCCGAAAGGGGCCTTCAAATTTGGCAGGTTCACTCTTTCAAACCAGTTCTCTATTTAGCGCATTTAGAGAACAACTATGAGTTTTGAACCCACAGATAAATGTCTCAAATATGTTATCTTATACTCGCGAAGAAATGCAAGCTTTATAATCAACTTTGAATTTAAAAAACCCAGAAGTTCAAACAGCCGGTCACATTTCCTACGATAAAAAAATACCACTGTAACAATGCAAACAAATTCGAGTTTCGCTGCAATTTGTCGTCTGATCAACAGCTCCCGTGATAGCTCAGCCAATTTAGGGCAAGTCACAGTGGATTATTACATTCCGTGTGTAATATTGTCTACGAAAGAAACACAGAGACACCAGGGAAACTTCACAGCGGTAAATTATAAGTCATTTCGGATATTTACCTTAGAAAGCGCCACATCTATACTATTAAAATAGCCTGCAGAACAGGCGCTTTTCCGATACGAGCGGAGCGAATTCTGATACAAGCGCCTGCCGCCATCTTACTGAAATTTGAATTCTGCTCCTTTTCCGCATGGATTAACATGATTATTAAAGATGTCAATCAAACTTTGTGTGTTCGTAACTTTGTCGGTATCTAAGATGTGTAGTCAAAACATTGCACAGTTCATTGTTATTACTCGGGCCAGGCCTTTGGCCGGCTCGAGTCATAAATCGCAAGTGTTAATTTTTTTTATTTTTCCAAATCGAGATATTTCGCCCCCAACCAATCAGATACCTCTTATTGTTTTCTGTGTCGGGAGAAAAACTCAACACGTGATAGGATCAACCAATCAGATTCGATATCGCTCGGGACACTTCGGGACATTGCGGGTCGGTTAACTTATTTACATAACTACACAGTGAAAACAAGATGGCCACGGTGACCAGGAGAGATACGACTTAAGGGGAGAGAAAGACCGCCGCGGAGGAAATTTCTCTCAAATTTGGAGTGCCATCTCTCAAATGTAAACAGTTTCATGTTTTATTTAACTTCATTTGTTGGAAAGCCTTCCCAACAGGCTCAGGATATTTCAATTGGTGCCGGCCTTGTCGGAGCCGAAGGACCTCCACTGCCGGGCATTGGCTCCAGTCTGCGATTCATTCGACACGATGAACACCACACGAGTACACTGGCCAAAACGGAAGCGAAGTTTTGCTGAAACCCAACGTTTCTTCGATGGAAATGCAAGATGTTGAGTTTTTCTAGGACTCTGGATGGAAATTTCTCACATTTTACGAAAAGGGGAACGCACGTCAATTGCCTGACGAGTGACATGTGAAATAATTTCAACCGACATTTTGTAAGTAAACCTACCAGATTGCATTCTGTTAAAAGTAATGTCATCAAATATAGCAGTAAATGGCCCGAATCCTGTCGTTTCATGATATGTAGAATTAATGAACACTAGAGTGCCGCCTTTTCAAATATTAGTGCTACACGATCGAGAATAAAACTGCATGCAGATATAGATAGATGACTTTATTTCATATTTTGAACGACACATCCTAAATATTCACAAGGGATATAGCTATTAGCTAAAGGAAAAGTTACATGTATGCTACAATATAATAGCACCTGTGCTTGGACAGTGAAGTTAGAAATAATATTATCAGTCTCCATGAATCCTACTGAAAAGCATTGATTTCTAAAAAAAAAAAGTATGGGTTTGTAAATCCTGCTAAAAAGAATCGTTTTCTAAAATATAAAAAAAAGCTCAAATAAAGCAAATTAAGTTCAGGGACAGTGTTATGTGAAGTTTATTTATTTTAATTACTGGGAGCAGTTGTAATAGGGCTTTTGCAGAAAACAGTCATGTGCTGGTATGAACGAATGAATTGAACTTGTGATCTCCATGGGAACAATGTTGCCATGGATGCTGGATGGCAAGGTATCTTTAAAAATGCTGTTTTAGAAAGATTGACTGGAGGTGGAAAATAGCATTTACAAACAGGTTTGGCTTTAACACTACCGATTTCGTACAAGTGCCTTTAGATATATGAATTAAGAATTGTTTGCCATCTAGTACAACCATGTGATTGCATTCCTGCAAAAAGTCCATTGCATTAGAATGTAAATGATCACAAGCATGAGTAGTGAATCAATAGACCTAGTCAGCTTGCCTGTTTGTTATCCTATTTCAGACCATCTGACTTTTCTCTTGGCACTAATGCTTTTTTGTTTTTCTATATCCCAAGAGGAAATGTACCAATTTCTATAATTGGAAAACAGCACTGAATCCTCTGGAGAACTATCACGTGGTCTGAAATGGGGCAACAAACAGGCAAGCTGACTAGGTCTATTATCTGGCTCCCCTATCACAAACCATGTATGACACAAAAATATGCTAGAACTTCATGAACTACGTATATTCACCTTTTCCTAGGTTGACCTTTATTTCTCCTGTCCAAGTCTCTACAGTGTGGGATTTGTTCACGACCTCTATAAAGTCGCTCAGTTCCCGCTCAGTTTTTCCTTCATCAGTTCATTTACTCGACCCTGAACACTCGAACAGCCTCTGATAGCAGAAGCGAAAATTATTTTAGTGAACTCCGTGATTTCCTTCAGTTCTACGTCTAGATCGTAGAGGGAGATGGCTTTTAAGTCCCAGTGTATTTAGTTTCGATTAACTGATCCTTCACAATACTTTGCAAATAGGACAATGCCGAAGCGCTACGTCCTGTCTGACTCGATTTCCACGGCAAACAGTTGGAAAATAAGGCTTTTACCTGTTGGTAAAACCGCCAAAATATCTCGCCTAGAAAGTACAAATGTATAGACTATTCACTGCCTGCTTTGTTCTTCTAAATACTTTCCTGGATTAACGCTCAACCGCTCGATCACTTCTCTCTTGTCGCCGCCATTTCAGTCAGTTCGCAGGAGGAATATGCGACATTTCGCGACACATGACAGCGATGACAGCTAATTGACCAATCAGTATTTCCCGTACAGAATCTGGACAGGAAATGAAAATGTATAAGGGTGGTTGCAGGCCCTCCTTGTCTCTCGTGCCAGTCTCCTTTTTCCATTTTCACGCGGCCAAATCATTTTATCACTTCCTTGCGTCGAAATAACACTGAGGGCCTGTTTCGCAGACTAATACTAAAACATTACCAAATCCTTTCGAAAGTTTCGACGCCTCTTCTCCGATAAGAGTTTCGTCCTCACAATCAATACATCTTCGGAAATAGATACACCACGCGAGCTTGGAAAAGGATACATTCGGAAATGAAAATCCACCAAACCCCAATAACTCGTTCCTGCACATGCGTGCATCCACGAGTTAAAAACGGCCAATCCCAGGTATGAGAAAAAATCCCAACAAAATCTTCCATGATTCAAAATCATATAGAGTTTGTTCTACTTCAAAAGGAATTATTATCAAATATTCCAAGGAAAGTGAAAACTCCCAGTTAGTTATTACCTTCCAGAGTTTCTGAGGCGACCAGGTTGACGATATGAAGAAACTTTCTCTCTAGATCCTTTTCTCCCTCGTTCAGTTGGTGAATAAAGAAAGAGAAAGAACCTCTGCTCATGAGGCATTGGAAATTTGGCTAAAAGTGCTGCTAAAACTTTTTCAGTTTCATTTTACCTTTTCTGATAGGAAAGTCCTTCGTCAGCGGGTAAAGGTTAAAACATCCATAACATAACACATTCAGTCTTATGATATTAATCTTACTTTTATTCAACCTTCCTTACTTGTAGTTGGTTTGCTATAATTCCAGCAAAGCACTCTTTTTTACAGCTTTCCTATACATAAGTATCCAAATATGAATCCCTGACTCTATACGTTAACACTTATAACAGTTATAGAGTATTTTTAAATTCAGCATACCAATTAAAGGATTTTAGAGGAAACTATCGCGAATGAACTACAGCGAGTTAAATTACTTGTCCTTTACCGTTGTTTATCTGTTCTTAGTTATTGAATAAGCTTAGAATTTTATGGTATCAGCCCTTACCCAATCGCTTCCCTTGCGCATGAGAGACCTTCCTACCTATTACTTCATGAATAGTAAATATGCAATGAAATACGAATTTAGAAATTCTATATTAATTTAAACAGTGGATACTGGATAATTAACAGGCATATATCCTTGAAATTACAGGAATTTCTTGTTGGGAAACCCCTGAACTACAGTGCATGTGTTGCTTTAAAAATGAGTTCACTTCGCGGTACCGGGGAATTTGTGAGTTAGCTAGAGTTGAGTTCGAGTTGAACTTGGGTTAGGGTTAAATAAAATGTTAAATTAGCGTTTTGGCAGCTTTTTCCCGATAGAACCGCCTCAGCATTAGCCTGATTTTCAGACGGTACGATGTCGTCCGCTCACTTCCTCCCACCTTCCCGTCTGATGGACTTTGACAGAAACCGTGTTCTGGCCATTGTTTCATTTCGACCAATCAGAGCGAAGGTTTAATTTTTAGAGAACTGAGGTATGCGTGGAATGTCTAGTGGAGAGCGGCGATACAAACCGACTTGATATGGCTTTGGAGCTTTCGACATTTCTGAATTATTTTCCAAACAGAGAAAGGCATTATTATCCTTCGTTTCCCGGAAGGATCTTCGCTACCACAGCTGCAACTATAAGGCGACGACCAGGTCGAGAATCGAGAGAGGAGAAATTATGTAGCCTTCTACAACTTCTACAGATCGCCAGAATCACGGCTCTTTTATGCACTGCAGAATATGTTCTACAGTTTCAAACTTATAGAAACAGAACGTGGAGAAACATGTTATCCTCAGTCGTGTACCGGGAAAATCTGATAGGAAGTGCATCGATATCGCGATGTTTATGAATCTACTAGCTACGGGCACGGGCTTTGGAAAATCATTAATCTTCCGACCTCGACCGCTTTGTATCAATGTTGTATGCCGTATTCAAATGTAATGTCTCTTAGAATGTTGGCATTTAGAAGACCAAATCTTTTATGAAATGTAATGTTTTTTTTTACAGCAGTAAAAACACATACTGAGTATGTCATGGTAATAGTTTCACGAGATTTGGGCAATTATTTATGTTTGCAGAATCTTTAACACACTTTATGTTGACAATTTTGCTGTCCTAAAAGCTGAAATATCTTAGCTTTTTTGCCTTAAGACTACTAAATCTTTCATGGAATGGCATGGCATTTCTACAGGAGTGAACACATATAGTGAATATGTCATGGTAAAAGTTGGATTACATTTGCCTAAATATTTATGTATTCAGAAGTTGAACAGTCTTGATTTTGAGAAATTGTATTAAGTACAACAAATCCGGTCGTTATATCAGTGTTGTGACCATGCGCTTGAAATACTGTACGAAAAATCCTGTTTAAAAAGTCCCTGCTGTCCCAAAAACCAGAGCAGCTCAAACAGAATATGGTTAGGGTTAGTTCTGAGAAATCGACATAAGTCATGTTGAAGCTATAAAACATAAGAATTCTGCAGTGCAGGAAAGTGCGTGATTCTGGCGAGCTGTAGAAGCTAGCTACATAATTTCTCCTCTCCCGATTCTCGACCTGGTCGTCGCCTTAAACATGCAGTTGTGATGGCCAAGGTCCTTCCAGGAAACGAGGGATAATATTGCCTTTTTCTGTGCCGAAAGTTTCGCACGCCTTCTCCAAAGCCATATCAAGTCCGTTTGTATCGTCCGCCATTTGGGGCACTTTCTCAGTGTAAGCATGTCCTGAAATTGTTAAAGCAAAAGTACACTTGAAAACACTAGAAAACTTCGCTAAATTGTCCATTAAGTTCAGGTGTATTTAGACTCGTTCTATGAATGATTTGGGATTTTAAATGGTTAGGTTTTTTTTTTATTTGAGGGTTAGCTTTTAGAAGGTTTGTATGAAAATTTGACAAAAATGAATTATTAATATGCTTACACTGAGAAAGCGCCCCATTTGGCTTCTCCTTCATGCAGGCTCCACTAGACATCCACGCATACCTCAGTTCTCTAAAAATAAAACCTTCGCTCTGATTGGTCAAAATTAAATGACGTCAGGAACACGGTTTCTGCCAAAGTCCATCGGACGGGGAGGTGGGAGGAAATACCCATTTCAGAACGCTTAATAGCTCAGTTAAGATAGTTTTGGACTTCCAACTTTCTGACAACAATTAACCCCTTCGATTATCGCCGGATAGTTCTTCCTGAGCGGTACGAGCAGAGCTTTCTTCAGCTCCACGAAAAGCGAGAAGAAAAGAAGGCTCTGCAGCATTCGAGTTGTTTTCACCCAGGATTTTGGGCTTGACAAAAACCTGTTAAAACCGGTTTATCAGCGCGCGGTGGAATTTTTAAGCCCATCGATGACCAAACATGAGCCCACTGCAACGATGGCGGACGAAGGTGACAATACTGAGTAACCGAGTGAGTCTGGCGCATGCTCGATACGAAAACAACACGAATGCTGCAGAGCCTTCTTTTCTTCTCTCTTTTCGTGGCTCTGCTTGCAGGATACTTGAGCGTAAACCCGATGCCATATTGGTTTGACCGCATGGCATCACTAGGTGATGGCATCACAACTTTAAATTTGTTGATATTTTGCTAAGTTACAAATAGCGCGCGTAGCCTACAGTGGAGGTAATTTCCGGGGTAATTTCACTCTGAATCACCAGTCATCTCAGCCAATCAGCGTCTGATTTCGCAACGCACTAACGATTCAGCTGTGACTATGCGATAATTCTGTTATATATCATGCTCAGATGGTTAAGCTGTTGGGGACGAGTTCAGGCAGGAGATAAAGATACGGCACATGAAGTTTGGTGTTACGCTCCTTGATGGAACTTGTGATCTCACACAGTTTCAGCTGAAAGGAGTCGATAGCCTTCTGTGCATCCTCGTCGTTAAAGAGCACATCCCTGTAGTCTCCAAGATAACGCTGTATATACGTAATTCAGAATAAGAATAACAGAATAGGTCAGTAACAAGATGTTAGATGGTTATTTATGTCCATTTTGAAATCACTGGGGTTTCCTGCCATCTGATTGATTGTAAATAGTGCGATTAATACAGACCAAAAGAAAGAAAGAAATAGACCCCCGTTTTCGAAAACCTCCACTATTAGTTTGGACGGGGTTTAATTCTCATACTGAAAGTCTTAAAAAAATCTTAAACGACACCTTTAAGCCTCACAACTTTAAAGTGCCCCTACCATCAAATTGTGTGATATCTTACGTATTTGTAAAGTAAAGTACTAGTTGCTATATTTTTTGCCTGTCCAAACCGTTTTTCGATGACGACGGGAAGTCTTAGTTGTTGGGGTCCGAATCTTGAGTTTTTATGTCCGGACTGAGCCAAATCCGTTCCTTGACAGAGCCTGTACAGAGCTAATTTTCAGCGGAAGTGACGTCATTTTCTCACTCAACAATATGTGAGGCTACATAACTTTTCACACAAACCTTCGCGTGGATTTATAAGTAAAGTACAACAAATGATGTTTTACTATTTTTGACACAAAGGAAAGAAAAGAACGAAGTTTAGAATAGAAATATGCCTTTAAAAGAGCGACGTGTCGAGAAAATGACCTTACGACAGCAAACCGCTGGACGAAAATCGCGAACTATTTGGAACGCACTTCAGTAATGGAGTACATGATTTTGACGGTGAACTCTCCGCAAAATTCATAGTTTAATTTGGTCCTTTTGCAATATTTTTCACTGATTTGAATATTTCTGCCACTATGTGTCCTTTCGGAAGACAAAAAAGTGGCAAAAGAAATGGTCGAATTTCGTCGTACAGTGGAACCTCGATTTAACGAACCTCTATATAACGAAGTCCTCGGTATAACGAACGATATTCTTCAGCCCGGCAAAATTACAAGTAAAATGTATGTAACAGAACCTCGATATAACGAAAACCTCGTTATAACGAACACAATCCGGCAGCCCAAACGTAAAATCTACCCCGATATAACGAATAAATGTCAACACGCGACAAAATATGAATGCGGAACAGGCTATTAAACAGCGATGAAAATCCTTTAATCCTGTAACAAGAGAACAACCTCTCAGTCAACAGCTCATTAAATGTGTATATACAGTACAGACACTGGCACTTCGTTAAATCGAGGTTCCACTGTAGTGGCACTTTAAGGGTCCATTGACATATTCCGTTGCTATGCAACACCGTTGCTATGCTCGCAGGAGCAGATGCGATTTTGACTTCCGGTTTATGCTAGCCGGTTTAAACAGCCGACTCGGGCGATATGTGTTGGTAGCCTCCTCCGCAGGCATCTCTTGTGTACCGGAAAGAAAACCGAAATTGGGTTCCCTGTGGCAAGGGAGAAGAGACTGATCTTTTGTGTACTTGCAACACATCCTCCCCGTTGAATTCACAACTATCCTTAAATGGAAAACACGCTTGAAATAACGATAATCGTAATTCTAATGACATTCTGAAAACCAGTCAAGGATAAAGATAAACATTTGTTACATTCCGAACGGCGGTAGGCCGGCTTAGCGTAGTAGTGATGACGTCTGCAGTACACGCAAAGGGCTACGAGTTCGAGTCCGAGTAGGAGCGCTCAAAAAATATTTTTCCTCTCTTTACCTTCTCTTCTTGTTTACCTGTGAACCCTAGCTCTAGGAGAGTGGGAACCCGTCGTTTACCCGTGAACTCGTCCGATGGTTAGGGTTTGGTTTGTGGTTCGGGTTAGGGTTTGTCGTAGAATTAAAGATTATCATTGTTCCAAGCGTGTTTGCCATTTCAGGATAATTGTTAATTCAACGGGGAGAATGCGTTGGTACTAGCTTGTTCACAGGCCCTGGATACTAAAACATCTGTCAAAACAAAAGAGAAGACGAGACTGGGGTAGACAACGTGAAGGGAGGGGGAATGGGGAGAGAAAGGGGAAAGGGTAAGATCCGGTATACCCTCTGATTGGTCTATTTTGACAGTTCGCGTCAACACCTATCTGTCATGTCTAAAATCAGATGAACCCAGCCTTCTTAGGTTTTGTTGAGGGATTTCCCCAAACGTGAAATCACTTCGACGGGAGCACGAAGAGTGTCTTGAAAACCTGGCGAGTGGCAAAGATTTGTTTGTGTAACAGAGACAAGAAGAATACGAAAAGAACTGTTAGATATTTCGAACTGTTGCTGCACGAGCGGTACCCTGGTTCCAGAGGTGCTCAGGTACGGATATACTGTAATGTGCCGCGATCGAAGGAGTTTTGATTCCCGAAGGAGTTTTGTTTTGCGAGAAGACCGTTGAGCACCTCTGGCCGCTCGAATAGCCAGCCTCAATCTCATGCCCATAGCCTCACTTTTATGTTTACAAACCGGTTTCGGCTCACGGGTTAATTTGCATATGTCACTTCCACGTCGACATTGGCCTGTTCATGTTTTGAATCATACTCTCGACTTGCGAAGATAAAGGAAAATTCTCCTCGATTTACTTCGACGACTTTGATGTTTGGATCTCCCAATGAGCATGTATAATTTGATTCCTCGTTGTTCTATAGCTCTGTTATGTGGGAGTAAATCATGGCATTTAGATAGCCTGTGGGACGGCTGACATTTCAGGCTAGGCATTTAGAGGGCCAGTACAATTACCCGGGGGGGGGGGGTACTCCCATATATGGACTATACGGGGATGATCCGCTGGACAGGGTATGGTTTTTCGAGTTTCTGATCTTAGACAGGGTATCCATTTTCACATCGACAGATCTTGAACAGGGTATGGTATTTATCTAGTGCCGTTATTTAGTCTAGTGCTTGCTGAAGACTTATTTAGTTATGACACTCATTATACAAGATCACAATAAACACTGACATCCAAGTATAGATAATTTGTTATTTGTCTTATAGAGGGAAAATTTTAACACTTTGTCTTGAACAGGGTATGGAAATTTGAGTTTTTTTGTCTTAAACAGGGTAAGGGTTTCAGAGCCCCAGCGGCACACCCCTACCAAACTTTAGGTAGAGTCCCCCCCCCCCCCCCCCCCCCAATTACTCCTCGTTTGGATAATCGAACGTGAAGGAAGAAACGAATGCCGCCCTGGTATGAGTTAGAAAATCAGCGATTTTCCTTAGCCAGTGGGACATATTGAGATGACATCACGCCGCTTCAAGAACATGAACAGACTTCAACTCGTTTATTTCGAGGCTAACTCAAATTGTACAGAGGGTCCTGAGGGGGATCCTAAATCCCAGTTCCCAGCCAATTTTGGTCCAAATCCCAGTCATATCAAAGTGGGCTAATTCGAGTATTTGTGTCATCAAAGTGGGCTAATTCGAGTATTTGTGTGAAATTATAGAGTCAGAGACTAGCAAGTCTCACAAAGAAGAGAAATCCCATTCCCATTTTCCAAAGTGTTTGTCCCATTCCCAGTGGTAAAATCCCAGTCCCAGTGCACGAATCCCATTTTCCCAGCCCAAAAAGAGGCAAATCCCAGCTCCCATTTTACCTTCAGGACCCTCTGTACAGCACTGTGAAACATTAACGTTTGTGTATAATCTGTCAAGACTCGTGAACCGGTTTGTAACACGATCTCAAGATGAAAGGCAATCAAAATATTGGGATCGTCAAAAAGATGGACAACAGATCTGAAAGAGGAGAAGGTAAGGCAGCAAACTGTTGAAATAGCGATCAATGAAGTCCACTAAGTTACAGGATGGTAAGTCCATTTTTAAAATCATGTATAAAGCTTTTACTGGCGAAACCGGCTGACCTTCACGCCTAATGCACTAGTCAATAGGAGATATTGTAGTTGAGTCTACGAATAGCAGTTTCAGCGGTATTGACCCAAACGCCTCACTTCAATGTAATGAAGCGCTATTCAAACTGTGTATCTAAATTAGTCGTGCTTGTTTAGGAGGGTGTTGGTGTCGTGTAAGAATGATGGTTTCAATGGCGCTTCATTACATTGAAGTGAGGCGTTCGGGTCAATACCGCTGAAACTGCTATTCGTAGACTCAACTACAATATCTCCTTTTGAAACTCCGGCCGCCGACCTCCGGGACATAGCGGGGAATGTAACATTTATACAGTGTTACATTTTGACCTTTTCCCCGCCCATCGGGGACAGTTGGCTGTTACAATACCCGCCCCTATGGCCCCGGCATGTGCTTCAGAATTTTTCAATTGGAGGTGGCATGATAAATTGAATATACATAAGCTTTAAATCTGTTGTTCCATTATTTGAAAAAAATACATTTTCTGTAGCACATCACTAGCGGATCCAGGGGAGGGGTTTCGGGGGTTGCAACACCCACTTGATTCCTGTAAATCACTGGTAAATTCATTTTTAAAATCTCTAGATTAAAAAAAAATCCTTTTGCAAACCCCCCTTTCACAAAATCCTGGATCCGCCCCTGTATATTTTCTATTACTATACATGCTTTCCGCACTTTTACAGTCTCCACCATTGTCTTGTTTATCAGAAACCGTTGTCTGTCAACAAAAAACAGCAACAATGCGACAAAGGAATATAAAGGAAATTCATGCAGCTGCGTTTAAATATATTTAAGTAATGATCCGTGTAAAAAGTACGACAAAAGCCATTGTTATGTGGCATTGAGCCTCCCTCACATGGGACTGATTTGTCTGTGTTTTAGACTACGAAACACCGGGGTGATAATTATGATTATCTGAAATAAAAGTAGTATGAAGTCTTAGTTTCATTCCATTTTATGAACAAATTATCTTCCATCCAATAGAACAGCCAAAAACAATCAGCTACGAAACAGCACGATTGATAAGTTCCGAACATACGATTTGCTTTACAAACGACATTTGGAACCGCAGTGCAAATCGTAGTTTTAATAGTTTGAAAAATTGGAGGAAATTAAACGTCTCCTAACCTTTAAGGCGATTTTCATGTTTCAACCAATCAGATCAAGAATTTTCACAATACAAAATTAACACCTTGTTCATCTGAATGCCGTTCGGTGTCGTACTTGTTACACGAATCAGTACTTTTTAAATCTGATATTTTGCCGTGACGCGCAAATCCGCGTAACAAAGAGTGTAATAATTAACATTTTCCTGATCTACTACTCGTGCCTTAACTCAGTAATAACACTGCCTCTGATGGAAACACCCAGGACTTGTTTAAATTAGCTACGATTTTTGCGTGTCCCTATCTTCCGCCATGTTTAATACACGTTGTTGATGCTCGGGCCCAAGTCCCGCTCTGTCGTGGCTGGACGTTACAACCACCGCTAAAATCCCCGCAAATTTTGCAAATCGTTACTTTCCCCGTTCCACCGGAAAAATACAGCGTTAAATTGTGCGTTATTCCACGGCCATGTCCCCGTTAATGCCCCGCTATGTCCCGGGGGTCGGGGGTGCGGGGTTTCAATTGACATAGTGCATAAATTAATGGCAAATGTGTGAAATTTCAACCGAACTCGTATCGAAAAATTATATCAATCTACTCTACCTGGAACGGAATTCACAGTAAACTTGATTTTATTTCTTTCGAAAATTAACGTTTATAGCTCTAGCTTTCTTTAGCTATGCAGCTTTAAACTGTGCGTCTTTTTTCCCAGTATCAAGAGCTTTGTGAACAGGCAAATTATAATTTTATAGCTATAGGTCCGCTTTGACATGCCGCGGTATGTTTACATCCCATCCAGCGCTGTAAACTGGAATTTGATAGACAGCTTGAAACCGCAATTCAGTGACAGCTTGACAAGTGGCGGAAGAGGTTTCGGAATAGAATGTCCACAGGCTCTCTTTCCTCCCCCTCTCCCCAAGTCCACCTCTTCTTCCCGTCCGCCATTTTGTTTTTGCCACGTTTTAATTTCATCATTTCCCCCAGTACTAGAGCTGTGAACAGGCTACTTGTGTACCGGAAAGAAAACCGAAATTGGGTTCCCTGTGGCAAGGAGAAGAGACTGAGTCTCTTCACCAGCAGCCTTCACCTCTCAATACCTTGGCATTTTATTGGACCCCAGTTGGACTACACTGACAAGAATAGCATTGTTTTAGGGTTAGGGTTTGTATTGTTTCAGGGTTAGGCATTGTTTGGATAGCCAGTGCTATTCCACGTTCCGAGGAGGTGAAGGCCGACCCCCTCTTCTCAGTCTCTTCTCCCTTGCCACAGGGAACCCAATTTCGGTTTTCTTTCCGGTACACAAGAGATGCCTGCGGAGCAGGCTAAATAAGTTGGCTGTTTTCTCAGGCTAGTTTTATGCGTGCCCACCGGCCACCCGATAGTTTTAATACTTACACATGTTTGTAAGTTTTATTCGTGGTTTACTTGAAAGGTTTTCATGAATGAATGAAGTAAAGTGTTCAAAAGTCGGAGCAAGGCGTAGCGGGTGCTTGAAAAGCTTGGTTTATCGTGTGAAAGAAAATATAAATAGGAATCGAATCGTACTGAAGGAATCGTTCAGGGCCGGGTTGTACAAAGCCCGATTAGTGTTAATCCTGGATAAACTCTGTACAGAACCTATTGGTTATCATGGAAATTAACCCTGGATTAGCACTAACTACGGGCTTTGAACAACCCGGCCCAGGACTCGAAAGGCGCCTAACTGTACCTGAACCTAGAGAAATTATTATTATTTGTACCGAGCAAAAAGTAACGGCAAGCGGGACGCCACCAACACAATGATGAGTGAAATTAGTCAGGAAACTGCCGATAAATGGAAAAGCAAATGTATTGACTCTCAGATGTATCCGAGCTCTCAGTCCCGTTGTTGATAGATTGAAAGAACATCTAGTAAATAGTATCTATAGTTGTCAAATATACATACAGAAGCTGAAATGGCTGCTTCCAGCGAGAACATGGCTTCTAAAAACACGAAGAAAAGTACGGCCACTCAAGAAGTCAAGTGATTTTCGACCGCCAGGTTTTAAACTCAAATCACTTTTGTCTCCAGATAATGCTTTTGGGTTCCTGGTAAAGTTGTGATTGAACCTCAGTGCAACTAATTAAAATACAGGTCAGTTTTCAACCCTTGCGGTACCTCGTGTGGAGTCTTCTGAGTCAATGTGTAGACAAAAGCAATCGCATCAGCTGCCTCTCGTTTACCAGGCAGGGCCTTCATGATGGTGGTCAGGTCTGTCTGTCCTTTTTCGACAGGGGGAGGCTGCTTCATGAAGAAGGGTGCATTTGGAGGAAAACCATTGACTTCCAACTGAGGAGAATTCACTGCGGCGTGCTGACATGAGCTTGTGAACACTACAGTTGTTATAACGTGCTCCAGCTCTTTATTTGTGCTGAGACTGCTGGGAAAGTCGTGGTTTACACCACCCTCCACAGCAGGGTAACCATTGTCATGTATATCCTTGACCTGAACGAAAACGATGAATGAATTGTGTTTTAAGATCGACGATCATATTAATCTTTTACATCAGCCCATGCAATAAGCTACTCAATAATCCGTCCGATGTATGCGTTAAATATGGCCCTAAAGGATTCACTAGTTGGGATATATGGTTTGTTAGATGAACATGCGTGTTATGTTCAAAATATATTTAACATGCATGCATGGGTCAATTGGTAAGTGAAGTCAAAAGCGTCCGAATTTTGATACCACAATAATTCAAGCCAATTTCTCTGTTACACGTGCATAATTGATTTGGCTATCAACAGGCTTCCAGATCAACGCTGATTTCAATTTTAAATGGAAGAAAAATAGGTTTGAACATCTAGAAAAGAACGCAAATTGAGTCCAGACGAGAAATGAGTCGGGGACAAATGTGGTAGAACATGAGTAGTGCTGAATGGTGGTCAACCATATAATTTCATGGTAATGAAAGTTATAATGCCGAAGAAGTGCATTTTATGGGGAGATTAAATCAGTAACACAATTTTAGATTTGTTATTTACCGAGTTTCTTTTCCTTAAGTTAAACGAAAGCGTAATTCACTAGAAAGTATAGTATAATAACTATATTTGTTTCTCGATCCTGTTTTCCAAGCTACAGCTGGAGCCAAATTAAAGCGGTCTTGAAACCTGGCTTTGCTGTCATAACGCCCCCTTACGATGTTGGCTACAAGTGCACGTGCGTAATGACTACCTCTCACTTGCAACTCCGACTTGCACCCAACATTCGAATACGGGGAGGGGGTGTTTCCCGGGGAGGGGGTGTTTCCCGGGGAGGGGTGTTTCCCCGGGGTGTTTCAAGGATTTGTGGTCCCAGCTGTAGGTTTACAACTTCGCGAAGTCCATTAAACTAACTGGTTTATTTATAATTTGTTTTACTGAGTGGATAATAAATTTCTCGTCACTTCAAATACGCAATGTCCTTCCACCTTATTCCACCTCCCTGGTCCTTCTTTCTTATTTAGAATTTTTCCCTAATATACTTACCCAGTTCTGTAGTTCGGAGTCCTTTTGGACTTCACTATCAGAGTGATAATAAACTGACAGTAGACTGTGCACAAAATCTGCAATGATGTTCCAGAGGCGAGTGGCATCTTCTCGGTAATAAAACCCAGGAAGTTTCTCTTGGTCATGCACTCCGCGTTTCTCAAGAAGCTTTGGAATGTCAAACATGTCCCAAGTCATGGACTTGTACCATTTTGTCATAAGAGCAATATGCCCGCCGCCTCCGATAGCCAATGCTTTGTCAAGTACTCCGCCTGCCGCGATGAGCTCACTTCGCCCAATTGCGTTGATTGCATTTACACCTAGAATGTGAGGCTTGAGAAGCTTGAAGATTGGGTGAATGGAAGGAAGATTCCTGTACGTGGCCAATGCGACTGGTTCCATGCACAGATGAGTCTTTAAGAAGCGGGTTATCATCTGCGACGTAACAGAATAGTACGGCGGTTTGTTAAATCTGTCCTTCAAGACTATGATGGTTACTTGCATCGAAGGTAAATGCTATTTTAGGTTTATTTTTCAAGAATATCGGAAAGCTGTACGGGAAATCGAAAACTGTTTCTTATAGCCTAAAATGTCAAGAATGCATTCATATTAGTGTTCATAGGTTTTAATAACACATTTTGAAGCTAACGGCCAATAATTTCCCGTTTTACGTTTGTACCTGATGTATCTGGGTATCTGCTGTCCTGAACCACATCTTTGCAAACAGCCAATCAAATGTGGAATCATTTGGAGTCCAAACTGGGTTGCTTGTGCTTGGTTGCTGGTACAGCTGAATGGCAATTGGCACCAAATCTCCATTTTGCTTTACGTAGAATAATCCAAGAGGTTCGGTGACGTAGCGTTTTTCTCCTTCGATAGAATATCGTGGTATGTCCTCCAGAATCTTGTAATCAGCGATGTACACGTGACCCGCCTGTAACGACCATCACGAACATCATTATACAAGCATTGAAATAAAGGTGAACTATATGAAATATCGTACATTCCTGTATGATATGTCGTAATACTTATCGTGGTAAGGTAATTACTGACTAGAGGTTTCAACATAAGAGGAAAAACTAAAGAGAAAATGGCGAAGACTGAAAATATGCTTTCAAACAATTCCAACCGAAAAGGGAATATCCGAAGAAAACAGAGACAAGGAGTCAAATACTTTAAGAACCCTTTGAGCTACTTTTAGTTACTTTAATCTTAGTAGTTTTCATTGATAATAGTCCAGCTTCGTATTAGAAAATTACCGCTGAATGCAACGAATTGAATTTGAATCGCTCCAACAATTCCGGAGAGAAATAAAGAAATTGCCTGATGTAGGGTCAGGTTGATAGCTCTGTAAATAGTGCATATCAATTTTAAATAACTATTAGCTTTTATAATAAGTAGTTTGAATAATACCAACTGAATAGCCTGTAAATATTACTTTTTACCTCTCCTTGTAAATACATTTTTAAGTCTGAATATAACTTAGTATAGTCCTAATTAGTTGTAATAGTTTTAACATATTGTAAATATTTCATGCCTTCGTGGAAACCGGCAGAGTACATTCTGTTGTTGGGGCCAGCGTGCCTAAATAAAGCTGTATGATGTATGTATGTACGAATGCAAACGCATGTACGCAGGGTTAGCCTCATTCTGAAGTTAAACATTCATGAATACCAGCGAGAAGGTGCAAAACTCGAAACTATAACAATACGCCTGCCTCGTCCCCAGGCGTATAAAAAATGCGCGACGGATGCGGGAACAGGGCGAACATGGAGCGCGTGGGGTGATGGGAAGGTGGACGCAGGGCTTCGCGCCCGCTATCTCGCGCTCCGCGCTCGACCCAGGTACCCAGGGACTTCTCGCCTCCCAATATCGCTCGATCGCTCGGGTCGCAAATATCGCTCAATTAAATACGCCTGGGGTCGAGGCAGACAATACGCAGAGTTGTGAATAGCCCACCTTCTCGCTGGTATTTATGAATGTTTAACTTCAGAATGAGGCTAACCCTGCGTACATGCGTCTGTAGTCATTGAATTCAGCGGTAATGTTCGAATACGAAATTGGAATATTAAAATAATCCCTACACGCTAGGAGATCTGGTTGTTTATCATTTCATCTGTGAATCCTTCAATTTACTTACTATTTGTCAAAAGAGTATGCATGAGATAAATGTATTGAAAAAGCTATTAAGATCGATTCTGGTTGAAATTGTCTAATCAAATTTATGTGCGTGAATCAGCGAGGTTGTCCTGTTCATCAACAAGTTCTCACCGTCATTTCCTGTTCCAGAGTCATTCCTCTGTCCAAGAGATTCGTCACTAGTTTATCAGTGACTGGGAAATTCTTAGGCAGCTTCGTACATCGCCATAGAGCTTCTGGGTTAACTCCGTTTATGAAATTCTCCCCGAACCACTTGTCTTCCATCCAGCGATCAGCTATGGCTGGTGAGTTTCCCATCTGGCTTGTGTAAAGTCGAAGGTAGTCATCAAAATCGTTCCAGTCCTCAAACAAGTTGCAGATGCTACAATCATATAATTGAAGCTTGTGTTGACCGACATACAAGGTTACAGTAATTGTTACATCAACATTGCGCATTGAAAGAAACTGCTATTGTCTTTTACCTTGTATTATTGGCAATTTGACTTTTACCTTGTGTATCATTCAAATTGTATCATTATACCGCATGCAATATATTATATTTAGCATAACCTAGCCG
This sequence comes from Actinernus sp. WN-2022, assembly GCA_030867875.1. Classification (NCBI taxonomy): domain Eukaryota; kingdom Metazoa; phylum Cnidaria; class Anthozoa; order Actiniaria; family Actinernidae; genus Actinernus; species Actinernus sp. WN-2022. The sequence continues at coordinate 26,192,870 of JAOWCC010000577.1, forward strand.
CCGTCTGATTGGCTAGCCTGCAAGGTCGTGCGGAATATCACCAGATACTTAGTCGACCAGGGCCGAAGGCCCAAGTTGGGTGAAATCATGCGATATACCGCAAGATCGAGCAGGATAATTGTTTAATTAGTCAACACATCGATAACTGAAACACAGTTTTTTGCCAAAACATTATTTAGCTAAAAGTGCATAAAACGATTTTGGCGGGAATCTGGTGAGGTGCGCGCGCCATGATTGTACATTTTAGCGTCTTTCGACTTTGGCGAAGTAAACATTTATAAAGTGAGCTGACGGTTAGAAAACAGGACCCAAAGTATATTTTAGTTCATAAGACTTTAAGGGTGCGTTTCTTTCGGAGAATCCAAGATCAGATTCTGAATCCCGGATCACACGGATATTTAATTACCAAAAGAAAAATTACAAAGAATTATTCGAAAATGGAATATTTTGGCGTGAGAACTCCGATATGCAGTTGGCGCGAAAACGGCGGCAAACTGGTTTTTGTTTTTCGAGTAGATATTTTCTAATTCTAGTTAATTCTGGTGGTTAAATGTGCTATTCTCTGTCTCATCCCCAGCTCCTACGCGCTCGCTTTTTCAGACAGACAGAGAGCAGGCTTCGACGCACCAACAGACGCCTGGGGACGAGACAGTGCTATTCTCAAGACGAAGACCGCTTGCCACGTGTACTTTTTTCGAATCCTTTCCCAACCAATCCTAAGAATTCGGTTTTAGATTATTCCGTTGAACCATTTTGAGTATGGATTCGACGGATTCAAAACCCGTCTTGAGATTCTTGTTAAGAAACGCACCCTTAAGTAAAGTAGATTTTTATTGAAATGTTAAAGGGAACCATTGGCTGTTGGTTATTCTCATTAAAATTGAACTGCTGCCTGGTATTTCTGAACTGATTGCATGGAATTTTCTCCACTTGAAGTTGAAGCCGTAGAAAGATGCGAAGGATTTGTTTATCTGTCTTCGAGAAACGACGAAAAATGTTGGACATTTGATGGAACTGTTAAAGTGATGGCCAGTCGGACGGTGAGTTGATATCTCAGGACTGAAATTACTCATTTTTTAAATTCGCTCCCACCGTTTATGATTATAAACAATTCAGTTTGGGGTTCAGATGAAGAAAATATATTTAGTAGCGTTTCGGAATGTACACAAGTGGGTAGGAATTAATGCAGTATATTGCTATGTTATATAAACAAGTTACATATAATCCCGTTGGGATAACGTTGAGGGTGTATAAAGAGGAGTGATTAATATGTAAGACAGCTATCGCAGCTATCGCCATGTGAAGATGACAGATATTGAGGGTGAAATGACCATATTTGGGCAATGTTACGATGTGTTGAATAATAACGATCGATTGACACCTCGAGTTCGCAATCTCATTGTTAAATATATATAGAGAGAGATTACAAAAACCTCGTTAGCCCAAGATTCAGGATGTTGGCTTTCCTTTCCGTCCTGAAAGACCTCCTTGCTGCGCCAGTCAACTGGATGTTTCGGGGAAGCTCATCATGTGTTTTAGCAGCCGTATAACCAGGAAAGTTTGCATATATCTCTTCTGCTCCCCATAGGTATTCCTGTTGTCTTTTCTGCACTTCCATCTTGCGCTGGCTACGTACTACTTCAGGTTGCTCTTGGAATGGGAGGATCGCTGTAAGGAAAAAAGAGTGCTATATCATCCTGTATCATCGTGCTGTTGTTTACTTAAATTCTTCAAAATACAGCAATAAGTCGTTGTATTTCTTTACCTTTTGCCTCAAAGACAATTGCCTTTGAATGAACCCATCGGTAACAAGGGAATTCAGATATTTCTGCACTTTTAGCGTCGATGACTGTAATCTTGTTACAAAACCAGTCTGGATTCTGTCGATACCAGCCTCCTCCATCGTTACAAATCTCTGCTAGTAAAACCTTGCCTACATCCATCGCTTCAAATATGTACTCATCTGTCAGTCCAGCCTCAAAATCGTCATGGAACCATTTATCCAGCGGATAAGCATCTGTGCGACCCTTGGCTCCTTGAAAAGCATAATGATAAAATCAATTATTGGACCTACTACGAAATACATAATTAGTAAAGATAAAGCGACCTTACAGGGTGTCCCAAAAGTTGGTTCCTCTAATTTACAGGCCTGTATTTTATTATATCTTGACTCACGGAAAAGCTTTAACATGTGATTTGGAATCGTACGCGTGTACATTTCCCGCCAATGTTTTTCGCATTTCGCAGCCCCGAGTGGCTCAAACGTTTTTATCGTTTTTAGCAGCTTATAATTAAAGATGAATCCTCTCAAAATAAAGCAAAAAGTTAACCTATATACAAACACAAGCATCTATACTTAGATCTTCTGGTCTATCTGTTCAAGAAATCGGACAAATACTAGAAAAAACCGAACGTTGGGTCGTAAAATGGTCGTCCAGAGGCGAAGATTTTGAAGACAATTTAAGAAACAAAGTCCTAAACGAAGCGGCTAAGAAAGTCCTTGAGAATGCAAAGTACAAACGAGGAAATCAACAAGGCAGCTAATATCACAACAGTGATATGTTTAGCAAGTAAAGGCTTGTCAGGCTAAAAAACTTTGTCTGGATATTCATGAAAAGCAAAGGTTGGAAACCTCTGAGACGGTAAAAGAAGCCACTGTTGACTGCAATACAACGCGTATAGCTCGGCTAAAATTCGCTAAAAATACAGAAAACTAATTGCAGAAGAATGGGATGATTTTCTCTTTTCTGACGAATGTCCGAAGTATCTGTTTCAGTTGCCTAACCCCAAAAATGACATCGTCTGGGGATCGCAAGAGAGCCAAGTACCTACCTACTGCCTACCAAGTCAAGCAAAGCTCGAAATGGATGATGTTGGGCGGAATGACAGGCCGCGGTCTGACCGATCTTCACTTTATTCCACAAGGACAGACTGTAACTGCTGATTATTATATAACCAACATACTAGAGAAAGAAGTTAAGTCTCTTCTTCACCGTAAATCTACAAATGAAACATCAGTTAAAATAAAACTGTTCAGCTATAACCGTAACATAAGACATTCGTTCAAGACGGGGCACCACCTCACACAGCTAAGGCCACGCAAACATGGTGTGAAAAGAACTTGCCCAATTTTACTGAGAAAGCAGAATGGCCAGCTAACTTACCAGACATCAACCCGATCGAGAATCTTTGGGGTATAATAGATGTATTCGCATACAAAGATCCTACCCCGAAGACCATGAAAGAACTGAAAAGACGGCTCAAGCAAGCATGGAAAAACGTCCCGTTTTCAACGCTACGAGATTTATCTCACTCGATGCCGCGGCGGCTACGAAAAGCGATAAAAAAAAAGGAGGCTATGCAGATTACTGAAATTACGTATACAAATAGCGTACATAACAGGAAAGATCTTCTAGTACTTTAAGGTATATAGCGCTTGTTAATCAAAAGTTATTTCAGTTGAAATCAGAGGAACGACCTTTTGGGACACCCTGTCAGTTTAACGTCGGTCACTGGTAGGTAACTCGTGACAGTCTGGTGAGACTGATAAACTTGAGGCCGACGTGGGACCTACAATTTGACGTCCTTATCCGAGAAGACGTGAAGGTCTAACCATTTGTGTTTCACAAAGGCAGCACCTTCTACTCAGTTATTTTAAGACCTTGAGTGTTGGTCCGGCCGGTGTTTGAACCCGCGACCTCCCGCACAACAGACCGGCGCTTAACCACTGAGCTAACCGGGAGGCGGTTTAGTACTTGTGTAGGATTCCTAGAGGATTCCTACGGTGACGTCAAATTCCGATCAACCATAATACCTAACCCCAACCCTAACCCAAACCCCAACCCAGGGTTTAGGGTGTTTAGGGGTAATCCTAGGTTAAGGGGTTTCCTATCATTACTAGTACTCTCTGTGTAAATAATGCTACTGGATAGTGTTCGTGTGTCTTATTTTGGACTCCATACGTATCCCTTTTTTAAATGTAGGAAAAGAAGTCGCTACTGTTGAGTACATCTTTTGGGAACTATTATAATTTATATTTGTGCATATGTAACCGACATTGTTTTTCTTTCAATGTACCGTATTTACTTGAATAAACGACAGATCAGTTTTTAATAAACTAGACTGATAAGCAAATACCGTATACAAAATCCTGCAAAAACACCAGATCCGAGGTGTGGACCTAACCAGCCAAAATATAAAATTATGACGACAATAACAAGTCCGAAGACTACTGCAAAGCTGATACGGTGTGCCGGGGCGTTTATCCAGATTATGGCCTTATTTTACCAATTGCTGTGTATTATTTTTTCAGAATACCCGCAATATTGTCGGATACTTGGTCATTATAAAAAGATTAATCGTCGTTAATTATTACGGACCAATCACGGTTTCTGTTAGCTTCGAAGTCCGATGGCCGTTAATCCTGAATTTTATAGTTTATAAATAACTGATGATTCTGGTTTTCTTGGTGAAAGGCGTCGATCTGTCTCCAATCTAGGATTACCCATTTTTAATCAAACACTAAGTTTTTAACCCTGAATCGGTACTCGACAAGTTCAGTGCGCTGCGATTCGATTTTTTTAAATGCTAATAGTAATCCGCGGGGTAATTCTTCAAGGGAGCCTCGGCTGTAAAACATAGTTTGCTCTCAATATTAGTCCCTTATGGATGCCTAGAGTAAATCTATTGCTGTGTTTGTCTCCTGTCCCTTATGGATGCCTAGAGTAAATCTATTGCCGTGTTTGTCTCCTGTCCCTTATGGATGCCTAGAGTAAATCTATTGCCGTGTTTGTCTCCTGTCCCTTATGGATGCCTAGAGTAAATCTATTGCCGTGTTTGTCTCCTGTCCCTTATGGATGCCTAGAGTAAATCTATTGCCGTGTTTGTCTCCTGTCCCTTATGGATGCCTAGAGTAAATCTATTGCCGTGTTTGTCTCCTGTCCCTTATGGATGCCTAGAGTAAATCTATTGCTGTGTTTGTCTCCTGTCCCTTATGGATGCCTAGAGTAAATATATTGCCGTGTTTGTCTCCTGTTCCTTATGGATGCCTAGAGTAAATCTATTGCTGTGTTTGAATTGTCTCCTGTCCCTTATGGATGCCTAGAGTAAATATATTGCTGTGTTTTCTCCTGTCCCTTATGGATTCCTAGAGTAAATATATTGCTGTGTTTTCTCCTGTCCCTTATGGATGCCTAGAGTAAATATATTGCTGTGTTTGTCTCCTGTCCCTTATGGATCGATGCCTAGAGTAAATCTATTGCTGTGTTTTCTCCTGTCCCTTATGGATGCCTAGAGTAAATCTATTGCCGTGTTTGTCTCCTGTCCCTTATGGATGCCAAGAGTAAATCTATTGCCGTGTTTGTCTCCTGTCCCTTATGGATGCCTAGAGTAAATCTATTGCTGTGTTTGTCTCCTGTTCCTTATGGATGCCTAGAGTAAATCTATTGCTGTGTTTTTCTCCTGTTCCTTATGGATGCCTAGAGTAAATCTACTGCCGTGTTTGTCTCCTGTCCCTTATGGATGCCTAGAGTAAATCTATTGCTGTGTTTGTCTCCTGTTCCTTATGGATGCCTAGAGTAAATCTATTGCCGTGTTTGTCTCCTGTCCCTTATGGATGCCTAGAGTAAATCTATTGCTGTGTTTGTCTCCTGTTCCTTATGGATGCCTAGAGTAAATCTATTGCCGTGTTTGTCTCCTGTCCCTTATGGATGCCTAGAGTAAATCTATTGCCGTGTTTGTCTCCTGTCCCGTATGGATGCCTAGAGTAAATCTATTGCTGTGTTTGTCTCCTGTTCCTTATGGATGCCTAGAGTAAATCTATTGCCGTGTTTGTCTCCTGTCCCTTATGGATGCCTAGAGTAAATCTATTGCTGTGTTTGTCTCCTGTTCCTTATGGATGCCTAGAGTAAATCTATTGCCGTGTTTGTCTCCTGTCCCTTATGGATGCCTAGAGTAAATCTATTGCCGTGTTTGTCTCCTGTTCCTTATGGATGCCTAGAGTAAATCTATTGCCGTGTTTGTCTCCTGTCCCTTATGGATGCCTAGAGTAAATCTATTGCCGTGTTTGTCTCCTGTTCCTTATGGATGCCTAGAGTAAATCTATTGCCGTGTTTGTCTCCTGTTCCTTATGGATGCCTAGAGTAAATCTATTGCCGTGTTTGTCTCCTGTCCCTTATGGATGCCTAGAGTAAATCTATTGCCGTGTTTGTCTCCTGTTCCTTATGGATGCCTAGAGTAAATCTATTGCCGTGTTTGTCTCCTGTTCCTTATGGATGCCTAGAGTAAATCTATTGCCGTGTTTGTCTCCTGTTCCTTATGGATGCCTAGAGTAAATCTATTGCCGTGTTTGTCTCCTGTTCCTTATGGATGCCTAGAGTAAATCTATTGCCGTGTTTGTCTCCTGTCCCTTATGGATGCCTAGAGTAAATCTATTGCCGTGTTTGTCTCCTGTTCCTTATGGATGCCTAGAGTAAATCTATTGCCGTGTTTGTCTCCTGTCCCTTATGGATGCCTAGAGTAAATATATTGCCGTGTTTGTCTCCTGTCCCTTATGGATGCCTAGAGTAAATCTATTGCTGTGTTTGTCTCCTGTTCCTTATGGATGCCTAGAGTAAATCTATTGCCGTGTTTGTCTCCTGTCCCTTATGGATGCCTAGAGTAAATATATTGCCGTGTTTGTCTCCTGTCCCTTATGGATGCCTAGAGTAAATCTATTGCTGTGTTTGTCTCCTGTTCCTTATGGATGCCTAGAGTAAATCTATTGCTGTGTTTGTCTCCTGTTTCTTATGGATGCCTAGAGTAAATCTATTGCTGTGTTTGTCTCCTGTTCCTTATGGATGCCTAGAGTAAATCTATTGCTGTGTTTGTCTCCTGTTCCTTATGGATGCCTAGAGTAAATCTATTGCCGTGTTTGTCTCCTGTTCCTTATGGATGCCTAGAGTAAATCTATTGCTGTGTTTGTCTCCTGTTCCTTATGGATGCCTAGAGTAAATCTACTGCCGTGTTTGTCTCCTGTCCCTTATGGATGCCTAGAGTAAATCTATTGCTGTGTTTGTCTCCTGTCCCTTATGGATGCCTAGAGTAAATATATTGCCGTGTTTGTCTCCTGTTCCTTATGGATGCCTAGAGTAAATCTATTGCTGTGTTTGTCTCCTGTCCCTTATGGATGCCTAGAGTAAATCTATTGCCGTGTTTGTCTCCTGTCCCTTATGGATGCCTAGAGTAAATCTATTGCTGTGTTTGTCTCCTGTTCCTTATGGATGCCTAGAGTAAATCTATTGCTGTGTTTGTCTCCTGTTCCTTATGGATGCCTAGAGTAAATCTATTGCCGTGTTTGTCTCCTGTTCCTTATGGATGCCTAGAGTAAATCTATTGCTGTGTTTGTCTCCTGTTCCTTATGGATGCCTAGAGTAAATCTATTACCGTGTTTGTCTCCTGTTCCTTATGGATGCCTAGAGTAAATCTATTGCTGTGTTTGTCTCCTGTTCCTTATGGATGCCTAGAGTAAATCTATTGTCGTGTTTGTCTCCTGTTCCTTATGGATGCCTAGAGTAAATCTATTGCTGTGTTTGTCTCCTGTTCCTTATGGATGCCTAGAGTAAATCTATTGCTGTGTTTGTCTCCTGTAAATTGTACACTGGATACCATTTATGGACCAATTTCCCTGTTCATAAACTCATTTTAATTTACAACGCGTCAAATGAACGACACTGAATCCGATAAGTATTTTAAGGCAGATTAAATAAAGTAATCATTAAATAAGCGGTCTGGGTGACAGGTAAAGCTTCTTAAGTTAAGAATAAAAGTCATATCCAGACTTTTGATACGCTCTTTATAATAATAATAATAAAACATTATTGACTTATATTGCGCAAGTTTCATGTATATATGATCACTTGCGTATTATATGATATGTAAATAACTATATAGCTTAGCCTAAATAATATAATGTTAAAAATCCATACTAATGTTAATACTAATTTTACGGAAGCTAATCTATACTAATAGAATACTAAATGTTTAAGAACTAATAAAATACTAACAATGAGTAAAAACTATCCATTGTAATATTTAAAAAAATTATGTTAAAATAAATTACAGTTAAATGCTTTCCTAAAAAGATAAGTCTTAATTGAACGTTTAAAAGAATCGAGAGACTGTTCATTTCGTATAGAGTTCGGTAGATCGTTCCACAGTTTAGGAGGTCACATAAGGTGGTTCTAGTAACAATTCAGTATTAGAACGAAGACAATACCTAGACTTACTCTTATTCTTAATTAGATCATTAACATATATAGGTGACAGACCATGTAATGCCTTAAAAGTAATAAGTAATAATTTAAAGATAATTCTAAACTTAACTGGAAGCCAATGCAGCTGATATAACACAGGTGTTATATGATCGAATTATGGTATATTACAAATAAGACGAGCAGCAGTATTTTGTACTCTCTGTAACTTAATTAGTTGTGTCTGCGGTAATCCGTATAAAAGGCTATTACAGTAATCGATACGGCTTGTGACAAAGGCATGTACTAAAAGCTTGGTAGATTCATGCAGTGGACAAATACGTCCTAATGCGTCTAATGTTGTGTAAATGGAAAAATGAAGAATTGCATATCTTGTTAATATTGGTGTTCATGAACAACTTAGAGTCGAACCAAGAACATAAATTTCTGTCAACTGGAACTGGTGCAATATTACAATTTCTGACAGTTATTTGTTCAATGTTTACTTTAGCTAGTTGTTGCCTAGTGCCTATAATCAAAAATTCAGTCTTGTCATCGTTCAGCATTAGCCGGTCGGCAAGCATCCATTGGCGAATGTCCTTTATGCAGTTTTCTATGACAGAATTAGCGTTCTCCTGATTAGCAGCTGAGTCCGGCTTGAAAGAAAAGTAGATCTGTGAATCATCGGCGTAGCAGTGGACATTAGGGAGATGCGCATTCGTAATATCAAATAGTTTCGATGCATAAATAACAAAGAGAAGAGGTCCAAGGCAAGAAACTGTGGAACACCCCACTTCAGTTCAAAACTATCTGAGGGGGTACCATTAATTGAAACACGCTGCGTTCTGTTCACCAAATATGACGAAAACCAGTCGAATACTTTATGCATTATGAACACAAATTCGTTACAGCACATATGTTGTGATCTGCAGCAGAAAAAAACCTTGCAAAACAGAAAGGACAGGTGATAATCCTGAATGCGATTTGACACTGCATCATATACAGCCAAAGTTATAATCCCATTTGTTATATTCTTGCTTTTGGTTTCTCAACACCTGAAAACTATACATGTATAGTTATACATATAGCACGGTTACAATACAATACAATATAATACAATCGACTTTATTTAACGAGGGTTACACATGACAGTAAGATTAAACTGGTAAACTAGTGGCCCTCTCTTAGCTAAAAATATTATTAAACTTTATTATATTGACGATAGTGTTTTACTGAGAAATAAACCACTCATAGAACTCATACGAAACTACATCCAGGTATTGAGTAGCGTATTTTCCATATCCTCACTAGTGAAAATATCGATGACGTCAGGTTTGCCGCCTTTTGAACTACAAAGATGGCGGAAGGCTTGTGAAAATCACAGAGGAAGATGTAAACAGCTTAAATGAACTGCACGACAATGAATATTCCGAGCACAAAAAGCCAACTCCCTAAAGATTTTCTCGACTGCAACGAAGAGACAGGAAAACCAGATGAAACTCCCCAGAACAGCTTAGAAAGATCACGAAGAAGTGTGACAGTGAGTAAAATGAATAGATAAGAGTTCTTAGAGCAGTTCAATTGTCCATATAATAAAAAGAAAATTACACGGTGGTTTGAAGATATGAAGTTTATCCTCTCGAGTTGCGCTCACTCGTGAAATGTTTTCGACTCTCGAGGATAGACTTCGTATCTTCTTACCACCGTGTAATATCCTCTATATAATATATAAAATTTTATATAACACTGGGGTAAAATACTAATTCTACTAATAACTATCATACGTAACTTACAGAATTGAAACATATGAGACAGCTAACATGTAAACTGCTAAATGAATTGAACTAAAGTGTTAGTTAAAAATAATCATTAACATTTTCTTGCAGACCTAAAAAATCATTAAATAACTATAATCAGAAATTCCGACCCACCCCTCTTCCCCATATTTAGAAAGCTATAGAGGCTATTGACATCTTAGCGTTGTGTTCTGACTTGCTAAGACTGACTTAAAGAGATCCTTTTAAAGCATTTCACGCGGTTTCCGCTGAACGTGGGAGATAGACTGTTCCAGTCCTTAATTGTTCTTACACTAAACGGTTACTGTACGACATGCCATGACATTGAAATGGTTTCCTATTGTTTTTGTCTTCCTGATCCAATCAAATTACAGTTACGGTACAGTAAGTTACAGGACGGTTGCTGTACGGCTACGGACGTGCCGTATCGTTGTGCAACGTTACGTCTAATTATTTGAACTCGAAAATTTATCGAGGTAACACTCGGTTTGATTCATACTTACTACAACGGATTTTTCTTCACGTAATCTTTAAATCCTAGTTGAGGGGTCTTGGCAAACTTTATTGCTGCAAGGTCGTCCAAGCTTGGAATATCCCAGAAAACATTTTCTCTTCCGGTATTCAGAGCTAAATCTAGAGGACTGTTGTTGTCACTGTCAGCGAATTTTAGCGCTGCACCTCTGACGTCAATCCCAGCATCATCTTCGTTGGCCAGGTTGGCGTGTCGGATACGGACTGGGAACGAATGTCCCGGTATAAAGAACTCATTCGATGGAAAAGCAGGATTGCTGACCACAGTAGCTGTACCGAGGGCGCCAATCCCAAGGCTGTGAGTAGGTCGTTGTTGTGTCGCGATTGCTTTAGCTCCGAAAATTAGTTTATACTTTTTGGTATGGAGGCTCAGTTGGGTACCGCTGAAGGTACCAGGAACTGGAGGAGGCTGCATAGGCAAAACATATTAAGAGCTACGTGAGTTATTTATCTCATTATCAAAAATATATATTGGCTCATAATTCCGTTTGATACTAAAAGCAGAAACTATATAAATATGTAAAAGATGGTTGGGGTCAAAGTAGACATAATCAATATACCATATCTCTCTCGTTCACGTGGCGTTTTTCAGCAGGGTAGGCCAACATTTGTAAACCACTTTTAAATTAATTATCCAGTCAATAAAAAAGCTAAGCAATTCCGACCAATCAAAACGCGGCTATGTTTCCTTGGGAAAATAGGGCCGCCATCTTGTCGCAAAAGTAATACACTGCGCATGTTCATGACGTGAACGATAGCGCCTAGACAGATAGATAGATAGATAGATAGATAAATAGATAGATAACACTTTATTTAAAGAGGGTGCACAATTACAGTAAATACCGTATTCTCCTTGTGGCCCTAGCAAAAACTAGGATTGAACATAACAAAATACAAAGATCACTCTAAAAAGTTTGAAAGCGAAAGCGATATATGAAAAAATATAAAAATATAAATCCTAATAAGAGAAAACATATTACGATGGATCTGATTACTTAGCTAGCTGATAAAATTCGATGCAAAGGTCTTCGAAGGCCCAACTCTAATTTTCACGATTTTCATCAAAATTTCAGACAAGAGTTAAAGTTTAGATAGTTTAAGAAGTCAGTAAGAGTTTAGAAGTTATTTACAGAAGTCGCGTCCGTGTTGTCATGATCGGATCTACAGAAATACCGATACAACATGGCCGATCATTGCGTAAATAGTACTTACCTTCTTGCCCTCCTGAATCCTTTCATTGCACTCTTCTTCACCGTATAGCTCCTTGTAGAATTCGTAAGCATAGTTTTGCCCTTTTGGAAAGCAGGACGGAAAAAGTATTAGACACGTTTGAGACGCCAACACTCATATGCCGAACTAAATAGATGACTAATTAAGGCTTCAGAAAAGCGATGTATTAATAAATTTGGTACGTCATGCCGTCGCATTATGCAACACTTGATCGAGCAGCGTTGGTTTCAAATACCCGCCACTCTTTTTATTTTCGTGCGAAGGTAAAAATCAGTTCAACGAATCAATTAATCTACTTTTTAGTTCTGTATGTCGATCAGTACAGGCCGTAAAATGATCCCTGGCTGTAAAAAGATCCCGGCCGTAAAATGATCCCCAAACTGTTTGTAAAATGTCGATCCCGGAACTGGCTGTAAAATGATTCCCAAAGTGGACGTAAAATGCTCCCGCGTAATTTTCAGATCGGCGAGTTTATGTCCAGTGAATCTTGGAATACAAAATAGATACCAGACGTGTTCAGTGGGGAATATTCAGTTCACGGCTGAGCGTTTGATTACCTGTGGTGTTCCTCAAAGATCGATTCTTCGCCCATTGTTATTTCTTATTTACATTAATGACTTTGCCAAATTGTTTTGACACGTCAACACTCTGTCTGTTTGCCGATGACACCAACGCCACGTTTTGTGGATCAAATATTAACAATGTTGTAACCAGAGCGAATAACGAGTTACTTAAAGTGCATATAAGCCCTAGCCAGTTATCTTTGATATCAATTGTACATGAAGTGGATAGTCCAACGGTAGAATATTTCTTGATTTGGGTGTTGCGTCTACGAGATATAAAGGTTTATATTTCCAATATGCTAATGATGTGATGTCATCACCGACATTTGCTGAATTTCTTTGTGCTTGCTAATTAATCTATTTTCTAATTTAGAATATTTTTTGGGTAAAATGACTTAGTTTGATAAGCTTCAAATATAAAAAAATAGGTAATTTGTCTCTACCGGCTTGCTTTTGTATAATAAGTGATGTCGGTGATGACATTACATCATTAGCATATTGGAAATCTAAACCAATATATCTCGTAGACGTAACACCCAAATCAAGAAATATTCTACCGTTGGACTATCCACTTCATGTACAATCGATATCAAATATAACTGGCTAGGGCTTATATGCACTTTAATGATTTTTAGATTTTATAAGTGTTATTAGTTTATTATAAACTGGCAGGGACCCGCGGAACTTAGGGATGGATATTTTTTAGGGGGGGGGGGGGGGGGGGGGGTTGTGCAAATACCACCAAGCAATTCGAACACAGGATTTGAAAAGGAAAAAAATTCCTGCACAATAAACTGAAGGGAAAAAATTCGTGCAAGCAAACGGGGTGACTAAAAAATTCGTGCAGAACTTTCAGTCATACAAAAAAATTCAGAAATATTTTTTATATTTAAGAACACCGGAAACTACAGAGAACAGACATGGACAAAATATATTGCTCTTAGTCTTACTCTTAGACACAGGGAGTCCCTAACCGATACTAGAATATTGGAAGATTCGGATCGAAACGTTAGTTTTGATGCGTGTGGGTTGCCTGTGGTTTTTTGCCGCGCGAGAGTGGTTGTGAATTTATCGTAGTCTGTTTGTTTTTATCCCAAAATTGTTCATTCGCAGCGTAAAATTCGGAGAAAAAAGTTATCTGGCTGTAAAATGAACCAGCTAAATGTGTAGCTTATTTATTATTCTGTAGTCTACATTAGTTTTAAGACACCGGATAATGTTTTGAGCGAGATTTAAGCGTTTCAGTTCACCGATACCTGTTCGCTCATTTTCGCTGCCGATCGCCTTGCTATAAAGTATTGAAAGGGGTGACACAGCGTTCAGAAAACCGACCAGAAGTCCTTTGCAAATTTCGTAATCTATAATTTAATTCACATACGCGAGTTGTGTAAGTATTTTCTCACTCCTGCTGTGACTTTTTTTGGCAAGCCTTATAGTTTAAGACAACATTTCAACACATTTTATTTTCGTTTTTGTGACCCGAGGTTTTTACTTTTTCGCTGCAACGTTGTTGACCAAAAAACGACTCAGTAGGGGAGGTACTAGGAAAATTTAGTTTGACAAAAAACATCCCTTCGGGGTTACTAAGGGGTTGAGTCGTTATGAGTCACGAAAAATGTCGCGTGACGTATCTCCCTTCTAGGATATGGTAAGGCAGGTCCCGTTGCTTCCCGTGGGGTTATATGTTGCAGTCAAAAAGTAAACACCTCGGCGCACTGTGTCTTCCCTTTCTAATACTTATACAGTAGTGAAAATGAGCGAACTGGTGTCCGTGAACTCAAACGCTTAAATCTCGTTCAAAACGTTCTCGAATGTCTTCAAACTAATACAGGCTACAGAATAATAAATAATCTACACATTTAGCGGGTTTGTTTTACAGCTAGATAACTTTACTGTCCATTTTTCGGATGAGAAAGTCCAATTTTTGGATCAATAGCGAGAATCAGCGAACAGGTATCGGTGAACTGAAACGCTTAAATCTCGCTCAAAACATTATCCGGTGTCTTAAAACTAATGCAGACTACAGAATAATAAATAAGCTACACATTTAGCTGGTTCATTTTACAGCCAGATAACTTTTTTGTCCGAATTTTACGCTGCGAATGAACAATTTTGGGATAAAAACAAACAGACTACGATAAATTCACAACCCATATCAAACAATTGTTGTCGTTCAGAGTAATATTTGGGCCTGACTAGATGCTGGTGAGGCATACGCTCATCCTTTTTCAAATTTTGCTGTCGAATCTTGAAAAAACGATTCGATTTTTTTAATCGCACTTCCCGTAGCCTACGTTGTATCCGCCTCTCTTCTGCCGGCTCGCTACACTTCCTGAACGTGTTCTTCGACGATCCGTCCTGCTTTCCAAATATGGAATATATTGACCATATATGGAATTTAGCAAATTTCCTCTGGTTTTCCGTGGTGTGGACTCTTATTTACCACGATTTACGTCATCACATGGTAAAAATTTGTTGTGGACTCTTATTTCTGAATTGTGGTAAATAAGAGTCCACACCACGGAAAACCAGAGGAAATTTGTTTTTTACAACAATATTAGAAAACGTACAAGGAAGTTTCGTTACAAAGCGTGACAGCTTTGAAAGAACCAGCATTGTCTATAACTTTCTTGCAATCTGATTGGTTTATTATTTCAAGCGCACCACATGAGCGTTTCTGATTGGTCATTACAACAAACATGAATAAATTAACTTGGTGAGTTCAAAGTTCTCGAAGCGGGCTCGACACATGACAGTTCATTCACAAAGAGATGAATGCGAATTTTACAACAAATGTTCAAGCAAAATTGCTGTGATTGTGTGGCAGAACATACACATTAGCATTCGCAATAGTGCAGCCATGAAAGAGTCCATTTGGGAAGGACATAGCGTTGGAGTTTGAAGTACAAAGTTGGACTGTGTTGGTTGCTGACAAACTCGAAGTCGAAGGTGTCGCTGGAAGTGGACAAATGCAGTTGAAGTTGGTGTTCGGCCAGCTAGTGCATTGGACAAGATGTTAGAGCAGTTCTTCAGTTGTTGAGCTGATGGTCTCGAGTTGTAGCTTGCAATGCTCTGTTCGTTGGAGTGACCAGAGATCGACATTATGTGGCGGGAAGGCACCAAATTGTGGATAGCGGTCGCTCTAAGTCTAACACAGTGATTTGTGTACATTTGAGAAAGGCCAGCATCGAGCGAGATTTATCTCATCATTTTCGCCAGTGTGTTATGATAACTCCCAAAGGCTTGCTTTCATACCACACTGGGTCGGATTCCTTGACTTTTGGCGTGGGTCGCTGGAAAATGAACTGTGAAATGAACAGCAAAACTTCGTGAGTAGTCCGCTTTCAGTTTCTAAATATATTGATCATGACATATTTATTTTAAATAACTTATATTTACCCTCGATTGTGTTGACAACCACTTTGTGTTTTTCTTTGTTCCTTTCGCCTCGGCGCTGCTAATTATGCTCGTGAGGTCCTCATCTGTTAACATTGCAAAGCGAGGTTTTTCAGCATCGTTCGCTTTCTTGTCGTTGTCGACCCGGCTTTCCTGTGTTTACTCTGCCATCTCCGCGTGTGCAATCAATTCGTCGTCCGTTATGTCCGTCCACTCTGGTAAAAAGCTGTCGAAATCTATACCGAGTTCAAAATTCGGTAAAATCTCAAAAGTACCATGTTTAAAGCAAGCAATTTTTTTTTTTCGACATTGCGTGACATGCTCGCATCAGCACCGTTGTCTGGACTCTCATTTACCACCGCACATCAACCAATTAGATTGCGAGATTACCGGCAATTGTGGTAAAAATCACAAGGAGCTCTCAGGAACGACACTTTTCTCAATAAATTGTTTGATGACTCTCGCGCGGCAAAAAAAACCACAGGCAACCCACACGCATCAAAACTAACGTTTCGATCCGAATCTTCCAATATTCTAGTATCGGTTAGGGACTTCCTGTGCTCTTAGACACACCATAGAGTTGTAAGATAAAAAAATGAACGGCATTTTCCACGGACCACATTTCTAACTGTGTTTGAATACCTGGTCTTACCTCGTTCGGTCGTTTGACTTCGGCCGCTGCGCCTGGCGATAGGACCGGGGCGATAGGTTTTCCCTAAAACATTCCCATTGTCTCGGCGTAAACTCGATGGCCTGCTCGCCTAGGTTTTCCCTAAAACAGATTCCTGTAAACTCGATGGCTTGCTCGCCTAGGTTTTCCCTAAAACAGATTCCTGTAAACTCGATGGCTTGCTCGCCTAGGTTTTCCCTAAAACAGATTCCTGTAAACTCGATGGCTTGCTCGCCCAGGTTTTTCCTAAAACAGATTCCTGTAAACTCGATGTTTTGCTCGCCCAGGTTTTCCCTAAAACAGTTTCTTGTAAACTCGATGGCTTGCTCGCCGAGGTTTTCCCTAAAACAGATTCCTGTAAACTCGATGGCTTGCTCGCCCAGGTTTTCCCTAAAACAGTTTCTTGTAAACTCGATGGCTTGCTCGCCGAGGTTTTCCCTAAAACAGATTCCTGTAAACTCGATGGCTTGCTCGCCCAGGTTTTCCCTAAAACAGATTCCCGTAAACTCGATGGCTTGCTCGCCCAACTATAAAGTGTATAACTTGAGAAAACTCATTTCTTTTTAACATTATTTCATCAAATTCAACCAAGACCAAGAGGCAAGTTGACAGAGAGCAACTTTTCGCATGATTCGTCGTCTTCGTTGGGATACCTGTGGCCATCACTTTTTGGCGCCATTTTCAGACACGTGCGGTCGCGAGCGTCCTCACCCCCATATTAGGATATCGATCGAGGGAGACTGAGAAAGAGCGTTACACACACACACACTGACACACACACACACACTTAGCGTATTATTATATAAGATAAGATACCGTAGTTTTCTTGAGCTGTTACGAAGTTCATTGAAGTTTAGGTAATACAATAGTCTGATATCTTTAATGATCGCATTAATTAAAATAATTAAAGTAAATCAGTATCATACTGTTAGAAACTCTGTAAAATAAATTGATTGATTGATAGTCGAACTTAAGGGGACACCCTCGGGAGAAGGAAAAGTGTCCCTTAATGGAGGTGTCCCCTTAAAGGACGTTCGACCATTTTTATGAATAATTAACTACATAAACAATGCATGTCTTCTTGCCTTGAAATGTTGCCTTTTATTTGAAAAAAATAATGATGCACAGGGCCGTAGCTAGCAAAGGGGACAGAGTCCAATCGCCTACACGACTCCAGTGCAGTGACTCGTGTATGAGTCGTCAACTTAGCATGCATGATCATCAAGTTACAAAACATATTTTGTGGGTTAAACTCGCTGTTTTAGTAAATTTTACGTCAAAACACAAGACTAATAAGGAGCACTTTAAGGAACTGTAGTAAAAATACAAACAAGACGAGCAGAATTAGCCTGAAGTATAGCGTACGACAAAGCACTCGCGAATTTGCGTAAAACGCTCTCCACCAGATGCCAAACTGGATGGCCAAACTAGAAGGAATGCGAAGAACATAAACCCGTCAAACCGTCAAAGAATTGCATATAAATAAATGTTGGAGAATACAAACAGCCAAGCATATATAAACCTTCACAGTAATTATAGTCTATCAATGACGCGCGGATCTTGCCATCAGTGGCTGCAAAAAAAATGTTTTCCAGTGGGGAGGGGAGCAGCGCATTGTGGTTAGCAACGCAAGGGATTGTGGTCGAAACAGCGAATTAACGCAATGAACCGTTGCGAGATATTTTATTATTTTTTTTCAAAATTTTTAATGGATCATCCGCTCGTTTCGCTCGCTGCAAAGCAATTTTTCTACTTATGAACCTGTGAAAGGGTTTGAGTACTTCTGCGAAGAAATGTTTGGTTTACATATAATACTCTATGTTCTACGCTTGTTTGAAATAGTGAAAAACCTACCTTTCCTGACCGATGACCGCGTAAGTAAAAGCCTGGGTCGATTCCCTTGGTGACGTCATCTAATAGCGCTGCACACAGTTTCTAAAAATAGATTGTCTGGCACGAGACCCCCCGCAAGGGTCAGACAAACAAACGTTGCTGTTACAGTGACTTTGAGAGTCGTGTTTGGACATAATTCGTAGTTTTTTGGATCAAAAAAAGAAATACCTTAAATAAGATTCCCAGTCATATCAGTAATGGTGACTACCAAGCACTATTGCTGGGGGAGATGTGAAGAGTGACTCTAAATGTGTAAAAACTTTCATAAATCGCTCAGAGATATCCTCTCAGAGATGGGAACATCGATTTGTACACCGCTAGCAGAGTTTCTCATCTTTTCTCAGTGCTTTTCCATTCCAAAACTCAGTGAGAAATGTCAGCGTTGGATAAATGTTTGTACAGGAGACCTCAAAAGCACAGAATAATAACGAGACAGGTGCAATGAAATGCAAGCGGGAGTTTATCTGAACTACACTACCCGCCAGTAAACATAGCGAGAAGGAATTACAGTTCAACCATAGTTTACTTGAATTTATGGATTTGAAATATTTTTTTGAAGCGAACTGACTCATGTACATCTACAATGCTTTCATTTATTTTACGAACACAAATGAAGTTTTAAAATTTCTTTCGGAGATGTCGCACGGAATGGCGGACTTTGGCGGATGGTCGTAAAACATGGACGGGGACGTGGGGACGTGACCTTAGAAACAGTATTTTTGACTGCTAAAATAAAAAGTGAGTAATTATGTGTGTATTTAATGCATTGTTTTATCACTAGCTGGTCATTTAGGTTAGAAAGTACGTAATCAAAATTGTTTTCCCTCACGAACAGACGCCATCTTGGAAAAGCCTCGTTTCCACGTTCCCTTAGTGAGATTATGGAGCCTGGGAAGGACCGGAACGCCATAGAGCTTCATCAAGCGACATAATATGCGGCATACTCCGCCCTAGATATGAAGAAAATTACAAGATTTTTCAAACTGTAAACAGTCATTTTATGAAAATCTGATAGCCCAGTTTAAAGGGAGTCACGAAGTGAGCGCAAAGTAGTCGGCGGTTTTCGGAGGCTAATGGGTGTTTACATGAAGGAGGGGGGGTTGACCCTAGTGCTAGCACTATGCTCAAAGATAGCCCGGGTTTACAAGCAAACTGATTCAGGTAGCCCGGGTCAACTCAACATGATGCGGCCGCCATAATCATTCAAGCATAGAGGACACGAGTAGAGTTTTGGCGGGTCATTGGTGCATTAACGTTGATTCTTTTACTGTGGTGCTCTTTATTGCTGCTGTCTAGTGTCCTGGGGATCCTATAGTGCTGGTATGTTACTGTGTTGTCCAGAACACTGACTTTACTAGCGAGTTCGTTTGTTTACCCTTTTCCTTATCACACATTAGCATTTATCTATTGTTCAGTAAGTTCCCGCCATTTTAGGTCACGCCATCATTCTCGCTCGCTGATTGGCTATCATTATCCAGGTAGTCTAGACATGTTGTGTTTGTAGATTTACTTTTGAGATTTTTAGCGTGTTTACTCTATTTTACCAAGCATTATATACTAATAAACGGCTTTAGTCTATTAACAATATTTCGGTTATACTGCTGGCGAAGGCCCTCAAGACGAGGGCTGAAGGATCAGAACAGTTACCCATGTAAAATTTGACTCTAGAATAGAGTTGTTCCGGGTAGGCGAGTTGTCCCTAGCGAACTCTAGATCTTTACATGAAGTAACGCGTGCAAAGGTTGAACTAGTGCTAGCATGATCCCCGAGACAAAACTGACCCTTTACATGTAAACAGAACGCAGAATACAATGGCGGTAGAATGATTCTACTATTAGGATGACCCTAGTACAAGGGTTACCCTCTTATCATGTAAACAACCCCTTTTAGTTTTAGTGAGTATCTTTTTTTCCACTCGGGTTATTTACCTCACTCAGGGCGCATGGAAACGAGGCTTTTCCAAGATGGCGTCGGTTTGCGAGGTCAAACGGCTTTTGGTAACGTTTTTTCTAACCTAAATGACGAGTTAGTGATAAAACAATGCATTGAATACACACATAATTACTCGCTATTTATTTTAGCGGTAAAAAATACTGTGTTTCTAAGTCACGTCCCCGTCCCCGCGTCCCAGTCCCCGCGTCCGCGTCCCAGTCCCCGCGTCCCCGTCCCCGCGTCCCCGTCCATGTTTCTATACGACCATCCGACTTTGGCGGTAGCTTGCAGGTAATTTGAAAACTCGAGAAACGCAAAACATAATATAATACCTAGAAAGAGCACACCAAAATATAAAGCAATACTGCCGAATTTTAGGGTAATATTTTTTTCTTACAAAGCTATTAATTTGCAAACAAAAATATTACAGAGAAATGTACGGTGGTGGGAACATTTGCCTGTAAAATTTGCCGAACCATAAATTATTAGCTTGTACCTTTGTATGTACATATCTATATCTATATCTAAAATATGTTCAAAACCTTGCACAGTTGGTAATTTTCCAGCCATTACAACGATATTCAATGGGAAAAGATAGGTTAGGGATTCAGTTAGAGATTGACTATATTAAACGTGGTTTGCGGCAACGAATAGGCCAGTCCAAGATAATTTCCACCACTTTTTGTAGGAGCCGGGGAAACATGGCGCGAAATACAGTGTTTGTATGGGAATCAGATGCCAAATAAATTCCGCAAAATCGAGTTTCTGAAATATTCACTGTCAGCAAACTTAAGATACAAGGTAAAAGATTAACTGATCAAATGTAGCTGTGCTGGGAAGCGTGCAATCGTGTTTTCAGTTTTCCATACCTTTGTCTGTAAATTTTCCTGCGGACTTTGACTCGTTGTTTTAAACAGCCGAAGTGTATGGAAAACTGAAAACACGATTGCACGCTTCCCAGTACAACTACATCCCTCAAATTTTGATCAGTTAATCTCTTACCTGGTATCTAAAGTTTGCAGGCAGTGAATATTTCAGAAATTCGATTTTACGGAAATTATTTGGCATCAGATTCCCATACAAACACTGTATTTCGCGCCATCTTTGCACCCCCAGACGCGAAACTCGCTTGATAAGATTGCCGTTTGGCGCTTTGTTTCAATCCTCTGTATTTTAGCCAACGTTTAAGCTGTTCGACAGTACAATCATCAGGTTCTCTTTCGGAATATAATGCAGGAAAGCCGTCATTTTTGGTAGAATAATCAGAGGACGAACTGGAGTGCTGGTGAATTCTCCTTCACTCCTCCTCCGACTGATATTCACAATACTAGTGCAATTCCGGACGCGCGCGGCCTGAGTACCACATTATAAAGAAACTTCGGCGCATGCGCAGCTTCCTCTTCGTTTCGTTGCTTGCTTCGCCTCACCACGTTTCGAGTTTTGGCGTAAAAATAGCCTTTATTACAATCGTACATTGCTTTAATCTACCCGACATGAACAGGAAAAGTTCAAGTGAAGTAAGTACTTGTATTTGTTGATATTTTTTCATTGATTCGATGTTTTAGCCGGGGTTTTGCCCCTTGAAGGTACGAGTCATTGACCGCCTTCGTACTCTGTTGTCTTGTCTTAGGCAGACAGCGTGGAACCCGCGGATACTAAGAGTCTACATGACCTTATTACCGAGGCAGTTGCTAAGGCTGTCCCTCAAGTGATAGCAAGCCTTATGACGACAGCAACGGCGGAGGCGCTACAAATGCCCATTCCTGCCCCATAACAGACACCACCGACACAACAGGATGGTGCTGAGGCCCTCTCAGATCGAGGCGACCGCTTCTACTTGCAAGAAGGCTCTGTATCCTTATCAATAGAGCTTCTAGAGCTCACAACACAGGCCTTTTCACGGGTGCTCACTAAAGAGAAATGGAGGGAACTAACTACTTCTTACCCTCCTATTAAAGGGCTAGAATCTGTCCTAATTGGCCCCTCAATGGAGGCAGGTATGAAGGAAGATATTTAAAAAACGATATGGTTATAGTAAAACCAAAGAGGTTTTCAGTTTTGATGATGGTCTGGCGGAACGCCAAGGGCCCTTCCTTCATGTCGCTCGCCCCATCCTCGCAGCCCTGTTGAGCCTAGATAAGACTGGAGGGGAGGACGAGGACCCACAATCCATTAAGGACATGCTGGAAGATGCCCTGGTACTATTAGGGAATGCTAATTTCAGGCTCAATGCCTGGAGACAGAAAAGGTTCACTGAATACTTGACTGAGATTGGGAAGCGTACCTTACGAGAGGGTATCCCTGCTGACAAGCACTTATTCACAAGGAAGTTTCATGATAGGATCAAGAGTGAGCATGATCATAGTGCCACCAACAGTAAGCTGATTAGCACCCCTAACAAGCCTCATAAGCCTACATATGGATCTTTCAAGGGTCTTGGCCATTTCGTGGCAGAGAATATTCTGCCACCAGAGGCTGTGCAGGAGATACACGAAAGTGGACCTATGCTAACAGGGGAGCTTACGCCCCTAAGCGTTCCAGGGATAATAGCACCAGTAGTTCCACGCAATCTAGAACTGGGACTAGCACCAGCTGACTATCCGTTCCCGTGTTTGGATCCCATTTTGAACCCTCCTCAAACCTCAGCATGCCGCTTAGAGAACTTTGCCAAAAATCCTTGGGTGCTGCAGACTATAACAGGGTGTAAAATTCCCTTTGTTCAAACCCCCAGACAGTGGAGGGTCCGGAGGACTCAAAGAAAGAACACAAACGACCACAAACGCTTGATGGTCCCCATCAAGAGTTTGAGGAAAAAGGGAGCCTCGAGGGAGGTCTTGCAAGTGGAAGGTCAGTTCACATCAACCGTTTTCCTAATAAAAAAAGGAAATGGAGAGGACCGTCCCATAATAAACTTAAGGGCCCTAAACAGGTTCTTAGGGAAAGACACCTTCAGAATGGAGGGTCTTCCTGTGGTGCAGTCCCTGATTTGTCCAGGGGATTTTATGATGAAATTGGATTTAAAAGATGCTTATTATGCTATCCCGATCCACCCAAATCACAGGAAATACCTTCGATTTTGCTATCAAGAGATAACTTACGAGTTCCAGTGCCTCCCCTTTGGGTTAGCCTCAACACCCCGGACATTTACGAAGGTGCTAAAGCCTGTAATGTCAGTGATTCGCTCCCTCGGAATCAGGGCCGTAGTGTATATAGACGACATACTCATTTTACATCAACGATACAAAGTCCTGGAGACAATATTTCACAAGGTTGTAAACCTCCTGTCTGGCCTTGGGTTCCTAATAAAAAGGGAGAAGTGCTCAGTAGCCCCAACCCAGCAAACATTATTCTTCAACTAATGACATTAGCCCTTCCACAGGAAAAAAATACCTGCCATTGTAGATATTTGCAAGTTACTATGGGCACAGCAGAGCAGTACAATTCAGAGCCTATCCACTCTACTGGGCCAGATGAGTCATGCTGCTCAAACAGGGATATGGCAGGCACCACTGCACTACAGAGCATTACAGAGAGTTCACCTGAAGAAAGTTATACGGCATGGCAGAGCAGTAAAAAAAAAACCCAGGCATACAGAATGTACAGGCAGACAAGGCCTCAAGGACATTCAACTCCAAGACAGAATGGACTCTGGACAGAGCAACCTTCCAGTTGATAACACGCAGGTTCTACACACCAGAGATCGACCTGTTTGCCTCTCGCATCAACCACCAGATACCGAGGTATGTCTCGAGATATCCAGATCCCGGGACGATAGCCGCGGATGCCCCCCTCCAGGACTGGAGCCAGTGGACAAGCCTGATCCACCCACCAATAGTACTGCTACCGCGGATTCTCAAAAAGATCCGGAAAGACCAGGCAAGAGTCCTACTTCTTTCCCCGAGCTGGAGGGGCCAGCCTTGGTACCCATACCTCCTGAATCTACTAGTGGACATCCTTCTGCTGCTAACTCAGCACAGATCCCTTCTGTTTCTTCCATTCGACGTGACGGCGGTGCAACCTCTGTGGAGGTCCCTTCATCTGACAGTATGGCCCTTGTCGGGAATCGCTACAGAGCAGCAGGCCTTTCAGAAGATGTTATTAAGGTCCTCTTGTCCTCATGGAGGCAGTCAACACAGAAACGTTACTCTGGTCCCTGGAAAGCTTGGGCACGCTGGTGTGCTCAACGGAATACCTGTCCCTTATCAGCTCCTGTAGAAGATGTGCTTGAATTGCTAGGCACACTTGTAAGCGACAAAGATTACAGAACTATTGGGGTCTATAGGTCAGCTATATCTCAGGTCCATGACCTTGTTGGTCCTAGACAGGTTGGTGAACTCCCCATTGTCTCCCGGTTTATGAAGGGTGTATTTGAGTTAAAACCACCTAGACCTAGATACTGCAGTACCTGGAGTGTTAGATCTGCCCTTTCCTTTTTGGAGACTCTAGAGCCACTAGAGAGTCTCACACGTAAACAGCTAACTTTTAAGACGGTGTGTTTGCTTGCACTAACATCTGCAGCCAGAGCCCATGAGATGGCTGCACTGGACCTCGAGTGTCTCCTGATGAAACAGGATTCTTGGAAGTTTACCATACCTTCCCATGTGAAGACTTCCCGTCCAGGTCATTCAGGTCGCAAGGTATTTCTTCCAGTGTTTTTACAGAACCCTAGGATTTGTGTAGTCCGCTGCTTGAGAGCTTATATGGTCAGAACTAATAGCCTTCGGAACTGCTCTAAGCTTCTTGTGGCCTACATTCAACCACACCACAAGATTTGTAGTCAGACTGTATCCCGCTGGCTAAAAAATACTCTACGTTTAGCAGGGATCGAGTGCTCTGGACATTCAACATGGGGTGCAGCAACATCTGCCGCAGCAGCTGCAGGGCTGTCAGTTGAGTTCATCCTTAAGGCAGCAGACTGGGCGTCGGCTCAGACGTTTGAACGGTTTTACCACAGGGGGACATCAGATGGACAATTCACCCAGACAGTCTTAAGTTCTTAGGTTTTAATAGATAACTTCAATCATCTGTAGCGTTTAAGTTCAGTATACACATATCGATACATATGTAAGATTGCATGTTATGTTGCTGTTATAGGAGAAGCTTATTACAATGCTATGTTGCTTGTTATTGAGAAGCCTTTTAAGCTTCTTACATGTTATGTTACTTGTTATTGAGAAGCACTTTATTAAAGCTTCTTATTTTATAATGACTGGTTTGCACTTTGTAGTAAGCCATGTTGTACACTCTTGGCAGTAGTTTCTTGGTATTCTGCACTAGTATTGTGAATATCAGTCGGAGGAGGAGTGAAAGAGAAATGGTATTACCCCGGAGGATCAGTTTACTTACCTGACGGGGAGATATGTAGTTCTCCGAACTCCTCCGTAGACTGATATGAGCAATACTGGTCCCCTGCCAGTGGGAATTAGTATCTATTCCTCCCCTCCCTACTACTGCCAGTAGTATGATAGCTCAGCTCTCCACTCACTCAGAGGAAGCTGCGCATGCGCCGAGGTTTCTTTATAATGTGGTACCCAGGCCGCGCAAGTATTGCTCATATCAGTCTACGGAGGAGTTCGGAGAACTACATCTCCCCTTCAGGTAAGTAAAGTGACCCTCCGGAGAAATACCATTTCTGTAAGTTCTAACGCGAAAAGTGGTTCGTTTGTCTGAGTCTTGGCGGGGGGTCTACATTTTGTGACGTCATCTGTGCGCAACGCTATTAATTCGACTTTGCAATACTTTGAATAAATACTTAGGTTTTTGTCTAAACAACGTTTTTTCTTTACTAACAACTCACAAGCTATGTATATTTACTATAAATCGATGTTGTTGTGATAGAAAGATGCCATGGAGGAGAATGCATTAATGAGATGACGTCACCCCGGGAATCGACCCAGGCTTTTACTTACGCGGTCATGGGTCAGGAAAGGTCAGTTTTTCACCATTTCAAACAAGCGTAGAACATAGAGTATTATCTGTAAACCAAAAGTTTCTTCGCAGAAGTACTCAAAACCTTTCACAGGTTCATAAGTAGAAAAATGTCAAGAAGGGTCTGTGAGTCAGCGCATGACCGGATTGAGCTATATTTAGAACCGATCTCATGGGAGTTCACGTGACCACACTTTAGAAAGCCAATCAAACCATAGTCAGGACAATGCAGCGTTAGTAAAATCACCTCAAATAACAATAGGTCATTCTTAATCTCGGTAATTACGGCAAGCATATGCACGATCGCAGCAGAGTCAGAAGGCAGTTACCCGGGAAACGTGTTCTAAAAATAGCTCAAACCGGTCATAGGCTGACTCACGGATATAGTATATATGGACGTTCCTGGTAATGGCTCCTGATTAGAGGCACTTTAAAGTGCCACTACGACGAAAATTTATCATTTCGATTTTCCACTTGTTCAGTGTCAATAGGTCAATCAGTGTTAGAAATTTCCGAAATAGTAAAATATATTCCCCAATGGGCAAGTTAAACCACAAATGTTTAGGATCCTGTCCGCCATTACTGGAAGCCGTTCATTATTCAGCGGAAGTGATGTCATACAATTAACACGACAACCACGTTGCGCGAAGTAGTGTGCATATAAAATTAGCCAACCTCGTAAAGATTAATATAACTTTCTTCTTGTGTACGTGAAGACGTTTTTTATTAGAAATATGCCTCCAAGACGTTGTGTTTTGCAGGCTAGCGTTGAGTGTATGACATCACTTCCGCTGAATAACCCTTTGTATAAAGCTGAACAAAGGGAACGCCGCCTCCAGTAATGGCGGACGTTTAGATTCAATATTCGGAGTTCAAAAAAATAAGACTTCCTGTCGTCGTATCAACAAACGATTTGCACTGGTAATAATATGTTTACACTACTTTATGAATATGCAAACACATTGATATTTCAAAATTTGATCGTAGTGGCACTTTAAACACCTTTCGTGACTTGTGAGTACCGACAGCTACCGGAAGTCAAATGTTCCTTTTTTGGCGCATATGACGTCATCACATCCGTAACGTCACTGAAGTCACAAACGTCAGAAACGTGTACGAGGTGAGAAAGATGACTTCCGGTTGCCGTCCGTGACCGCTCACGAACGTCTAATGCTTTTAAAAGCTCTTTAATACTTATTCAAAAAGAAGACTCGTTTATTTCAGATATTCTACGTTTCATGAAGTGTATTAATTTAAGAATGTCGCGACGAGTGACTAGCAAGAATATTCAATATAACCACAAAATGTATATTATATTAGGAATAAGATTATAAATTGTTAGCTAACAATAAGTAAATCATAAATAACCTACACTCCATGTCCTGCAAATACTTGGTAATCTGAAAGATAAATAATTATGTGAAATCGCCTTTCACTGGCAATGTTTCCTCAATATATTTAATAAATAAGTTATGATATTCCAGAGCCCGGTTATTTGAAGTTATAGACCAAACATAGGGCTCCTAAGGGCAACTCGCGGATGGTCGGTGAGCTATTTTGTCCCGGGGGGATCTTCAAGGTCATAAGGGTAGGTGACCGTCGGAAAACCGCGAAACATACCCAAAAAAATACCAAACCGTGAAATATTTCCCGCCCTAAAATATGCCTCATGATCTAAAATCACCCTAAAAATGGATTTCGCTTGACCAACCCCTAAAAAATACCGGATCGCCGATTTCAAACCCTACAAAATACGACGATCACCCCAAGGCATACCAGCCGAATATAGGAAGAACCCACCCCGTATTTTGTGTTGTGTTATTGTGGACGTTGTTGGCAGAGCCTATATTTGTGTAGGGTGTGACGAGATTAGTTTCGTTGAATGCCTGTTAGAGGTAACATACAGAGAGCGCCAGCCTTGCAGTCTTCGTATATGTCAGGGCAATATGTTCCGTCTGCTTTCCATTCTAAAAAAATCACAATAATTGTTTGCAAACCCAGCAATATAGAAATGTAGGAAAGCGGTTATCTTCAACTGCATGGCAGAAACCGGAAATGCTTATAATTATTTCTTGTCGCTATTAATAAGTTATTAAAGATCAAATCGGGACCATGTGGGATTACCGTAAAATTCCGGTTATAAGCCCTCCGATTATAAGCCTACCTGTCTGCTAACGTAAATGTCCTTCCGGTTATAAGCCCCCCGGTTATATGCCCATCTCATGTTTATGCCGTTTATGACCCCACTGTTATTGTCACACCATTTTTATGAATTACTATGTGGCAATTGATGTAGAGTGAAAAATGAGCTAAAAAATATTCGGACATTTAGACAATGCTAAAATCCAGACAACGTGGTTACTTGCTTTTCAAGTATGGATTATAAGATATACCAGGAGCCCATTACCAGGAGCGTCCATCTTCCCCATTGGGTCTGTTCCCAGCACAGGAGTAGATGTGGCTATATTTAGAATTGCATTTCGCGCGAAATAAACAAAGGCCATGTTGTCTTAGCCAATCAGATAGCTAAAGTCACTTCTCATTATTATTCATTATGATAATCATGCTTCTCACTTTCAACGCGGGAATTCGAATTGCGGGTTTCCACTCAATCCCCAGAGATTCAAATGACAAAGGGCATGGCGGCCATGTTTGTGCCCCAAGAAAAGAAGCTAACGAGGAATCTATTGTTTAAGGGCACCAACATGGCGGCTATGACGTCAAGAGAAAACCAGCAATTCTAAATATAGTCACATCTACACCTGCGCTGGGGCCCCAGCCCATGACATAGGAACGCTCCTGGTAATGGCTCCTGGTTATACGGTATCAAGAGCCCATAACCAAGAGCGAGAATCTCCCATACTACCTCTGTGCTACGGCATTTTCACAAGTTAGGTTATTTTTAGAACCGTTTCCCGCTATTTTTGGGTTGCAATCATTCCTAAGGGACTAAAATCACAAAAGCGTAGCAGACGTATTGTTGGTATAACAAAAGAAGCTAATGAGGCATCTTTTGTTCCGCCACGGGTGTAACCCACTAATTGGCGGCAAAAATAATCTAATAATAGCCCAACTTGTGAAAACGCCGTAGCATCTATATAAGAGATATGGACGCTCTTGGTTATGGGCTCTTGACGGTATCCAATCGTTTGATCAGAAGTTGTTGTTATTTCGTATTTATTTACTATCATTTCCTCTGAATCCCAAACACTTTTTTCCTGCCGGGTAGGTTCCTGGTTGGACTGGTGATACAACGCACGGAGATATATATCCAGCATATTTACCGGTAAATCATTTATTCAATTCATCTATAAATATTATGTTGTCACTGCGGCAAAATTTCTGCGCATGCGTTAAATTATGCATTAATTGTATGCGCGCAAGTAGTAGGAAAGGCATGTAATTAGCCTCCTTTTTGAGGAGGAATAGATAATTAGTGAGGAGGGAATTGAGGAGGAATACAGACGTCACTATCCTATTGTCCATTGAAGTAATTAAGGAATATATTTTTTAGGGCGTACGCCCCATTTTTAGGGCGTAGCATTAATTCGGAATACTAATTTTAGGGCGCTCTCGTTAATTCGGATGACGTAACAATCCTCACACTCCGTTCAGTGCATCTTTATTAGCTCGCGTATTTTTATTCAACTCTGACATGGAAGGCGTTCAAGGAAAAACGATCACCGTGGATGAAGTAGAACACGTCGAAAGAAACAGAGCATTTCACAGGATATCAAGTATTATACATTTGGTGTATGCTGCACTCTGTCAAGAACCAATCTATGTCGAGAGAGAAAGACGATGTTATGGCTGTGAAACAAATCACCCAAGCCAAAGACAGTACGATTGCTTGATGTTATCCGAAGAGGAATCGTGGAATTTGTTCTACGACAATGCAAAAGACGAAGTCAAACCAGAGAGAGTGTGCGAGATTGTGAACGCTGTTTGCTACATGTTGAACATTGAAATTCATCGCTCATGGAAAGTTTA
This sequence comes from Actinernus sp. WN-2022, assembly GCA_030867875.1. Taxonomy (NCBI): domain Eukaryota; kingdom Metazoa; phylum Cnidaria; class Anthozoa; order Actiniaria; family Actinernidae; genus Actinernus; species Actinernus sp. WN-2022. The sequence goes on from JAOWCC010000577.1 coordinate 26,223,027, forward strand.
CCTATCTGAACTTTACAAGTTACCCTGGACCACAGTGTATCTTCTAAATATTCAGTTCAGTAACATTGATCAAGTGCTTGAAGTAGTGAGACGTGAAATACATCCACTGAATGACATTGAACAACACGGCTTTGCCTCAAGATATTCTGTGTCTGTTCCAGAACAATTTTTTAGAAAAGATGAAGAGTTTATGGAGATTGATTGACTTTGTAATTACTTAAACTTTTAAATCCATAAAGTTCACTTGTGTTTAGTTGAACAGGTTTGGGCAAGTCTTTGTTATGAATAACAATACACTATTGTTTCGGTGATCTTCTCTATAGTAACCCAACGATATGTTTGATATCATTCACAAATATCTTAACGTAATTCTGAGATCAGAATATTTATAAACCTTTACAGTAAATCCACTGTGACTCATAAGAGCAACTTTGCTATTGTCCTTAGGGATTAGCGATAACTGAAGGGCCATCAGTACAGTTTGATAGAAACAATAGTCCTATTGTTTTGAGGAAAACTCTTGACATGTAAATTCATTACCATACGAATAAAAACAAACCACCAGATAAATTAAACAAAGTTTATTCAATCTCAAAAACATCAATTTACAGTTCGTTTTCCTTATAGTCGCGGAGTTGATAACTTTCTTATTTCTCAGTTCTTGGGTTGATATAATGTACCGTGTTACAAGATTACACTGATTTATGTTTCATTGATTTTTTTCTCGTTGACAAATGCTGCTTAACTTGGATAAGCTAACAATTAGAAGGGGAAAACAAATAGTTTGTGGTCAATGTTTTTCTTGTTCTAAGTTAGTAGTCTGATAAAACTTCAGTTCGTATCGCAATATTTTTCTTAAAAAGGACAAATGAATAGAGACGTGTTCATTTCCATAACACATTTATTGGAAGTTTGTACATTTAAAGTAAGAATAAAATAACTGTTTACATTAAGCTTAAAAATACTATTTACGATAATATAACTATTTTACAGCACTTGGTTCTAAGTTTATATCTCTAGAGGTAAAGTGGTCACTCCATCTGCTAACACTTTGCGCTTAGGGTAAAAATAAGAAAACCCGGCCCTTACTTGTTGATAAGTATACATAGTGTTGTTGACAACACGAAAACCCCGAAGCTCGAAAGCAATAATAGGTTTTACTACCCAACGCCCGCCGCCCGTCAACGCCCGCCGCCCGCCAACGCCCGCCGCCCCGCCAACGCTCGCCACCCGCCAACGCCCCCTCCTCCTCCTCCTCCCTCCTCCTCCTCCCTCCTCCTCCTCCTCGTCTCTATTTATTTGTCCTTTTTGTCCTGTTTATCCTGTTTGTCATGTTTGTCCTGACAAATTACGATAAAATTCACAAAGTTTTTTTTTTTTTAATTAGTTTTATCTTGATCTTCAAAGGATCAACAGGAGTCAACGCGTTTGTAAAAATTGTCCGGTGCCGAATTGTGGATCAAAATATTTAGTGAAACTTTCCAATCATTTACCGCAAGTACATACCCTATCACCAGAGGAGCACAAGTATTATTTACAAAAAGCAAAATTACAAAAACCTAAAGTGGTTCGAGTTTATAACCAATCAGCTAATTCATGGCTCATTTCAGATAGTATAAATAGGTTTTCTTTTTTAATTTATTTAAACGATCAGCTATCTAATTACAAGTATTATATATCCCTTTCATCTACCAAGAATTAAAACTCTCGGGATACCCCTTCCACTGGACAAGGTATTCAATCCTGCCTTTCCGTTTACGCTTTTTTAAGACTTTTTCTACCCGTAGAAATCATCTTGCTTTTCGACTCTCTGTAACTCGGCTTCGTAAAATGTTCCTTCTAAAAGTTATCCATGATAGTCCTTTAAACGATAGACAGGTGGCTGTCTTGGTATTCTTTCAGATATGGTAAATATCTCTTCGATCTAGTTTGGAAAATAACCTAAAACAACGATAACGCGTGTCTTATTCTTTACGAATAGAGTGTAGCCTGGGAATGTTAACGTACGCGAAAATATTGAAATATGAAAACTATAGTTCCATACAATTACTGTATAGCTCCAGAAAGGGTAAATACTTCAAAAGCGCATATCCATTTTTTTTTCTGGCGGTGGTAAGAAAATTATTGCGATACGAACTGAAGTTTTACCAGACTACTAACTTAGAACAAGAAAAACATTGACCACAAACTATTTGTTTTCCCCTTCTAATTGTTAGCTTATCCAAGTTAAGCAGCATTTGTCAACGAGAAAAAAATCAATGAAACATAAATCAGTGTAATCTTGTAACACGGTACATTATATCAACCCAAGAACTGAGAAATAAGAAAGTTATCAACTCCGCGACTATAAGGAAAACGAACTGTAAATTGATGTTTTTGAGATTGAATAAACTTTGTTTAATTTATCTGGTGGTTTGTTTTTATTCGTATGGTAATGAATTTACATGTCAAGAGTTTTCCTCAAAACAATAGGACTATTGTTTCTATCAAACTGTACTGATGGCCCTTCAGTTATCGCTAATCCCTAAGGACAATAGCAACGTTGCTCTTATGAGTCACAGTGGATTTACTGTAAAGGTTTATAAATATTCTGATCTCAGAATTACGTTACGATATTTGTGAATGATATAAAAAATATCGTTGGGTTACTATAGAGCAGATTACCGAAACAATAGTGTATTGTTATTCATAACAAAGACTTGCCCAAACCTGTTCAACTAAACACAAGTGAACTTTATTGATTTAAAAGTTTAAGTAATTGCAAAGTCAATCAATCTCCATAAACTATTCATCTTTTCTAAAAAAAATGTTCTGGAACAGACACAGAATATCTTGAGGCAAAGCCGTGTTGTTCAATGCCATTCAGTGGATGTATTTCACGTCTCACTACTTCAAGCACTTGATCAATGATAGAAGATCCGTTGTTACTGAACTGAATATTTAGAAGATACACTGTGGTCCAGGGTAACTTGTAAAGTTCAGATAGGTAAACTTTCCTTGAGCGATGAATTTCAATGTTCAACATGTAGCAAACAGCGTTCACAATCTCCCACACTATCTCTGGTTTGACTTCGTTTTTTGCATTGTCGTAGAACAAATTCCACGATTCCTCTTCGGATAACATCAAGCAATCGTGCTGTCTTTGGCTTGGGTGATTTGTTTCACAGCCATAACATCGTCTTTCTCTCTCGACACAGATTGGTTCTTGACAGAGTGCAGCATACACCAAATTTATAATACTTGATATCCTGTGAAATGCTCTGTTTCTTTCGACGTGTTCTACTTCATCCACGGTAATCGTTTTTCCTTGAACGCCTTCCATGTCAGAGTTGAATAAAAATACGCGAGCTAATAAAGATGCACTGAACGGAGTGTGAGGATTGTGACGTCATCCGAATTAACGAGAGCGCCCTAAAATTAGTATTCCGAATTAATGCTGCGCCCTAAAAATGGGGCGTACGCCCTAAAAAAATAATTCCTTAATTAATTCAATGAACAATAGGATTGTGACGTCATCCTAATTAATGCATACGCCCTAAAAATAAGGCGTAGCTCACCAATATAGCTCACCAAAAATTAATTCCTTAATTAATTCAATGGACAATAGGATTGTGACGTCTGTATTCCTCCTCAATTCCCTCCTCACTAATTATCTATTCCTCCTTAAAAAGGAGGCTAATTCCATGCCTCTCCTACTACTCGCGCACACGTGGCACTACTAGATTTCTCTCCAGTGCAATTCTGCGGAAGCTATTCTTGTTAGTGGTACGTTTCGTAGGTTTTATGCCACATTTCATTTTACTCTCGATCATAATACATACCAGCGCAAACACTAAAATAATGTTGACCGTGTTTTTGGCTGGTTTACCGATCTCGTATCGAGACCTGTGTACGTTATACTATAGCTAGACAGGTATACTGAATAGCTGATTTATAGCGAAATATAGCGATTTACTGGCAAATATATATACTGTGGTTGAGCAGTTATGGTTACTATCCTATATCGAAGGCTGAAGACATCTGAACTCCGGAACTGTGAGAGCAACACTGTCGCTTGCCAACACGAAGCCAGAAATACACACTCAGCACAGAATAATTTATGATGACACAAGCAATATTCAACTCTCAAGGTAAACTTTCACGGCCGATGTTTTGGTTCGAGAAATTAAAGGCTTCCAACAATACCCTTTATAGTTCTGTAATATAATGAGCAGACTGAAGTTTTGGGAATGAGGGTAAAGCTTTTAATTAGAGATCCAACAGGCATTTCAGTTAATAATCTTTAATCCAACAAATACCAATATGGACTCGTAATGGCTCATCGTGTATAGCAAGAACAGCAGATAAAGTTACATAGAGGCACACAAATTGACATAGCTAGCTCCATCACAGGATGGACAGGATACAACTTATAATATGGTACAAATATAAACATACATTTGAGACAATCATGTATTAGTACTCGGAACCTGCAGTATAACAGAACAGCAGACTAAATTGTAAACGTGTGTTACATGAATAAGTAGTGTTTAAATTAAAAGGTCAACATACGAGAAAAACAATTATTACATATATACTAGGGAGCAGAGAATAAAAGTCACCGCGCTACCGGCCACTCATAAAAACTGTTAAATTCAGCTAATAATTCTTCCCTTTGGTTATTACTAAAAGGATTTCAAATGAAAGTGTATTTCATCTTCAATCTCATGTGGCCCGAGTGAAAGCCCAGATGGGCTCTTGTTTTGTTTAATTTGCTCTTTTTTACATCCTAAAATGTGAGAAACATTACTCAGTTTTAAATAGCGCCAGCCAACGTAATTTTGAGCAAATGTTTGATTTTTACTTCGTTTGACAGGCTTTTAAATTAATTTTGGTGATTTTGCTGATCTTGAAAATGAATAATTATAGTGAATAATAAATAATAGTAATAAGGAAATTGTGTGGCTGCTTGAAGATACATAATTTATCTTCTCGTGTTCGTTCGCTGCGCTATCATATCAAGCTAAACACCAGAAGATATATTCCGTATCTCCACGCAGCCATGTAATATCCTCTAGAACTTCTCGTGTCAGCACAATTTTTAACTTGTTCGCTGTACTCACTCGATAAAAATATTCTGCCACTCGAAGATAAACTTGCGCCATCATGATCCCCTATATTTTGCATCTAGCTAAAATGTTACGATTATTCTGAAAATGGTTTTCAAACTATACGTTTCAGATTGAATGGAGGGCAAGCGTAAAGATTTCACCCCTAAAAAGGTTAGCTCAGAAACTAACAAACGGAAGAAGGAAGACGTCATCATAATCGATGACGATTCGGACGATGGAAATGACGGACAGGTAATCCGAAATATTTTGGTCAGCGAAGACGAGGACGACCTCCCACCCGTGGAATTTATTAAAACTGAATTTATCAGCAACAAACCGGCCGAATCACAAGTGGAAGTGGAATATTCGGAAAGCTTGGATAATGGACGGGCAATCGACGACCTCGAACCAACTGACGAACAACGAGATTATGAACTGTATAGAGGAAACCCAAAACTTCCTTTCTTACACAGACGCAGTATTGATATAAAGGACATTTTCAGGATCTGTTATAATGGCGACATCTCCACAGACCGCTTAGTCTCCGAGAAACCATTACGGATTAAAGAAACGGCGAAATTTGTGGTCCAACAACAGCGGATTACATTGAAGCATCCATACGATCTGGATGCAGATGATACGCCAGGGGTGTTCCTGAAGAAAGAGAATGTGCGTTTTTATGCTGTCAAAACTCGAGATGATGGGAGTCTTAACATCAGCTCAGAAATCCACACAGTCAAGAATACGCACGGCAAGGTCGAGTCCGGAACATACAATGTCAGAGTGAAGGGAGAATGAAGAGAAAAGAGTTGCGATCTCAGCAATATATTCGCAGTGGCGATGAGGCGAGCAGTGCATCACAAAACAAAGAACGAATATGACTGTGCGTTCACCAGGTACCACACCTTCATCATGCCGCTAGCAGAGTACAATGCCCACCACAGCGAGCTGAAGAATGTGAAGTGTTATACGTCGCAATATCCACACATTATTGTTAATTACTCTTTCAGTACAAGCCACCCAGTTCCTATAATTAGATAATCTCATGGTAATGCCAAGGCCGCCGACCAGGAATTCACTGAAGAAGGAGTGCCAAGAGGTTGTAACTAAAGATATGAGGGCGCCGAGACTCATAGCACAAACAATTAATGGGGATACTGACATCCTAGACTCGACCACTGATTCCAATATTCCACGTAATAACAAGTAAATTAGCAATTACAAGTACAACTACGGTACGAAATCGAACACAAAGGAAAAAGACGTAGTCAGCGATATCTTAATGGAGCTTTTGGACCAGTATAAAGAACAAGACCCTTTTGTTCTGGACCATAAACAACCTTTCATAAGAGAGTTCCTCCTTCGATCGCCATGGCAAACAACCTGGAATTGTAGCGTTCCTTGACCAAACTGTATGCATGTGCATCGCTTCTGCACTGAGTCATGTAGTCCTCTAATTGTTGATACGACCTTCAACATTTCAGAATACTACTTTACCCAGACTACATACCTTAATCTGAGCCTCCTGTCCAAGAATTCTGGGAAACATCCGGGTTTCCTGGACCATTGTTTGTTCACCGAAATAAGAGTCGAAAAGATTTTCAGTTTTTTTGGCAAGCGGTGAAATGGGAGAACCCGACCCTGGAATTTATAAAGGCTCTTGGGACAGATGAAGATGAGGCAATGTATGGTGGAATGCTGTCAGAAATGACTGGCACTCTTCATCTGCTGGGAGTTGAGCATGTGCAAGCTAACATTGAGAAGAAACTCGAAGATTTGCATTTTCCTTCGTCACAGAGCAGGTGAATTATGGCGGACATGTTTGGTGGACCACTTGAGGGAGACAGTGGCTGTCTCTACAACTTTTATTTTTTTATATATTTTATATTTTGTATATTTTGTATATTTTTTTTTATTTTTTTATTTTTTTTATGTTTATATATTATAGGTACTTCAAAGACCATAAGGAGAGAAAGATTCGGGACTGCATGGCGAAATATGTAAGAGAACGTGCAGGTGTCAAGGGAAAGTTTGAACAGAACCCGATAGAGTGGCTACATTACATGACGAAGGATGAAATCAATCAGTCGGAGAATGGGAGGGGATCTCACCGAGATGCCTCTCTCACAACTGTTCTCGTAATATGGCGATGCAGTGAAGGCTTTGTATGGCGACGGGGCCGTATAACCTAGCCCCAGAATTTCGCAAGTTTTCTAAGAGCTACGACGAATGGAAGGATATGAATCGAGTACAAAGGAAAGATGAAGCTAATAAGTTCTTCAAATCAGTGTGTGTTCCTGTCATCCAATCTACGAAAACGCGTAACTTGCCAACCCAACTTCTGCATCTCGTTATGGATAACAATGAAAGTGCCGTTTTGGGCGCAGGAAGGAGCCGTCAACGCTTAAGCATTACAGCCGAAGAAGCGATGATCCCCGAGGAAATCGTACGCCTCGGAACATTGAAATACGTGTTCTCAAAAGCAGAACTGTTATTGAACGAACCTGGCGCAATAAGAGAGGCAGCGTCGAACGATGAAAGGATGAGGACTGTTAAGAGCAAAAACGGCAAGGTTCAACTTCTGGTGAAGCCACAAGGGAAAACACGTCACTGTTTGAATGCCAGTGTAAGGTGTATAAAGGTATGAAATTCTGTGCAGATACAGTCGCTGTCGCACAACAACAAGGGCTACTGTTCGACTATTTGACAGACCTACGTCGGATGCTAACTAAAACGGCCTCCAAAACTAAAAGACGGGGAGCAAATCTAACAGTAGCGATTGAAGGAGGCCTGAAGACCTCAGAGAAAGGTCTTAAACTAAACGAAATATCCAAGTCCTCAAGGCGAAGGCAACAGATTGGGAAGGAATCACTGGTCAGTGCTTTGTCAGCATATCCTTCACCAGTATTAAAGTCAAGTGGTTGCCAAAGTACGAGGCTGCTGTCAAATGCACCGTCCCATTCACTATCTTGGAATACCCCATCAACCAAGCAAATGCCAGTTTCGTTCCAAATATCTGGACACAGTGTTCCTTGTCAAGCCCAGTCTCCCGTTCCAGTATATCAGCCACACTTGCAGACCGCAGTGCATAGTCCAATACCCGCCAGTTCAACGTATCAACCATGGCACTCTGGCATGTTCCCATACGATTATGAATTAATCGTTCTGCCTAAAAACGTCAAAAAGTGCTATGGCTGTACTCAGGAGTCACCGCGAAGTACAGGGTTCCACCCAATAATGTTGTTGTGAAACATGTAGACTTGTAAAACGAGACGAGCGAACCGGGCAGTGGGTATACAGGGTTGATTTTTCAAATACGTATGATCATCCCGTCCATAACCACATGAAACGGAAGAATCCCTCGTTTGATGGAACTGTGTATTTGGCAGATGACGTTGTTCAGTTATTATCAGATCTGCAGCTCGCTGAGGTACTGAGCTATAACTGAACATTGTTTCACGTTAGTTATAGTGTATGAAGGTATATTGCAGACTTGTGAAATGAGACGAGCCTACTGCGCATTACCATGTATACCTAACGGACGAATCCATAGGGCTATGACCTTAACATTGTTTTACATTAGTTATCGTATATGAAGGTATATCGCAGACTTGTGAAATGAGACGAGCCTACTGCGCATTACCATGTATACCTAACGGACGAATCCATAGGGCTATGACTTTAACATTGTTTTACATTAGGTGCACGTTAGTTCATGCTTGACAAAAGTATAGGACAAAATTATGACAGTGTTTGCCCAGTTTACAATAATTTTATATAATAATGAAATATTACGGTTTGTTACATATTTTATAAGGAGAATAACTGTTTTTAAAGATCATTGATACACGCATGCGTATATCCTGTTTCTTTCTCTTTATGCAGTTTGAATTATGTCATAGCTGTGTTTTGATGCGAATTATATGATTGCGTTAAAATAAATATTTCTAAAAAGTTCTTGATTTTCAGAATGTGTAAGTTGTTAGAGATGCTCCGACCCCCTACCCTCCCCCCGAGTGTATTTTAAGGAAACACTCATGCACATGTATAAGCCATACCCCAACAGTTCAAAATGGATTCAAAATCGTACACATTATTGCATCTATACAATACATTAAATTGTGCCAGAAAGTGTAGGAAAATGTGCAATTCAGAATTTTCCGGGGAAGCATGCCCCGACTCCACTAAAAACTCGGTAGTAGTAGTAGTGACTTTATTTAAGTGTAAATGTATTTAGCTTTGCAGCTAATTGGGGACACCATACCTATGATTTTACGTCCTTATCGAAGAAAACGTGAAGGTCTAATCGTGTGTAAAGGCAGCATCTAATTCGTACCCAGATCTGGAAAAGTTCTGGAAAAGTTCGATTCAACACATGCGCAGTAATCGCAAGGCCGAATATACCGGCCTGTTGCGAAATCGTAGTTGTTTTGCTGCGGAAGTGAATTTTATACAAAAACAACCTTAATTGTTCTCTTATCTGGGCAAAAAAAGTTCAAGGATACTTTAAAGAAATCTCTGGAGTCTAGAAATTCCGCAGTTGAAAAGCAAAACCGAAACAAAAGGAGGCGACAGGAGACAGTTAAGTTGTGAACAGGAAAGAGTCTCTTCCAAAAATCAAAGCTCATTAGTAAGTTATAGACATCATATCAGTGTTTGATCATCGGTTGAAAAATGACAGCGTAGTGGAAAAAGGGTAGATTGACGTCCAATTGTAAACATAAACTTCGTCGCACTGGAGTAAATGCAACGAGTCTCGGACGGATTGGCTAGCATTTAGTCGATGCAGCTTCACAAGACCTCGAGAAGACATCAGATTATTTATTATATACCGGGTTACATGTACATCCTAAAATAGTTGCAGCACACTAGAACAAATTACTGGCTCTCGTGGTCGATGAGGCTCAGTGAATGGTAATAATTCAGACTTTTACTTATTATGTAAACAAGGAAATATATTTGTACTGATTAGGTAAGGCCATCCCTTTTTTCCGTTTCTCATCGTCCGACCGACCCATTTTTGTGGCTTTTTGTAAAAATAAAAATAAATGGGGGGAGGGGTGGGGGTGAAGAAACCCTAGAGCAGCTTCTGGAAGCTCATGCTCGAGGGTAGATTACACAAATGTTTGTAGCGTATACGGACGACGACATCGATGGTTTCGTCGTCCATGTTGGTTTGTAACCTCGCCTGTGCAACAGGGGCCTTATTAGTTCCAGTCACTCCGAAAATTTTTGAAAACCCCACCGATGAGAAACGGAATAAAAAAGAGGGATGGCCTAATATGCCTATAAAATTTGTTAAGCCTACCCTGGATCAGAGGTTGGAAATCCGCTTCTCCTTAAGCTCACAATATCGACAACGTAGCTCACAAATGTTAAAGGGATACCCGAGTGAGAAACACATTGGGGCTCAAAAGAATCTTCAACATGTTCTTTGTTCAGAAAATGTATTAAAATTTGATCAAACGTTTTTAGTATTAAGAACGAGCACCTCAAAGTTGGCCCCGCGAAGACATGGGCGCTGCCATCTTTGTTTGCATTTACGGAAGTGACGTCACTTCGTCCCACCAGCATTCTCACTCTCTCACTCGAGCTTCAAATATCGGGGTCCTTCTTTTTTGAATGACTCTGGCAGCCAAATGCTACACCAGTGAGGCACCGTGACCTTCAGAACTAGAACATTTGAAGCTCGAGTGAGAGAGTGAGAATGCTGGTGGGACGAAGTGACGTCACTTCCGTAAATGCAAACAAAGATGGCGGCGCCCATGTCTTCGCGGGGCCAACTTTGAGGTGCTCGTTCTTAATACTAAAAACGTTTGATCAAATTTTAATACATTTTCTGAACAAAGAACATGTTGAAGATTCTTTTGAGCCCCAATGTGTTTTTCACTCGGGTATCCCTTTAAGCCTTGTTATACTTTAATTTTAATGAAAGTACAAAACAAATAAGGAAACTGTTAGGCTCTTTTACAAAGCCAGCAGTCATACATGTGTTTTCTATTCACCCACATTATTATAATTTTCACATTCAGACCAGATAATATACAAAGCTTGTAGCACTATTAAACATCTTAGATTTTTACTTCCTTGGATAGTATACACTAATACCGGAAGGTGATTCCACACATGTACACTTCCGCAATGTTGCACTTCCGCAACATGTGCCATAATTATTGCTGTCACATGCAGCATTACCAGTAGATCATAAATTATGAAAAGCCTCAACATGAATGACCTTTTAATGCATGTAGTTATTGAAAACCCAAACAGGGCTAACATTTTCTATGATCCAATACAGAAACCTTCATACATGTACATGTATGTCAAACAAGTTAATTTTGAAGAAGTGCTGTCCCCAATAGCACAACAATTGAAGGGCTGTGTGCAAAAAGGGTGTAAGTGATTCTTGATCGCATTCTAAATCCTCCCTTAGAAAACAAAGAAATTTAAGGAAAATTTAGAATGTGATAAAGAGTCACTTGTGCCCTTTTTGCACACAGCCCTTCAATTGAAATCAGCAAAATTAGCATGCCTTTACAGTGCAACTACTGAAACCAGGGCCACTTAGACAACGAGAACCAGTCATATTGCAGAACGAGAACAAAGTTACAGTTACTTGAGCCAATCGGTGTTGATTACAAACAATAGCATTTTGACTTACTCAAGCTTCGATCCAATAAAAGGCAAATTTGATTATCATAATAAAGACAGTTGCATGGGATATGCTAGGATATATACTTTTGAATAGTTTTGCAATGTGTTTAGTTCTCATTGTCTAAGTGGTCCTGGTTAGAGTAGTTGCACTATAACATTAATTGATTTACTCTTAGCCTTCTTTAGGGAAGCTCATTCCTGTTTAGGCTGTCCCTCAGCACATTACATGTACCTGTATTTTTTATATATTAGTCATTAATAAGATTATTATTTATCCCTGGATTTATCCCAATTCTGTAATCTGTGTAGTGACTACAACTCGGTATTTTTTCCTGAGACTGATGGCATCCAAAATCCCAGGAAACAGACTTTCATTCTCCACAAATTGAGAAAATGAAGAGTGAAATGTTTTGTCTTAATCTTGTCCAGTGTTTGCTACTGTTGCTTTTGGTATGATACTGAGTTGACTCTTCTTGTATTGAGGAGGTATATTATAATTCATATTGGAATGCAGGGATGGACAATCCACCACCAATAACGGTGATATTAGGAGCTAACATTGAAGGTATGAAACTGATTATACAAAAGGACTGTAGGAGGCGCCCTAGAAAGTAACAATAATTTATTGCAGAATACATTAAATAATTCTTAACTACTTTGGGTTTGGAGTTCCAACCTTGAAGGGGAGTCTCATGAAAGCTGTGATGTGTTTAGTAGTATGTGTGTGTGTGTGGGGGGGGGGCCTTTGGATATTTTCTGGAACTACACAATACTGATGAATCTGCTATAAATGCTTGGGGGCTTACAAGTTACGAGAAAAGTGCAGCAGTTGATTTTTTAGTCGAAAATGCTAATTGCTATGTACCGGAGATTACTGCAGCCTAGCTGGCCTCCACTATTTGGACTTTCATAAGAACTGGAATGTTGGACTCTTGCGTACGACTACTGAGTCATAGCGAATGAATGCATCACTGAACCATTGCTTCTTGGAAATGCATATCCTTGCATGAATACGAGTAGGAGCATTTATACCCAGTACAGAGTCAAGTTGTTTCTCTACTTTACTATAGAACTGTTTGTTGAAACACCACTTTCAAAATATGGTATATATGTATGAGGTCTGAGCCCGTGAACTTTGGGTAACAAGCCGTTTTTACATCGATTCCGATTGGTAGATGAAACAATGACACAACGGAGTGTCAAATTGACATGGTAGGAGACGGTCTACTGTTTGTCGCCTCGCTGCAGGCGAGATCGAATTGAACATCCGCGAAACTCGAAATTTTCTGCAGCTGATCGGCGGCTGATCGGCGTAGAGTTTGCTACCTTCCCAATAATTATACTAAGGGAAGGAAAATTCCTGTAATTCCCTTAAAATTGAACGGAATGGCTTGAAACTTCACAGAAACCGAAAGGAACATACAAAAGACAGGAAAGAATATTTTGACGATTTATTGAATTTTATTTTAGAGCAAACGGCCATTCGAACTAAAACTCCATACATTTACTGTAAGTTCAAATATCCGGGAAATAACTGAGCCTGGGGTACCTGTGCTAATATACGGGAGTCCCCCGTGGCTGTGCGGAGTCTGTCACGTGAAATCGAAAACGACGCTGCTCTGACCGCGCTCGCCCCAGGAAGATTGAATGATATTTCGAAAAGTTTGAATGAGCGAAAGTTTTAATGAAAAATTTTACAGTTTAAATAAAAAAGTTTAAATAAAATGTTAAAGTTTAAATAAAACTTTTAACACAATTTAAACCAAACTAATTTAGAAAATACATTATATTCACAGATTAAATATTGCTACATATGGGCAGGGATACTCGTGTTCACTCGTGTTCACTCGTGTGTAGTTTTAGTCAACATCGCCAAAACTGACGTTCACAGGCAGCTCGAGTCATGACGCATGGATTCGTGTGATGAAAACAAATATATATGGTCGCCGAAAGAGCATTGATCGAAGCAGGAAAACGAAATAAAAACGATCAAAAGCCAAGTTAGTTGAATGTGTGGTTGTAGTAAGTTTCTGGTCTGAAGAGCGATAGTTGAGCGAGGAAAAAGTTGGTTTTTATATCTAAGAACACAGCGAACTACAGAGAACAGACATGGACAAATTATATCGCTCTTCGACACAACGTAGAATAGAATATGATTACTTTCATTAGACATTATTATCGAAGTCAGTCGAAATAGTATACTTGAAACCTTTTTCTGGGTTGTAAAATTTCTAAAAATACTCAAACTGATCCAAAATGGCTAGATCGCAGATTATCCATTTAGCTCAGGTGTATTTAGACTCGTTGTTTGAATGATTTGGGGTTGAAAATGGGTAGGATTTTTTGAATTTCAGGGTTAGGTTTTTAGAAGGTTTGTAATAGAATTTGAGAAAATGCATTATTAATGAACCAAGTGGTGGGGTATCTGCAATCGCTCCCAATTGTATAGTGTTGAGATGGATATTTGACTTGTAAACACAATGTTAAAATTATGTCATGCATGTTTGACTGGAATAGAAAACACAACTAAAGGCATCAATGCTTGTTTATAGTCAAACACAGCAAAAGTACAAAATAAAACATGCCAGTACGTATCTGTTCCTCGCTCAATCTAAGTGTGAGCTAGTATGGGCAAATTACACAATGGTCTAGGTACACAAGCGCATAAACAAAGACACTAGCTGAAAGTATGTAACTTGTAACGGTTTAGATTATTGTTCGAGAATCCGCCAATTTTACAGCAGGATTCTCCACCATATGAGTCTTTATCATTTGTGCATAATGCCTAAAATGCCATCCTCTAATCTTCAAAGGCTTGGAAAATAACATGGATAAGTTGCATCAAAGTCTCATTGCCGTGCCTTTCGATATTCAGAATTATTTTGTCCTGCTCTTAAAATCATAATTTATTCAATATTTAGAAATGTGTCACTTCAGACATTTTCCAAAGTTATTGCTAGAAACTGAACCATGAAATATAATGCAGTGATCATTTACAAAATCAAACTGGTTCAATATAATATAATAACTTAGTCACAGTGCCTACCCGTTGTAACCGGCTTGAGTCCCCAGTGCTTACCAAAATTGATTCAACCTACGTCAATTTCATGTTCATGTTTCAGGTAATGTTTTCTTCAAATATTTTTTCAACTACATGTAGGTTATTTTTTCAAGATTCTTAAAAGTGAACTTACATTGTATACGTTTAGTGATGTTAGGTTTTTTTTTAAATGTAAGATGTATGATTTGGATTAGTTCACAGTAACATTAAAGAAACATTATATTTCTGTTACCCTAAATTACTGAGCAGCCATTCTTGACGTTTAGGTTTTTTTTATGTAGAGTAATGGTTTGGATCAATTAAAAAAAGATTTAAGAAGCATTATATTTCTGTTGTTTAGCGATTAGCCCAAAAGAACCATAAATTAGTGAGCACCTCTGTTGATGGATAGGGTTTTTAAAAATGTAGGGTAATGGTTTGGATTAATTCACAGGAACATTTAAGAAGCATTATATTTCTTTGTTGTTTAGTGATTTAAGCCCTAAAGAACCCTAAATGCCAGTGAGCACCCATTGTTGACGGTCAGGTTTTTTTTATTGTAGGTAAGGGTTTGAATTAATTCACAGAAACATGTAGCCAAGCACGTAGCCATGTATGTATCCACATAGTCAAGTCGTAGCCATGTGTTAAGCATGTACTGTATGATGTAGCCATGTACCCCTATAGCCACGTAGCCCGCAAGTACTCAGCTACGGAGCCATGTAGTAGTCATTTACCCATCTCTATATACACCATACAAATGTATGTACATGTATATATATGTAGCCAGTAACCAATAACTACATGTACGATTCCAATTCGAGATGTGCGTTAGCTGGATCCTGGATTTGATCAGCCCGTATATTGTTTCAGGTCCCGCTACAAATCCAGAGTAGCTAGGACTGAGTTAGTGGTAATGACGTCATCACATGATTTTAAGTAAAAGCCCGTATCCCTAATTTCTAATTCCAGACAGTTCAAACTTGCACAGGTATGGTATTATTTCCCACGATTCAATTACTGGTGATGACGTACATGTAACGATGCCGTCATGGGTCACATGATTTAAAGTATAATAGCTCACTGACCATCCACGTGTTGCCCTTAGGGCCCCAATGTTTCATTCTAATCATAATGCAGTCATGTCTATCTGAATTAAATAATTTTTCAAAGAGTCATTCTCCAGAGTATAAACGTCTGTTTACGTCACATGATCTGAATTGGGTGGCAACAGAGTTAGTCGATTCCCTCTATTCGTGTTAATCCTTGATTTTTTTTATGAGCGTTTAAAGACGGCAAAATCCCGTGTGCAGTGGCGCACGTCCTAATTAAAAAGCCGCGGGGAGTTATGGTCTCATGACGTGAGTGAAGTTTGTTTCAGTCGTCACAATTTACAAAGAGAAGTCAGAGTAGTTAGAAGTAGTTGAATTTCGGGGGTTTTAGACACTATTAAAAGCAGTTTTCCACGGAGCGATCGCAAACAGAGACATTATGTTTACTAACTTCTAGTGAACGTCTCCCGTCTCACAAAATAACTATATCCGTATACAATTAAACTAATAGGAGCTCTCACAACGCCCCCGTAAAGTAACGATCACATGTCATTCCAATTACGCTTCCTCATTACTGTCATCTTAAATGGAATAGCCGCATAACTTACCTAACTAAAAAAATTAAAAGAAGCATTGGCTTCCTTTCTAAAATTCGTTACTTCTTGGATTTAAATACCCTCATTAATCTGTATTAATTATACACTTCCTTAAGGTCTTGATAAAGGTTAAAAATGGAAAAGTTTCGAAAATGCGTTTTTTCGCAAATTCTAAATCTAAAAGCCCTAATCTAGCATCACAAAAAAACTCAAACTCAAAGAAATTATTTAAAGCCTTGAAAATGCGACTTTCTGATTTTCAGCTAAATAAGGCGCGAATCCTGTGATTTTCTGTGCTACTTTTCGTTCGTAAAGATTTCCTACGTTTATAATGCAATGCCCAAAAGTGTAAAAGTAGATATTTCTTGGTGCCGTATTAAAAAAAGGAGAAAAAAAACACAACACAATTTAGTTTGTAATAATTTATTTTGTGAGTAAGTTTGGAAGCGGGTGTAAAGTTCAAATTAGGACAAAGAATGGCTGGAGGGATTATATTCAAGTTCCAAGAAATTAGAATCATCAAAGACTGAAAGTCCACAAAGAATGAAGCAACAAAGTTTTGTTTGTTATCTTCAATCGTCTAAAAATTTAAAGAGAATTCAATGCAGGAAGCTCAGGTTTGCCGGTTTGTTTCAGCGCGATGAATTTTTTTAGAATCACAAACAGTCTACTGTGTACATGGTGTGGATCGAGCTGCGCTTCAGTGGTTTTCCCTGCATGATATTAATTGTTTGCTTACTGTGGTGCCATTTTTCTGTACTCCTAAAAGAGTGTTTCTTCTTGAAATTAAGCTGGAATCGACACTATAGCTATAACTAGTTTCTGTAGAAGTATCGAGCATCGGTGAACTATATAGCTTTCCCTGTTCTGCGGCTCGTCTGACTGAACTTTGTAATCGGCCGAGACTGAACACAATATTAATCACTCTGATTGGTTAATGTTAATGAGATTACCCTTGGAGGCGGCACTTCTTAGTCAACCGTGAAATGAATCGAAAACCTTTATCAGGCTGTTTCTCGGCTCTTTTTTTCGGCCAAAAACAGAACTTTGTTGACATCCAGCCTTTTAGCGTTTTGTCCAAGTTTCCTAAATTTTTCACGAGTCGTAGAAAACAGCTGTTTCTCAAATACCGTGTCGGGGAATTTTGAAAGATTTTTTCTTTCAGGTTTTATGACCTAGTTTGTATCAAAATGGGATGAAAAACTACTTTTTCAACTTTGAAAAGGGATAAAATCTGTAATACGCAATATATCAAAAATGCCCGACAAAGTATTTGAGTCAATTTAGTTGGGATTCGAAAGAGCTAATTAAGAAAAAATATATTTCAAAGCCTGAAGGGCTGAACTCCTTCTGGCGGACGGAGTCATTTCGCGTAGAAATATATACAACATTTACGCTTTTAACTTTTTCTCGAAATGGATTAAATATATACTTTCTTCAATTCAAGACCTTTAAAACGGTATATAGTACGACTATGTCGCTTTAATTACGACGTTGCAAGAGCGTTTTTCCGAAATGACACGTCCAACCTTTATCGAGACCTTAAACCGCTAACTGTTTTGCAAAAACGTGCTTTGCGCATTATAACTTTCTCATCATTTAGTGATCACTCTAGTCCTCTCTTCAAGTTAATTGGCTGATTTCAGTATTGTTTCTTCATACTGCAGGTGTTATGTATAAATTCCATAATCGTCTATTACCATCTACTTTTAATGACTTTTTCATACAAGTCAACAAAGTACATACCTATAATACAAGACTATCAGCTAAACTTTCCTATGACCTCCCTAAGACAAAAATCTGGAACTCTATTGATGAGTCTGTCAAATCTTTCTCTAGCTCTGAATTCAAAAGCTTGCTTAATACGGACTTCATTGATAGTTATTAACCGCCTACATGATACCGTAATTTATTCTGACTAGCCCTAAGTTTGATTGTACCAATCTATTTTTCTTTTTGCTTCGTCCTTTCTTTCTTACCTTACCTATCTATTGAAGTTAAACATTTAGGTTTAGTGTATGTTTGTGTGTGTGGATTGCATGTGAAAGTACCAACTGGTACTTTCAGTTAAATATTAAACACTTAATGACTGGCCCCGAGGGAAATATATAGTGAGTTTTGTTTCCCGAGATCCTCGATGTTCCTCACTGATTTCCGAGGGGTCAGTCATTAAGTGATTTGTTACTAGAGGTAAAGTTGGGTACAACTTTAGAATACCCGGCCACTAAAACTTGGGAGTCGTAGCTACTGGCTACATACATACCTGCAATTGTATGTTGTAGAGATGGCTACGTGGCTACATGGCTACTCAGCCTAGTTCCTAGGCCTTCTGGCTTGGTATTTTGTCTGAGTGGGTTAATGGGATCCCTGTGGTTTGTAATGGCTTGTGATGTCACTGCTCACTGTTACCACTGAAGGCCTAGCAGAATTCGATCCAACATGGCGGCCACGGATACATTCGCTCATGAAAGCATGGGTTTGATTCTTTAAGAGAGTTTTGCTTGGATTTGAAAAGCACTTTGCATGAAACTACAATGAGTTCATTCCACTCGGGTAAAAACTGAAGATGGCTCTTGCTGCTGTCGGTCTCTCTTCTCTGCTAACATCGCCCGGGGCAGCGAATCCAAATCTGTAAGATAAACAGCTTGGAAGCGAAGTGCCAGGTATTTTGTTGAATAAAGGTGAATAAAGTATACTTCACGAGTGAGTTTAATTACTTTATAAAATACACGATATTCGATAATTTAAATTTTAATACTCCGACTTCATTTTGCCAGGTTTTACCATTTGAAATTACACAAACGTCAAACATTTTAGAATAAGACAACTCAATGTAGCACGTAGCCATGTAGTCAGGCAGGTAGTCAGGTAGCCACGTAGGCATGTAATCACATAGCCAATTAGCCAAGTACTCAGCCACATAGCCACGTAGTCATCACTACACTATACAATTGCATGTATGTAGCCAGTAGCTACGACTCCCAAGTTTTAGTGGCCGGGTATTCTAAAGTTGTTCCCAAAATTGTGCAGGACCTACCGGCATCGATACGGCATTTTTAATATCGTTTTGCGTCTTTCTTGCACCTTTTTTAGCTACCAATTTCTCTCTCGCGCGCTTGGTAAATATGTAAATTGTTTCTTTGGAGCTAGTTCCATTTTGAAAGCTTTCTTTCGACGAAAAATGGTCAGCTTTTGATGATCTAGACGTTTTGGTAAACACATATTTCCCGCTTTTAGCTAGCCAGTGGCGCGCGCGACACATCATACCGTCACGATGTGATCACGTGGCGGCATCAATTGTTGCCCGCGCGGGATACATTGGATTTTGATGACTGCCACGTGACCCTGAATCAGCCAATGAAAGCGTGCGTTGTGTCTTTTAAAACTTATGGCTATGTAACAATCTGAACAATTAGATTTTGTGTGTGCTAGTATCAGTATGTGCGTGTTCTTTCTAGCTTATATTCTTCATATATATATTGACCAAAGTTTGTAAATCTCTTCTAAATTTGTACCAGGTAAGGCCCTATGGTTTTCTTAGACAACCTGTGCCGTTTAAAATGTTTGTAAATTAATTAATGTTAAGGAACGAATAAAGCTAATATACAACGACTGATCCAGGTTTTAGTGAACTTCATCACTACGAAAAGGCCTCCTGAATAACCAAAAAGTTATATCACTTAAAAATGTGATTTTGGACAAACTAGTAATATAACCAGCATGATCCCAAGTTGAACTAATTAACATATTAAACAAGAAATAAGTAATTTCCGATTCCGGTTCAGCTGAATGTCATTTTTGGCCTATAAACAGTAACTCTGTCTTGCTGGGTTTGAAACTGAATTTATTGTGGGATTCTTTGGAGTGTAAAACAGACTGAATATAATCTCTACTGCTGGTGTCAACCTACATGTTTTTTCTAACGCCACTAGAACGGTACTCCAAGGGGTGTAGGAGGGGGAGACTTGAACATGTATTTCTATAATTTGCATATAGATTCGTCGCACCAGTAAAAGTAAGAGTTCCTTTCCGTTGAGCTCGTTCCCTAAGTAAAGAAAAACCGTTTTACTTTAAGTTGTAATAAAAATACCGTTCCTGTTCTGCTTTAATTTAGCTTGTGGCCAGCAATACTTAAAAAGAAACAGACTCAGACCTAATATTTAACCCTTCCACGGTTTTTTTATTTTTTATTTTTTATATATATGTATAACAGCAAAACCGTCGATACTGCTGAAAAGAGGACCTCGAAGTTAGTCATAATCCCAAATTTGAGAGTTATATCTTGAATAGAGCATAGTTATAGGCCCGCAAACTCGGAAAAGTTTACAACGTTTGTATGAAAATTTTGTCGAAAATTAAAATTCCATACAAACCCGAAATTTTCCGAGTTTGCTGGCCTGTATCATTGCTCCTATTCAAGATATAACTCGTAAAATTTGGGATTTTGACTAACTTCGAGGTGCTCTTTTCAGCAGTATCGGCGGTTTTGCTGTAAGTTATAGGTATATATCAAAAGTTCAAACAAACCGTGGAAGGGTCTATTGTTTCCAATTTACTGAAACGTGTCTGTCGAGCAGATACACACTACTGCGCGATGCGATGAACTCATTCAGTTCAACGAATACTGGATGGAATAGACCAACCGCGAACTGGTCTATTGTTTAGGTTGAAACCCAAACTTGAGAGCTAGGGTTTACGACTTTTTAATCAAAAATACCAAGCTGCCTTTAAAGTGACCAATAATAAAAATATATGTTATATGTTAGACTGGATATATGTTATACTGGATATATGTTATAACTCACATAAGCTACTGAGGAAAAACATATTGCATATTTTGTTGACCGAGAATATGTTTTGGAAAGTCGGATTCGACTTTGTTCCGATTAAAGCATAGTAAAGCACCGGTACCTTAGATCCAGTCAATCCTTTCTTCTGATCAGCCTCAACTAATTCACACTTTACATTATACATCGCCCAGAATGCTATTGTTTTCGGCGACATGTACTTACGGCTGTGATGTTTAACTGAGGTCTGCATAATTATGAGTAATACTAATTATTATTCAATAACACGACTATGATTGGCTACTAACTAATCGGTGTGGGAACACCATACTCCCACATCACATTAAGCACATGTCAATCACTGTCGTTCACTCTCCGGTGTGGGACTAATGAAATCCCTACGCTCGTTAAGGAGATGTCAATATCCCTAACCTAGCTCAATTAGTAATTATCCTAAACTTGTTATATCGATAGATGAAACTTCTGTGCCACAAACCTTGAGAAGCACACACCCGTTATATGAAGTCCCCACTAGAAAATCGTTCTGGACGCTTGGCCAAGAAGTTACCGTGTTAGTTTTAACTCAAACAAGTGCGGCTCTTAGCCAGTTCGGAGTGAAGAAGTGAAGAGTTCGGAGTTCGGAGTGAAGAGTTCGGAGTGAAGAGTTTGGCTTCTACGGCAGACAAAAATACGAGAAACGTCTTATTTTAAAGATAAAGATTATTTGGTTTTAATCCGCTATAGCCTTTCACGTTCTTCTATGATCGAGGTTGTCGTGTTCACTTTTAATTACCGAGTTAGCTTGAATTCTACAGTTCCGCTCTTAGCCGGTTTCGGAGTGAAGACGGGAGGTTTCATTTTTAGGAGTTTCACTACTGGCACAGACAGAAACACCAGGAACGTCTCATTTCAAAGATGAAGATTTTAAAAAGTCCGTTTCTTCATTTGATTTTGATGCGCTATCGCTTTTCACGCTGTTTTCCGAGTTTGTCATGTTCACTTTACTGAACGTTTTGAGTTTTAACTCCAAACAGTGCCGCTACCGACTGGCTACCGCGGAGTGAAGACGGCTTTTTCTTTTTTTTAGAGTTTGACTTCTAGGGCAGACAGAAACACCAAAAACGTCTTGTTTTACAGCTAAAGACCTTAAAAATCCGTTTCTTTATTTGATTTTGATGCGCTTGGAATTTCCTACGTTGTTCTTTTGAATCATATAGTTTCGAGACTTACAAAGGCTCGTGCGATACAACTCGTGGGACACACTTGTTTTCTTGTTTACAACCTAAAGTGATAAGGGTTTCCGGCCCTTTGTCTGGTAATGCTTTTGTTTCCAAATTGTTTACGACCAAAACTTCTAATGCTTCCCGCTTCCCTTCTTGCATTGTGTCTGCAAGCTCAATTTCAATGCTTAATTAGGTGTATGTGTGCTATTGTTCATGGAGGAGGAGCTTAGAAGTTAACAGAGGTCTCGCGGGAATATTTAAAATTCAAATTTAGCAAGCGAATTTCTGTTTGCAAAATGTGTTCTAGAAATGTTGATTTCGATAGAACTAACAGCCGTCAGATTTCAACGAAAAAACGACTACTAGTTCCCAAGATACCAAACTAACTTTTCCCGTGGATTTTGGTGTAATAACGTCATTATTTGATGATCAAAGTTCATGGTCCACTCAAAAAAACATTTAAAATAACCGATTTTGAAGTCAAAACCGATAAAGCTTTTATTCACTCTAAGAATTTATTCTTAGTCGCAAATTCTTAATTGACATCTCTTCTACAAAAACCCGTGGATTTTGTCCTACTACCAACTTTTCTTTTCCGAAAAATAAGCGAATCCGTAGCCCCCTTCAAGAGTTCTAGGTCATTTACTCTATTGTTTGCGTTAAGACTCGTTGCATAGCTTTTGAACTTAGCGCTCTTGCCGTAAAAATGTCCCGGATGTATGTCGCGGCATTCTGGGCGATGAATTATCGTCGGGAATGAGCAAGCAATATTATATTCTGTCTTAGGGGGTACCATTAGAAATTCTGGGAGGGGGTGGGTAGTCCAAAAATAAAATTGGTTCAAGGTTAAATGTCCCCCCCAAAAAATCCTGCAAGCGCAAAGGCACAACAAAATGATACATTGTTGAATTTTTGTTTTGAAAAAATACTAGCAATTCAGTTTTACCAAATATAGTTTTAAAGATTACCCACACAGTCTGTGTAACTGATTTTCAGGCTAGGTATTCCCAGATGAAAATAACCTCCCCAAACCTCATAAAAATAGTTTAGTCATGGCAATATCAACTGGCCTAAATTACTGAAGGCTCAAATTATTCTCTGATGCCAGCAGGTTTTACAACCGAGTTTAACGTCAGGTTTCATTGAGTAAACTTCAATGTGCACATTCTCAAAGATTACTGAGTCTGTGTGTGGTATGGGGAAGGTTAAACTGAAGGCACTGAACATAACCACTGCTTAGAATCTGATTAGTTTGGAGCACTTGAGTTTCTTGCGGGTTGAGAGCAGAAGGCATTCTTGATGTAACCCTGCTAGTAGAGGTTATTTTCACTTACCCTCTTTCCAGCTCCACTAACAAGGGAGAAAATAACCTCTGCCACGATCCGAACGGTTCTTTAGATCTTGCCGGCTCCAAGTTTTTGGAGGTAATGACTCGTTGGTACTTTAAAACACTGCCCAGTCTGGATTTTGCAGTTTCAAGATGGCATCTGTCTTTGAAGTGAGCGTGAGCGAGTTAGAAGTAGCGTTAAAGCAGCTGTGTCAAACCTCAAGGAAAGCAACATCACCCTCGAAGAAGGAAATTTATTTTATTTTCTCCACTACGCCTTCTCTTGCCGTTAACAATAGCAAATGTACAATCTGAAATGTACAATGTTTACCGTCTCGTTCTTCTCGGCCAATGGAAATCCGGAGACGCGGCGCATGCGAAGGGGTCGGCTAGTACTGAAAATTATCTTAGAATTCTCAATGGGAGAACAATTGGCGACACCAGCGGCAAAAAGACCTGTTTTCAATATAATGGCAGCTCTCTCGTAGATTACGCAATTGTGCAACATAGCATTATACCAATTGTAAGGTATTTTAAAGTGGGCAACCTTTTACCGCATTTATCGGATCATTGTTGCATTTCATATGGCTTAAATATGCGCACTCCCTCAGTTACAAATCACGATACCCATCACACCAAAGTTAAAAAGTTCGGGAAAATAGTCTGGAATGAAAAAGCAGCAACCAGAATACCTGAGCTTCTAAATTCAGAACAATACCGAACTAAATTTTCCCAATTGTTATGTGGGCATACTGAAAACTGTGACGTAAACCAAATGACACACGACTTTACCCAGGCTATTCTTGACGTAAGCAAGGAAGCCGGTCTAAGCTTCCAGACACCGAAAAAAGGAGAATCTGACGGACATAAAGACTGGTTTGATTTGGAATGTAACATTCAGATTCTCCTTTTTTCGGTGTCTGGAAGCGTAGACCGGCTTCCTTGCTTACGTCAAGAATAGCCTGGGTAAAGTCGTGACTGAAAAAGAAAATCTTAACTCATTAGGCCGGCAGACATGCGAATCGCCTAGTTGCGAGCAACTAAGAAATCAATTATTCAACAAAAAGAAACGTTTCAGAAAGCTCTGCAAAAGGAAAAAATGAGAACACATTAATAAGAAAATAGACGAGTTGGATTTTAAAAACCCGAAAACTACATGGAAACAGATCCACAAAATTTTTAATATAAAAGCAAAACATAAAAGCGCTACCTATCCAGTAGAACCACAAGTTTTCTTTGAACATTTCACTGAAAAAACTAAACGAGCCGAAAGCAGATTTGGAAACCCTTACCGCACCAACACCGTTGGGAATCACGACAATGGGATGAACAACGAGAGCGAAGAGCTGGATCACGTAGTCACTGATGAAGAACTTGAATATGCAATCGGAAAATTAAAAGATAATAAAACTCCGGGAAGGGACAACATTCTAAACGAGGTCCTTAAAAACGGTAAAATTCAACTCAGGCCATGGTTAAAATCGCTGTTTAACTTAATCCTAGAATCAGGCAAATACCCGCGTGATTGGTGTAAGGGCCTCATCGTATACCAATTTACAAAAAAGGGGATAATACGTTAGCTGATAATTATAGAGGAATAATCCTGCTCTCTTCCCTAGGAAAACTCTTTACCTCCATACTTAATAATAGGCTTTATACTTATTTAGTAGAAAAAGGAATCCTCAAGAAAGTCCAAGGCGGCTTTCGAAAAAAGCACAGTACCGCAGACAGTATCTTTGTTCTGAAAACAATTATAGATAAATATGTCAAAGCCAAATTAAAAAAGAAAGGAACTTTTTTATTCAGCTGTTTCGTAGATTTAAAAAAAAGCATTCGATAGCGTGCCGAGGGACAAACTGTTAAACAAACTCTATATCTCTGGTGTCAGAGGAATTTTTTTCTCAATTATAGAATCAATGTATTCAAATGAAAATCGGGCACACAGTATCTGAAGATTTTGGTTGCCATATCGGTGTGAAACAGGGGTGTATGCTCAGCCCCACACTGTTTAATTTATTTTTAAGTGACCTACCGGCCTTTATGGATCAAACCAAAGTACCAGAACAAATTAACATACAAAACAGACCAGTTAGTTGCCTGTTATATGCCGATGATCTAGTGATACTTGCAAATTCTGCTCAAGGCATGCAGCAATACCTAGATAAATTAGGTGATTACTGCAGCCTCAATAATCTGACAGTTAATATGGATAAAACTAAAATTTTGATTTTTAACAACACGGAGGAAAAGCATGAATAATTATACTTTTAAATTTAATAATATAACTCTGGAAAACGTGACCTCATATAAGTACCTGGGCCTAACCTTTAGTGCATTCGGAAAACTTCCCTTTAGATAATAAAACAATAGTTGAAAAAAATTGCGTTAAAATCCTTATTCAAACTCAAAGAAATGTGAGATCACTTTAGAACAGATATAAAGCTAACGCTCAAACTTTTTCAACTCCTTAATTCAGCAATTCTACTATACGGGAGCGAAGTATGGGGGGTTGACTCCAACAACAAGTTAGACAGAGACCCTATCGAACCAGTACATATTAAATTCTGTAAATGGATTTTAGGAGTGTCCAAATACGCAACAAACAATGCATGCCGAGCCGAATTAGGAAGATTTCCTCTTAAAACAGAAGCAATATCCAGGAGTTTAAAGTTCTGGCTGAAACTGCAAGTCTGCGATACCGACAAACTTGCAGTGGACGCTTTTTTTGGACTCAAGCCTCTTAAATAATCCCGCAAGTTGGTACAAAAATATAAGTAAGATAGTCCTCAAGCTCGGATTTGGAAATATCTTAGTCCCCCTCAAACACTATCGCCGATAAACACATCAATAATTTGCAAGAAACTTGAGCAAAGGCTATGCGACATAGAGTTCCAAAATTGGCACAGTGATATTTACAATGATACGAGAAGAAATGCCAATCAGAGAAATAAGCTAAGGACCTACAGAAATTTTAAAGTAAATTACGAGTTCGAAGACTATCTACGCTTAAGAAACTTGAAGCATAGAACGGCTCTAACAAAGCTGAGGATGAGCAACCATGATTTAGAAATTGAAAAAGGAAGACATGCTAGGCCATTTAAAAAGGTTGATGAAAGACTTTGCAAATTCTGCCTGCCTAGATTATCTGATCCTCGAAGCTCACAGTTACCCTCGAGCTTCGCTCTCGGGAAAACTGTTGTCTTCTCGGATCAGATAACGTCTGCGGACGAAATATCAGGGTATATTTCGACGCCACAAATAGCGTAAGCGCAAATCAAAGAAAATATTTGAATGATGATATCAACAATAACTTAAATTGTGGCGTCGAATTCCCGCGGGGGGGATTAGGATGGGGGTGTGTCGCTGAGCCCTTGAAACCCTTACCCTGTTCCAGCCAAGAAATTGTATTTTTGCGACCCTGTTCCAGACAAAATGGCAAAAAGATGCATCCCGGTTATTGATGATCGGTAACTGCCTGGTCCACATGAACACCTTCAGCTGGTATACATCTTCCCTGTTCCAGACCAAAACAGTGATTTGATAACCTGTTCCCGACCAAAACAGTGATTTATATACCCTGTTCCAGGCTAAGAATAGTCAAAAACCATACCCTGTCGAGCGGGATGTACCAGTATAGCCTAAGAACACCCAAGAACACGTGCGCGTGGAAATAGCCCACACTTGCCTTGGGTCTTACTCAGTAACACAATACCAAGGCCCTTAGGACCAGTACACATTTGTCATTTTCTGGCGTAACGCAGCGCCGAATGGGCCTTACTTTAATACAGGGTCGTACCCAGCGTACCCAGTATGTTATTTACTGTAGCAAATTCATCACGGAAACTGAAAGTTGCTCAACGGCAAATTTAACTTCTCGGTAAAAGTATATTGTTTACCGCAGGACCAAAGTTCACCCGGACGGCAAACGTAAATTTAAACAAAAATTGTCCGGCATTATTAGTGGTTCGTACATGTACGTCACTCTGAAATAATGCATGGCATGCAATTCTAGCGCAAAGGTCAATTAATTTTCCTATCTGTTACTCCTAAGAAATGATTTTTAGCGCTACTGAGCTCTTAATATATTCAAGAAATAAAGATTACAGTTGTTTGAATGTCGTACGGTGTTAATTTTATGATAAGCTTTCTATTGAGCGCATTTAGAGAACAACTATGAGTTTCTGACCCACAGATAAATGTTATTATGTCTCAAATATGTTATCTTATAATCGCGAAGAAATGCAAGCTTCATAATCAACTTTGAATTTTAAAAAACCCAGAAGTTCAAACAGCCGATTTCCGACGATAAAAAAATTATACTGTAACAATGCAAACAAATTCGAGTTTCGTTGCAATTGTCGTCTGATCAACAGCTCCCGTGATAGCTGAGTCAATTTAGGGCAAGTCACAGTGGATTATTACATTCCGTGCGTAATATTGTCTACGAAAGACTTCACATCAGTAAATTATAAGTCATTTCGGAATATTTACCTTAGAAAGCCGGGGGTGGGGCGGGGGGGGGGGGGGGGGGGGGTACTTACATGAAAAATGGGTATGTATATGAGGCCAAGAGGCTCAAACCCTGACCCTGTTTGACCCAATCCGAGCTCCAAAATCCTGATTGCCCCTTCTTGAAATTGTTTTCAAAACACGGTCTGATATATACTCCGGCCGGTATACCGCGTACCGGGATTGCATGC